>OY728126.1:1077193449-1078443449 GCA_963277665.1 Viscum album | reverse complement strand
TAGTTCAAGGTCTTATAGCTCATACTATCTATTGATGTCGTTTACATTCTTTTATCTCAGACTATCTATAGTTTTAGTTTAGGGTAATTCAGCTAAGATCATTTTTGTTGTATTTTAGAGTCTTCTATGTTGATCCATATTTTACTGTAGTTTAGGTACTTTTAGCTCAGACCCTCTATTTCTATAGTTAGGGTCTTTTAGGTTAGACCGTCTATTGTAATAGTTTAGGGTCTTTCAGGATGGACCATATATTATTGTAGTTTATGGTCTTTTGCTTGAACCAAATGTTGTTGTAGTTTAGGGTCTCCAAATCCAAACCATTTGTTTATATAGTTTAGGTTATTTTTTTGTGGATAATCTATTAGTATATTTTATGGTATTTTAGCTTGGACCATCAATTTATATATTTTAGGGTCTTTTAGCTCTTTCAATCTATTGTTTTAGTTTTGGGTCTTTTTTCTTGGACCATCTGTTTTTATAGTTTAGGGTATTTTAACTCAGACCAACTATTTTTGTAGTTTATGGTATTTTGTATTAAGTTTTATATTATTGTATTTTAGGGTATTTTATCTCAAACCATATATATTTATATTTTAAGGTATTTTATATTGGACCATATATTGTTGTAGTTTAGAGTCTTTTAGCTTCGATCATCTATTTCAATAGTTTATGGTCTAATAACTCAGACCATTTGTTGTTGTAGTGAATAATGGGTATTCATGACGGGTTTGATAAATTTACATACATGATGGGATTCTAAAGAATGAGTGTCCACAAGGGTTGATGATAACCTACATTCATAATTAATATTATGAAGAATGAATGATCATGAAGTGTTCTCACACCCAATATTTTTATAAAAAAACACGAAGGATGGATATTAATGATGGGTTGTGACACCCTACATCCTTAACATAAAGGGTATTTATGGATGGTAAAATGTTGGGGATGCCGAGTACACTTGGATAGACGGAATATGGGTTATGTAAATCAAGTTTCCAGGATCTTCAAACGGTGAATATAGAATGGGTAAAATATATCGGGGATGGATGAAAACACCCTAAGGTGCGGAGTTCCACCATGGTGTTGTTGAGGTTCATGAGGATTATATGTCATTTCTGGTAAAGAGTATATGCCACTAGTTGATGGGATAGAGGCCAATATGCATGATCCTATGGTGATTATATGCCTAGTTAAGTAGAATCCCCCCTCTTCTTTCCATGGGATGTGAAAGATTTGTGATGAATCAAAAGTTTGGGCGAGGAAGTGGGGTATAGAGATGAGAGATAACCAAGATGGGTTTTGTCACCCCATGGTATTTTAATTTATGGTTTAGAAGATCGGTCCCTACACCATGTGGTTTCGAGTCACATGGTGTGGGGCATTAAAAGGTTTGGGAATTGCTACTTTGAGAAAGGGTATATGTCAAAGTGACGTAACATCGATGATGTAAAATACACTTGAATAGTCTAGTTATGGAGATTTTAAATCATTTTCTAGGAATATATAATACAACTAAAGGTGGAAACCACTGGGTACAGGTGATCCATTGATAATGGTGAAATCCCATATTCCATGCGGTCGGGACAATAACTCCTAGGCTTAATGGGGACCTCTCCTATAGGATTAAACATCCCCTTAGAACAAGATATTTTTTAGGGTGTCAATTATCCAATGAATCCTAGTGGGGTCCTTTTTGATTATCCAGTCCCTATTACGAGTTTCCTATAGTGAATTTCTAGTAGAAAGGGAGCCCAAGGTCAATGGGGTTATAAGCTAATAACATAAAATGAAGGAAATGGTTGGTATCAGCTTAGACTTTTAACACATGAAGGTGGTTTATTGAAAACATTACATTCAATAAGGGTTCATGCAACCTAATGTTTTTTCACAACCTAGTGAACACATTATCATGGTGAGAAGATGTGATAAATCATTACTCTAATTTTTTCTTAAACCCTATAGATGCAATGTTTAACAAGTAGAGAGTTGAATTTTTCTCAAAAATACCTTAGTAGGGTTTTATCTTAAAAAGTTTTATATCTCTTTTGTTAGTATTTTTTGGTTCTTTCTATTTGGACCATAAAAGGCTAAATTTTAAGTTCATAAAACATTAACCAAGGTGCATGTATTTTAAGGTCATGATGCACATGGAACTGATATGAGGGGAGTGTTACACAATAACCTAATTAGGATTCCTAGTCACAAAAATACTCAAACATACTTTTGAGAAGAATATGAGATTGTTGTAAATCACTACTCGAGGTTATTAGGTCATGAGTAATGGTATGAGAAAATCATGTTGAAAATGATCATGAATTAATCTAAGGAGACAAGATCCCTTAGGATGATGTCAGGGATCATAGGGATCATAAGACCCTTCCTATAGGTCGAAGATTCCTCTGGTTGTTGATTTAAGGGACCTTATGCCAATCCACCTCTTCCATGGTCAAATAGAGATATATTTTCTTTGTTCCAGGGGCCAGGAAAGGTTGGAGGAAACCTGAGATACTCAATACATAAAGTGATATCAATTATTTTAGGTTCTTAAAAGATGATAGAATCACCCCAAACATTGGTTAAATCAGGTCAGGATCCTATGGACCTTTTATAAAGAGTGATAATGGAGGAAAGTCTGAATAATTTAACATCATGTTGTATGGATGAAGTTGTTGTATAGTTTAACATCATGAGAAAATGATGTCTTCCTTTCATATAACATCATGAATTATGGAAGTAGGAACCAATATGAAATTGTATAAGATATCCTTAGGGACACATCACACCAGTCGGGGGAATTTTGATGTAGGAAACACCATTTATCTATGCACAAGATTATTTATTGGTGGCCATATGATAGATCCCTTATTGTGAAGACTTTTCTCATTCACAAGAAATCCATATGTAGATATGACTTGTATGTAGGTTGATTGATTCTATATAACTTGGACCTTTTTAAATACAAGTATATGCAATTTTTTGACTATAATTCCTTGGGTTTAAATATTCTTATTATAAGGGAAGGAATCACTCCATAAGTAGCTCCTTTAAAGAGATCTCACTACATATATCTGACTCATATATAGAGGATATTGGCCTTTTGATTTCATATCTTATTGAGTCTCGACATCACAGTTGGATATGTGGTCCTCTATATAGATTATAATCATATTATTGGATTGGGTGTTTCCATATTTTATTCTTGGTTGAAGATGAAAAATTCAACCATTGTATAGATTCATGGATAGAATGGCCCACTCTATTTTTTTAGGTATTGTAGGATGGACCATATTTCATGCACTTTAATGTTATAACTCTATGATTTATTTCTAAGAGGGTTAAATAAATCTAAGAAATTAGGTCTTCACAGAAGATGCATACCCCAAAATTGAAGGGGACAAGGATAAAATATCATAATATTGCTTTGATAATGGGTAATATATACAGATGTGTAATATTGAAAGTATACAAATCCTTATAAATAGTTGGGATATAGAAGGTGTAAATCATAACTCACTAATATCTAATTTAAATAGTGGTAAAAATTCATGGTCATTGGTCAACCACTGATAATGGCGGAACCCATATTCTGTGTATCCAGGACAATAAATATTTGGTTTAAGGGCCCCTCTCCTCTAGGACTACACATCCTCTAAGAACTATCTCTTTTCCCGTGCTTAAATTCTCATGTAAATCCTAGATGGGAACCTTTGGATTAGCTAGTCACTATAACTAGTTTTCTACATGGGAGAACTAAGAGAAAGTGATCCAAAGTTCTTTGGGGTTCTAAGAGAAGGTCATCAACTCATGGAATTGGTTGGTATCAAATATTTAAGATATGAAGTGGGTTCATGGAGAAAATAATAATTAAGGATGGTTTGAGAAACCTTAAGGCTAAAACAAGGTGTATTGGGAACATTTTTGGGGCAAAGGGATAAGACCTAAAATTTTTGAATACATAGTCATCAGGGGGATGCTGTATTTGGCCTAAAGACATCCTATCATGCAGTTTAATATCATGTAACTAAGATGTTACCACAAAGTTTAATGTCTTACAAAAAGGATGCTTACCTGTAATTTAGCATCTTTCAACTAGAAAGTTGTTACCTACCCAATAAATGTCTTGTTTGTGCTATAAAGAGAAGATTTTCTGATTCACTAAGCTCATATGAGCCTTGCTCAATGTGAGATAAAAGGAAAAACTAGTTAGTTGTTTAATCTATGTGGGTATGTGAAAAGGAATACGTGGTGATGTTCATAATCTATTATATATTATGACCTCTTAAAAGACCTAAATATATTGGAGGGACATGATTGGGAGAGATGATAACTCATGGATAGGACCAAAATGGAACATACATGCGTCACTAAGTATCCTATGATAACAATAATCAATCCACCTATAGTACTTGAATGGAAAACTATAAATGCAGGTATGAAACATATATAGTTGGGGGAAAATTTTCTATTTATACTGAAAATAGACCTCAGATTTGAGATTTGGGTGTCACTATGTATCAAGTGATTATTGGAATCAATCCACATATAGTTATTGATTGAAAAAATCTTCATAAAGGTCTGACCCATATGCATAGGGGAGATTTTTATTCCGTTTATTTTGTGGATGGGCCTAGGATTTGAGATATGGGTGTCACTTTGTATCCTATGATAAATGGAATCAGAACACATGTAGTTATTGACCAAAAAACCCTCTACATAGGTATAACCCATACATTGGGGGAGGGATTTACATTAATATTATTGTTGGACCTAGTATTTGAGATTTGGCCATCACTACATATCCTGTGATAATAGGAATCAAGCCACTTGAAGTTCTTGAATTGATTACTCTCCACATAGTTCTGACCCATATTCATATGGGTTTGTTTTTTCATTAATTTTGTGGCTAGACCCATGATTTGAGATCTTGGATTCACTATATATATAGTGATAGTAGGAATCAACCCACAAATATTTCTTGAATGAAAAATATCCACACAGGTTTGAACCATATGAAGAGGAAGGATTTTTTCTATTAATATTGAAGATAGACCTACAATTTGAGATCTAGGTTGCACTATGTATCCCATGATATCAGGAATCAAGACACATATAGTTATTTAATGGAAATATTTCTTATATGGATATTCTCACACATAAGGACAACAATGCTTCATTTTTCTTTCACATAGATCTAGCTCATGAGTAGTGAACCATCCAGGAATTAAAATTATATGTTTAGATTAACATCACATGGTGAGGATGACTTCACAGATGTTTAACTTCATATGGTAAGGATACCTTCCATTCAGTTTAATTTCATACAATAAAGATAAAAGATACAATTTATTTCAAATTACTGCTGCCCGTACTTTGGATGCATTATGTCAGCTATGCAAAGTATTTTTTGTGAAACATTTAAATGGTGGGGTGTATAATGTATTCCCCATCCATTATTGGAAATGATTAATCTCTATTGAAATATACCTTATATATAATGTAAATCCCTTCCCACTTTGGTTCCAACTTTGGAGGTTTCATTACTTGTATTATTGGGGTTCTGAGATCCAATACGAGTTCTTTTTGAAGGAATGAATGAAGGATAACATTTTTTTTAACATTGAGGTTTTGAAATATGAAAATCCTATTCTCATAAATCCTTTCCAAGTCATCCACCATGTTTTTTTTATTTCTCATCAACTGAGAGTTTTCCATAGATAACTATTCATAGTGTGGGAAACTAAGCTTTAATGGGAAACACTACTTTGGTTCTATAAACCAATGAATATGGAATCAATCGTGTGGTATTGTGTGTGTTAGTATGGTAAGCCCTTTAATAAGGATTTAATCTAGCCATGAATTCTTGTCCTTTTACACAATTTTCTAGTGTATATTTTCCTGAGTGTTGCTAAAGGACCCTATTTTTCCATTTTAAACTGCATGATAAAGGGATGAATGATTAGATCTGATATTGTAATCCCAATATAATTTCTTTAGTTTAGTAGAATAGAAGTTAATATCTTTTTCTATCAATATCGTGTGAGGGACACCAAATCTGGTGATGATATTGGATTTCATGAAGTTGAAGATATTCTTTCTCTTAACTTCCTTGAGGGAAATTTCATCAACCCATTCAGAAAAGAAGTTGTTAGCGATAAAGATGTACTTAAACTGTTCAGTTGTGGGTAGGGGTATAACCCCACAATGTTAATTCCCTATATTAAAAATGGAAAGGAATATCAAGATGTATATAGAATATATTAGGTTTTATGGATGAAGTTTTCATGAATCTTGAATGCATGAAATTTCCTTGTGAATTACACACAATCCTGTATAATTGTTTTCTTGTAGCTACCAAGACTCATAATTTGGTGGGAGAGTCTGATTTTAGAATGATGGGAACTTCAAGAGCCTGCATGATCTTCCATGATGGTAGGATTCTCACCATTTGATATGAATCTGAGAAGGATTCCATGAAATCCTCATTTTTAGAGGTATTTATTTTCATTTGTCCGATAGTGAAGGGTAAAGTTCACTTCTCGGCCTCAAGTCTATTATATTTTGGATGGGTATGATGAGAGGTTCCCATTTTAGAGCTAATTGACAATGGGATCCCTTAATCAAGGTGTATATATCAGTTCATCATGGTCTAGGGAAGTGTTGACCTGATTGATTTTATCCATGTCACAAACGATGACTGATGAGACCATCCCTTAGTGCATGATACAGAAAACCACATTTTTCTGATTGGGGTTTTCTAGGACTATGGTTTCATTAGACAAAATGTTATCATGATAATTTTGTGCATGATACATGATGAAATACTGGTTATAAGGGAACTATACCATAAATCCTATGACATAACCGATGATAGGGTATGATTCTTCATTCTTGTTGGAATACTCTTCATTTAATTTTCCGATATCTAGATTAAAATCCCCTTTTATGTTCAGGTAGGCTATCTATAGTTGTTGGGCTAGTTCCAAGTCAATAATTAGGTATTTGTACTTTGCCTCCTTAATAGTGCATCCTTCGAACAATGATGAAGAGTATTGAAAAAGTTATTTATTTTTGGAAATAAATACAATCCCTTGACAATCCCCTTAATCTCTATGTTTTCCACCATATTTCTAATAGGACGTCTAGTGGAATCATCTAACTATATCTCCCATTATTTGGGAGTGTCACGAAAAAAAGAAAAACACTTCCTCCATAATTTCAGTGTCCCCGGGTGTGATTTCTAGGATGACACATACTTCAAGGGAATCATCTAGGGTCTTCCCTTTAACTAAATTATGAAATATTAATTGGATGTCATATATTTATAGAATAACTGCCTATCAGGCTAGATGTCAAGCCAATATTGGGCCGACAAGGATGTACTGAGCTGGTTAACTTAGAATATGATTATGAGGAAATTCTTCTCGATATTAGAATATTGAGTCTCAATACCTAGCTTCATTAGACTGAAGTAGTAGAGGATTTTTTCATTACTTGTACCATTTTTTTGTATATGGAGAGTACAAACTGATATTTAAATTGTGTCCACATATAATATAAGCGGCATTCCTCCTACAAGTTCCATCAATAATGCTTAGTGCAATAAGTACTACATGATAGTCTCAAATACATCTTAGTAGTCTTTATCCCATCGGTATATTACTCCCTTATTCATTAAAATTATAATGGGGAGATATTTTCTTGCCATGTTAGCTATGAAACAATAAATTTAAGAAATTTACCCTTGGATTACAGTAATTTCATTAAGACTTATAGGAGATGTCATTTTTATGATTCCAATAGTATTTTATTGTAAAGACCCATACAAATTCAAGGGAAATTTTTTCTTAATTTTCTTTGGGATTTTACAAGTGCGCAGTTTCTGACGGCACCTGATTCTGAGGCCCGGTGTGCCCAGAATCATTTTCCAAAGTTCAGTTCGAGTATGTTCAGTGAACGAACGAGCAGGTTTTCCTAACTTTTGAACCGGTGCTCGGAATCAAAATCCGAGGGCACCAATGAAACCGCATCGCCAGTAATTACTTAAGAACACCTTTTCTGGAGTTGCGTTTCCTCGAGTGAGGTTATTAATTAAATGGGTTAACTAAAGAATAAAATAAAATATTGTGCTACAAATTTTATTTTTATTCTAGGTAGTTTAAACCTATGCTTGGTGGTTGGAGTGGGACCCACTAATATCCTAACTCCACTAGGTAGGATATTAGTGAGGTGGGGACCACACGAGCCCCACCTGATTTATTTCCTTTTTACCTCCCATGGGCATTTAATTTGGTAAGTCACCTGCACCCCCTCTTAAATGCCAAGTCAACTCTCGCGTTTAATTGGATTATTAAACGTGTCTTTAATTGGTCAATGCACGTTAATTAAATCGTGTTTTAATTTTGAATTTCAAATAAGGTATGGCATGATTAATAAAATAAGGCAACACCTTATTTTATTATTGTTATTTCGTTGTGCGAGAAGGATTGGAGAGGAATTTCTCATGCCTTGGAATCCTCATCTTCCTCCTTGAAGAACACGAAGAACACACCGTCACTGACGAAGAACGCCAACCTCTGACGAAGGATGACGATTAACGCTGATTCCTCGAAGATCGACGACGCGACACCATGCACCTCGACACCGGCGATCCTATTCTCCGCGACGCCGTGTACCACGACGCCGACGATCCTCTTTTCTGCGACGCCGTGTACTGCGATGCCGACGATCCTCTTCTCCGTGATGCCGTGTACCGCGACACCGACGATCCTCTTCTCCTCGATGCCGTGTACCGCGATGCTGATGATCCTCTTCTTCACAAATCTGTGTACTGCGACACCGACGATCCTCATTCTGCGACGCCGTCCTCCGCGATGTCCCTTTCCCGCGAAAAACCTCGTTCGACGACTTCATTGAGGTAGGGGGTTTGGTTTAATTTAATTTATGTGGATTATATCCTCGACATATGATTAAATTTTTGAAAGTCATTTGAACCACTAACGCGGTGGGTGCGGATCAAAGAACAAGTCCAAACCCACCGATTCTCTATTCTTGATGTGCGGAACGTTGGGCGACGATGAAACATGACCGTTGAGCGATTGGAGGCTGTCACAGTAATATACGGGTCCCGAGATGACCCCAGGCGCAGACGGGAGCAAGAATGGACCACCAGAACGACTCTGTTGGCCTGCGGTTTTCACCGGCGGCGCGGGCGACCGGAGGCAGCGGCCGACACTAGCCGGCCGCCCGGAGGCCGCGGTGTTCGGGCGCGCCCCTAGGAGGGACCGCCGCGACTGAAGCCGCGACGGCAGGCGACCGGGAACCCGCGGCTGCGCGGGACCCTGGGGAGACGCGGCGCCCAGCGACATGTCGGCTGGAAAAGGAGCGGCCCCCATGTGGGGGTCGCAGTTTCAATCAAGGGGGGCAGCCATCCCCACTTTCCGCTCGGATCGGCCAACACTGAGCTGGCCGTTTGGGGCGCGCCCGCGCCAGGCCAACCGGCCGCCCAGGCCGGTCCGGGCCGTGCTGGAGGGGCCGGGCCATGCCGGTCGGGCAGGGCCGCACCCACCGGGCCGGGGCGCACCCTAAGGGGCCGGATTAAGACCCAGTTCGAGTCGACCCGGTTTGGGTCAACCCAGGGGGTCTTGGGCCGGGTCGGTCCGGGCCCAAAACCCCCTAAAACCGGACAATTTCGTTCTTTTGCCTATATCTTGGGCTACGGTTCTCCGATTGACTCACCGTCAGTTGTGTAGAGATCCTTGGAACGAGGAGTCGTTTCGGTATATTACACTCAAGGTTTCAAAGAACTTTGGGTATGGCCGGGTTGGTTCGAACACGAAACCAACCGTGCCCTCGGAGCGGAAACAATTATAACTTGAGCTCCGGATGTTCAATTGACATGCCGTCGACTTTGTTGGATTCCACTTAGTGATACAGACCTTTTGGATTACTCCTTTCGAGGTTTGGACGTAGTTGGAGTGTGGTTGGGTTGGTTTTGACTTAAAAACCAACCAGGCCCCTGGAACGAAAAAGCCCATAACTCTCAGACCGGGCGTTCGATTGACGCGCCGTCTGTCACATTGAGTTACTCCTGTTGAGACAGAACCTTGGGATACATCAACTCTGGACTACATGTCAGTTGATGTATCGACCCCCTTGGCTCGTGGAGCAGACCTTCCCGAAATCGAGCATGCTGTGTGCGGGAAGCCTAGAGATGGCTGCAACTGCGATGAAGACTGCACTGAAATCCTACGTGGGTTCGGCAGCGATGAAGCCCGTACTGAAGTCCTCTGTGGGTTTGATGACGATGAAGACTGAACTTAAATCCTACGTGGGTTCGGTAACGATGAAGACCGTACTGAAATCCTCCGTGGGTTCGACGACGATGACTACTGTTCTTGTATCCCATGTGGGTCTGGCAGTGTTTGACTTTGTTCTTGCTATCCTACGTGGGTCTGGCAGAGTAGCTAGTCTATATCCTATGTGGGTCCGACAGCTTATCTTGTTTAGTATCCTACGTGGGTCCCATCATAGATGAATCAGTGGCTATATCTGATCATCTCTATCACCTTACGAAGAAGTATACCTATTTGAGCTGAGTCTTGACATTCAATCAATATCTTCGATATGATTGACTTTCTTTCCTATGTGGATTGGGCTGTGTTATCCTATGTGGTTTTGGTTATACTATACTGTGTGGATGTGATCGAACTTGGGATCGGGTGTTAGAGCCGAACTGGAATTGATGACTTAGGTATATGTATGGGAATATACCTAAGTAGTGTTGGATGTTACTTCGTGATTATATCTTTCCTTTGTGGATTATCCTTTGTGGATTCTGGGAGACCTTCAGGGGTCTCGGGGTCCCTAATAAGTAGAGTATACTCACCCCTGCACGGGTTATGCCCGCACTACGTTGTGTTGGATGCAGACGACGGACAGCGCTGATCGTGGTTGAGGTTTGTGGAGCAAGTTGGTACCTGGAGGTGGACCACTGGGCAGAACGTACACGGAGCGGACGGCTGGACCCGAGGGGCTGAGGAGGCTATATGTACCCACCCTTCAGGTGGGACTTCCAGTGGACGGATCGACATTGCTGCTTTACTTTTAGTTGTTGTACTTTCTTTCCAGTTGTACTTTACTTTCTGTTTGGGTTTGTATTCTAGCCCACTTTCTTTTCCGCACTACTTTTGTACCCAGTTTTACTTAGTGTTTATTTCTACTTGTTTACTCTGTGGTGTTTTTTTACTTTATAAAGGCAATACCTTCCCCTTTTGTCGGGATTTATGCCTTGGTGCTAGTCGCCAGCCCCTGGCCTATGCGAGGCGGGCTTGGGGTAGTCACGACACGGGTTTCGAGGACAGGTCAGGACATTATGGTCCAATATCAATACCATGGTGATGTACCAAAAATACAATAATTTTTCATAACGTTTCTCCAAAAGAACACTTAATAGGATTCATCTTCAAACTGTGCTGCCACAACTTACTAAAGATTGGTTGAATATCTAGAATGTGATCACATGACTATCAATATTTGAATACCAAGTCATCAACATGAAATTATGTTATTTTTTCCAAGAAGGGATTATGGATATGATGCATGATGCATTGGTAAGTAGCATCAAAATTCATTAATCCAATGGGAATGAATTGATATAAAATGTTCCCATCATGTGATCAGAAGGCGATGACTTCCTCATCTTCTGGGGCTATCTTTATTTGATTATACCCTGAATACACACAAAAAATGAATGGTCTTAGAAGCTATAATTTTCATTGATAAAAATTTCAATGATCAAAAAATGAGAAATCACCCTTCATGTAGTGTCTATTAAGGTATCTGAAATCAATGCGGACCCTGATCCTTCCATTCTTTTCCTTGATAGGGATGATGTTGGTGTGCCATTTTGGGTACCACACTTCCCAAAAAAGTTGTATTTGATCAATTTTTATACTTCTGATTCAATATTAGTAGCCTGATAGGGGTTCATCCTCTTAGATGATTTCTTGAAACCTTGATGGTCATCATGCAAGACCAGGTGGTGCTTAGCCACATCGGGGCTGATCTTGGGAATATCTATATAATTACCAGATAACACTTATCAATATTTCTTTATAAAATAAATATATATCTCCCACTCTTAGAGAGGTAGGTATGGACTAATAAACCTAATCCATGGGCATTCTTGTATTCTCATATTCACATACCTAAGAATATCGAAGGTGGTGGATATGTGTTCATCATATGTGGGTGGGGAGTTCTAGAAGAACATCCTCTTATGATTCTTTCTATTAGTTTATAGAGGATTTTTTAGACGTGTTGTGTAATATGAGGTAATATATGTCTCTATCAAGGTCAAGAGGTCATGGTAAGAGATGTTTCCATCTTTAACCTTTAGAGTCTTTCCAAAGATATTCTGGGGATAGTTGATTTGGTTTATGCTTCTACCGGTGTTAGGAGGAACCTAAATATCATGATTTGTATAAAATATCTTGGGGAATCATTAATTTTTTTTATAATTGGATAGAATTATCAAAATCCAAATAGAGAATTATACTAGTACACTTTTAATGATTTCCATTCAGTTGATGCGACTTCCATCACATGGACATGATCCAATGAAGTTTGCGGTGCATGATAGACTATTGAGATTAAATACACTAAATCAATTAGGTTTGTGGGTAGAATATAATGACTATCAAGAATTTTCCAATGATTCACAAGGGGTGGTCCCCAATCCATTTGGGGATATAAACTACATATCACCATCCACCTTTGTTTTTCCCTTCCTTATTGTATAAACCTACCTCAACGTACATGGATTCACAAGACTCAAAGGGTGCATCATCATGATGTATTATGATGAACATAAAATCAATTAGATATTTCAATAATTGATGAAATGATGATATTACTAATATGTGGATATAAATCCAAGTTCATTTAAATAGAACATTATATGCTTTGTATTTCTAGACAACTATGAACTCTGTGTTAGTTGTGATATCCACAAAATGATCCATAAGTTTCATCTTTATGTGAGGAATTTTCTCACTCTTATAGTACCTGTGAATGTTTATATTTTTGGGATATATGTTCTGCTAAATATATCACAAACATCAGAGGTTCCAAATCGGGATGAGGTTGATTCTGGATCCATTTTCAACTAGATCCCTTTAGATTTCAACATTATCAAGTTTTCCTAAAATATATGGGGGACTGATATGTCCCTAGGTAGCTTCTTCCTTATCATATTTTGTGAAAAATATTGTGATATGACATTCTAATAAAATAGTCTTCACCCAGAAAACATCATCTCTACAAACATATATCTTGAACTACTAGGGATTTGGAGGGTCTAGATGAGTGCCTCTCCAAGTTATTTTTAAATATATATGGAATCTAGTATTGAGAGTTTGGTTGGAACAACCTATAACTATTTTAGAATTTTATAATTTTTGTGCCAAATCCCTATGAAAAAAGGTGGGGTTTCACCTTGTTATATGGATGAGGAGTTGAGGTGTTTGAGGTGTATGGTATTGGTGCATTAGAAGAGGTTGAAGGAGATACTGTAAGTGGTTCTGGTCATGCCAACCTTCCCCTTCTTCTGGGATGATCAGACAATCACACCTCATAAATTTAGTTGTGTAAAATGATCAGCCATGAATGACCACTAGAGAAATCTAAGGCATCTCTACAAATCTGTCTATTTTGATGGATTTCTCATCCATGGTTCTTAGCTACATATATGACTTTCACAGTGATGTGACCGAAATATTGGGTTCCACCATGCCCGTTTTATCCCCTGTATCCTTGGATTCTATTTCCATAGCCTCCAATCCCCCAATAATGTATGGTGAACTCGTACTTGGAGTAGTATTTATCTTTGAATATGAGATATATCAAGTAAAATATGCTAAAAAAAACAAAAAAGGATATCTTCATCCACTGAGGGTTTTGTTTGTTGGGGCGATTTTCGTTCTCTAGATGTTTAAGGAAAGAAGCTTGCAAGAGTCAGAGCTTATACAGGAGTTAGATATGACTCCCTCTCTTTTGTATTTTCCTCGGTCCCACAATTATATCTACATATGGGAAGTGTATTCAATGATGCCTCCCTATGTACAGAGATCATTTTAGGTTTATAGATATGTGATCGTAGGGTAGCTATATCTCAATCAACTATATTTCAATTCATATGGTTTTTGAGATTCTATACATTCCTAGCCATAACTTCTTTCCAGTCACCATCTAATGATGGTGGTGTGATGGTTACACATGTCACATATACTGGGGACTTCTCTAGTATTACCTATTTGGAATCAAAGACACATTATAGGATTTCATTGAAGAAAAATCAGTCTTGGATAGAGTAACCCATCCTCCTATGAAAAGGGAAGTAGTGAGGACGATCAATGAGGTTGACCTGGTTGAGTTTCCTGGGCTCTGGTAGCTTGAGTAGTTTATTTTCCATGTATGCAAGAAAATTACTGGGGAACTTATAATTTTTTAAAGAATACAGTTTATTGGTCTATTCCTAAAATTGAGAGTGACCCCAACATAATTTTTCTTTTGGTTCTGGGTGATTTTGATGCTACATGCACTTGACAAGAGGCACTAGATGAATCACGGCCTACCTATTTTCTTAAATGGGAACGACTACTACTTTGAGGTTCGTAGAAACATTATCTGCCTTAAAGATTCATTTTCCCATTACTAAGGTCATGTAAAAGTATTTTTCTCTAGTACACTAAATGAAAAATTATAGGCATTGTTCCATGTCTATGAATCCCGAGAATATTCCTAGATGCTTTATCATGATCAATTATGTTTTTAGCACATCTTAAAGATTTTCATCATAGAGTTCCCAAAATTTATCTTGTGGGAGAGAGATACTGAGTGAAGATATTAAAAAATTCTATCTAGTGAGGATGTGAACACTCTATCATTTCCTCATTTTTTGAAAATTTTAGGTCGACAATTGTACTGTAACGTCTGAGATCTGGGTTCCACTCAATGGGTGACCCGAACCCGGTTGGTCACATGACCTCAAGCGCATTTCCCAAATGCCAGAGGCTGCCGACTAGCAGCAAGGGCCCAGGTCTGACGGTGGGGAAACTATGCCCTCATATATCAAAGTGAAGCGCATCGGAAAAGATAAATAACATACAAAAGCAGAAGTAGAAAATGATATACAACTAAAATGGACAACTGAAGTAAGAGAAACAACAATAATATATATATAAAGATGGAACATGTCACTAATTCTATGAAATCATCCAGAACAGGATATACTGCAATACAATACAATACAACTCAAAGTAAAAGGTATAGCCAAACAAAACAAAGAAGAGCAAACAAAACGCAACAGCATCGCAAGCCAGAGCTCGGTCCCATGCTATCCTACTCCTCTGCTACAATAATGTACCTTTATAGGGACCCTTTCCTCTGTCGACACCTATAACAACATGGTCTATTTAGGCCAAAGACATGACCCAAATAGGGTGTGAGAAATAAATCCTAGTAGGCACCAACCAAAGGCCCGTTCCCAACTATCAGTGAAAAAATTAAACAAAAGTGTGCAAAAGTAAATGCAGTAAACTAGTAAGTACTCAAAAGTAACTATCACTACCAGTTTCATTGAAATTTTAATATTCTTTTAACAATTAAATATTAATTAATTCTGAGATAATCAGAACCTATGCCCTCAGTCTAATCAGAACCTTGCCCTCAGGCTAAATGTAATCATGCCCTCATGCTAATATAGTCATGCCCTCAGGCTAGTATAGTCATTCCCTCAGGCTAATATAGTCATTCCCTCAGGCTAATATAACCATTACCTCATGCTAATCAGAACCATTCTCTCATGCAAAAGTAAAACACTTCCCTCATGCGCAAGTAACCAGGACGAGCCCCAAGAATAAACCAGAAATTTATATACAATCCCTCTCAAGGAAATTAAATACACATTATAATCATGGCATACCATTGGGTATCCTGGTCAAACGGATAAACTGAGGAACGCACCGCCCGGGGTGGTCCTGGATCCAAGCAGTGATCCCAAATAGCAGTTTATAGTTACATTCAATTACCTATAGATTTCTAGGTATTTAAAACCACCAAGGCCTCAGCCACACGACACCCCAAAATGGGTTCGTAGAATAATGTTACACACTTTCAACACCACTATTGGAAAGAAACATTAGACCACCTACCTCGATCACCTTTGATCGATATACGTGAATGATGCCTCACGAATCATCCAAGAACGAGGTAGATCTAGGATAAAAGAATTCCTGTTCAAATGCAAATAACTTTCCTTAGAGGAAGAATTTGTAAGAACAATGCAAGGAGAGGGGAGGTCTTACCCGTACGGTCCTAACGTGATCGGCGAAAGTGGAAACAGATTCCTGGTGCACGATCGGTTGATCCTCCAAGGTTCGGACATCCTCCCGAGCTCCATCGACGTTCTATGATTCCTCTATGAACAGAGGAGGATACTGCCCATTTTAAGGAAAAAAACAAACTACACAGCGTGTACTCCCAAGTACACAACGTGTACTTTTCAATTTTTAAGCTGTTACTCTGGCGGCTTCTTTCCACCGCGACACTATTCACCCATCGACATGAGTACACGACGTGTATTCTTGATTACACGGCGTGTACTGTTGCTCCGCTGGAGGCTACCTCCACCACCTTAATCTTCACCTGCTGACTGAATACACATCATATAAATACCCTTTACGCGACATGTAGTCTATTTTTACACCCTTCATTGCTAACAGGCCTACACTCCCTTTGTACCCATCCCACACGGCCAAAGTACACGACGTGTGGAAAAGTACACGGCGTGTAGTAAAAAAATTTGGGATTTTCCCCATTTTCCTTATTTTATTAGAAACACTGAAGGAAAAAGGAAAAGAAGAAACTCGTACCTCAAGAATAAGAACCGAGTTCTTACAAACTTCCCCACTTAAAGCAATTTGTCCCCTAATTTCCCTTCAAAGGGTGGGGAAGATACAGCTATGAAAAACTCCGGCCACTGAGCACGTAAGTCGGTATCCAAATCCCAGTTTTCGTCCTGAAATCGGCCATGCTGCCATAAAACCTGTACGAGAGGAACCGACTGGCCATGGAGAACCTTCATGCTCTTATCAACGATACAAATTAGATGCTACTCAAAGGATGAATCGAACTGAAGCTCAACCTCCTCGGGATGAAAGACGTGAGATGAGTCTGAATGATAACGGCGCATCTGAGATACATGGAAGACATCGTGCATGGATCGGTACCTCTGTGGTAACTTCAACCGACAAGAAACCGGCCCGACTCTCTCCAAAATCTCAAACGGCCCTAAATACCTCGGTGAAAGTTTACACTGTCTCCTGATCCGCCTGTGCCCCAACCTCGGTGAAACATGCAAGAAAACCCGATCTCCGACCATGAACTCCAAGGGTCATCTGCAACGATCATCATAAGATTTATGACGAGACTTTGCGGTAGCCATCCGCTTCTGAATCAACTAGACCTACTCAGAAGTCTCCTGCACAAGATGTGGTCCCAGTACAGCTGCCTCACCTACCTATAACCCACACAAAGGTGATCGTCGTGGCCTACCATATAAAGCCTCGTAAGGTGCCATCTAAATAGTTTCCTGGAAACTGTTATTGTAGGAAAACTCGACCAGGGGTATGTGCTTCTCCCAAGAGCCCCCAAAGTCCAGGACGCATGCATGCTGCATGTACTCAAGCACCTGTATTTTACGCTCGGACTGGCCATCGGTCTGAGGGTGGTAAGCTGGGCTCATAAGCACCTGTCTACCTAGTTACCTCTGAAAACTCTACCAGAAACAAGACGTAAAGAAGGCATCTCTATCTAAAAGGATAGAAAGAGGGAACCCGCAAAGACACACTATCTCTCGGATATACAAATTACCGAGCTCGTCAACACTGAAGGTCTCCTTGATTGGAAAAAAGTGAGCTACCTTCATGAGTCTGTCCACAACAAACCACATGGCATCATTGCCTTGAGGTGACCTCGGAAACCCGACCACGAAGACTGTCGTGATATCATCCCATTTCCACTCCGGAATGGGTAACTGTTGTAACAGTCCGGGTGGCCTCTAATGCTATGCCTTCATCTGCTGATAGTTGGAACATCTCGTAACAAAACTACCTACCTCTCTCTTCATACCTGACCACCAATACTGACGTCTCAAGTCATGATACATTTTGGAAACCCCGGGATGTACAACCAAAGCTGAAGCATGGTACTCCCACATCAGCTCCTCGTGTATGTCCCTTGGAACCCACACTCGTCCATGGAAACACAATACCTCATCATCGCCTATCGTCCATCCAGGAGGAGGGTCCTCACTTGCCACTGACATCTGTAGAACTAGGCCATCTGAATCAGATAGCTATCTCATCCTCACTCTATCTTGGAGGGTATAAGTCACAGCTAAGGAAGAAAGATAGGTTTTCCCCTGACTATTGTGCACCTCCAAATGCATCTCAGAGAACAAAGACATAAGCTGCCACTCACCACTGGCCTTATGAACTTCCTGTGTCTGAGTCTTCTTGCTCAGTGCATTAGCAACTTCATTACCCTTACCAAGTGTATAAGAAAGCTCAAAATCGAAGGACTGAATATATTCAACCCACCTCCGCTGTCAGAAGTTCAAGTCATGCTGGGTAAAGTTATATTCGAGACTTTTGTGGTTTGTAAACACCACAAAATGTTCTCCCAAGAGATATTGTCTCCAACAGTGTAACTCATGAACAACTGCAGCCAACTCGAGATCATGCGTCGGGTAATTCCTATCATGTGGCCTCAAGAACCGAGACCTATACACAACAACTCGATTGCCCTACATCAAAACTACTCCCAGCCCAATACCTGATGCATCACAGTAAACTTTATAGGTCTTCCCTTTCTATGGAAGTATCAAGCTTGGTGCTTATGTCAACCTTCCCCTCAGCTCCTGAAAGGCTGTCTCGCAAGATTCTGACCAAACGAACGTCACACCCTTCTCAGTCAAACCCGTCAATGGCGCTGCTATGTAGGAGAAGTCCTGTATAAAGAAACTATAGTAACCATCCATCCCCATGAAACTTCATATCTCAAACACGTTCTTAGGCCTCTCCTAGGAAACTATTTCTCTAACTTTCTCTAGGTCCACCCCAACTCCTGCCTCTGAGATGATATGACCCAGTAAGTGTATCTGGTCTTTCCAAAAGTGGCACTTTAAGAGCTTAACATATAGATGATGCTCTCTCAGTGTTCTCAATACGATCTCAATATGGGTGGCATGGTTGTGTTGAGTGTGAGAGTACACCAAGATATCATCCATGAAGACTACCACAAAAGAATCCAGATAAGGGTGGAACACACGATTCATCAGATCCATGAAAACTAATGGCACGTTCGTGAGTCTGAACAACATAACCAAGTACTGATATAGACAATACCTGCTCTGAAAAGCTATAAGCAGTATATATGATGGTCTAACATGTAACTGATGATATCTGAATCTCAAGTCAATCTTCAAGAACACTCGTGATCCCCAAAGTTGATAAAAAAGATCATCAATCCTTGGCAAGGGATATTGGTTCTTGACCGTCAACTAGTTCAGCTTCCGATAATCCACACAAAGTCTGAGGGTACCATCCGCCTTCTTAGAAAATAGAACAGGCAAACCCCAAGGAGAATTAATTTTTCAGATGAATCCATTTGCCTGTAACTCCTCTAACTGCATGTTGAGCTTCTGCAACTCTAGTGTATCTATCCTATAATGAGGAGTAGACACCGGTGCTACTCGTGGCACAAGATCAATGGAAAAATCCACCTCTTGCTCCGAAGGTAGACCTGAAAAGTCTTCCAGGAAGACATCCCTAAAACGATCAAATACTGGAGGGAAATCCTTCTGATAAGTCCTTTGATCATCCAGATATAAGCTCGTAATCCGGGCTGTCACTCCACCTCGCCCACGATGCTCTAGTCTGGCTCGGCTCGCCTGGACATCACATTCGCCCTTGTATAGAAACTCTCTGCCCTCTGGTGACGTGAAACTCACGCCACGATGATAGCAATCCACAAAGGCTTGGAAGGGAACCAACTAGTCCATCCTGAGAATAACATCATATCTCATCATCTCTAAGACATAGAGGTCCCATAGAAAGTGACACCCACCAACCTCTAGGGGGCACTCACTGCACTGATGCACACCCACCGTTCTAGTTCCCAACGGAGTTTCTAGAATCATAACATAAGAAGAAGAAGAAACACAGAGCCCAAGACTCTCCACAATGGAAACCGATATAAATCTATGTGTATCACATGTATCGAAAAGTAAAGAAGACAAAATAGAAGCAACTAGAATAGTACCTCTGACAGTAGAAGTTTTTGGATCCTTCTCATGTTGGGTATATTGCACTGCATATGCATGCCCAGTGCCATGGCCCTGCGACACATCCTGGATACCCTGAGTTGACCCGCCCTACTGCCTCTGAGATCCTGGTGTCTAGCTACCACGACCATGACCACCATCTCTGCCTGCACGCCCTGACGTATTCTAGTTGCCCGACTGGTAAGAAGCTACTGGTCCTGATCCCACACGCAGAGTCTATACAGAACCCCTCTCACTAGCTACTGGTAGAAACACCCTGCAAAAGTACTACAGATGACCCACCTTGCCGCAAACTCGGCACTCCACTGGGTCACGTGGACACTAAGATCACTTGTGCCCCTCTCTACCACACTGGTAGAAAATAATCGGTCCACCTTTAGAATTATCTTGACTAGTACTGCCTCCATGAGAGAAATACATCTGTCTCTTCCTCATACTGGTAGAAATAGTACCAGAAACTGGTGTTGAACTGCCCTGGTCCGCAACACTAGCTTCCCAGAGGTTCTGCTCAGAAATCAGTGCAAGGTTCACAATAACATGTACTGTAGGCAACCAGAAAATGTTTACCAGTGCTCGGATGTCATATCAAAGACCATCCTCGAAGCGTATTTCCCTCAACATCTCATCACCCACCAGAATGGGTGAAAAACGCTGAAGCCCGGTGAAGCGAGTAGAATATTCCATCACTGACATGGCGCCCTGCTGCATATTTATGAACTCTCGAGCTCGATCTGCCCTCAACGTCTCTGGGAAGAAGAATTCATATAAGGCCGCTGGAAAATCTTCTAACTCCATGTATCAGTGATGCTCATATTGGGTGGTAACATCCCACCACCTTTTGGCGGAATCACGCAATATGTATGTAGCAAGCTTGAACCTCCACCCTAGAGGAGTCTCAAGATGCTCGAATATCATCTACATCCAAAACAGCCATGAATCCATAGCCTGTGGTCCGCCATCCCCTGAAAATGTAGGTGGATGCTGCTGCTGTAATATACGTGTCAGCTCTGCCATAGATGTGGTATCCTGCAGTGCTCCTTGAAAGGTCTGCATGAATTGGAAGAAGCCTTCACAGAACTGTGCATCTACGCCTGTGTCTGGTATAATGGTTGGCGCCACATATGGCTCTGCTGGAGGTTCTATTGGTAGCCCATGTCCTACAATCTCCGGGGTATAATCGTTGCCGCTCTCCTAGCGAACAACTGATGGTCGTCTCGGTGGCATGACTCTACAAGGTTAAAGCACACCTTAGATCAAGATTATCAAAGACTGAAAACTAGGAGACCAAGAAAGGAACCAGAGGAAGAAATCATTCAAGATTTACAAAACTTGACTACATGGTGTGTATAAATACTACACGGCGTGTTCTCACAAGCCATTCACATGGGCGTGTACTCCAGCTAAAAATGGTCATGTAACACCCCAAACACACGATGTGTCACTTAACTACACGTTGTGTACTTGAATCCCCCTTCACTATTTGAGTCCTTATACATGGCTAACCCACACAACCCTCCTACAATAGAACTACATGGCGTGTCCAATAGGTACACAACGTGTACTTTACAGGCTTTCGCCGGACCGTGTTGTTCGTGACACGACCTGTATACCCAGGTCACACTACACGGCGTGTTCCAAAAAGATATGGCATGTTCAAATAATCCCTAGACTGACCCGTGTTTCTCGTTACACGGCCGGCTACACGGCTGACACTACACGGTGTGTTCCAGGTGGACACAACATGTACTAGGAAAGATAACACCGACCCGTGTTGTTCGTGACATGACCGGGTACATGGGTCAGAATACACGACGTGTTCAAGGTAGACACATCATGTTCAAGGTAGACACGGTGTGTATGTATTAAGGTTTCCTCCATCCGTGTTATTAGTTACACGGGCGGACACCGTGTTAACGCTACACGACATGTACAACCGGTACCCGGCGTGTTTCTCCAAGCCATTCCCTACCCCCGTGTCCACACCCACACGGTCTATGAAATGGGAAGAGACTACACGGCATGTACGGAGGGTACACAACATGTTCTTAAAAATTTTTCATTTCCTCCTGAACAGAAGAACACACGACGTGTGTACATAGAACTACACGACGTGTATACTTGGTTTTCCGGGCAGTATGCCTCAGAAACTACGCCGAAACCCAGAAAACACAGAAAAAAAATCTAGGTGCCAAATTCCGATCTGTGAGGGCCCATACTCCCCGAGTATCAAATTTTGGCATCTTAAACAAGTTATAAAAAAGTATACACATCAATGATCCACAAAATTCAGGTTATTGTGGACCCATACTCCCCAAAAACCAAAGTTTGGCATTCATTCTATCAAAACCTCACACAAAAATAACCTATCAAATAGCAGGTATTTATCAAAGCAGCTATCACAATAGCATGAAATTTCTAATGTACCTACATGGCATGGAACTATGCATGGAATGTGATTTCTATCATGTGCCTAAATGATGCACAAGATGGCATACTCTCATTTCATCGGGTTGCAACTAAATATAACCCATGTATAACATATAAACATCACACCACAAGTGCGTCACCTAGTGGAGAAAATCAAATCAACTGTAAAATTTGAAAAATAAGAAAAATTAAAATTACCAAGGTAAACTGAATTTTACCCGTACACAGATTAGCTACTCCCGAGGACAAATTATTACCAACTACCATTTCCGTCCTATCCCTGACTAAGGATCCAAACAAGAATTCAAAGAAAAGAACGCCTCTGATACCACTTTTTAATGTCCCGGATCCGGGTGCCACTCAACAGGTGCCTTGAACCTGGTTGGTCACATGACCTCAAGCGCATTTCCCCAAATTCCAGAGGCTACCGACTAGCAGTTAGGGACCAGGTCTGATAGTGGGGAAACTATTCCATCATTTGTAAAAGTGTATCACGACGGAAAATATAAATAACATACAATTGCAGAAGCAGTAAACAATATACAATTGAAATGGACAACTGAAGTAAGAGAACCAGCAGTCATATATATATAAAGATGCAACATGTCACTAATTCTATAAAATAATCCAGAACAAGATACACTGCAATACAATACAATACAACTCAAAGTACAAGGTACAAAAAAAAGAAGAGTAAATAAAACACAGCAACATCGCAAGCCAGAGCTTAGTCCCATGCTCTCCTAATCCTCTGCTACAATCATGTACCTGTATAGGGACCCTTTCCCCTATCGACACCTGTAGCAACATGGTCTGTTTGGGCCGAAGACTTGACCCAAACAGGGTGTGAGAAGTAAATCCTAGTAGGCACCCACCAAAGGCCAGTGAACAACTGTCAGTGAAAAATTTACAACAGCAGTGTGCAAAAGTAAATGAAGTAAACTAGTAAGTACTCAAAAATAACTATCACTACCAGTTTCATTTCCATTTTAATATTATTTTAACAATTAAACATAAGTTAATTCTGAGCTAATCAGAACCCATGCCCTCAGGATAATCAGAACCTTTCCCTTAGGATAAATGTAACCATTCCCTCAGGCTAATATAGTCATTCCCTCAGGATAGTATAGTCATGATCATTGGCTAATATAGTCATGCCCTCAGGCTAATATAACCTTTCCCTTAGGCTAATCATAACCATGCCCTCCGGCTAACGTAAAACACTGCACTCAGGCACAAGTAACCGGGCCGAGCCCCAAGCATAAACCAGAAATTTATATACAATTCCTCTCAAGGAAATTCAATACACATTATAATTATGGCATATCCTCAGGTATCCTGGCCAAATGGTTAAACAGAGGAATGCACCCCCCGGGGTGGTCATGGATCCCAACAGTGATCCCAAACAATAGTTTATAGTTACATTCAATTAGTTATATAGTTATAGGTATTTAAAAAAGCCAAGGCCTCAGCCACACGACACCCCAAACATGGGTTGTTAGCACAGTGGTACACACTTTCAACACCACAGTTGGAATGAAACATCAGACCACCTACCTCGATCGCGCTTGATCGGTATACGTGAACGACGCCTCCCGAATAATCCAAGAACGATGTAGATCTAGGATAAAATAATTCCCGTTCAAACATAAATAACTTCCCATAGAGGAAGAATTAGTAAGAACAACGCAAGGAGAGGGGAGGGATTACCTATACGGTCCCAACGTGATCGACAGAAGCGGAAACAGATTCCTGGTGCACGATCAGTTGATCGTCCAAGGTTCAACTGTCCTCCCAAGCTCCTCCAGCTTTCTAAGCTTCCTCTGTGAACCGAGGTGGCTACTGCCCATTTTAAGGGAAAAAAAACAAACTACACGACATGTAGTTTTCATTTTTTTAAACTATTCCTCTGGCGGCTTCTTTCCACCGTGGAACTGTTCACCCGTCGACATGAGTACACGATGTGTATTCCATATTACACGGCATGTACTGTCACTCCGCTGGCGGATACCTCCACCGCCTTACTATTCACATACCGACTGAATACACGGTGTGAAAATACCCTATACACAGCATGTAGTCAGTCTTTACACCCTTCATTCTTGACAGGCCTACAGGCCCTGTGTACCCATCCCACATGGCTAAAGTACACGGCGTGTGGAAAACTACACGACGTGTAGTCACAAAATTTGGGATTTTCCCCCATTTTCCTTATTTTATTAGAAACACTAAAGGAAAAAGTAAAAGAAGAAACCCGTACCTCCAGAATAAGAACTAGGTTCTTACATGTCCTTTTACTTAACATAGAGATTAACTTATAAAGGTATTGATGAATACGGCCTTTCTATCTCACAAAAAATTCTACTTGAATTCTATTATACCAAATGAAGTCCAGACCAACCAATGCCTATATAAAGCATCGTAGCCTATTCACCTCTTTCTAATATCAATGGACCATAATTGGGCCACATCAGGACAACAAGTGTGTGAGATGAAGTTATGGATCTCCTGCACCTTCAGTGTTTGAAAAGATATGGTTGTTGAAATTGGTAGGGGCCAAGGTGTCATCCACCCACTCGGGATATGGATTCTTCGTGGGCTGCATAGGTGCACACCACACTTCCATGGATACCATTTGAGCATCTAGGGATTTAATGGAGTTGATCAGTTCTATAAGTATCACTATCTGGAACACTTAACTTCTATAGGGAGAGGGTGAATATTGATGTGGTGGCCCTGTTTTCATTTCCCACTGATTCTAGATCTGTTCCAGGATTGAATGATCTCTCTGATAGGGGATATGTTTCCGCTGTAATAGAGTAATTTTTTGATCATCCTTGACTTTATCATTTATGTAGACCAATTACCTAGATCAAGAGTTATCGTGATACTTATATAATGCTCCCACAAATGAATTAGTTCTCTTACGATATATGGGTAGAGGGATATTCATCTATGTCTGATGATGATACCTAGAAGGAATATTTCCCCTGAGTAGTTCCACATTTATCCATCTGAATTTTTTATCTCATTCTCATACTATTCTATCCTTTTCTATACTGAGGGAATTTCATCTCCTCTTGGTGGTGAGTGTGATGTGGAAACACTTTTCCCTTTATCCTTGGTAGTGTTCTTCTATATAGGTTGAAATTCGTCATTAACATGTGATAGGTTCTGGATCCTTCTATAAATCCATGTAGGTTCATACTCAATCTGTGCATCTAGATCACCTAACTCTCAAGGTACATTTTTTATTGTATCCCTCAATGTTTACATCAAGGTCAACATCATTTTTATGTTGATTGTGACGACATTGACTAAGGTATATTGCGAACTGGTAGTTGTCCCCTTAATCCCCACATAATAGTGTTATTCTTCAATTCCTACTCCATATTCAAGGGTTATATCAGGTTTATTTCTATGAACCCTGGTCATATTGGTCCATTTTGGATTATGACCCTTGTAGGGTTTGATTTCATTTTCTGCACATTTATCCTATCTAGATTTAGGAATAGTGACCTTAAGGGAGTTTTCAATCATGCTTGCTGAGTAGGACCTAGAGAGAAAAGGTATCCCTCATGGTGGGAGGAATATATAGGATGTCTGCTATCAATATTTAAATCCCAACATAGATAATAATAATTAATTGTAGGGAGATGATAATGATAAAAATTCCCCCATCCCTATAGGATCAGGATGATTCAGGGCCACTATTGGAACTTTATGATCCATTTTTTTGAGTATTTGATGATCCTAGTCAAAGATTTTTGAGGATCATGAGATAGAAATTGAGATATAAATTCTCAAAATACCATGGGATGGGGTTGATCAGGAACCATTATTGATTTCTATAGGACCCTATTGGGGTGTGGTGAACCTAGTGATTGATATTTTGTTAATAATTCCCCATCCCTATGGGATGGTGTTGGATTACAGTTGCAAAAAATATTTCTTGGATCCTATCACAGTTTAATGACCCAAGTGGTGGAGGCAGAGGTGAAAATGAACCCATCCCTGTGTAGTGGGTTCACTCACGGATGGCTGATATGACAACTTCTATTGTGATAAATTTGATTTGGTGTAATTGTGATCATGTATGGGATGGGTGCAATTGATTATTATGATGAGATTCATCTTCTATGAGAAGTTTTTGGGTATTACACAACATTTACTTCCATATGTGAAATGCATTTCCATTTTTCTAGGGGCCCAACTTAGGATTATGTTGGAGACCCTCGCCCTCCGTTCATAATATCTTTGTGCCTTAAAAGTGGTGGAATTTCATGTATTGGCCAACAGGCTCATGAATTACTCAGTCCCTAGATTTATCTAGCCTTTATAATATTATATGATTCCATATCTAGGGATATATACTATTATGGAGAAATAGTTAAGTTTAAAGCTCCATATTTTATATATCCTTAGATATATACACATTACGGGGCTCTTGAAATCTGTCCATGGAGACTTGTTATGATATAGGGATAAACACTTGACAAGTGTCAGTCATAATCATTCATACCTAGGTTTTAGGCTATGGAGAACATGACTATTTCTATATAACAATAGAGTGTACTTATGATCTATATATTACCATCATATTCGTGATAAGGGAGGTATTTTTCCATCATCTGCTGATGAGTCACCCATATGTTCTAGCATAATTAAGGCACAAAATCATTTTCTATATCATTTGGGATTACACAGTAGGAAGTGGATATGGGATCGAACATGGTTAGCAGGTTTTTTTGGGATAAATATCTATATATATCCATGTCCAACTTTTATTCATAATAATATATTCCTACATATGGTCAGGCTAATAAAGTTTCTTCTATATTTTTCCCACTAACCCCAATTATATTTTGTAGATATTTAATGGAAAACTACATATAGTTAACCCTAGTGTTTCAAGAACCTCTCCATATGAATGTGTCTAAGTTTTTAATAACTCTCTATATGAAGGTGTGTGGGAAAGGGGATGATTTCCTAGTCTGGGAGAGATATCACCATGGAGAGGTTGACCATGGAGGATGTCAGAAGTAGAGTACCTGTAATCCATCTATACACTAATTTGAGGAGGACTATCAAAGTAGTGATCTCTTTATACTTTTGTGGAAGAGTTGATATACCCTTGTGGTGTTTTATATATTCGTTGTACAACCTCATAGAAATTTGAATTGACTAGATCACATATATGATCCTCATTTTTCATCATGGATGAAATATGCAGACCTTTGTTTGGGGGTTGAGATGGGATATGATACTGTTGTATGATGGTTGAAAAAATATGTTAATAACTCTATGGTTCTATAGGGATATAATCCCGATAATGAGAAGCTACTGAATTATACCGGTGAGATTCTATATTATCAGTAGGGATATAATCCTTCCTATGTGTGGTTTCCATAATATGTTGGTCAATCCTGGCTAAAGAAGGGGTATGATCTAGGTTCAAATATTCACCCCCATCATAATATTCTAGAAAACCTACAAAACGAGAGAAAGGATATGAGCATCCTTCTATATATCCTATGAAGGATTTTGTTGCAGTCATTCATAGTCAAAAGTAGGGATTTGATCATGTATTCTATAGGATTTTGGAATATGCTGAGTAGCTTCATTTGTAGTGATATGAGACTCATCTATGATGATTTACATATATTACTAACAAACCTTGGTTGGATAAGGGATATGATCCTGATCCTATGCCTTGGGAGTAACTTCTAGTCTTTTTTGAAAGGAACGTGCATTGGTCCCGAGGGATGTACCAAATTGAGCTGGTAAGCCGTAGTCAAAATATGAATGTGTGCTTGATCCCATTCCTCTAGATTATATATCTAGTCATTTTAATAGGAATTTACATCTACCCCAAGTAACGTGCCAAACTAAACATGTATTTCTCATTCAAAATGGGGATATAATCCTGGTCCGGTGCCTCACCCTTTATCGGAATAAGCTAATAATATTCCTATACAAGACAAAACATGTGATATTACTTTAGCTTATCCACCTATTAATACTAATCATGGTGATATACTAATCTATCTATTAGTATAAGGATATTTTTGCATACCCACATCTTTTTCAATGTCGGGATATGCCGACAGATCTCTTATATCATTGCTAGAATGTAGCGATACTTAAGTAATGTGTCTGTAAGAATGTTGACCTTCACATTCTCGATCTCTAATATATACTTCCATATATATTTGATTAAAGTAGTAATATATACCCACTCATTTCATCCTTATTCAATCATAATATGCTAATGGGATTCATATATAGGGTAAGAGATATGTGCCTCCTCTATGATTGCTATAGAAATATGTGTATAGACTTGATTTGAGTGAGAAGGGATATAAGAATGCCTACTGGATACCATTGGAATACACTGATTGTATTTTTTAGTGGAAGTGGAGATATGTGACCACTCCCATTTATCCACAGCTTTCTAAGCCTGATGATACCTTCTTGGTACCTGTGCATGAGTTTCCAGGGTGGGAATTTTCTTGGTGATGCTCTCAGCAGGTGACTGAGGGGCACTAGAGGGATGGAACCGGTGAAAGAAGTTAAAATGAAATCTCCTCATCATCTACCAAAATAGGATGGAACTATATTAAAATCCTTGATCAACCATAATAAGACGTGGAAGATGATTATTACTATGCTCCGGTTATAATCTTCCGAAGCGATTGACAGTGGAAACCAATGCCACTGGTTTCATTAAAACATTCCCTGAAAAAATATACTTATTGAATTCAATATATGGATACCTAGATGTGAATACTTGAGGTATGAGATCATACCATGTTTGTTTTATTCCCAAACCACCATGTTCTCCATCATAAGTTGAAGGTATTGGGTCAGAGAGTTTGTTTTTCAACCCATAGAGGTTACTATTGTAGCATATGTTCCATAAAATTCACTTGATTAAGACATAATCTTAGGTCAATATGTCTATGATATAAGTATCTACAGTTACAATTAAAATAAAGAACAAGGTCACTAATCAGCGCAACAATACAAGTGTGAAACTTGCTCAATCAACTATGTACGTGTAACACAGTTGTCTTTACTTTTCTCCTCTTAAACCATTTTTTCTCACATGGAATTATGAGGGAATGAATGGATTTATTTAATAATATCCCTAGTGATTTTTTTTATTGAATTATTTTACATTGGGAGTACCATTTAATTTTGTGTAGGTGGCAAAAACAACTTGAAATAATTCTTGGTCAACTGATCATTTTTATTATTCTCGAGATTCATATCAGGTTTACTATTTTTATTTCCTTTAGAAACATGTATATGTCATAGTTATCCATGTTTAGAAGACACGATTCAAAATTCCTATAATGATTTAGTTATTCTTTCGTTACATGATTTCATGTTGATATCACCATTTTTTCTTTTTTTAAATTGGTATGATCTATTATGATTAATTATGGGGGGGAGGGGGGTTAAGTATGGTTGAATAATTATTCATAATATGTTTACCATTTTTATCTCTCAAAGAAACAATCAATGGTTTCCACATCCATAAAAAGTTACATACCTACTTTCTAAAGGTATATGATCATTTGAGGTTTCAAAACCAATTATTTTTTGGAACTCACATTGGTCAAGTGGATGAGAGTTTGGGATAGTCACACCATTTTAGGAGGAATTATTTTCTATTTCAGGGATCTATTATAGATTTAATATATGTTCATGAATCTCTTCCAAATCTTGATGCATGACTAGTCTTCCTAATAAAATTATTGGGTTTTAAATCCTTCGACATATAAAGGTGTTATATTGATGAGGACATATGTATATATCCATGTTTCTCTATCATTTTCCTGTTATTTCTTATCAATGAGTAGCTCCTTGTATTTTGAAGCCATATAACTAAGAACTCTGGAGTTTTCATTTATCCATAGAGGTTATTTTTCTTTGTAAGATGGAATTTAATATTCATGAGGTATCCTAAGTATACTATATATAACAATAATCAAAAACCATGTAGTTAATTTATGTTCAAGTTGTGTAGTTTAACATCATTAAAAAAGGACATATATGAGGGAACCTTGGTACTAGGTATTGAGATTAAGACTTAGAAATGTTCCCAATTAATCCTTCTTATAACGGGAATCAGAGTCATTATAGTTTAGTCTATCCTTAACCCACTAATGATACGAGATAGGGTTTATCAATATGGGAATTACATTGGGACTTTTACTAAGGTAGAATCCCTTGTTTGGGAGAAATCATATTATGTTACGGAATAGGTCGTACACACCTTAGTTGCCTTGTATTGGGAAAATTTATGATGTGATTGATATGATCATTACAAATATCTTTGATCACATGAGTCAAGATTAGTGTGAGAAACATGGGTTAAAAAGAATACCAAATAACTGCAAATGAATATGGGACTTATGGGTAGTGTGGCTAAGATAGGGTGTTTGATATAGAGATCAAGCCTTAGGAAGGCATCATATATACCCTGCTATTATAGGAATTAGAGTCCTCATCATTCAATTAGCTTCTCAATCCACTGATGGTTTAGGAAGAATGATAAATATATTATAGATTTTGAGTCATGTATGTTACTGTGTCTTAGTTATGGAGGGACTCAAACTAAGGAGAATTCCCATTAGAGCCCGGTCCTTATGAAAGAATTCTACATATCCTATTTGAATAGGAATCAGATTTCTCATTGTTTTATTCATTCCTATCATAATATAGAAATTTTCTATATGAAATGGTAACACCTTTCCAAAGACTCATGGTTTGGGTTTCTCATGGTTCGAGGTCACATGCCTAGGTAGACATTCTGGGAAAGGATAAAATTTATGGGGTTTCCACTTTACTTGTCCTCATTGTGTACCTGAAATGTCTAGGGTGTCAGTATGACATGTCATATGTGTCTGTCTGACATTTCCTGGTTGTATTCCTAACATATTATGATTGCCTTCTTGATAAGACTGACATGTAATAGGGTGATCCTAATGATCAAATTTGACATGTAAATGGAATTTTGTAAGAAGATGTTGATATGTCTAAGGATCATCACATGATAAAAATAGGCATGTCAAGGGCTTTTCACGTGATCATCTTTGGCATGATGTAGGGTTACCTTTTTATCTAGATGACATTTACATAGCGATTCATGTGACCTATATGACATTCCTTGAGGATTGTCACATGACCTAGATGAAATTTCCGAGTAGGCTTTACATGATCGATGAAGACACATCCAAGGACATCATGTGATCAAGGCCAATATACCCAGGGGACTTCGTGTGACTTGGATGACATGGATAGGTGTTGTACCATGGCATGGAAAACAATTTTGGAGGGTTTTTAATGATTTGAATGATGTTTCCAAAATACTATCACATGACTTGGATAACATGGTTGGGAGTTGTCACATGAGTTGTATAACATGTCCGAAGGGATTTTTGTGACTTGGATGACATGCTAGGAATACTTTAGTATAGATTAGATGAAATACACTAGTGCTTACAAGAGATATTAATTGGTTACATGAAGTGAATGGAACCATAAAATTAAAATAAGCATATCAATATTCACAGTAGGCTTCTATAATTTACAGACTTTATTACCGAAATGCCTCAATGTTCACTAGTTATTATCCTATTGAGATGTCATGTGACCAATTCAATATTTGTAAAATATATTTCATAATTCAGCTGATGTATAAAAATACTTTGAATGATAAATAGGGTGATCATGTAAAGCATATATAAAATCCTCATAATCCATTTCATCATTCCTTATGTTTACCTAGTGGATAAACTTTTTGATTGCATGATTTTCTTCTCTAAGAAGTCTTCACTCAGCTATGCCCATCCATGTATGTATTATTTTTCCAAGGGGGATAAAATTATAGTCCTCACCACCATATATCTATCGAAATTCATATAGAGTGTATATCACATATATGATATTGAGCCAGTGAAGCATCACACATTTCACATAAACCTTCCATGGTTAATCCAGTGCATCATCTTTTCATTGCATGATAAATATTGATCATGAGATCATTCCATCATCATCATATTTATAGAACCCACATCTTTTCAAAGTTATTTTTTTACAATCAAATTGAAATGACAATGAGCCTTCCATATATTAGGTTGACATGTCAGGGAGTCTTTAAGAGATAAGGATGCCTGTCGAGGAGGACTTCATATGATCAATACAGAATTTTTGGAATCCCTTTTCTAGATCAATTTCGCTTTTCAGAGGGCCATATATTGAAAAAATAGTGTGACTCTCCATCACATAAAGGCACCACCATTTTTTAGCTTTTATTTTAGAATGAATGTGGTGATCTCCCATTGATTTTTATCAGATTTTTATGTGATCAAATGGACATGTTTGAGATCCTTCTCATGATGGGGAAAAAATATCTAGTGGCCTTCTCATTCTGAGTCCAACATATCAGTGGGGTGTTCGCATTATCAATGGACTGATCATGAAAACCACATCCACCCTTGGCATGAAATATAGCGTAACTTCTTTTCACATGAGGCTTCCTCATTTTCCATCTTTTTTTATCAGAGATTTCCAAGTCCTTAGAACTTTTCTTATTGGTTTTCCATTAGGAAATTGCATGATCAATAATGGATCTCACAAAAACATGTGAGCATTATCGTGGATGATAGATCCTCTTTTCTATAGATCTAGAGGGGCATGACAAGATTATATATATCTTTCTGATACACATCTCATGGTGAAGGTGATATAACTAAAGTATTTCATGAGGCATGAATGACATGAATCTAGGTATATCACATGGTTTGTGAACTAATCACACATGAAATATTATACCTTCTTGTGAAAATATACTTAAATTTTATCCCATGAAACTTAATCCTTTTCATTCTTTTATTTAATGTTGGACTTTGGGTGATTTCCATGCATTTATCTATTGACATGTTGCATGATTGAAGGAACTCATCTGGCTTCCTTCACATGAACATGAGGGATTATCAGAGGGGATTCACATGATGATGGAAGATGTTTGATAATACCTTTTATAATCAAAAGGATCCATTGCATAGGGTTTACATGATCATTATTCGATCATGAGGAACGCATAATTCGGCTACGTGACATATCTATGGTCTTGTGATTGTGTGTCCTATTAAGGGTCACCCAATGCACATGGTTTGGAAACATAATCTTCATGTAAAAATTATTATCCTTCAATTATTTAATAGATAAAAATAATACATATTCTTTGTGTATTTCTTTAATAAAAAAATTGAGGATGCTCATTTGGAAGGATTCAACAGTAGTCTGATGGGATTTGTTTGGAACATCTAAAATGGATGAAATATAATGAGATTGTAATGTTCTATGAAGGTGATGCTAAAAAGTCACATGCAATAAAAAAAAGTCATATGAAAATGTAAATAGTTTTATGATCTTTTAAAGTAATAGGAAATAAAACATAAATTCAAAAAAACTAGTGATAGACATACCAGATTAAAGAATTAGCCTAAATTTTCTTGGAATTTTATAACTCCAAATATTAAAATAATAATTTTATCCATTGAATATATTTCCGATTAGGATCATAGGTTATTGGAAAATTTAATCCCAACATCTAAAAAATCTATTATAAAATACATTTATATTAAAATTTACTAGTAATAAATGAAATATTTAAACAGAAAATATATTGAAGTTGAATAAAAAATCATTAAATCTATTTGTCGCTAAAAAATTTAATTTTCATTGAAACATTTTAAAGAATAATATTTTCAATTGATAATGATAAAAGAATAAAAATATAATCAATTAGAAACATTTTTATCATAAAAAATTATAATTCAAATAAAAATATTTTGAGATCACATATTAAAATAAGTACACATCAAATTCCCCCTCACTTAACTCATTTATCGTCATCAAACAATCAATTTATATTCCGTGAATGAAAAGTAATATTAAAAATAAAAAATTTTTAATGCCAAACAAGAGTTAGGTTTAAAAAAAATTCCATTATGAACTGTCTTGGATAAAAGGATGGTCTTTATCCCAATAAAAAAATGTTTTGGTGAAACTATAGTATCTTTTTTTTGAAAATAATGATCAAATTTCAGAAAATATATTGGGTTTTAACAAACATAATTTTTCACATTATTTTTCTTCCAAAATAATATTTTTATCCTAGACGAATGATATAAATATTTATAATTAAGAATAGTTAGTCACAATTGATGGATGAGTGAGTTTAATAATTACATGGAAAAATAATTAACACACCCAAAAATTGTAGCATATAAAACCAAACCAAAACCATGATTAGATGTTTTTTCTAGTCTAATTAAATAAAAATATTATCAATTTAAATCCAATCAGAAAGTAGAAATTTAATAATTATTACATAATTAATCATAATATTTCTGGGAAAAATGTTTTCAAGAGGAAAATAAAATAGATATTACATAATTGATTCCATGGAAAAATAGAAATGATTATCCAATTACAAGTAGAAATAAAAAATCTATACTTGAAAAAATATTTCAACTATTGAATATGAAAACAAAATATCAAAGAAAGTCAATTTCAAAAAAAAATGAGTTTATTTTGATATGTTCTTTAGTAAATACAGTTTTACACAATATAAATTACATCCATCACACTTAAAATTCAACATTGTCCACATTGTTGAACTCTACAGTGGGAAAACAATCAAAATAGTTTAGTTCAAAAATATTTTAAAATTTAGTAGTTCGAAAGATTGTTTAAGGGGTTAAAATCACAATCAAAAACAATATTTTCCATAAATCCTGAAAAATTAGAAAAATTCAGATTATGAAAATTCTTCTATCTAGTTAAATTTTTTAAAAAATTAGTGGATATATTGGATTTGAAAAATATTTCATAATTAATATTTAAATATTCTAAGAGTTTTTTAAAGAGGAAAAAAAGAAGCATAAAACAAAAAAAATTAACAAACATAAATATTAAATAATTAGAAAGAAAAACTGGATTTAATCAAGATTTCAGAATGCATCAACATTTTTCAAAACAATTACATCATTAAACTCATTAAAAATCACACTTAGAAGTTTTTTAAAATCATATTTTAGATTCAAAATTTAATTTATTTTGATATTTCACAAGTATTTATTAAGTAACTCATAAAAAATAGTTTTTTATGAAAATTTTTGAGTATAAATTTTAAATAGAGGATTTTTAAGGTGCAAGAAAGGTTTCCAATATGATTCAAAATAATTTTAAGCAAAATTATTTAATCAAGAAAATAACCGAAATATTAGTTAATATTTAGAAGTAATTCTAATGAAAACATATTATATAATACCACAAACATAACATTCAACAAGAAACAGATTTCAAACCTAATAGAATAAACCTATTGTAAAAGAATTAAGCAATCAATTAGTCAAATTGTTTATCAATTTGAGAATTTAAAACCTCAAAATATATGTAAATAAAAGCAAACTAAAACTCCCGTAATAAAAATAATTAGATTTCATTAGTGAACAATCTAATTATCACTCTCATTTAACAAATCAAGAGTCTATAGGTATCTCCAATAGAGAACTTACAAGAATAAAAAAAATTAATCATTAAATTCAAACATATAACATCAATAAAATGAAAAAATAGATATTTATAGGATGTTTAAATGAATCTTCATGGAATTCATGATAGTTTATGTACATTAGTGGACCGATTTTGAAATTTTAGACAAAAGAAAAATTGAGCAAGAGGAAAGATAGAAAAACACCAAGTTTAAGCATTTTATTTAAAAATAAATAAAACAAAAAAGTGATTTATTAAACCATGTGTTAACTCCTATTTATTACTAATTTTAATTTCCATAATGAGACAATAAATTTTTTTTATCTAAAGTCACTCTATGGGTGTGGGTTTTTACCCATAAACCAATAGATATTGAGATCCTATGTGTTTTTAAGTTAGAAAAATATTTTATGGGATATTCATTTTCTAAGGGAATTCTACACTACCTTTACATTAGAAACGTTCCTTGGAAATACCCTATAACACTTATATATATATTTATATCCACTTCTATAATTGGTTCAAAACTGATAAATTTAAATCATTCTAGAATGGAAATATTAATATAGGGTGTTTCTAGGGGAATGGTATGATTTATAAAACAATATTCATCATTTTAGGGAATCAATTCATCAAGAAAAAAAAGGTGTAAATGTATGAGTCATGAAAAAACATTGGCAAAAATGTTTTCCACTAAATATTTGGTCATTTTTAATCCATTAATAACAAAAAATTAACATTTATCCATAGTAATATCAGATTCTAAGTGAATTAAAAAATGTAAATATATTTAGGGATGAATTGAATAACATGAAAGAGTTTATTTTTTTGTTATAAAATTTAGGTTTCTCCAAATTGTGAATCTCATCAAAAAATTTCGCAGCTAATATTATACATTCATCAATCAATGCATTAGAAAAATTGTTTCTTATAAGAGAAAATGGAGTGTTCTTAACACATTCTTTCGGTTAAAATTCAAAATTTTCATCCTTTAAATAAATATTATGATCAATTCACCATTATGATTAATTTTTTATTGATAAATATTATAATTTAGTTCAAAGAAGTCCATATTCAAGTTATTTAAAATTAAAGTTATTTTTCCCTAAAGGATAAACATCAATTTAAATGAATTTTTAAAAATATTTAAAGAAATAACATGGTGTAAGAACATTAATTTATTGTTAAATAATAATACATTATTTTAATTAAATATCCTAATTCTCATAATCAAGAGGAAATTGAAAATTTATTGGGTTTAAACTTTCAAAATAGGTAAGATTACTTTTCAAATAAATATATTTTTTTGGGAAATTCATATAATCCAATTTAATATTTTCCCCACCACTTTCCCAACTCCAAACGTTTTTAAATTGCAAAAAAATTGCAAAAAATATGTTGAATTATTTTTAAAAGTAACATCCCCATTTCAATGTTTTTTCTTAACTCAATATATCTTACCATAAAAAAGAATATAACAAAACGTTTTTTTTGGTTTAGGTAATAAGAAAAAAGATTTATTTTTAAATTTTAGATCTTTATTCTCATAATCCTATAACCTTACCCTCATTTAGAGAATAAAAACCAATAATATAATTAGTTTATTTATTTATTGAGTTTATTAATGAATAAAATTGTTCTTCATCAAATTAATATCCACCAATTTAGTGAATTTCACCATAAATAACTTACATATCTAATATTATTATAGAAAACATTATAATTTTAAATAAAATATGTGGAAAACTTTTATTAAAATACTGCCACATCACCTATCATTTCATGGATCTTTAGTAGTCAAATTTATTAGTTCTACCATTTTAGGATTCATTGTGTCTTTGTTTGTAGGCCACACACTATATTGTTTTTTCTAGGGTTGATTAAGTTGAGAGAAAAGATTAGGTATCACATCGTGATCAACGTGGGATTTAACATTGTAGCATAAAACCCTTAAACATGTTGGAACCTCTTTGTTTTCATCAAAGAAAAAATGATTTATTACAATAGAATTGGGGAACTGTATGGGGGGTTTATTCTGTGATCCATAGATTGGGGATCATTGTGGTATGGAGAATCCTTATTATACAATGAAATTGTGTTTTGTAGGTTCGTATATATATATATATATTTTATGTTCTTTGAAAAGTTATTTTATTTCTTCCTCTTCTAGAATCTTAGAAAACTATTAGATAATTTTGAATGAAATTAGACCTTCCTAGTTGTCACAAACCCTCCATCTAATGGTACCCCTTTAGTATTAGAAATAAAGACAGAGGGATAATGACAATTAAAGCTTGCCTCCAATAGACCATGGGCGGGTGATTAGCACCTATGATATATAATCTCACACTTGTGAGATATTACCATCATAAATATTTGGGAAGAAAGTGATAATATAATAACAACCACAAAACAACTCCAACTCATAATCAATATTGATACAATCCCAATACATGATGTGATTCCATACATTTCTAGATAAAACGAAAATGAAAATACTACAGTTTTAAAATTCTCAACAATGACCATGAATTTTAAAAAACTCATGCATAATTCCAAGAACTAGTAATGTATATATCAATCACCATCTAGCTTCTAATTACCTTAAAAATAGGTTTTATATATGTAGGGTGAGCAAAATATGTATACTTAGTAGGATCCTCCCAGAACCATATAATGAAAAATGTGAATAAAGAATACTAATTCCCAGTGATTAAATAAATGAAACTAACTTTTAACCTAAACATGTATTTATTTTTCCAATCCCCATTATATTCCCCACAAAAAATAATTTATAAAATTATAACCACAACATTGATAACATACATATATAGAAATGGGTATCCCAAAACCACTTACTTACCAGTTTACTTTTCTCATGCTCTAATGTCACATGTATGGAGATCCCATAACTTCCATAATAATCATTATAAAAAACACCTAAAAAACTATAGTGTATCTCTCCCAAAAAACCTGGGAAACTATATCGTACCATACACCCCATAAAACACATTATCACATCCTCATCCTCTATATAGTAACCAAGTTTATTTCTAGAATCCAACAAAACATATGTATTATATAATATAACTCACACCATCATAGTATATACAAAACACACTTAAAAAATACTTAGGATACTTTGTTTGGAAAATATACATTATAATAAACCAACCCAGGTCAACTAGGCAAGCCACCCAAACCACCGAATCACATGATATAGGTAAAACACAAAAATAGAAACCAGCACTAAATCTAACAAAATGAAGACATAAAACTCGAGTATGAAGTAGAAACAGATGATATATTAGTAAAGGAATATAATTGAATAAAAAAATAGGCTAAACGAGAAAGCTATCCAAGTCCCCATGTGACCAATAATAACCTCCATTCCATCCTGTTGCAAAAGAAACAACAACAAGAGAAGCCAATATGATACTAGATTCTATTCCATCTACCTGAATCCTGCAATAAAGCATCTAAAAATACCCAAAGTAACCAGTTGAGTGTGATCCAAATAGCAGCAAGATACCACCAAAGTTTCTATAAAAGGTCTAATATCTAAAATGAAACTATTATATCCTTAAAAATATAGTTTTTTACAGATACTTTTTATTGATCCAAAACATTTATAAATAATTTTAGTTTTTATCCATTGATTTTCATAAATTTCTTTCATATTATTAAACCATTAATATGACAAGTATAAGTGATAAAACATGAAATAACATTCATGCATCAAGAGGTAAACAGATAAACATATATAAATGAAACAACCTATCATACAAAGCTATGTGACATAATCTTATATAAAAACCCATGATAACTAATCTATAATAAATAAAATTAGGAAATAAATAAGAATAAATAAAATAGCACCTCACATATGGGATATAGTCTCTAGGACACAACCATATAGACAATAAAAATCATAAACAAGCATAATGTTGGATTTAACCGATATCAATTACTTCTAGTAGATATAAAAAATGACTACCTCTTCGTGGTGTGACACACACTAAGCTACCTGTGTCTCTTTATTGACATAACCAAAGTTACCAATGTGAAATTGTCTTATAATTTATAAAATCCATGCTCATAATTTCTTAAATCATTTTCAAATCCAAGCCAATACACTTCAGAGTTTGGAATCCCATTACAAAAAAAATTACATTTTAAAGAAAAACACCCTTTTGAAAAATTTTCCCTTTTTTTGAAATCATTTGAAACCATTTCGCACTTAAAATTAATTATAAACCCAAAGTAATGTATCCCTAGATACATTAAATTCATCAAATTAACCCATTTTATAGAGAAAACTACTTCAACATGGAAGAAACCTAAAGTTTTTCTACAATGATGATCAGAAACCAAGATAACGACATCCAAATGACAAGGTAAGACAAGAAAATGAAAATGATAGATAGAAAATAGTATCCAATCACAAATATGCATCCAAAACATAGCCAAAACCAACACAAAAGAAAAAAAGAAGGATATACCTAGGGAAAATAAATCCAACCGTAATGATGATTAATCTCTGAATGATGCAATCCAGACAGACGAAGTCACCTAAAATCACCTATTAGGGGCCTCAAAGTCAATAGAATCTAAGAATATATAAATAGAATATAAATTTCCATTGAAATCATTTCTTAAAACCAACCCACAAGAATTTTCATAGTGTGTAACTCCATTCCATGTTGTGTAATCCTCAAGTCCCACACACACTGAAAACCCATATCTTTTTACTAAAAACCTGATACTTTTTCATTAAATGATGTGTAAACTTTACATGGTGTGTAAAATTTTCTCATTTTGAATTAAATTGATCAGTTTTTTCTGGAGGTCATTACAGATTGTTTAATCCCATTACACATTCTTTAATTTCCCATATAAATTGAAAAAACTAGAAGTTTTATACCGATAATTATTACAAATCCTTGACTTCACCATTATAAGTATCCTCATAATATTTTCTTGAAATTACTCAACCAAGAGAAATGGAAAATAGAAAAAATATAAAACATACTTGATAGAAAGGTAATGGGGTGTTTCAATCTCCTCACCATAAACACTTTCTTCCCCTAGAAATCTGAAAAAGGGAAGGCCACTTCTACGTCATAAATGAATCCCACTCCCATGTATTGTGTCTATAATATCTGCACTACCACAATACATAGTACAAGAAGATAATTTTACCATATAACAACTTATCCTAGGGTTCATTAATCTGAATTGGCTTCTCAACCAAAGTGGTATCAACCTCATAATCAACATCCTACCATCTAATCACATTGGAAGGATCTGATATATACATCCGAATCTGGGAAAAATGAAACTTGAAATAGATAAATGTCAATATATATGGAAAGTGAAATCGATAGGCTAGCTTCCCTAGTCGTCCAGAAATTTCAAAGCATCCTACAAACCTTGATCGCCACTTACAAGTCTTACCCAACCAGTGATGTACCAAGTGAGTTGAAACTCTAAGAAAGACCCTTTCATTGACATCAAACTTTGGCGACTGACGCCGAATGCCCATATAAGATTTTTGATATAGTAACCCAAGCTTTAAATATATAGAAATTATATCATTTTAGATGAATATTTAGTATATTAAAAAAATACATGTCTGATGACCATAATAGTTTAGTTTCTTTGGTAACATGGAAACAAAATACTTTATCCTGGTGAAAAATATTCATCATCCCCCATAAGTATCTCTACCTTTATTACTTCTACCTAAAACCCTTCTTCATATCCTGGTTAATGGAAACATAAGAAAGTAGTGAGCTCATATGACTAGTACGGGTTAATAAGGGAGATATGTAAGCATAATAATGAGTATATGGGTAGAAGAACATGATCATGAAAATAGAATATCACACCCTTAATATCAAAGATCATATAGATGATTCATGCCAAAAATATTGGCAGTTCATAAGGCATTAATCTCAAGGATATAAGTAACATAATCCATGAAAGCCTAACATAGGAATAAAATATGGAATTGTGATAGAAAAATAATCATATAATAATATTTCCATAGTATCAAGGCATTAATTCCAAGACCATATTTCTAGTATGGGTTCAATCCCCATACCATATTGGTAGTCATGGTTCACTCCCATGGCTATATTAGTAGCTTGAGTTTAATCCTCATACCATCTTGTTATTCATGGTTCACTCCCATGAACATCTTAGTAGTCAAGGTTCATTTCCAAGACCATATTAGTCTATATCCTAAGATATAAATCTTTACCTAATGAATTGGAGGGAGGTATAGGTCCCACCCTTCTCATAATGAAATCAAACAAACATGTTCCACAAAATCATAAACAATCATATCATAACCCATAAAATGAAATGGGTATTATAAACTTATAATCATATCATAACCTATGAAAAAATATAGGATTCATAATCATTTCATTATAAACATAACCCGTGAAAAGAAGTGGGTTTCAAAATCATATGATAAATGAATGAGAAAGGAATTTCATAAACATATAACATGTGAAAGAGAAAGGAGTTTCATAAAGATAATGACATTAAGAATAACTATTTATATAAAGAATATGAATGCAACCATTGGACCATTTCCTATAAAGGCCTATATAACATCTACAGATGTCATCTTAGATGGAAAATAATTTCGAAACATCTTTCAGAGATTTTTCTTGATGAAAGTATAATTTATTCTTTTTAAAAGTCTTTTTAATACATAAAACTATTTAATAATTTTTTTACTTGAAAATACATTGAAAAAATATAACAAATCCTTGAAATAATTTTGAAAACCTTTTTCCTTGAAAATGTATACAATAAGTTTCACAATATTTTAATAACCTTTTTCTTTGAAAACACTTAGAAAACTTATAATAAAACTTGAAAATGTTTTTAAAACCCTTTTACTTGAATATATAAGAATAAATATTTATTTTTTTAAAACCATTTCATTAAAAATAATTTGAAAACGTATAAAAATTGCTTAAAAATATTTTGATAATCATTTCTCTTAAAATACTTTGAAAACTTATAAATAAATATTGAAAATGTTTTGAAAAAAATTTCGATTGAAAATATATGAAAGAATATTAATTTTTTTTGAAAATAATTTCTTTGAAAATACTTAGAGAACTTATAAATAAGGATTGAAATCATTTTGAAAACAATTTTCATTGAAAACTTATAAAAGATAGTTATTTTTTTATTTTTTCCTAAAATAAAATTTAAAAATAATTTCATAAAAATGAACCTTTTAAAAATTCAAAGGAAGCTTCAAATAAATTATAGTGGGTAAATTCATACATGTTGTATGAGGTAAAAAGAATATTAAATTTTTAGGGTAAAAAGGGTAGAAAAATGCGTTGATTGAAAAGTGATAATAATATTCCTTTGTAGAGATTGGTAAAAGAAAAAAGGGTAAAAATCAATATTAAATATTAAAGGATAATGGTCTAATATTCTTGGAAACCCTTTTTAGAAAACAAGGTTTTTAAGCAAACTAGATTTCTGACTGAAGAGAGGGTAGAGTCATGCTTTCTTGAAAATACTATCTTAATTATCTTATGTACCAAATGTGTAATAACCAGTACAAATATATGAATAAATAATTAATAATCATAGGATAATAAAATTACTGAATTTTCATGATATATTTGTTATAATAATTTATCAAAGGAACCATAAACATAAACAATCTTCAAAATAGTTGAGATTGTCTAAATAAACACTTATAAATTGGTAACATGGGATCATACTCTCCATGTAAGAAAAGAAAATAACATAAAACTTGAAATATCATAAAGAGAAGTAATTTCAGGATATAAAATGTAAAATAGAAGTATAATCACATTGAATGATAATTTTGGATGCATAAAAAAACATGAGTCCCAAAGAAGGAAAATTGAGACAGAACTATTTCACCAATTTAGTACCTTTTAAAACATAAAATCCATGATAGAAATATTATAAAATGGATATGTGATACCAATAAATTTATTTATAATATAAATAAAATACAATAATTATATGTTTATACACCAAACAAAAAAATAGTGGTGAACATAGCATGTATCTCACAAAAATAAAAAGAGAGACCAAATCCCCTTACCTTGTGTCTTGAATCCTGTCTCGCTCTTTCAAAACACCTCAATAATAAATATAAATTTATTATAAATCTTTTACATTACCATATTCTTATATCAAATACCATATTTTTTTATTTCTTTCTTATATTACCCTCTTGTTAACAATCCTATGTTAAGGTTTAACTGTGCGTAATATTCATTTTATTCTTCACATGTGTCTTAATTTGTTATATATTTGGTCGTTTTATGTATATCATGATTTAAAAAATTTAATCCATGATATAAATATAATTTATATATAGTATATTTTCATTATAATAATCTATAGAATATATAAGTATGAAACATAATACACCATTCATGGTGATGGTAGGATGTACATACACATGAATGCTATTCCTATTTTATTGTCGCGTTGAAAGGAAAAAAATTAAATAATATATATATATATATCTATCATAATTATAGTAGATTTATAATATCATATATGTCATATATATTCACTAAAACTATCTTTAATATAATCCATGTAGTGTATGAATGAATCATATCACTTTGAGGGGGGGGGGGGATCCACACTTCCTCAAACGAAATTATCATATTTACAATAAATGGAATGTAAAAAAGATCACATGCGCCTCATCTAGGATGGTGAGAACTCTTAAGTGCATCCAGGCGACCTGGGATCAAATCCAGGCAGAGGCACAATTTTCGGTGGTACTGTATGAGGTACTGTAGTGGGAACTGTGCAGTGCTGTAGTAGGTACTATAGTGGGAACTGTAACAGGAATTATTTGGCACTATAGAAGCTTGAAATTTTACCCCATTTGGGCCTTCGGGCCACCGATTTGGTCCCTATGTCCTTTGAGGCCTTTAGGCCACCCATTCCTTTAGGCCAGTAAGGCCTTCGAGCCACCTGAAAGCCTTCGGGACACCTTTAGTGCAGATGCAAACCGGACAACCTACAAGGAACAAGCTCTATAAGAGGATGATCTAGGAGCTCTCACCACAACAGAAGATACACGAATTGCAAGAATGATAGGGTATGACACCTGCCATTGGGAAAAGCCTGTACATGCATGGGATAGCCTAGCCTAATATCCATGCGAAGGTGGAGAGATGATTTCATGATGAAGCTGCTGGGAGGAGCAGTTCTAAGTAGTTAGTCTGAGTTGTATGTAATGTTTGAAGCCTTCGGGAAATGAATTCCTCTAATTCCTATAGATCCTTCTAATACTTATACTTATGGGTATTGTAAGGGTTCCACCACACCCCTTGAAAGGTGGATTATCAAAAATAAAAAAAATGAAGGCCTTCACGCCATTTGATGGAATATAAAAATGATATGATTTATAAAAGGAATACATAATATTAATGAAATAATAAATATAATATATAACATATATAAAAATATTTTATATCATAATGTCCACCATGAGAGGCAATAAGGAAAATTAAACAATCATTGTTTAATGATTCGATAGTTCGCTGTACACATAAATAATATGTTAGTTATCCTTTAGATGGAGGTTTGTGTTAGTGAAGGTTTAAAAAATAGAATAAAAACCTCCTACTATATTTATTATATTATTGTTTTTATGAAATCATGGAAAAAATAAATTTTAGGGGGTGGTGAAAGAAAATAAAATATAGGACTTGAGAGAAGACGTTACCTCTTAATCGAGTAACTCCTTTTAGTTTTTTTCCAAAAGGATTCAATGGAAGACTTGATTCCAAAATGGAGGATTCAAGAAGGAAGGGAGATATGTTGGGAAGTATATTGGACATATATTTTCCATACCTAAGAGGTTTGAGAGGTGTGAATAAGAGGGAGAGGTGGCAGCTTTTTATAGAGAAAGAAAAGGACTCACTTGGAATTTTTGAAAAAAAGTTAGGTGTACACATGTTATTACTAAAAGAAAGTCATAAAAAACTGATATAAATCATTAATATAAGGTTTGTGTACTAAATATGTTTATATATTGGTATTAAAACAAGTTGATAGGTCATTTGGTCTTCTAATATAAAGGTTTAGTCCCAAATTAAGCTTAATTTGACCTTAACCATTTTGTTAAATTTTAATCACTTTTACTAATTGTTTTTGTCCAAAATTTGGTTTTTATTATTATAATTTAAATATTTAAATGATTAAAATGGTTAATATTTTCTTTATAAAATTAAATCATAGAAGTGGTAAAATTAAGATTAATACTAATCCTGTAGATGGGACGGAATTATGAGTCCTTATAGTAGAAAGAAGTTCAAAATTTTATTATGTTTTTATATTTAATTATAAAGTAAAATTGATTATAAGGATATAAATTGTTTTAATTGATTTATAATTTACATTATTTTACCTTAAAATAAATTTTAAAATATAATTTAACTTTAACAATTTTTAAAACAGAAAGGTAGTTTTCAACTCAAAAGTAGTATTTTTCACTATTCATAAAAGAATGAAGTTTCTTAAAAAAATTCAAAAATTAACCTTAATCTAATTTATACATTATAAATGAAAAAATGAGGTTTATATTATCAGATTGAACACCTAAATGTGTCAAAGATTAATTTTATTATTAAAATCAGTTCATTTGAGAAAATGATATTTTTAATCATAAAAGGACTTTACAAAAAACCGTCCCTTTCATTATTAATATCTTTTATTTATACAAAAAATTATTAAAAATATTTGAAAAGTAGCTATTACTATTCATATTACTATTTTTAATAGATATGTTATAATTATATCATTATAATAAAATGATGCTTCATAGAAGCTTGGTGTTGCGATTAATGTATGCCTAGTTGATGTTGTGAGTAGCGAAAGCCAAGTAATTATTAAGTGTAGTGAAATCCAAATCAATATTTCATATAGCACAAGCGAAGTCAGTGCCACATGACAGGTATTTTTGAATTAGTGTTTTACTATATATATATATATATATATATCAAGAAATATTTCCATTGTCATGGGAAATGAAAAATATCAAAAATAAAAATTAATTCAAAATAAAAAATATTTCACAAAATCATGGTGTGTTTCATATGATGACTTTGTGCTATGATAAAACAACTCAAAATAAACTACACCATCTTATTTATTTCCTAAAAACCACTCTGCTCAACCAAGGGTCTCACTCTCAAATCATCCAAACACAAGGGAGATATATAGGTCCACCAATAAAAATACAAGAATGAAGAACCTTTATAAATTCCTAATAACTATTGTTATCGTAGAACTCAACCAAAGGAAAATTAATTTCACAAGATCCACTGAAATCATTCACAAAATCCCAGAGCATATCCTTTAGAACATGGATAACCCTCTCTGTATGTCCATCCATCCGGAGATGATAAGCTGTTCTTCATTTAATATGGGAACCATCACCATTGGAAACCATTCCAAAACCTGTATGTGAACCAAAAATACCCATCATAAACAAATTAAGAGTATACCCCATAATATAACACAATATCTCAGACATATAAGTCCCCATGCTGTTCCAATTTCATCATCTCCTTGATAAGTTTGAAATGTGCTAATTTAGGGAGTCTGTCAATGATCATACAAATCACATCATTCCAACTAGTTGTTCATTGAAAACCAATTAATAAATACATGGAAATCTCATTCCACATCTATATCATAATTGGTAAGGGGTGCAAAAACATATAGGTCTCTGTTGCTCCAGCTTAATTCTCTGAAAAACAATGAACCACAAAAAAATATGATATTGACTGTCTCATCCCTTTCCTCTAATACTAATGCCTCAATTCATGATACATCTTAGTATCCTTAGGGTTCAATATCTAAAAATTTTGGTGTACACTATCCAAAAATTTATGTCTCAGGGATAAAATAACAACCACAATACTATGAAATCATAAAGCTCCACTAGAAACCTATACTACTCAGTTGATTTCTCCCTAAAATTAAGGATTTCACTAAATTTTTTGAACTCAGTGTCTTCCACATGCTCAATATGAAATCACTCATCAAAATATGATTCATATATAATAAAATCCAAGAACACGTATCCACCAACCTTTTCCACATCCAAGATCAACTCAACAAACAAACTCATCAGAGACCACTCCTCAACAAATTCGTAAATAGATTGTGTTGGTAATTTTCTACTCCAAACATCATCCACCACATTTCCATTCGCCATGGTATAAGAAATATCAAAATCAAAATTATGAAGATACTCCACTGAACATCTCCATAAAAAATTTGGATCCCTCTTAGTAAAAAAAATATTTTGGTATATTATGATCGGAATATACCATAAATCACTCCCAAAATAGTCAGTGATTCCACCTTTTGAGTGCATGAATAGTTGCTGCCAACTCAGGATCATGGGTTGGGTTGTTCTTCTCACGAGGGAATAACTGAAGAGATCAATAATAAAAAAATTATTTCCCCTACATCAAGACAAACCCAAAACATGTAATTGAAGAATTACAAAAAATTCATAACCCTCTCTAGTTCCAGAATAATAAAAAATGGTTCTAAATTAAACCTCACCTTAAAATCCTAAAAATATATATAAAACTTTTCATTTCATTCAAACTGTACACCCTTACATGTTAAATATATCATAAAAGATGTGATCTTGGAGAAGTCCTAAACAAACCTTCTATAGTAACCAACAAAACCCAAGAATATCCAGATATCAAACAAATTTATACGTTTCTATTATGAGATAAATGCATATACAATTTTAGGATCTACTAAGATTACCATCTTAGATATGACAAGCCCCAGAAACTTCACCTATCAGATCCAAAACTCACACGTGTAAAGATGACCATACAGACGATGTTCTTTAATGGTTTAAATAATGAAATCCAAATAGTCCATTTGATCCTCATCAGACTTGGATTACACCAAAATATCATGCAAAAAACAGAACAAAATAATATCCAGGAACCAATGAAAGATCTGGTTCCACAAATCCAGAAACACTATAGGATAATTTGTGCGACCTAATGGTATAAAAAAAACTCGTAATAACCATATCGACTCCTAAATACCATCCTTGGTATATAATCTTTTGATACTATCAATTGGTGATACCCTAAATACAAGTCAATCTTAGAAAACCAATGACCCCCTCTAAGATGATAAAAGATATTTTCAATCCTTGGAAAATGAGATTTGTTCATAATTGTCACTTGATTCAACATTCAATAATAAATAAAATGTCTAAGGATCCTATATACATTCTTAAAAAATATTAATGGCAAATACCATGGTGAAATACTAGGATAAATAAATCCTTTATCCTCTATGTTCTCAAGTTGAACCTTAAATTCCACCAACTCAACTGGTTCCACATTGTATGATGGAATGGAAATAGGCATCATACCAAGGATCATGTGAAATATAAACTTGACCTCTCTTTGTAGCAGAGAATACGAAAAATCATTTGGAAGGACCTCATGGTACTTACACAAAAATATAGGAATTAAACAAACCAAGAAAGGGTTAGATCAATCAAGAAACATCTCTAATAACTAGAATAAGATTACCCTAGAGAATGAAACAATCGGCCCTTCCCTTCCTAATCTAGAGTCGCATGAAACCTAGAAAACATAGTTGACCCCAACGGAAGATAAGAACTAAACTCAATGATGAAAAATGTCTATCTATCTATTAACACTGATCATCTAATTAAATCTTATAATCAATTATATTATGTCAATATCAATAACTAATATGTATCTCTCCACCTTAATGTTATCTATTGTAATACCCCGAGTTTCTATGAAACTTTTTTCTCTCGAATAAATTAAATTTTCATTTATGTCTTGTAATAAACTAAGTAAAAAATTCATTTCTAATGTCACAAAACTAGTGTATATTTTATGGAACATCTACTTGGCATATGTTACACAGAACATCGACATGGCATATGCAACACACAACACAGACTTGGCATATGTTACATGAAACACCGATGTTTCTAAGAAACATAATTTTATTATTATAATTGTTTAAATGAGATAATAATAACATAGATGTTTAACTTAGTTTTATTTATTGTAATGAATACTTTTAAAATATTTTTTATAATTGTTTTATATAAATAAAACATATAAATAATGAAATATATATTTTTTGGTAAATTCCTTATATGTTTAAAAATATAATTTTCTCAAATGAACTACTTTTAATTTTCTTTTTTAAAAAAATAATAAAATTAATTTTAGACAAATTTAGAAATATAATTTGATTAAATAAGCTTCATTTTTTAACATATTATTTTTAAATTTTCTTTGGAAATGTTTTTGGGATTTTTTATAAACATAATTAGATAAAATTTTAATCAATTAAACCAATTTAGTTGATTTTAATCAATTTCACTTTTAAATATGTTAAAAAAACATAGCTAATATTTAGACTTTTTTACTTTAAAAACCTGCAATGTCATCCCTTCAGTGGGATTATTTTTAAATTAATTCCTACAAATTATGTGATTATAATTTTGGAAAATGGATTCCATATTTGGAATCATAATAATTAATAATTTTTATTATGGTTAACTTTTTTTTGACAAAAAACATTAGTGAAAGTGATTAATATTAATTAGAATAAATAAGGTCAAATTAAGCTTAATAAGGGACTAAACTATAACCTTAAGGCCCAAAAAAACTTATAAATTTTTCCAAAATCCATTTTCTGGACATATTTATACCCAATAATCACTTTCATCAACATTTTATAATTATTTTACCCACTTTAAATAAAAAAACACGGGTGGGGTTTCCCTTTTCCAAAATATTACAAGAGTGCCACTCCTTCGTTAGTAAAGGTCAACAACTTTACCTTTTCTTCACACCACACAAACAAATTTGGTTTGGCCAATATCTTTACAATAAACATCCCATCATCCCTAAATTTCTAAAATATTCCTCCTCCTAGGAAGAAATAAATCCAAGAAAGCCTTTTGATATAAACCAGAAGAATTTACTTGATTAAGGGGCAACATCTTCTCTCAAGATCATTTCTTTTATTTTATGTCTCCACCACTTACACACTCTTTATTGAATGATTTAATATAAAAAAGTATCCTAAATATAATATGATATTTTTATGCTAATTTTTATACCTACACTTACACACACATCCTTTTAGTGGGTAAAAAATATACTCTTTTTGTGTATGGAGAAGTACCGCCCCACTAAAAGATGATTATTAATTTTTCCTTTACCACCTCTCATGGTGAAAATTATGATTAAAAATAAATTTATATATTTTATATATTATACTTATTATGTATTTAATCTTCTTTATCCTTTTAAAAAACAAATATTTTTACTTTACAATTGGTTTAAATACGATAATTTTGTCTGAGAAAGTGTGGACTACCGCCCCCTCATTGTGATGTGATTCGTTCACACACTACCTGGAATGTATTAAGGTATAGTTTAGTAAAATTATGTGATATATATGAAATAATAATTATAATTTAAATATAATATATATATATATATACATATATATACACATATTCCATTTACCTTATTTATTTGAATACGACAATAAAAACAGAAACAACGATCATACATATGTACGACTTACCATCTTTATGAAAAATGTATTCCATTTCATACTTCTATATTATATATTTTATTATAATAAAAACATAATAAATATAAATGATATTTATAATATTTTTTTAAATATTTAAATCATTATATAAGTATAAGGACCAATTATATAACAAATTATGACACATGCGAAGAAGATATCAGATATTACCTAAAGCGAAACCATAACATATGATTGTTAAAAATAGGGTAATATAAGTTCATAATAAACCCATATATGATATTAGATATAATAATATGGGTTTTTAAATGATTTGTAATAAATTTATTTTTATTATACAAGTTGTTTGAATGAGTATGACGAGAGTTATGACACAAGGTAAGGGAATTTCATCTCACTTTTAATTTCGTGAGATACATTCCTTAATCACCGATCAATTATTTTGGGTGGTGTATATATTTAATATTAATGTATTATATATATCTTATAATTAATATTAGGATATTTACTTATCCATTTTATGATCATTCTTTCATGTGATTTAAGTTTCAAAAGGTACTAAGTCAGTAAAATAGTTTTGTCTCAATTTTCCTTCTTTGAGACTCATGTTTTATTATGAACATAAATTATTTTTCAATGTGTATATAATTAAATTTTGTATGTTATATCATGAATCAACTTCTTTTAATGATAATTTATGCCTCATAAGGTTTCCTTTTCTTACATGAAGATTATGATCCCATGTTACCAAGTGATAAGAGTTTACTAAAACAATATCATTACTTTTTGAGATTATTTATGATTATGCTTCAATTAATGAAATATAATGATACACATGTCAATAAAAATAATTAATTTTATATTCACTTTAAAATATATAATAATTTTTTAGTACCATTTTCCCACTCATTGTTACTTAGGATAATTTTTACGTAAAATATAACCCTCTCTCTCTTTGATCTGAAATCTACTATGTTCAAAAACCATGTTATCAAAAATGTATTCAATAATGTTTTCAAAATATTTTGAAGCCCATTTTCAAGGAAAATGGATTTTAAAAATGGTTTATGGTTTTCAGTTATTGCTTTATAAGTTTTAAAATACATTTTCAAAGAATTGTTTTCAAAACGTTTTATTTTTTAAAAATAGTTTTTCAATGAACAAAGGATATTTTACTAAATAAATGTTTTTAAAAGAAGTTTTAAAATTAATCACTATATAAGATAACATCTGTGGGTGTTAATCAATCCTTTATATAGAAAATTTTAAATTTTTACATTCAAGTTATATCTCTAAATGGATTATGTTTAGATGGCTTTATGTTTATAAAGCCCATTTATATTTCTCTGGTTATATATTTTTGAAACCCACTTCTTTTCATGGGATATGTTTATGATTGAATTATTATGAAACCAATGTTTTTTTCATAGGTTATGATATGATTACATATTTATAATACCCATTTCATTTCATGGTTTATGATATGATTATTTATGATCTTGTGTAACATGTATGTGTGATTTCATTATGAGATGGGTGAGACCTATATCACCCTTCAATACATTGAGTAAAAATTTATATCTCATGAGATAAACTAAGATGGTATTTGGAATGAAACTTAACCACTAAGAAGGACATGGGAGTGAACTATGACTACCAATATGGTATTTGGTGTGAACTAATACTAATAATATGTCTATGGGAGTGAACCATTACTACTGAGATCATATGGGGAGTGAAACCATAACACTAAAATTGTATTAGAAGCTATGCCTTGGGTACTTTATAAATACTATTACATGCTTATACATATTCCATAATTATATATTTTATTCCTATATAATTAATTCATAGATTATGTTCTTTATCTCTATATGATTCATGTGTTATGAACTGCTAATATTAATTCTGTATTTCATGCATATGATATTTTATATGAATGGTATGATATTTTATTTTCATTATCAAGTTCTCATACCCTTATTATCACGATCATGCTTACATATTTCCATTGTTTACACTTACCGAGCATATGAGATCACCCCTTTTTATGTTTCCTTCCCCAAGTTTTGTAGATTTGTTTTATGTTTGGTGTGTCTGAGATGGGAGCTAGTCAAGAAGAACCTAGTGAGAGATAATGTAGCTCACTTATGTATCCAAATTTATGTTTCCATGTTTCTAAAGAAAATAGACCATTATGGTATTTAGGCATCTATTTGTATAATGATTAATGTATTCAATAAAATTAATGTAATTTTAATGTATGAAAACTGAGGGTCGCAATAGTTAGTATCAGAGAAGGGGTTTAGAAAAAATTTGGAATCTAGGTTGATTTTTTGAGAACCCTAATGACATGTTTAGGGATAAGTATAAGGATAATGAAAAGTATAGTAAAATGTACTATAATTTTTTTAAATGATAGAGTGAGTGGTTTCTTAGTAATAAATCCATGACTGAATACTACATGTTTATATGGATCTGGAATAGATGTACCTAGGAGTAATAACTCTAACAAGATGTTTTGGGCCTGACTTAGGGTAATCTGGTACATGAAAATGGGCCTTGATTCACACCTGGTTTGACACTCCTAGGGGATATTCTTTGGGATCCAAAAACTCTTCACGATCCATCATAAAGGATTTAAATATAAGTTTTCTATGAATGAACTAAGATAAACCTACTATGTCATAGATTAAGTAAGGTGTCATAATTTAGACATCCTATAAGTGAATTTTCATGATTATTTGGTTCCTTGATATGATAATTGTTTCTTAAACTAGGTTTTTTGGTTTTAGTTAATGGATAGAACCCAAAGAAACCAAGTTAATAGTGATTTTGATGGAAAATGAAAAAAATTTCCTCCTAAGGAACTGAATTCTATGGGATATAAAATGTAAAACCACATTGAAATGATCACACAACATTCTCAAACTATGAATCCTGATGGAATTATAAATGATCAAAAGAGGGAAAAACATTCTATTGATTCTTTCCCGAGGTAACATCCACCTTCTTTTAGAGGATCTTCTGATCCACTTGTCGCTCATCAATGCATCAATACTACTAAAATGATATTATCAATTCTCTAGTGTTTAGAGCTTGAGAAAGTAATATCATATATCTACTGGTCAGAAGGTTATGTAGTCCAGTGGTGGAATCTAATCAAGAATATAAGGATGAAAGATGAGATTGAATCCATGGATTATGATGAGTTTATGAAATTATTTTTCAATAAGTAATTTCATTGAATTCTTTATCCCAAGATGGAGAAATATTTCTTTCAGTAGATGCAAAGGGATGATGAATCTATTGGTACCTACAAGGGTAATTTCACGAGAATTGTGAGGTACACTTTAGGAATTATCATACAACCTAAAAGTAAAGTTGATGGGTTCTTTAGTGTCTTAAATCCAAGTTCTATAAGGGTGCTAGCCATTAGAAAATTTAGTAGCTACCAAGTGTTTGTGAGTTTTGAAATCAAGGTTGAAATAGAGGATGGAGTAACATAACAACATCATGGTATTGAAAATAATAAGAATATGTAGTTTAAATGAAAATCTAAAAACCATTATGAGAAGAATGCCATCTTACCTTTATGATATAAGTGTGAGAAGAAGCATAGATGGAATTTTATTAAGTTATATAATAAATGTTTTATGTTTATAGGTGAAGGACATCAGGAATTTGATTTCAAAATTGTTTGTAAGAAGTTAGATAATGTTGAGAATGGGAAAAACAAGAACAAAATACACCTCCCATGATTCAGTGACACACATTTAAGGAAAACATGAGTCATACTAACCAGTTCCCAAACCTACAAGATGGTTACAATGAATGATTTGAAAAACCTCTTAAGCCAATGGATAATCAGAAATCTCATACAATAACTATTTTTGATGAGGTATGTAATAACTACTTGATAAAAGGCACACTTACCATCCAATCTAGAACTACTTAGGTAATATTTTATTTTGTATCTACCTACTCTTTCATATATAAATAATTTTATAATGTTGTTAAAATTCCACCAAAATAATTAAATGTGGAATTAGTAGTGAAAACCCATAATGATACAATAATTATATCTCAAATCTATGATTCCTCTCCGGTTGAATTTTGTGGGAATGTGCTTATAGAAAATCTTTTTATTATTATTTTGGTTGAATTTAATGTCATCATAGGCATGAATTGTATTTCTATGAATAAATCCCAAACCGATTGTCAAGGAATAGATGTTATATTTGATATTTCAAACCCTCCTATGATCATCCATCAATGTGATGATCAGTATGAACATCCTATGGGGATTTCATCCAAGGTATGGGTCATAATTCCTATTAAAAAGGGTTGTTTATCTCAAATGGTTGGAGAGAAAATCTATATCAATGAAATTCCCATTATTTGGGAATTTATGGATGTATTTCCGATGGAGTTTCCTAGACTTCCACTAAAATTTTAAGTTGAGTTCTAAATAGAACTCATACATGATTTTATACCAATTTCAAAGACTCCATATATAGTGGCCTAGATTTGGTTGCAGGAATTGAAGAAGAAACTCCAAGAAAATATTGATAAGGGATTCATTCAGGCAAGTGTATCAACTTGGGGTGTACCTATTCTTTTTTTGAAAAATAGATATAGATTAATGAGACTCTGTTTTGATTATTGGGAGTTGAACAAGATCACAATCAAGAACAAATATCATCTTCCCTGTATTGATGACTTGTTTGATCAACTGTGAAAAGCTCAATAATTTTCCATGATTGACCTTCATTTTAGATATCATCAACTGAGGGTCAAGAAGGAGGATATACCCAAGATGGAATTCCATACAAGGTATAGACACTATGAATATATTGTTACGCCTTTTGGTCTTAATAATCCATCTTCTATATTATTGGATTTAATGAATACAGTCTTTAGATATTACCAAGATCAGTTTGTTGTAGTGTTTACAGATGATATTATTATTGATTTAAAGAGAAAGTAATAGCATGAAGATCACTTGAGAATAGTACTAAAGACCCTATTAAAATAAAACATGTATTCAGAATTTAGAATTTGAGAATTTTGGCTCCAAAAGGTTTCATTTTTAGGTCACATAATCTCGAGAGATGGTATAACAGTATATCCATCAAAGATGGAGGCCATTTAAAGATGGCCTAGACTAATCATGGTGACTGAGATTCATAACATTCTTGGTTTAGCTAGATATTATTGATGTTTTTTGGAAAATTTACCATGACTATGTAATTCCATGACCTAGTTTACTCGAAAGGGTGTCAAATTCATCAAGAAATATGAATGTGTGGAAAATTTCAAGGAACTGAAAATAAGCTTAGTTAGTGCACCCATTCTTACATTACCCTATATTAGAGAAGTTTTTGTAATCTATAATAATTCATCCAATAAGGGTTTGTGATGTTTTATCATAAAAAATTACATGTCTATCACTTATCCCTTGTGACAGTTGAAGATTCATGAGATAAATTACCAAAAACATGATTTAGAGTTGGCATCTGTTATTTTTGAATTAAATATATAGAGGAATTATCTTTATGTAGAAAATTGTAATATATATATCGATTATAGAAGTATAAAATATATATTCACACATAAGGATTTGAAAATGTGACAGAGAAGATGTTTATAGTGGATAAAGGATTATGGATGCTCAATACATCAACACCCTAAAAAATAAAACTAGGTGGATGATACTTTGAGTCTGAAGGATTATGCTAGATTATAAATGATGAGGATCACAAAAGATACACTAATTCAAGATTTTCAAAGGATAGATCTAGAAATCTTAAAGTAAGGGGAAAAATATTATCTTTCGTAAATGAATGTTCAAACATACATCCAAGTGAAGATTAAGAAGGTACATAAGGAAGATGTATCTATGAAAAAGAAAGTTAGAAATATTCATGAGTTTAACCTTGATCGGGATAGAATGTTGAGGTTCAAGAACTGTGTATGTGTTCCTTTTATAGTATATTTGAAGAAAAAGTTTTTAGAAGAAGATCATAGTTATTCATTATCTATTCATCAAGGATGTATGATTATTTATATGGATTTTAAGGAATACTTATAGTGGGATGGTATAAAGAGAGATATCGTAGAGTTTACATCTCGGTCATTGGAATGCCAACAAGTTACAACTGAAGAAAAAAGTCGAAGGGGATGTTGTATCCATTACCCATACTAGAAAGAAAATTGGAGAACATCACTATAGATTTTGTTGTTGGAATACCCAAAACATCAGAAGGGTTTATTTCTATATGGATGGTAGTTGATCTCTTTACTAAGTCAGCACACTTCATCACTTTTAGAGAATACTTCCCTCTAGATCAACTTTCCAAGATATACATTAATGAAGTGGTAGGGTTTCATGGAGTACCACATTTTATTATATCAGATCGGGATCCGAGATTCACCTCAATGTTATAGAGAATTATTCGTGAAGAGATTGATAAAAAATTGAGTTTTATCATTGGTTATCATCTTCTTACATATGGTCAGTCTGGAAGAATGATTCAAACCCTAGAACATATGTTGAGATCTTGTTATCTATATTTCAATGGTTGTGGGGATCAACGCCTTCCTCCAGATGAGTTTTCTTACAAAAATATTTTCACTCAATAATTTAGATGGAAACATATGAATACCTATATGGGAAGAAAGTTAGAAATCCAACATGGTGGGATGAAGTTGGTGAAAGAAAGATATTGGGACCTGATATTGTTGAAGAAATTATCAAGAATGTTAAAAACATTCGCATATCAAGGTAGCTCAATGTCTATATAAAAGTTATGATGATAACTGATGATGTGATATATAATATAAAGTTGGTGAAATGGTGTTTCTACAAACTCTCTCTGGAATAATGTTATGATATTCAGGAAGAAAGGGAAACTAAACCCCAGGTATATTAGTCACTTTGAAATTACTAATCATATAAAAAGGGTAGGCTATTTCTTGTCACTCCTAAAAATATCTCTCATGTCCATAGAATGTTTGATGTATCTTTTCTGAGGAAATACATACCCGAACCATCACATGTTTTGAATTCAAATTTCATACCAACGGAGAATGATCTTTCATACGAGGAATAACTAGTTGAAATTCATGATTATAAAGAGAAAGTTATACGAAACAAGACAACTCACCTAGTCAATGTTTTGTGGAGAAATCACTAGTTAGAGGAAGCTACATGGGAGCTTGAGGATATGATGAAGTAGAGTTATCATCATTTTTTTGTCCTGAATTATGAATTTCAAGGGTGAAATTCATTTTAAGGGGGTTGAATATAACACCCTAAGTTTTTGTGGATCTTTTTTTTTCTGGAATAAATTAAATTTTTATTTATGTATTGTAATGTTCTAAGTCAAAAATTCCATCCACATAGTACCAAATCAGTGTACATTACAAGAAAAATTGACTTGGTGTATGTTACATGAAACATAGACTTTGTGTATGTTACAAGAAACACCGACATGTCATATGTTACATAGTACACCTATGTTTCTATGAAATACATTTTTATTTTTATAATTATTTAAATGAGATAAATATAACCTAGTCGTTAAACATAGTTATATGAATTGTAATAACTACATTTAAAGTATTTTTAATAATTTTTTTTATATAAATAAAACATATTGATATTTAAAGATATAATTTTTGGTAAGGTCCTTATATGTTTAAAAATAACATCTTCTCAATTGAATTGCTTTTAGTGTTCTTCTGAGAAAAATAAAAAAATTACATTTAGACACATTTAGAAATTTAATTTGATAAAATAAACTGATTTTTTGATTTTATAATGTCTAAATTGGCTTAGGGTGAATTTTTGGGATTTTTCTGAGAAACATCATTTTTAGATGAATAGTGAAAACAGACGATTTTAATTCAAAACTGCATTTTCATGTAATTTATTTATAGGATTAAATTATATTTTAATTTTTTTTCAAAGTTTAATTAGATCATATTTTTATAAATTAATTTAATTTAGGCCATTTTAATAAATTTCACATTGAAATTGGTTATAGAAAACTAAGAAAATTTTGGACGTTTTTACTTTAGAAACCCGAAATGTCGTCCCATCAGCGGGATTATTTTTAAATTAATTTCTGCCACTTATATGATTATAATTTAGAAATATGGATTAAATATTTGGAATAAGAATAATTTCTAATGTCTAATAAGTTCAATTTTTTATCCAAAAATATTAGTGAAGGTGATTAAAATTAATTACAAAGATTAAGGTTAAATTAAGCCTAATAAGGGACTAAACCACAACCTTAAGGCCTAAAATGACTTATAAACTTTTCCAAAATCCATTTTATATCAGTATTTGGACCATATCAACCATTTTTTATACTTTTTATGATTATTGGTTCCAAATTCAATAAAAAACATGGGTGAGGTTTCCCTTTTCCAAAATATTATAAGAGTGCCACTCTTCCATTATAAAAGGTCACCACCTCTCCCTTATCTTCACACCTCTAAAACCACATAGGTTCTACCAATATATTCTAAATACACTTCCCAAAATCCATCGATTCCTTCTATAAATCTCCCTTTGGGAATAAAGTAGTCCAAGTAAGCCTTTTGGAACAAACGAAAAAGAGTTATCCTATTTAAAGGTAACTTCTTATCTCAATCTCCTTTATTTTATTTTATTTCTCCACCAACTACACACTCATTATTCCATTATTCTATAAACACACCAGTATCCTAAATATACTAATATTTTTTTCTTAGTGTTATACCTACAGTTACACACACATCCATCTAATGGGTAACAAACATACTGTTTATGTGTACAATGAACCACCGCCCCACTAAATGATGGTTGCCCATTTTTCCTTTACTGCCTGTCATGGTGGAAATTAAGATGGAAAATATATTTATATATGTTATATGTTATATTTATTATGTATTTATGGTTTTTTCAACATTTTATAACACACAACTTTCTACAACCATTTTGTGTAAATATGGTAATTTAGTTTGAGGATGTGTGGACTACCACCCCCTCAAAGTGATGAGATTCATTCACACACTACATGGAATGTATTAAGGATGTGTTTATTGATCTTATATGATATAATAATTCTGTTTCTATAATTTTATATACACACACACACAAACATATATATATATACAGATATGACAATTACCTTCTTTTTTTCAACACAATAATAAAAATGGAAACAACGTTCATGCGTACATACGACCTACCACTTCTATGAATAGTGTGTTCCATTTCATACTTATATATTATATATATTATTATAATACATATATAATGAATATAAAAGTTATTTATATCATGTTTTACATTCTAGAAATCATGATATAAGTATAATTACTAAAGGTATTACAAATTAATACACATGCGAAGAACATAGTGGATATTACCTAAAGTGATAACTCAACATATGATTATTAACAAGAGGGTGATATATGGTAATAATAAAAAAATATATGGAATTAGATATAAGAATTTGGTTCTTTAATATATTTATAATAAATTTAAATTTATTATATATGTGATTTTAATGAGTACGATGAGAGTCAAGACATAAGGTATTGGAATTTCATCTCACTTTTATTTCCGTGAGATACATGACTTAATAACCCCATATTTATTTTGTGTGGTGTATGTAATTCTTATGAATGTATTATATGAATATTATACATAAATTTATGGGTATTAAAATATGATTTTTATTATCTTTCTTTCATGGGGTTTAAGTTTCAACAGTTATCAAATTCGTAAAATAGTTTTGACTCAATTTGCCTTCTTTGAGATTCATGTTTTTTAATACACCTTAATTCTTTTTCAAGGTGTATATAATTACATTTTAAATGTTATATCCAAAATATAATTACTTTAATTATATTTTAATCTTCATGTAATTTAATTTTATTGCATTGAGAGTATGATCTCAAGTCACCAATTAATAAGAGTTTATTGAAACAATGTCATCACTTTTTGAGATTGTTTATGATTATACTTCAATTAATGAAATATCATGATCCATATCTCTAAAACACACATAAATTTTATTATACTCTAGTTATTAAATATATAATCATGCATTAATACCATTTTAACATGTTGGTACTTAAGATAAAGTTTTTATGTAAAATCTTACCATCTCTCTCTTCGGTCGGAAATCTATTGTATTAAAAAAACAACATTTTCAAAAATATATTCAGAATTGTTTTCAAAATATATTTGAAAACAAATTACACGTAAAAAGGATTTTATGAATGTTTTATGGTTTTTAGTTCTTCTTTTATATGTTTTTAAATCTATTTTCAAATAAAGAATTTTTCAAAATGTTTTATGTTTTAAACAGAGTTTTTCAATAATGAAATGATATTTTCCTCAAGAAATATTTTTAAAAGATATTTCAAAATTAATTCGTATATATTATAACATATTTTGGTTTTACTAACTAATTTATAGGGAAATTATTCAATGTGTCCATTCATATTTTTTCCCTAAATAAATTATGTTTTAATATATTTATGTTTATGAAACTGATTTCTATTTCATGGGGTTATATGATTTTGAAACCCAACTCTTTCAGATGTTATAATTATGATGAAATTATTATGAAACCAATATTTTCCCAAAAATTATGATATGATTACATTTTTATAATACCCATTTTATCAGTAGATCACAACCTTATTGCTTTGGCCTATCTGTTCCACCCCCAATTCCAATGCCATCGTATCCTCCAACTCAACATCTATCATGCCACCTCTCCGAATAAATATGAATACTATCTTAAATTACATATTGCTTAATGAATTCACCCACAAAACTATCTTTCTCTATTCCCATTTGGAGCACTTCAAATCCCTTTGTCCTAGGATCTACTCTCTTAAACTAGAACAAAATACTTCCAAGCAATGAGATATATGGGTTCCTGTAGCTTCTATGATCTACGAGTTTAGTTCTAAGTAGAATCTTTTCAGACTCATCCAATGGATTTTTAATTTTAATTCCACAATTAGATGAATTATAGTTTTCCTTCATAAACTATCATCAAGCACTTTGATGATTTATTTCATAAAGGTGTATGTTTCTTCTACTTATTCTTAGTATTTTTCCTTTATTGGGAAGAGGATCACATGGATTTTAGGAAGAAAAGGAGAAGATAAGAGTGAATAACATTATATTTTTTGGAAAAAACAATACTTTTACAGGTCTGATAGGATCATGATCCACTTGACTATCATGAGAGTGTTTAAGAGGCTCAACCATAGGGAAATGTTCTAAAATATTTTACCCTTTCTAAAGGATTGGACAGTAAGAAAAAATGAAATTAAACCATTAATTTACGAGCAGGGGAAATGCCTTATCTAGTGGGATAACTTGGGTATTCCAAACATGTACTAAAGAACTTGTAGTAATTCAATATCTTCAAGAGAGTTAGTGGCCTTCATAAGATGAGAAGGTTTAGAATCCAATTTTTATAATACCCATTTTTGTTTGAATATCCATTGTTTTCATGACCAATATTCTTATTTATCTTACTTTTTTAGTAACTGTTTCCTATCTACTATGAGTGTTTCCACTATTAGCATCAAGTAACTTTAAGGAGATGTTGCTCCATATGGGCATTTTCCATGTTTCTAGCCAGGGTATTCTCCCATGAATCATATACAGATTGTAAACTAGCCGTCAAGAGCTCTTAGTTTCCCCCTTACCAACTGCTCTCTTTAAGCTGACGGTATGCTAATAGCCATATCCAGGGAGGAAATACTACATCTCTTTGACTAGTTTTACATGTGACCATAGTTTCTATGATCTAGTTTATTAGAAAACCTCAGACATTGCTATCTTTTCTAAGATGATCCACCCTTACTCGACAATAGTTTCTGTTTTTCATTTACAATAAATCTGGTTCCCATCATTATTGAAAGTATTGGATACGAGAAGCTACCCAATATGGGGGGGCGGGGGTTATGGGGAAATACTAGAGTAAATACCTTGATGGGGGACCTGGGGAGAACCCCCATAGTAGATACCTTTATGGGGGGACCAGGGGAAAACCCCAAGAATAGAATTTATTATAAATGGGGGACTAGGGGGAACCCTTTAGATGGGGTCAAATATTTTAGAATCTAAACTTATGAGTGTGAAGTTTATTATTCCGAAATAATGTTGATGTGTGACACTATCATCGTGGTATATGATCATCTTTGTGAAATAATTTATAACTACTAAGATTTATTCATGTCCAATTGACCGCCTTTAGGTTAACACCTTTCTATGATATATAAGAAATATACTACAAAGGGACATGGTGCGGTTTGGTTATTAAGGTCTCCATTTAGTCATCAATATAACAAGGGATCAAATTCACATACACTTGTCACTTGTGGCATCTCTGAAGTGATATGAATGACACCAAAATCCAATAGTGATAGTATGGATGAGGCAGTAGCACTTGGTGTGAGTGATCTTATAAACCAACCCGAGTGTAAACTTTCGGTTAAGTGAAGGTCACTCACAAAAGCCTTTATTATGAAAGAATATAAAAAGAGTATGAGGTAAAGTCTAGCTCAACTGGGAAGGAAAGGCAAGCTCAACTCAGGTGGCAATGGGGGATATTGAATAGTAGGACTATAAGTTGCAAGTACTGACTTTTGAAATGGATTTACTGATCTAGCCTACGCTCATAGTGATTAGAGTTTGTATAATATAGGTTGTAGGCCAAATCTATCTCTTGATCTAGACCTGAAGGTACCCTGCCACCTTGGTATCATCTTAATCAGTCTTCTCTTGACTCAATGTTTTTTGATATGTGAGGAAATTGTCAGGTTGGCAGCAAAGTGGTAGGAACCTTCATTCTTCTTCTTTGGTAAGGGATATTAATAATTCTAGTGTATAAAGTATCTAAACTTTTATATTCTATATATATATATAGTTATATTTAGAACTAGTTGTTGGATTTTATACTATCCTTGACCTTTACCACCACAAAGAAACCTAAATAGTTTATTCTATATAGACTTCTCTCCTTGTCCATTCCATTTCTCATGTGCGCTGGTGATTAAGCATAGTCCTTACCATATTGAATCTCAATTGGTAATGCTCCGAATACATTCACCTCTAGCTTTTTGTTTGTTTTAGGATAAGGTCAGACCATCTTTGAGTCATAGAGGGATGGTATAGAATTTTAATTCCCTTAGGTGAAAGACAAATACAAATATAATCCATAAAGTGTACAAGATCAAAGTGACAAATACAATCTACTTGAGCTGTAATTTCTCAGACATGAGTGAGAAGAAAGAAAGTCAATCTACCTTAAGGCCATTTGTCTTGTTTGGTTTACCATCTAATGGACATGTCACCTCTCTACCACTGAGCTACTGAAGTTTTAGAGATTATATCTTATTGAATGAATTATCGTTCTCAACCCAACCCATATGAAATTATTCTTCACTCCTATAAGTTTTTTTCATGAACATTGTCATGATTTAATGAGGTCACTCAAATTAGAAAGTTTCAAATTTATCAACCATTAAACCGAAACCACATATTTTAATTAGTAGAGAACTTTATAATCATTATCATAGGCTCAACTAGATCATCCCACCACCAATTCTTCATGAAATCATACACTCCACTCACCCCAAACCCATTTCTTGAAAACCTGTCAAGTGAATCAAGCATGACCACTGTAATTTCAAATCCAATCAACCCTTCTTGATTTTGAAGAAGTCGACTGTCTCCCCGAAGCAGTCACAAGTAGACCTCCCCAAATCATCAAGATAAATAATAGAATAATGATTCTCCCAGTTCATGAACCCATTGGTGTATATTGATCACTCATTGTATTGGTTTTTATATCCATGTCAGTCATAGTGATCATCCTACAACTATGTCTGATCACTGGGGACAATGGTAGAAAAGCCCGATAGCCCATTCAATGATTCACACACTATGCCAGAGAGACACTTCTACTGCTCCCAACACTTCTGTTTGGAAATGAGTTGGTTGATTTCATTAGTGAACCAAATTCAGAATAATAGATTGATTTCTACACAATTGAATGAGCCCGGGTACCATTGCATGAATACTTCCCTCTTACACAACAACGATGGTTCTCCTAAGCAAGTTCAGAACCAAACTGCAGAACTGAAAGGCACTCGATCTACTAGTTGTTTAGTTCAACCCCTACGCCTATCCATAAGATTTATTCAATTGGTTTGAATCGTCACCCTATAACTGTACGTGATCCCACCGGAAGATCATACAACTCAATGGGCTCGTTAGGTAGGAAAGAAAGTCATACGAATACTATCTGCAACTGCACATATCCATTGTAAGATTCCAACACCCAAACATATAATTTTTTTACCATATTTACCATCTCATTCCAATTTCCCGAAGAACTCGACCACATCATCTCATATCCTGACACTTATATATATATTTCCTGCTTGTTTGAATGTACACACTAGCTACCAAGAACACTGCACTAACCAAAGTTGGAATGCTGTACTGATGAAAAAATCATGTTGGATTGAGCTCGACCCATGATGAGTGGTCCTAGAAGGTGACCTATGCCACTATTTCTAAACATCTACAATTTTAACTCTCATTACTCTATCTAATAGTGTGGAATTGATTCATGGAAGATGTTGCTGACTGGTCTGAATGAAATGTCCCGCTACACGAGGCTTATAGTCCCTGCCATATTGATCCAAGATCACCTAAACGAACTGACTTGAATTGTCCATTATTTCCACTGAAACAAAGGAATATAGGGAATTGGAAAATTGTGATGATCTATCATGACCATATTCTCCTTAGGGAAATTAGATACACTAACAGTGGAGGAAAGCTACAAAATAAAATTTTTCTCATAGGTGCAATAGACAGTCTAGATTTTAAATCCATCTCAAAACATCTAAGGATTAGATTTGGCCATAGGTGGGTGCCAAAAAAGTAGGCTAAAAACAACATCATAACACCCAACATCAAAATCACGACTTCCAAATGATTGATGTGAGCTCAAAAAACTAACTTCAGAATCGGTTGGAAAAACTCAACTCTGAACTGAACTATTCCATCATAGTCCCATATATTAATATATATGATTCTAGTTGACATAATGGTTGAATGGAAAACCCTCACTCTAACTGTTTCAATTTTTCCCATCTAATGAAATGACCAAACACCCTCTTGCTGCTCACTAGGAACTCTAATAGGTAGGCATGGATCTTTGGAACACAATCATAATATTGCAGTGAGATCCATGGAACATTGGATCCCGAGAACACCACACACTGAAGAGAGAACAAAGAAGTAAAACCATAGCACATACCATCAGTAATGAGAAATGACAGGAAATATGATCATCCCAATGGCCAAAATAGGACAAGTCATGGGTTGAAATATCATGGGGGTTCATTCTTGTAGTGGAAAGAGGTACCCAGTGGCACCATATTCAAGTATCATAGCCATATACTTAATATATATAAGTACCAGTTTTTTTCCTTCAATGAAAAGGAAACAAGTGTTCTGTATTGGATATGATGTTTGAATGAGGTGGTCTACTGAGTGATTGGGTATACGATATAGGTAGGTACATAATTAGTGAAAGGATGGTATTGGAATCAGAATAACAGGACCACTGGAGAGGGTTGAACCACTCATAAAATATCTATGGACGAGATGTTTTACTAGTACGAGTGCTTTTGTGCCACTAGAAATCAAAAGGGATGAAACGAGGAAGAACCACAATTAGAGTTTGATCATATGACCTTGGATATATGTGCATCATGACTAACAACTGAACTTTAATGGACACCATAGGCTTAATCCATTCCCCTCACTACCATCCACTCCCATATGCCTTTGTTGTGCCTTGGTATTTCACATTGTCGCACTGGGGGACCCCCATAGAAGAAATCAAATCACTTCCCACCACATTTTATCCATATGATATGTGACCCAAGTCTCAAAATAGCTCATTAAAAACTTGCAGTGGTTATTATTTGTTTATCTTTGATATTTTGGAACATGTATGTATGATTTTATTATGAGATGGGTGGGACTTATATATCTCTCCAATGCATTACGTAAAGATTTAAATCTTATGAGATAGAATAAGATAGTATTAGGAATGAACCTTTATTACTAATATGACCATGGGAGTGAACCATGAAAACCAAGATGGTATGAGGAGTGAACTCATGCTAATAAGATGACCATGGGAGTGAACCATGACTACCAAGATGGTATGGGGAGTGAATTCATACTACCAATATGGCCTTGGCAGTGATGCCTTGGAAACTATGAAAATCACATTATATGATTATGTGTTTTCCACAATTCCATGTTTTATTCATATGTCATTCTTTCTTGGATTATGTTCTATATTTACATATGATTCATGTCTTATGAACTGCCAATGTTTATGCGATGTCTCATGAATATGATATTTTATATATAGATCATTCTCTTCTATTTTTATGGTCATGTAATCATACCCTCACGCTCATGATTATGCTTAAATATCTCCCTTGTTTACCCTTACCGATCATCTACGCTCACCCATTTTTTATGTTTCCATCAATAGGTTATAAAGATATGTTTTATGTTTGATGTGTCTGAGAAGGGTTCTATTCAAGAAGAACCTTGTGGGAGATAATTTTTGTCACTTATGTATCTGTATTTTTGTTTCCATGTTTCCAAAGGCACTAGATTGGTATGGTCTTTGGGAGTTTATTTTTATAATGTTTTATGTATTACAAAAAATATATCTAATGTTAATGTATGAAAAGAGAGGGTCACTGTAGCTATCATCACCCAACATGAAGGACATCAAAAACTTTGTTTGGTCATCTTTCCCAAAGGTGTGGAAATATAAAACCAGAATGGAATAACTTCTAAATTAAATCCCTTAAAATTACCTAAATTTGATGATATAAAAGGATTAGTATCACCTATATCAAAAAAATCTTGTACTATAGAAGAAGAGATAAACACTACACCTCTAACATTAGCCATTTCTATATCATATTCCTCGAGAACATACTATGATGCATAATGTTTTCTAGTATTTTCCACATGATCATCTTCCTTGGATTGATGATTATACCCACCACCCTTGGAAGCATCTATATAAACCTTAGAACCGTTGGTGAGAGTGGATCCATCCCTACTATACAGAGATTTTTTTCAAAAAAGAACTGTAGATTGATAGATCATCTACAAAGATGAAATTTATTAGGAGCCTCTACAAATTTAGTCTTGGTAAGACCTCTCCATCCACACTGGTATTATAAAATATAATGCTGCCATGTCTTTACCCTTGAAACTAGTCCTAAGGAAAACTAACCACTCTTACACATCCTTTTCTGTCTAGAAGGTACACCATGGATAAAAACTAAATAAACTGAATCTCCTACCAAAACTTTCACCCCCTAGTCTATCTCATCTAAATTTTCTTTTTCGACTACCCCCACAATGGTTAAAAGGAACCTGAGTATCAAAATTGATTGAATATCAGGCCTCATACCTAACTCAAACCTCCAAGACTTCAGGTAGTAATTAGTAACAAGATCTAGTTCTAGATGTACTTACTCAATAAAACAAGTAGAACAATAGAGAATGATATGATACCCCTTATCTTTTTTCATAAAATACTAATCTATTTGTAGACACAATGTCTCAATATATAATATATGGTTAATTATTTTCTTGATGGTAGCCTAGTTAAGACCCTCATGCAACTTAGTTTTCATAATTGATTCCCACCATATCCTACCGAGTCCCTCGAGAATATACATGAAAAAACACACCTTATAGATGTCAATATTCTTCAAGAAGTTTAATATCATATCTATATTCTCAAGATACTCTTTGTATTCTTGGGGTCCTTTGTCACTACGAAAGATATGTGGATGATGCTTCGTAAATTCTAAGACATGATCCACTATGTGTCTTGGGTTCTTGCCACCCAATTGAACTAGAGTCTAAATTTCATGGATAAAAACATCTAACAAATTACATTATACTAGAGGATTTTACTATAGAAGAAATATCACATCTTCCTCTCATGGATTTGGAATAACTCTTCTTGGAGGGATTGTCTAACAAAAGAAAAAAATCATCTAGGAGAAAATTAAAAAATCATAGGACCATATTCTTATATTTATAACAATGATTTAGATCATTAATAAATTAAATCAAACACAAAACTATCAATGAAAAACATTACTTGAAAATGAAAAGGTCAATTAAAATAAACGTCCCATATGTTTCATTTATGTGAACTCAGACTTTGAGTCATAAACAAGGTAAGAGTCCCTGATCACCCATTGTAACTAGGTTTCATTCACATAAGTGAGATATCCTTCCCCCTTTTTAAAACTTAGTATAAAACTTTTGAAGGTCTTAACTCCTATAAACCTAATACACAGAACCGAACTTAGGTAGTTCTAACACACTTTAGAATGAGTATCCCTCAAATCCCAAATTGAAATGAACCAACCCTGGTCAACTTGGAAAGACAACCTAACTATCCCATCACATGATATAGGTAAAATATAAAAAAGTGAAACTAGTAATTAATTTAAGAAAAAAACAAAAAAATAGAGTATGAATATAAAAAATGAGTTATCAAAAAATACATACAATCAAAGAAAAAATAGGCTAAATTGGAAAGTATGTTGAGTCCCCATGTGACCAACATTATCCTCCAGAATAACCCAAACCGAATGAAAAAAATTAGAGAATCCAAAATGCTACAATATTCTCTTTATTTTACCTAAGTACTTCAATATAACATATAAAAATACCCAAAGTCATAAGTAGGGTGTGATAAAAATCCATTTAAGGCACCAACACGGTTTCTATAGAATGTATAATATTAATAATTCAACAATTCCAACCTTAAAAAACAGTTTTAAAAATAATTTCTATAAATACAAAACATTTATAAATCATTTTCCTTTTTATCCTTTGATTTTCATAAATACCTTTCATATTATCAAGATAGTAATATGAAAAGTATATGGGATAGAATAGGAAGGAATATCCATGCATCAAGAGGTAAATAGTTAAACACATGTCTATTAAACAACTTATCATGTGAAGCTATGTGATACAATCTCATATAAAAACTTTTATGGAATAATCCAAGATAAAAACAATCATCTGCTAAATAAACATAAATGAAAAAGAACCTTAGATATTGGATCTAGCCTCTAAGAAAATGCATGATAGACACTAAAAATCATAAACATGCATAACATTGTATCAAAATAATATCTATTTATATCATTTGATATAAAAAAGGCTACCTCGAAGTGGTGAAACATATAGGGAGGATAGCGACGCCTCTTTCCCATCACACCTAGGGTTATTAATCTATAATTTTCCAATAAATTTTCAAACCCATTCTCATAAATTTATAAATTGTTTTCAATTCCAATCCATTCCACTTAGGAGTTTAAAAACCCATTTCTAAACCAATAGAATCCTTTTTCAATGAAAAAACCATTTTAAAAACATTTTCCTTTCCAAGAAATAATTTTAAAACATTTATGACTTCAAATTAGTTGAAAAACCAAATTATGTTTTCAATAAAAACATGAAATTTATCAAATTAACCCATTTTATATAAACACATACCTCAACATGGTAGAAACCTACCTTCTTTCGATAATGGTGACTAGAAACCAAGATAATGGACTTCAAAAGACAGGGATTGATTTGAAATTTAAAAGCATCAATAGAAATCACTATCCAAACACAAATTAGCATCCAAATCACAACCAAAACCAAAACCAAATAAGAACCAAAAGGATTACATACCCAGAGATAAGAAATCCAACCACAATAGTGATCAATCACTGAATGAAGTGATGTGGATGAGAGGAGTCACTCAAATCACCAAAAAAGAGCCTTTAGGTTGATAACAAGGAATCTTTTATGAATGGAATAATAATTTCAGTACACTGACTTTCTTAAAACCATCCCTCTTGAATTTACACATTATGAAACCCCAATACACATCATATAATCATATACTCCCACATAATATAAAAAACCCATCGATATTTTTCAAAAACCCAATAATTTGTCATTACATTATGTGTATCATTTACATGGAATATCAAATTATCATGTTTTGAATTTAGTTCATGGGTTCTATCCAGATTCCATTTCACATTGTGTACTACCATTACACATCATGTAATTTCCTAGCGAACAAATAAATATATAGGTTTTATGATGAAATTCAAAAAATTCCATAACATCACCATTACAAGTAACCTCCCAATTCCTTATTAGAATTACTACAACAAAAAAATGGAAGCCAAAATAGAGATTAGAACTTACCGGATATAAAGGTAACAAATAATTACATGAATTAATAATTACCTCAAGTTATCATATCCTACAAGAAACATGTGTAAAAAGAAACCCATGTATACCCGCATATAATACTATTTCCAATGAGAGTGTGGGGGAGAAGGGATAACCATCCATCTATATCATCACCAACCTAGATACTAAAGAAAACACCCCCATAACCACTTGTTTCAGATTCCTGTTATGACATGGGTGGGATACATGTGAAATAATAAAAAATACAGAATATATGTAGCTCATAACCAAACTAGGGAAACTACATAGCCTTAGAATCATCTACCATTATTGTCACACATTACACCTGACTAACACCGCTAAGGCCTAGATATAAAATAATCATACAAGCTAAAAGTTCAATATTAATTTATACATTAAATAACATTATAATATTTCATTTGAAATATTAACATTTTAATATTCTAAAACACTTGTCGATGAAAATTTTGACCCTTTTATTGTATTCTAAATGATGTAATTATCATAAATATTCTTCAAGAAACAACCCTATTATTTTTTTATTTAAATATCATTTCATAAACATATAGGGACTCTAGGACTCATCCTAAGATGCCACTTAAGAAATTTACTCATAGTGTATAGTGTCAAACTCTGTTCTTCAGTTGGAAACCAGTCATATAAATAACATCTATCCATCGACCATCAAGTAAGTATTAAGGTAGATATAAGAATCAATGATCATTCCCTACATTGAATTCATCCCAACCACCTCGGTGTGGTACACCTTTTCACGTAATATTTTATCTGGAAACTCAAGCTAATATCTTCACATATGGATACCTATGCCACCATCATCTTCAAAAACAACATCTCGTTCAATCCAAACTGTCAACAATGCTATATCCTTGACCATCACAACCAATTAATAATTGTTACACCAAATATATTATCTTATCAATAATTCAAATCATGTATCTACATTATATATCATACATATATATCAAATTTATTTTTCCATACATAATTTTAAAGGAAACCACAACCATAAAAGTTAGGAATTCAAGCCTCATACAATCAACAATGATAATTCTCAACACTAATCAATCAATCCTTAACAAAAACCTATTACAATTCTCTCTTGTATTAACCGGTTTATAGTTCATAGGTTTTCTGTGTTATGAAACCAATATCTATATTTTGATGTAGCTACAAATAATTTAATATGAATAAAAAATGTTTAAATGCTTAATTAATTACAAGATGAGCAATAATTATTCTTCCAATGCCTCATTAATTTAATTAATAATAACATAAACATTTATGGTGTACATCTATTTAATGTATTCAACAATACTTGAAAATGACAAAAAAATGCATCCAAAAAATGAAGCACACTATCTAGTAAATATCAATAATAAAAATAAAAACATCCGACCACAAAGTCCCAACCAATAATTTAATTCCCAATATAAAGTATTAAATTATCTAAACATGTGATAATCCCTATTTCCATTCTAAAATATTTATAATTATTAAATAATTCTCATCAATATTATTAAAGAATTTTAACACCATGATATAATGTGATTTTTATTTTGTTAGATAATAATTAAACAATGGTATGTGATTATCAATTTCTCTCACTAGGATAATTTACATAATAATAAATAAATATTAACTAAACTACGATATTATATTCAATATCCACCATTGAATTTATTAACAATAATTTTAATAAAATACTATAATAATACTTAATTATTATTTTCCATTTTGATAATATAAAATTTATTAACTGTATGAAATAATCTCAAAAATTATATTATTTTGTTAAAATAATCATTCTACATGAGATTCCAGACTTTGAAATATTAACAAATATAATTTTACACATACAATAAAAACATTATTTTAATTCTATAATTTCCAAGTTATGAAATTGTATTCAATAACATGAAAACAAATTCCAATAATGTCTTGGTATGGGAAATAAATGAACCATCTAGAATTTAAATTTTCACTATACAAGATATTTATTGTTTAAAAAATAAATCTCACTTCATGGAATAATTAAAATTATATAATAATATTGATAAATTTTTACACGTAATTAAAAATTCAGAAGGATTATTATTTTATCAACTATAACATGTGATAACATCGGTAATTTAATTCTTTTATTCCCATATTATGTAACATAAACACTGCCAGAAAAAACATTTTTATGGGAAAAAAATTAATCGAAAACATAAAAATTATCCCATGAATTTAAATAATTCAATTTATATATTATTAAAATAACAATATTTTACGTGAAATATCATATAATTTAATTTTATCATGGAAAATATTATTAATTTACTCTCCATGTTCTGAATCCCTTCTTCCTTGTATTTTCATATTATTATCTGATTATAGTCTGTTGCACCCATTTAGACCAAGTAAACTAAAGAATAATCCAATAAAATGTTAAATTAAAATAAAGGATATATTTTTAGACCCCCTAAATATATTTTTTATGTCATATAGTACTATAATATAGGAAATAAAGAGAGAGATAGAGGTAGATTTCCCCAGCTTATAAAATTCATGTCATGATTCTGTGGAAGAAATCGAGATCAATTGTAGATAGTTCATAAGATTTTAAAAAAAAGTTTTGATTCACTAGAAATATATAGAAAGAAATAAGGTTTTAAAATGAGAGAATTAAGGTAATTCAAAATATTCAAATACAGGTTACATAAAAATAATTAATTCACATTAAATTTATTTTAATATTTGTTCAATTTTAATTCTTCCCATGAATCATTTAAATACTTATAAATTTATGAGAGGTTAAATATTGCATTTAACACCCATAATGGATTCAGAACCACCTAATTTAAATATTTTATTCCTCAATTTATGTTAATACACAATGGAGATCAAAGGAGAAGAAAAACTGGGTTTTTATAGAAAATCCTGCTACCTCTACGAAACTCATACACCTTATATAAGGGTTATAGAGTTTAACCCTTTTATTACTGGCCACCCATATTTGAAATTAATAAAATTTAGCGAATCCTTATGAGAAACAAATATAACTTCACATAGATATATGGATTTGTATGGATCCTTTATGTAACTAGGGTGATAGATTTAAACCTCACATAGAATCATTGGTTAACTCCTTTATAGCTAGTTCAATTCCTGGCTTACTATTACATAAAAAATATACTAGGTTGATATAATATTTTTTATTTTTTGATGACCCTTATCCTACTAATATTACCATTACATAAAAATGAAATTTTAATTTTACATTAACACAAAAATTTAAATATATTTTTTCCATTATGCATGGTTTAAAATAAATAGCCTACCCATATATAGACTATTTAAAATCTAATATACACTTATTAATTCCATTGAATGACCCCTAACCGTTATATAAATTCAAAAATAATTCATAAGTGTGTATATTTTATTTAAAATAATAAATTTCTAATTAACCTAGCTTATAAATAAAAAATTAATTGATTTATTATTAATTAAAAAAATCCAAAACATATCCAAAATTAATTAAATCACTTTAAAACACCTAAATTAATTTCCAAAAAAACTTCCAATACTTTAATTTTATTTCAAATAATTGTTAAAACCATTTTAAAGCCACTTCATAAAATAAGTAAACCTCTTCTGAACTACTAGATACCCTAAAATGAAAAGGACGACTCAAGAATATTCTAAACCTTACTTAGATACCTCTTAAGAAATTATCATCCTTAAGAATTAAAACAATGGGAAGGTGAGGGAAAGGATGGGGAATAAATCAAAAACTTAATAAGATACCTTTCAAGGTTCTTTCTATATATGGAATATTGGAAATAAAATAAATGAACTAAGGACATGCCCACACGAAATCTTTAAAATAGTCTCAAAAAAACATCCTATGGGGGATACCTCTTAGACAAGAACAAGGTTGTTAATAAAACATTACACTAATGAGGAGACTAAATATCATATGTAAAAAGGTAATTAGATATTTTATCCCAATAAAATAAAGAATTAGAAACATGGGATATTAAGCATGCATCTATGATTATCTTTACCAAATTGAGGTCAAATAGTCATAACAAAGTACAAAAAAATATCCAAAAAAATATAAAATCATTACCTATCAATCAAATAATTATTATAGAAAAATAGCACTATAAAAAGGAAATTTTTTTAGAAAAAATCACTTCACATTGATTTATAGAGAATTAAAAGAACATTATATTGGAATTTTCTTATTATAACTAACAATTCAATAATTTATCTTGAGAATACTATCAAATGAAAATCTATACTTACTTTATTTTCAGTTTTCATGATATCAATATTCACACCGTAAAAGTTAAACCATAGTAGTTTATTTATTATTTTATTAGCATGCATTTAATATATATTGTAATCTCCAGATTTTCTCTTTTGATGATCTACATTTAATCCAAACATGGTATAATAAATGTGTATCTTATGAAATTCATAAAAATATAAACTTATCATGATTAAAATGTCATGAAAAAATTTGATTTACATTATTGGATAAGAATTTATTAAAAATAAATAATATATGCTACTTATAAAATTTAATTTAGTCCTTCTGGCCAAGAAGTTCAAAACATAATATTTTTTTAAATGGTTTCCAAATTTCTTGAAATGTTTAAAAAAGATTCACATTAAAAATTTTTACATTTAAAAATCCCACTGATAAAAAAATTTCACTTCAACTCATCTATTTAAAATTAAATATGTCTAAAAAACTTTTAAATGAAATTCCTTTTTAAACATTTTTTATAATAAGGTATTATCAACATCTTCTTTATAAACACAGATCCAATACATTTTTCAAAACATATTTTAAAATAAATTAAAGTTTTATAAAATAATTGAAATGTTTTATTTAGGAAAATATGATACAAAAAAATTAATTTTTTTCCAAGAGCATATTTATAAACATTATTTCACATATTATCACATAGAGTGAAAAAATACCATTGATAACACACTAAAGGTGATTTTTTTCTGATTTTTTATCACTAGTCAAACAACTAAGCTGAACAATAATTTAACCAATTTAGTTTACCATGATTTGTAATGAGTAATACAACCACTAAAAAAATTAAAATAGAAAAATATTACCTGTTAAACTGATTGATAATATTGATAGAGTTAAACATTATAATAATGTGTCCAACATTTTAAATTTATTATTTTTTCTATAATATCTTATATATATAAATATTATATGATTTTATCAAATTATTTTCAATCAACTAAAACAGTTCTACTAATATCTTTATTAAGTTAATATAAATGGAAATAACTTTAAAAATAGGGAATCCAAATTATCATATGACATGCACCACAAAAATACGTAAGGTTGGAATAATCCACATTATCCTATTGTAAATTTTTCCCATGTTTGTTGAAAAATATTAATATATAATTGAAAAACTCATCTAAAAACATTATCAAATTTAATATCTGAATTACCATTTTTTATAGGTGCATGAATTTACTTTTATGAGTTTTAAATTAACACATCCTAAAATTCCATAACCAAAACAAGAAAATAGATAATAAAATTGCAACCATAATAATAAAAATTAAAATAACCCTCCCACTACACCATGATATTTTCTTATTTGGGTGGAACTAAATTAGTTACAATGATTTTAAATTTATCCTAAATAATAACATGCATTGATCAGTGAATTTTCCCCTCAATTTATATTCTTGAGGAAATTGTTAACGTTTGTTGTTTGGAAAAAACCCTTCCTAGAATATAAGCACACAAGGACACACCAAAATTTAAAATGAATTCTCATACAAAACCCAAAATATATAATAATGTAATTTACAACAAAAATAAAAATTAATAAAATACTAGGAAAAAATTAAATTGTATAAAAATAATGCAATATTCTATTACCCTGAATTATGTCCCATATCACTTGGACTGAGTGAAGAGTATATTTATTAAAAAAATGGAGGCATATAATAATGCCTTCCCCTGGACCAAATCTCCACTATATTATCCCCAAAAGAAGAGTATAGGATATAGATGATATGAATAGGGTTATAGAAACATTTTCAATATAATATATCTCTATGTCAATATTAGGAATATGGAATGTGTTGTAATTAAAATATCTAAAGGAATGGTGGATTATCAAAATTCAATAAAAAATGAAGGCCTTCGGTCCATTTGAGGAGTAGAGGTAAAAAATTCCCAAGAAAAGGGAAAACATCACCATTCGAAATGAAACTTTTACAGTTAAATAAAGAAACTTATCCAAAAATAATATAATTAAGAAAACAAATAAAATAATTGAATCCTCAGAAACATCTAGGAATAAGAACTGATTCCATCGATCTATCATATGAAACATCATCATTGTTAGTGAAACCAAATGCTTTCTCTAAGCATGTTTTAAACTGAAGGATATCAATTCCTTATACAATCAAACATCTTTCCTGTGTTCTTAAATAAATCTCTCATACTTTCATAGAATTTAGAACTAAAACACTCAGAGTGTCCTCCTACAGGTGCTTTCATAATTTTCCTCCCCTAAACATTGATTGTCTAACAAACCATTCTGAATGACTTTAGAAAAAATAGTATGGCGATTTTGACCTAGATCCATTATATAAAAATTAAAAATGGCAAGGAATTATAACCTAGAACATAAGGTTAATTAATTAATTAATTTTAACCTATTTTATATTGTATACCCAGTTTAAACACATGGGAATATAAGCAGGATCTATGATTAATTTCTAGGTCTCTACCTTTTAGAAAATATATCTTCTCTTAACATGTATATTAAACTTGTAGGTCCTTGAATCAAATTAAAATGGTGCCTAAAATTTCATTTACTAGATTTTATCCCTAGTTTACAGCACATAATAATCCCAACTAGTATAGTTTCCCTCTCAAACCATTCATTCTTATAAGTTACTTACTTTGAAATCCAACATATCTCTCAACTATCACCTTTGATACCACTCTCTCATGACACCTCCCTCTAAATGTAACCCTCATTGGATAATGATGGGTAAAGAGAGATAATATAACTCCAAGAACACATATAATAGGAAATGGTCTGGAGACTATCATTGAGGTTCTATAATCATTTACATTGGAGTTATTACCCTTGTAAATATTAGATAAGTAAGGGATAAAATGAGAACACCATCCAAAATAATCTACTAAAAATAAATAATGATGAAAACCCAAAACATGATCTGATGTAAGATATTAATTGATGTAATTGAAATGGAAACACTAAATAGATAAATCCTCACCAATGATTAAAAATATTCAACCACTCCTAAAGTACTTCCCAAACTAGTAATGTCTAAATTGATCATCAAAAATTTCTTCCTATCCTGAAATATATATATATATATATATATATATATGTTGGGAATTACATGTACAAAGGATACTCCTTGAAAATTTTCTTAATTTTTTTTAAATAAGAATACTAAAACCTAGCGAGTAAATAAACTAAATTAACATAACAACTAAACATGTATAATATTATTTTACCACACTTTGCATGGTTTATTCTATAAATAATTCATAGAAGTATAACCATAATATTAATAACATACATATATAGAAATGGGTACCTGGTAACCACTTCCCCTCTGGTTTATTTATATCACACCCTAATGTCACACACCTTGAGCTACCATCCACTATATAATAATCATGTTCGAAAACACCTAGGAAACCATAACATATAACACAAAAAAATACATAGGAAATTATATCATACCATGAACCTCATGTAATACATCATCACATTCACATCCACCATATAGAAAATATCATAATTTTTACAATCCACCATAAACTATGTATTATGTACTATACCTTAAGCCATCACAACCAATATATAAAACACCTAGAATAATCCTTGTGGTGATACATCTAGAATACATTCATGAATAATAACCTCAAGACATCTTATCTTGAAAGAAACATGTATAAAAAATAACCATTGTGTATACTTTTATGTAATACTACAACTGAAGAGAGATTTTGGGAGAGGGGTAGTCAGCCATCTTTGTCGTCACCAATCTTGATATTAGGGAAAACACCCAAAGAACCCATGGTTTTCATTTCCCCTTTTGACATGGGTGTGGATTATATAAAATAAAATTTCATACAAAATAGATATATTTTATAACTAAACTAAGGGAATATATCATCTCTAGCCTTTTGCACATATTATTACATTGTTTTAAGCATTATTATCCATGAAATATAAACCAAGGATAGAAAATTATAGTGTCTTTGTAAGACTAGGTACATAATTTGAAAAAACAAAAATATAATAAAACATATTTGTATAACCTGGGGAATACATGAATAAAAGGAATGGGATAAAAATCCCAACAAGGGAATAAGCATGGAAAAGAAGTATAATTGATGACTTAGAATTAATTACCTAATAAAATATATGGAATGAATCATGAATAAACATATAGAGGAAAAAAATATAGAACAAGGAATCATATTATCTTGGAAATATAGGAATGTTTCAAAAAAATATACCATGATGTAAACACTAGTCATGGGTAGCTATCAAGACAATATCACATGGTGAAAAGATCACTATAATGGATTATGTATACTACATCATCCCATACATAAAATCTATTGAGACTAAAACATTACCCAAATCATTGGAGCTCGATATGGGTTCACCAATAATAACATGTACATCTATTTGTGTTCCATATAATTAAATAAAAAAAATGAATAAACATAAGGGTTACCCATTGAAAGAAACGGGTTTCTTAATCATGTCACATGGAATAAAAAATGTGTATATAATAATGGTATCCATGAAAAAGTGAATAAATAATTCCTGGATATTAATAAAGGAAATTAAAGAATATATAATTAATAATGGAGTCTAAGTAAATTGAAAACATGAAATATAATGGATATGTAACTTTAGAAATGTTTCACTTTAGTATAGTATTAGGGAAAACATGAAGAGTTTGTAAATATAATAAAAGCATAAATATTTCCATAAAAACAAAAATGAAATAAAAGGAGTGTTCATGATAAAATTGTTTATTTTATAAATATAATTGTTTCTTAAATAATTTTATGTAGTGTAATTGAAAAAGGATAAGAAACAGAGAAGTTCAATTTTGATCGTTTTTCCTTATCGATAGGAATTGAGATGAGAAACTTTTAAAACATTTAGTTCCCCATCAAATAAATATGAATTAATATAGATAAATATTTTTGGAACATGTGTACAAAATATAAGATTAGTATGTAATATTATTTAATAAGTAAATTAAGTCATGGTGAGAGAAAGCACAACCCAAAGGTAATATCAAGGTTTGGAGAGATCTGTTACCCTATTTATGAATGTGTTCTGACAATGCACTTAATTTCAAGGAAAATTAAATTATATTCATCAATAATTTAATTATGTAATAATTACACATATATTTGATTTATTATAATTTTATTAGGTTAATTATGGCCATTTGTGTGAGTTATAATGTTCAATTTTTTAATTCTGGGATCATTCATTTCATGGTTCCATGATCGAATAATTTGTTGATAATTATAGATGTTCTTTTCAAATGAGACTAAATATCCAGAAATGTAATGAAATTGTATTCAAGAACATACATGAAATTTAATGATCCCAAATATAATTTTTTCTTTAGATCTAAGGATGATTCTTTTAGTAAAAATGTTAACGTAATTTGGTTCGTTCATTTTGGATGTTTTACCCACTATCATGAAATAATTTCATTTTATATAATATTATGAACATATTTTAATCACATAATGTTAGATAATATAAAATATATAGATTTAGTTAATTTTTAAAAACTATATGTTAATTTAAACCTTTCATGAAAACGGTAATGGAAACAAAAACTCAATGTCCATGAAGGTGGGGGACCGACATATCACGAACAATGTTTTCATTTTTAGAATAAAAAGAGAAGAGGTGATATTTGATTATTGATATTAAATTGAAAAAATAAAATTACAATATATATAGGAAATTGGAGTAATCATTCCACTTTTAAGGAGGGGGGTGATGATAAGGTAGACAAAAGAAATAATTTAAAAGGGTAAGCTTGCGGATTTTACCTATTGAATGTTATCTCATTGAGGACATCCTTAAGGAACTTGGAATTATTCTTTGTGTGAGAGAACCAATACTAAGATGTACAAAAGGGGATTTGGAATGGAATGAGATATCATATTGGAAATTTTTAGGGCTTAAAATGTGTGAGGAGAAAAGGTGGTATTTATATGGGGAGGAGAGGAGTATTTTTGATTATTATATTCATTAGTTTATTATTTTGGCTCAAGAATATCAATATTATTTATTCTTTTGATTATATTTAGTAAATAGTTCTTGGGAGTTCAAACTAATGGTTTATTAAATTATAAATTATTAAAAAATTATTGTATTTGGTTTATAATGTTAAATACTATTTATTAAAGTATTTCATCATTAAAAAAATCACATATTTTTGGAAAATATCAAAAATTTATCAATTTTGATTAACATGAATATTTAAAAATTGAAATCAAAGTTTTGAAAATAATATTCTAATTATATGGAAATGAATTTTTTAAAAAAATATTCATTTATTTGAGAATAAATAATTTTAATATTATAATCTACTTCATGACCCTTTGTGATTTTATTTTTTGCCTCAAAAATTGTATTATCATTATAATACAACTTAAATTTAATTTATGAATCAATTTTATGTAAATAATTATTCTTTCAAATAATTTTATTCATTATAAAATTGTAAATAACATAGTTACATTTTACAAAAATAGTAATAATTAATTTTGCATCTTTAAAACATTTATTTTCTTCTAACATGATATAATTATATCATATTTTCATTTTATAGGATTTATAAATATTATCTTACATTCCCATAGGTGAGGTTATAGTTATAATAGTCATATTAATATTCCTAATGGTTATATTCCTATTCCAGCAGTCATATTACTATTCCAAAGGTCAAATTTATAACGGTCATATGGGTTTACCACTTCATATTAATACCTCTTATTCCATTGATTCGTCATTAAAAATATAATTTATCTAATTTTTATATAAATACATTCATATTTATATTTAATATTGTATTATTAACATTATTTTGTTTAAAATTTATTCATTAGTGCAATAATTATGGAGGATCGAGTATATAAAAATTAATTTATTCTTATTCTCATATTTTATATTTATTATCCCATTGTAAATTTTGGAATTATTATTGGTTTATTAGTTGAATAACGTTTCATTATTTATTAATAATAAAAACAATTTTTTAGTTTATCTATGTGATTTTTCTCCTTATAAAACAAAATATATTTATAAGAAGAGAAAGACCCCTGATAAAAATATGAATTGTTATAGGTAAACTACGTAGTCTTATAATCATCTTTTATTATCATTACACAAGAACCCTAACTACCAAGAATAAGGTCCAGATATTAAATAATAATTGAAGAATAAAGTTCAATATTAATTTTTTACATTAATTAATATTATTACATTTCATTTCCAATATAAACAATTTAATCATATAATCGATGTGCCGATGAAACTATTAAATCTTTGGTTGTATTATTCTGAATGTCATTATCATAAGTGTCATGAACCAAAACTCTTATTTTTTTATATTTCATTAGAAATTCTGTAATCTCTTGGTACTCTAGGAGTCAGCCTAAGATACCATTTAAAATGATACAATCATAGTGGATAATGCCAAATTGTATCCCATATTTGGAAATAGAACATATAAATAACATTTAGTTATCATCCATCAAGTAAGAATCAATCTAGAAATAATAATTGATGTGGAAGCCCTGATCTAAACTTTCCCTGATCAACCTGGTGTCCCACACAATTTTATATAATATCAAATATGATATCTCATGCCAATATCTTCATATTTAGAACCCCATGTCCCCATTATCATCAAAACAAGCACTTTGTTCCATCAAAAATTATTTACACTGCCATCTCCTCAGATGTCCCTTCCCATTACTCATCAAAAAACCTAACATGTTTGGTTATCAATCATTAACATGAAGGATCTACATTCAAGATAATACATATACAAGAAATGTATTTTCCATTCATAATTTTAAAGAAAACATTGACTATAACATCAAGGAAATCGGGCCTTTGTTAATTAATAATTGGATTTATCAACACTAATCAATTCATATTTAATAAATAAATATTTTAATTTCATATTCAATTAATTTTTTTATGAATAAGGTTTCCATGTAAATAAACCTATATTTGTTTCTAAACGTATGTATAAACAAAATAGCATGCCTCAAGTATTATTTATACGTTTAAAAAATTTCAAAATGGGAATTCATTATTCTGGTAGTGTCGATTTAATTTAACTAATAATAATATACTAATTTACATTGTCAATTTTTTTTTAAAAATTAAACCATGAAAAAAAACTAGATAGAACACTATCTAGTAAATATCAAGAGGAAACAAAAAACAAATTAGATTGTAAAGTCCCAACCAATAATTTTATTTCTAACATGCAATATTAAATTATCTAAATATGGGATAATCCCCATTTCCATTCTCCAATGTTAAGAATTATAAAATAATTATCATCTTTATTTTTTAAACAGTTTTACAAAGTGGAATTCTATAATTTTAATTTTATCAAATAATAATTAGAAAATGAAATGTGATTATCACTTTCTCTCCCTTAGATAATTTTCTTAATAATAACTAAATATCAAATAAACTATAGAATCCCATTCAATTTCGACAATTAAATTTATTTCCAATAATATTAATAAAATTAAAAATAAAAGTGATAATATCACATCCTGCCTTTTTATAACATAACTTTTCATTACATTTTACAAAACCGAGGATCTTTAAGGTTTAGTGTCTTGGAAACTAGGAACATAAAACATGAAAACATAAGAAATTATTCTTAAACACTTGAAAGGATTATTCTTATGTTCATCCTAGGTTCATTACTGTATCTCATAACCTGGGGACGTACATCAAAAGAAAGGGTGAGCAGAAGGCCCAGTAAGGTAAACAATGGGGAAACATTTAACATGTTATCTTGAGATACATAAACAATTTCATGAAAAAGAACTTTAAGGCATGAGAAAGAAATCATGAGGCATGTAGTAATAAAAATAACTTATTTAATAACTTGAAGATGTGGCTACAACATTGAATATTGACAATAATTTCTGTTTCACCAAGATCCATTCCCAAGGTGTCATTAAAAATTACCAAGGTTATTCACCAAGGCATCGTCAAAAATGGTCATCTCTAGAGATTAAGACATTACCCAATGCATTGGAGTCCTATCAGGGAGCACCCTTAATTTGTCTTTATTATCATGTGAGCCACATATATCATCATCAATAATTTCATAAACAACCCATATAGCCTAAAATAAATGGGTTTCATTTCATAATTATAACGTTTTAAAAACTGCTTTAAAGACATGATCTTTATGTCACTTTATACCCACAGAAAAAGGAAATTAGGTCTCATGTATGTACATACTAGAATTTAAAATAGAACATTTTTTTATATATGTGAATACCCCTTTATAAGTATGAGTATTGAGTATTCATTTAATAAAATAAAATAATTTGAGAAAAAGAGAGAGACATTTGAGATGGAAATTCTGCAGCATAACGGCTATGCTTCAGGGTTTTATAAAACATTGAAAAGAGAGGGGAAATAGGTCACCCACTCATAAATGATCCAAAGAATAGAAGAGGGACAAAATATAATAGATATAAGAACATGATAATGAGATTTTAAAGACATACCATATGAAATGAAAAACATGGAGGGAAGACAAAAATAAGATTTCTCTTATGAAAATTTGGCAGCCTAACGACGTCACTTAAACTTCAACAAAATGAATTTGAAGAGATAAAATAGGTCCCCTCATCATATGAAAATAGAAGGTCAGTATGATAGATATAGAGATCATACCCCAACATAATAAAAAGGAACTTTAAAGACTTGACATGAAAGTAGAACTTTGAAAAATGAGAAAGGTGAAAGAATCCATTAAACATTCGGCAGCCTAATAGCGCCACTTAAACATCAACAAAAATGAATTGACGAGATCAAATAGGGTCTCTCATCATATTAACATAAAATATCAGTATGATAGATATAGAGATAATACCCCAACATAATAAAAAGGAACTTGAAAGACTTGACATGAATGTAGAACTTTGAAAAATGAGAAAGATGAAAGAATCCCTTAAAATTTGGCAGCTTAACGACGCCATTTAAAAATTCATAAAATGAAATGATGAGAGAAAGAGGGGGTATATAATCATATGAACATAAAAAGGAAAGTCGGATGAATATAAAATAACATCCTCCAACATAAGAACATGGAGCATAAAAGAAATGACAAAAAAGAGAGTACTTGGAAAGAAAGAGAGAGGTAGGATCCCTTACCTTAAACGTAACTCTTAAAACTCAAATGTTGGGACCTTGAGGGATTGGGGGCACCTTGGGAGGACACCTTGGGCGGTAAGGAGACCATAACTTCGTTTAAGATGATTTTGGAGTCGAATGGATGAGAGGATGGCTTGGTATTTATAGGGAAAGTGAGGGGACAAGGCATTAATGCCCAAGGGACACCTCATTGGTGGTTTTGGAAAAACCATGGGCTTGCCCATGGTATTTGTCCATGGTATTGGCCACTTGGGACAACTGATACCTTATCTTACTATTCATAAGTCTAACATATTGATTACATACTTAATACACCATTTAATGATGTCATTAAACACCCGTAACTTAAAAACTGTATTTTCACTATTCATCAAAAATTCAACTTTGTCAGAAAAATCCCAAAATTTCACCTTAACAAAATATCGATGCTCTGATTTCAAAAATGAACTCCATTTTATAAAAATAATTTTCTAAATATTTTTAATTTATTTTTTAAATAAATACACTATTCACCGAAAGTTCATTTTTTTCAGAAAAATCTCCAAAATTTACCTTAGCGTAATATCGATGTTCTGAATTCAATAATAATTTCCATTTTATAAATATAATTTGATAAATAATTTTAATTTAATTTTTAATTAAAAAACACTATTCACCCGAAAAAACTAATACTTGACTAATAATTTATGAAACCGCTATTTAACTATTTTATTGAATCACATTACTTAATCAAGGTTCCTAGATTATATTAATAAATTTTTTAAGTGAGATTACTAATCCATTTGGTCACATTACGGATCATAATCATAAAATCACTATTCATAATTTACTATTCATCAAAAATGAAGTTGATCTTATTAGACTCTAAATTTCGTACTGAACATAGTTTCAGAAGACCATTTTTTGAAAATCATTACACATTTTTAATTATTTAGTGTTTACATAAACATTTTTAAAATATACTTTCTCTAAAATTCATCAAAAATATGCATACTATATTTGTCGGACATTGAAAATTCATAAACTTCAACATAAGAAGAAATCAAATTTTTTTATTTAAAACAAAGGATTACACAAGGCAGTTACAGTCTCCTTACATAGCCCCTTATAACCCCAGCATAGGACCTAAGTGTAAGGTGTGCTAAGGTGAGAGAATCTGAGGGCCGCTCGGCCAACATTGCACGAGTAGTAATTTCTATCAGTTTGAACTTATCGCAAAGGCGATTCCGTTCTAGCTTCACACGATGAAGTTTGGCTTGGGTTTGGTCCAGAGCAAAGCCCAGTGGTGCTACCTCCTTCCCAATTTCTATTATATGGGCTTCGATTGGCTTGAGACTACTGGACGAGGCCATCAAATCTTCTTTCTATATTAATTAACCAAGATCACTTGTATTTAGAGACAATAATCGAAACATTTAGTTTCCAGTGGTCATATTGACCAATGGTCATATAACAGTAAAAACCTAACGGTCTCATTTTAATTATACTCATTTTATCAAATGAAACAGTTTTGTTGAGTATAAACATAAAATATCACACAAAATTAGGAAAAAAGATTTATTCAAAATTTCGGGTCGTTACAATCTTACCACCTTAAGAAATTTCGTCCTCAAAATTTTTAAAATTGGGTTTTGAAATTTCATTGAAAGTCCCACATCAGAAAAGTAGTTAGTAAAACTATTACTTTGAAAGAAAGAAAGGGAAGTATAGAGGTCACCTGAGTTATCCCACACTAGGATTCCATGTAGGAAAACATGGACATGGAGGAGAAAAAAAGGGTCAAGTTCTGAGGGAGAGTGATAGAAAACATGATTTGGAGAAAGTTAACCACAAGAAAATCACAAACATAAGATGTCTGTAAATGGTGTTTGATTACCTAGTAGTAAACATAAACCAACAATGTTTTTTTTACGTTTTTTTTATAATTTTGAGGAATTCATTTACTACATAGAACACAAACATAAGGAAATATACCTACCTTCAAGTAGAGTTTCATCCTTTAATAAGTTTCTACCAAAATTAATCTTTTCTCTAAACGATGAGAATTCAAAAACACTTGGTCTCATAAAAACACAAGAATCATCTTCTTGAGAGTCACGTAATCCACAAAAGATTAATTATAAATTTCTTCTATCTTAACATTATCCCAAAAACAGAAAGGGTAAGATAAAACAACTCTTCAAAAAGAAAGAATCCCATAGGAAGGGAAACAAATTTTAAATATTCAAAGTTCCATGGTACTACCCAATGTTCATCATAGACCATTCCATAAATAACTATCCTTAAAATTCCCCAAAATAAACCAAACTAAGATTGAAACCCAATTATAATAACGATCTTATAACATAGTCTTCCAAGATAGACTTTATCGTTCATCTCCAAACAACATCAACCACTCTTATCATCTTATAACAAAATAACTAACCTAATCACATTTTCCCCAAGATAGGTTAATCATTTCCATATGTAACCTAAATTTCTATAATTTCACCTTAAATTCATCAATTCTTCAAAATATAATTCATCTTTAATCCTCAAGGAAAATACCGTAGTAATCTATTTACCTCGATCAAATAGGGTTCCCAAAATAGTGAACGTCTTCCAAAATAATAATCATCTTTTAATCCCCTAATCACCTTTTTTATAAGAAGAACAACTTCACTACATAAACATGTGGTACATAACAATAGATGTTTTTCTTAATGATATAAAATCATCTTAGGTAGTGACTCGATGATCTTAGAAAACATAAAAGATATTCTCATAGAGCACGAACTCAAATACAACATGACATAGACAATTATTGCGAAGAAGTTACATGTACTTCAGTCATCATGATCCTTCTCAGCATAAGACTTGCATTGTTCCCTTGTCCTCTAATATTGTTGATGCTCATAATGCTTCTCACCCATTCCAAGAGAGCATTGCCTTGGATAATGTCTAACTTCTCCACATTTATGACATCGAAATGTATAAGGTACATTAGATCGAACCTTATCTCCATTCATAACATTATCCATTTTTTTTAAAGAAATTGGATACTTTATGCCCTATCTTCCCATACTTAAAACATCTCCCGGTTCCTTTGTGACATTCTCCTTGGTGCCTCTTCCCACACTTTTTTCAAAAAATAAATTGGGTCTTCTTTCCCTTATCAACTTTATCAGATGAACATCCTTGAGAATTTGTCTTCTTCTTCCTTGATGAATTTGGGCATTCAACTAGGTACCAATTATTAAATATGATTTTTGATAGCTGGTTTGGCATAATCACAATGTGTTTAACATGATCTCTCATCATCTCTGTCACATTAATAGGGAAATCGTCACATTTCCTATCACATTGGTTGTTGGGACATGTTTTTCCATTTATGGCTATTAACTAAGAAAAGAAAGTATAATTAGGGGCTTAAATACTTAGACAATAATCAATAAAAGAAAACTTTAACAATAGAAGGATAAAATTGTAGGAGAAAAGTATATCCTAACTTGTGATACCCTAGGTTCCAATCTAGGTTATCCATGATCATATATTCTTATGTGAATATTTATTTTATTTTATCTTTGTCCCTTTAATAATGGTTCATACTAAGATTATTAATTTACCAAAGAATATCCCCCGGGAGTGTCATAACCAAGAGTGCAGCAAGGCCCGTTGTCATGTACCAGTTCCCGTTCGAGTCTTACTCAAAGTTGTATTTTCGGGTTTTACCCCTATGTACATCTGTGCCAGAGCAACCTCTACCTGCTCGTATCCAGACAGGGATGTATTTGCTTGGAAATCCCTTACTCAATACTCTCCAAAATACCAGGAAGATTTCCTATATTTAAAATTTTATATAGGGTTCTTCCTAGAGTTTTCTATCCTAATTTCCACAAATAACTAAACCATCCTTTGATACCAACTATCACATCCCTCCTTTTTATAACATAAATTTTCATTACATTTTACAAAACCGAGGATATTTAAGGTTTAGTGTCTTGGAAACGAGGAACTTAAAACATGTAAACATAAAACATTCTTATTAAACACTTTAATGGATTCTACATATGGTCATCCTAGCTTCATTACTACATCTCATAACCTGGGGACGTATATTAAAAGAAAGGGTTAGCAGAAGGCCCAGTAAGGGAAATAAGGGGGAAACATTTAACATGTTATCTTGAGATACATCAACAATGTCATGAAAATCAACTTTAAGGATTGAGAAAGAAATCATGAGGCATGTCATAATAAAAAAAAATTATGTCATAACTTGAAGATGTGGCTACAAAATTTAATATTGACAATAATTTTCGTTTCACCAAGGTCCATCCCCAAGGTGTCATTAAAAATAACAAGGTTATTCACCAAGGCGTCGATAAAAATGGTCATCTCTAGAGATTAAGTGTTTACCCAATGCATTAGAGCACTATTAGGGCGCACACTTAATTTTTCTTTATTATCATGTGAGACACATATATCATTATCAATCATTTCATAAACAACCCATATAGCATAAAAGAAATGGTTTTCATTTTATAATCATAACGTTTTAATAACTGCTTTAAAGACATGATCTTTATGTCACTTTAAACCCACGGAAAAAGGAAAGCGGGTCTCATGTATGTAAATACCAGAATTTAAAATAGAAAATTTTGTTATATATGTGGATACCCCTTAAGAAGGAATAGCTTTGAGTATTCACTTAATAAAATAAAATAAATTGAGAAAAAGAGAGAGACATTTGAGACGGAAATTCTGCTGCATAACGGCTATGCTTCAGGGTTTTAGAAAACATTGAAAAGAGAGGGGACATAGGTCACCCACTCATAAATAATCCAAATAAAAGTATAGGGACAGAATATAATGGATATAAGAACATGGTAATGATATTTGAAAGACATACCATTTGAAATGAAAAACATGGAGGGAAGACAAAAATAAGACTTCTCTTATGAAAATTCGGTATCCTAACGACGTCACTTAAACTTCAAAAAAATGAATTGAAGAGATAAAATAGGGTATCTCATCATATGAACATAGAAGATCAGTATGATAGATATAGAGATCATACCCCAACCTAATAAAAATGAACTTGAAAGACTTGACATAAAAGTAGAACTTTGAAAAATGAGAAAGGTGAAAGAATCCCTTAAACATTCGGCAGCTTAACGACGCCACTTAAACTTCAACAAAAATGAATTGACGAGGTCAAATAGGGTCTCTCATCATATGAACATAAAATATCAGTATAATATATATAGATATAATACCCCAACATAATAAAAATTAACTTGAAAGACTTGACATGAAAGTAGAACTTTGAGAAATGAGAAAGGTGAAAGAATCCCTTAAAATTCGGCAGCCTAACAACGCCATTTAAACATTAATAAAATGAAATGATGAGAGAAAGAGGGGGTATTTCATAATATGAACATAAAAAGTAAATTATGATGAATATAAAATAACATTCTACAATATAAGAACATGGAGCATAAAAGAAATGACATAAAAGAGAGTACTTGGAAAGAAAGAAAGAAAGGATCCCTTACCTTAAACGTAACTCTTAAAACTCAAAGGTTGGAAACTTGAGGGATTGGGGGCACCTTGGGAGGACTCGTTGGGAGGTAAGGAGACCAGAACTTTGTTGATGATGATTTTGGAGTCGAATGGATGAGAGGATGGCTTGGTATTAATAGGGAAAGTGGGGGGACAGGGCATTAATGGCCAAGGGACACCTCATTGGTGGTTTTTGAAAAACCATGGGCTTTACCATGGTATTTTCCCATGGTATTGGACACTTGGGACACCTCATACCTTATATTACTATTCATAAGTTGACCATATTGATTAAATACTTAATACATCATTTAATGATGTCATTAAACACCCGTAACTTAAAAACTGTATTTTCACTATTCATCAAAAATTCAACTTTCTCAGAAAAATCCCAAAATTTCACCTTAACCAAATATCGATGCTCTGATTTCAAAAATGAACTCCATTTTATAAAAATAATTTTCTAAATTTTTTTAATTTAAATTTTCAAATAAATACACTATTCACCGAAAATTCATTTTTTCAGAAAAATCCCCAAAATTTTCCTTAGCATAATATCGATGTTCTGAATTCAAAAATAAAGTCCATTTTATAAAAATAATTTTCTAAATATTTTTAATTTAAATTTTAATTAAAAAACACTATTCACCTGAAAAAACTAATACTTGACTAATAATTTATGAAACCATTATTTAACCATTTTATTGAATCACATTACTTAATCCAGGTGCCTAGATTATATTAATAAAATTTTTAAGTGAGATTACTAATTTATTTGGTCACATTACTAATCCTAAGCATAAAATTACTATGCATAATTCACTATTCATAAAAAATTAAGTTTATCTTATTAAACTCTAAATTTCGTACTGAAAATAATTTTAGATGACCATTTTTTGAAAATAATTACACATTTATAATTATTTAATGTTTACATAAACATTTTAAAAATATCCTTTCTCTAAAATTCATAAAAAATATGCATACTATATTTATCCGGACATTGAAAATTCATAAACTTCAACATAACAAGAAATCAAAATTTTTATTTAAAACAAAGGATTACACAAGGCAGTTACGGTCTCCTTACATATCCCCTTATAACCCCAGCATAGGACCTAAGTGTAAGTTGTGCTAAGGTGAGAGAATTTGAGGGCAGCTCAGCCAACACTGCACGAGTAGTAATTTATATCAGTTTGAGCTTCTCACGAAAGCGATTCCATTTTAGCTTCACATGATGAAGTTCGGCTTGGGTTTGGTCCAGAGAAAATCCCAGTGGTGCTACCTCCTTCCCAAGTTCTGTTAGATGGGCATCGATTGGCCCGAGACTACTGGATGAGGCCATCAAATCTTCTTTCTATATTAATTAACCAAGATCACTTGTATTTAGAGACAATAATCGAAACGTTTAATTTTAAGTGGTCCTATTGACCAATGGTCATATAACAGTCAAAACCCAACGGTATCATTTTAATTATACTCATGTTATCAAATGAAATAGTTTTGTTGCGTATAAAAATAAAATAACACACAAAATTAGGAAACAAGATTTATTCAAAATTTAGGGTCGTCAGAGATAATGCTTTCTAACCATTTTGATATTAAATTATTTATTTACTACATGAAATCAACTTCATAATTATTTTATTTCTTTAAAATAATGAGACTACATGAGATTTCAATCATTGAAATATTAACGAACAAAATTATCCATATACAATTTTCAATTTATTTTCATTACCTAATTTTATATTATAAAAAAATATTTATAAGTATGTGATAAAAATTTACATTAATTTCATGGTAATAGAAATAATACATCCATAAGAATTATAAATTCTCCCCCTTTATGGAAAATCATGTTTGGAAAAGAACTTAAACTTCATATGACAATTAAAATCCTTGAATAGAAATGAAAATCCACTACATGAAATTTCAAATTTTGAATGAATAATATTTTATATACTATATATTGTGATATAATATCTAATATAATTATTTAATTCTTAGACTAAAAAAAATTAACAGTCCATGGAATTTTTTTTTAAAGGAAAACAATATTAATCCACTGCATAAAAATTTTCCACTACATTAAAATCCATAAATTTCTGTATTATTAAAATAATAATTGTTTACATGAAATTTCATTTACTTTCATTTAATCACATAATCTATTATAAATTTTCACTATATATGTGAAATCCATCATTATTGTGTTTTAAAGAATATTATATAATTATGGTAAATTTCACAAATTTTGACAAAAAAAATAAAGCATGATCTTATTACAAATTCAAATAAAATAATTGAGAGATTTTAGATCCCCTACTATGAATTTTTTATATCATGCGACACTAAAATAGAGGAGAGAGAGATATTTATTTTTTCTAAAAAATGCAGGCCTCACACGTGTGGAAGAAAATCGAATGAATTTTAGATCATTTACAAGATTCATTCAATAAAGATTATGGTCATTATATGTTGATAGAAATGAATAAGGGTTTAAAATTATAAAAATTTGGTATTTAAAAAAAAAGAGATGCTTGTTCCAGATATATATTTAATTCACATTAAATTCATAATAAAATTATTTCCATTTTAATTATTCCTATAGTTCATTTTAGGACTCTTAAATTTAAAGAAGGTCAATCATTTAATTTAAAACCCTAAACAGATTCAAAAAAATTAAATTTCAACATTTAATACCTTAATATATGCAATAAACATGTTTTATATTTAACGGGAGGGAAAACTAGGATTTTTAAAAAAATACTTCTACCCCTACGCAGCTGATACACACTGAAAAAGTGTAACAAGGTTTTACCCTTGCACAGATGGCCACCCATACATGGTATTTAAAAAATCCACGGTACCCTTTTACAATAACAACCTATATTTACATGTGATTAAGGATTTTAGTAGTACCTTTACAAAACTAGAGAGGCCCATTTAGGCATCATATAAAACCAATGGCTAACCCTTGCATGAATTGTTCAATTCATAGCTCACTATTATGAACCACCCCCAGAATCAAAAGGTTTAAGAATCCCTAATACTTTTTTGTTTATATCTATTTTTTTTCACAATATATAGGGTGTTGAGCATACAAATAACGAATTTCAACCCTTATTCACTATCTCTTCAAGATATAGTATATATGTACTCATATCCATTATATAATGGCACACTATTATAGAATATGTACTCATACGAGACATAGTGGATAATAAGTATGACATACAGGAATATACATTCTATTAAATATTAAGGTTATTGTGTGTACATGTATCTAGGCTATGATGGATATGGTTATTACATGTGTATTTATGCAATGAGTATAATGGATTGAGGTGTGTGTATATACGTGGGTTGTAATATCCCTCAGTCTTACTATATGATTTTTTATATATCATAGTGATAGGAATGTGATGTGGTGTACTGGATGTGCATTATTATTTGTGGATAGAATTGGAGTACATGAACTTTAGATAATCAGGTGTAGGGTTTCATATCCAGCGGGGAAGTGGTAGTGGGGTTCCTTTCGAACATAATTTTTTTTGATAATATGTTATATATTTTTAAGAATTATTTGGTGGGTGAGAATTATTGATGATGAGAATATAGTTTAAATTATCTAAGTAATGATTTTATTTCATCTATTTATTCAATAGTCTTTAGTATGCTTCTTCAACATTTTCCTGAGAGGTTTTAGCAAGTATCCTACTATATGTACTTATATGATCAACACAATATATATTTTTATCTATTTTTTAATGTATATAAATGATATTTTGGTGTTGATTTGGGAATGATTATCCCATTGAGGTTTTTTTAATGTTATTGTTCATGGTCACTTCCATTAGAGTCACTCAATATATTTATTATTTTTTGTTTTTTACATTTCCTGAAATTAAATATATTGGGTTTGAAGTAATTATTATTTTGGACATTATTGGTGGATTCTTTATCATTCCAATAAATATTATGGGTAATGTCTCCCATATGTGAATGTTCTATACGTTTAGTTCTATTCACCAACCCATGGAATGTTGAAGGAATGATTCAGGTGTCATTTTTGTCATCACTACCATACCCATAAGGGTAATAATGGGGGATTTTCAAGAAATTATATTCCTAAATCATAATCGAACTTTAATTTCACGTTTATAACTCTCAAACATATCAAGTTCAAAGTTGAAAATGAATTTTTTTTTATCATACATAGTATGTAACTCATTATATGAATCATATGAAATTTTTAAAAAGGTATTTACTATTTAAAATAATTTATACATCCATTTATAATGTTACATTTCTAATAATTAATAACAAATTATTAATATAAATAAATAAATAATTCAAATATTTAGACATATGATCAATATTTGTTATGCATGGCCAGGGGAATAAATATTTCTAAATGAGTGAAATATCAATAAGGAGATAGATTAGGGAAATGAAATATTCCTTCCCTAGGGAATAGATATGATACCTTTCCAACACTTATGTTCCACTTAGATAAGATCTTGTAGTCACTGTTATAAAATATCGATTATCCTGGTCTTGTGGGAGTCGAACGTGACTAGTTGTGTATTTCTTTATCAGATTTGAATATTATAAAAAGTTTATTTGATGTTATTAATGTTTTTTTATATGTTTCATATTTATGTTAGTGTTTAAATCAAATAAAAGAATCCATATCCCTCAAACAAGACAAAATTTCAACTAGAGAAGGTAGAAACTAAGGGGAAAGGTAAATATTAGAAAACGTTAGACACACTAATTCTACCCCCATTCTAGTGAATATAAATGATCCATTAAGATCTGTAATTTTTACCAAATAAGTACATTTTTACCAATTAATTAATATATATGTTTCCTTAGTTATTTTTACATCTTATATGAAGTTAATATTTAATAATAATTTTAATCTACCTTAGATAGAGAAAAATGATATTATTTTTTTGGTAATATTATAGAAGTTTCTACCACAACTATGAGTAAATGAAGGAAAATTTAGAAAAATAATTATAAGAAGGTTTCAATGTATATGAAGGATCAAAAAATTCTATAATTTAATCATAGTGATAGGAGATCATTGATCAAATATGATGTATGTGATATTTTTGTAGAAAACAGATCAAGATGTGGAGTATAAAAAAGGATGAGTCTCTGAAAACCATTGAATTATTATAATCTCAAATTTAATGTCATGTGAATATTTTATATATTTAATTAGTCACATATATGCTGGGGTTTTTCAATGGAATTCTAGATAAAATAGATTATCAAGAAGAATATATTGACGGAATTGAGGATACACTAAGAAGAATATTATAAATGTGAAAATCACTCACTAACCTTGAGTAAGAAATAAAGAAATTAATATTAATTTACAATGAAAATATTTCATTTATATAATAAAAATTTAGAGGAAATGGTTTTTAATTTTTTTTAAAAAAATTATTCTTGATGAAGTGATCCATGCATTAATAAAATTATATAAAACCACCTTAAATAATGAAGATTCTCAATTAGAGGGTAAAAAAGATACAACAAAATAACATGATGAATCTTTAGAATAATCAATCAAAACCATGTTGATTAAATAAAAATTTGAATAAGTAAGGAGAAGAAATATTTATATTTTTCAAGGATGAAAAGAACACTCTTAAGAGGAAGTTTCTTGGAATTGAGATAAAATTACGTAATCTAGAACCAGAAATAGTAGGAACGTCCCATGTTTTTGTGATGAAATGTATAGAAAATTCTTATTAAGGGAATCCTATCTCACAATGAGATCTTCATTTTGGTAAAAAAATTATATGATTTTCTATAAAGATATATATATAATGTTTTTATAGGAAGGTAACCCATAACCTAGAAACTGTCATATGTACTAATGCAGTTTAACTTGCTGAAATAGTTTTGAAATAAAATTCTTTTAAAAAATAAATAATATAAAATTATTGAAAAACAAAAACATAATCAATGGTCTAAGAAAAAAAATTTCATATGAATATCCCTAAAAAATATCAAAATAAGTATTTGGTTTTCTAAGAATAGAAAGTTCCAAAATAAAAATTTTTAATCTAAATTACCTCAACAAGAAATAAAAAAAGGTTCACTGAAAAGTATTTCAATTACTGGATATTTGGGAAAAAGGAAATAGAACTTTGGAATAATACATCATCATATGAAACTAAAGTAGTCCTGATGAAAGTGGAAGTAGAGATGAAGTGAAGTGAAAACCTACTTTTAAAAAAACTAGTCACTATGAATATATTCAAGTTCCTTGACAACTTATTTGATTATTTATGAATAGGTGGACACACAAGGAGTGATAATATTCATGCATGAGTCATTATTTAGATTTAAAAAGGGAATTATTTCCACAAAAAAAAAACAAATCATGTGAAAAATAATAGCAAGATATATAGAGATGTAAAAAAGTATAGAAAGTTCATCAATAGTAAATTCCTCTACTATAGTATGAATAGGTGGACACACAATAAGTTTGAGAAGAAGGTGTTAAGTATGTCACAAGAAAGTCTAAATTCCTCTACTATAGTAAATGGGGCCACACCATGGGTAGTTTTAAATAGTCCATGAAAATTATAATTATATAAATTAATCCAAATACAAGAACAGGAGAAATCCAAGAGTGGTATAATAGGATTGGTTTTGTAGTCAGTATCCCCAAACAATAAGTGAAGGAGTTTTGAAGAAATTAAATAAAAAGGATTTATAGATAATATGTGAAAACTTAATGAAATATCAATATTTCATGAAGGAGTGAATGTATATTTGGACATACCATTTGAGAAAGGATAAAAAATTATAGAGGGATTGAGTATGTGTTTTATGGAAATTTTTTATCCAAATGAAGTAAACAATAGTTTTATGAGATGTTGTCTAAAAATAAGGGTCCTAGATTTCATAAAAATTTGTGTGTATAGTGAAAGTAAGTTATTAAAAATTTAAACAATGTTATGGCTATCCTTCTAAAACTGGAAGAAATATTGAAAAAATTAGATGAGAATGAAACAATACAATTGTATGAAAGAAATTTATTAGAAAATTTTAATAGTCCTATTTACTAAGAAATAAAACTAAATTGAATATGAATTCTATGTTACCCCTAGTATCTCATAAGTAGAAAATTAAAGGTTGTATAATAATGAAGATATATAAACACTTTAGATCTTTAAAAAACAGAGTCTATGGGTTGAGATCAATGTCTCAAAACTATTTCTATTAATATATATATGATTGTGTTGAAATGGTGTAACTTGATCCATTTAAAGAATTTGATCAACCTGCTAGGAGTTTGTATTGTACACTAGTATGGGGACGCTGATAGTTACTAAGGAAACCACAATGGTACTATAACAATATATACAAAAACATTTATAATATAGTCGAACAAACTGAAGACACCATTAGGGTACTGTATATCTGTAGACTTACTTGCATCATTATTTTATCCTAATAGACCTCTATTTTGGATTTGTAATAATAGAAACGTGGTTTACTGTATCACTGCATTACTTAATCTATTCATTTTTAAGATAAGGTGTTAGTAAGGTAATTGTATTCCCTATAATTTTATCCCAAAATAGTGAAATTATTCTTACTCTATATGAACATAGGAATTACTCTATAACCACATAAATCTTGTGTAGCGTGATATTCTTCATGTTATTTTATTTTCACCCTTAACATGTTCTTAGGAAATCATCTGTAAATGGGGATCATAGTATTTGTCTAAAAACTATTATATGAGCTTGATCATGGAATATCAAAGTTATATTTATCAAATTGAACAATGGATAGGAAATAAATAAATGTCATTATTGATTGTTTTGATAGATATTTCCTCATTTATTTAAGTATAGAAATCAATGATTAACTTTATTAGAAAAATATACAGTTATCTATTCAGGGTACTAAACCAAAAATGATGGAGAAGGATGAGTGAGAGTTACTAGGTCGATAAGTTTTGGGAGTTTTGTGCCTTATGTTTTATAAAAATGCAGTATTTAATATCTTTGAGTAGAAAATGTTAAATGGGATGATTAAAGATCTCCCAAATATGAATAGGAATTCATAAATTTTGAAAAAATTATACCTAATGATTTTTTTTTCAATTTGAACATGATTTAAGGGATTTTTCTTGATGAAAATATTAATGAATTCAACACCATCCCAAGTTTGTTGAAATTGATTGGGATTACTCTAGATGGTGAGGTATATACACTAGTTTTACTATCTATATTACCTGGTTGTTGAGAAACTATATTAATATCAATGAGCAGTTCTTCTAAGAAAATATATTTTAAGTTGAATGATATGAAACATTTGATCCTCAGTGTGGATATATAGAGAAAATAATTGGGAAGATTCTCAGTCAGTTCATAACACAAAAAAGGAAGAAGAAGATATATAAAATGAGATAATTACATATGATTTTCAAAACCAAAAATAAAGATAATATATATAGAAAAGGTTCATAATCTTATATTTTACAATGTTGGGAATAAAGGACAAGTTAATAAGTAGTTAAGAGAAAAATGGAATTCAGCTAAAACATATGTTAAAAAAATAATTTTTAATGGAATTGATGATGTTTTTCCTTCGATCGTGGATAACCCTATGGAGACTTTGTATTTAGAATATGATTAATCCTTACATTTATTATTGAATAAGGTATTAAAATATAATTAGGTTTTATATAATTTTGGTAAGAATCATCTTGAAGATGATAAACCATTAAAAATTATTTCAAAGAGTTTAGCATAGATAAAAACAAAAATTTGTGCCTCCCCATTTAAAAAAACTTTCATTGTATCCATATAATAAGAAGAAATGTTATCTTATATAGGAAAACATGATTATGTGGGATATGAAACCACATTCATTAGTGTTATATAGAAAATTGTTTAGGGAGATATGGTCATAACTCATGGAGTAATAAATGGAACCCTATACAATATGAACAAAAATTGTGTGGAGATTCTTACAATAAAAAATTCAAACAATGATTCATAACTATAGAATTACAGGTTAAGAAACATGAGTTATAATTTTAAGAAGTAACTAAAAATAAAAATAATTCTACTAGATCTAATGTCGATGGATGTTGGTTTCTGTGAATATTTTATATTTTCAAAGGAGAAAAATATATTGTTTGAAAAATGGGGCAGAACACTAAAGGATGGGAAGATGGACGTAGTGAAATCTAATGTTTAGGGAACTGTACCAATAAATTCTCTTAGAGGGTCACTATATTATGGGATATTTATCAATGAATCCAAAATGAAGGTATGAGTATACTTTCAAAAAATAAAATCAAATTTATTTACCATGTTTTAGAAGTGGAAGATCTTAGTGAAGAATGAGGCAGGATCAAAGATAGAATTATTGAGTTCTAACATTGGACGAGAGTATGAAATTAAAGAGTTTATGAAATTCTATACTAATAATGGAATTTAATGTTATAATATTCTACAAGGTACACCATAACAATATGTATTGAATAAAAGGATGAATAAGACATTGAATAAATGTGTCTGATGTATGAGTCTTCACATGGGGTTACCTAAGATCTTCTGGAAACTGGAAATGAATATAGACGCTTATCCCATCAACATGAGTTCATATATACCAATCGAATAATGTATAACTAAGGATATGTAGTTAGGTTGGGAGGTAATAATCTCTCTCTTATGATTCATTTTTTTGGAAAATTTATAGATATATGAAGATTTAATGGAAAATCTTGATGATAAGTCTATACCATGTTTCTTGATTTGATATGGTGTTGAAGAGTTTTTATATCTCTTATAAGATGATAAGAATAACATGAACATAAAAATCCATAATGTGATATTTAATTAACACTTCATTTACAAGGATAATTATACAATTGAAATTGATGAAAGTAATAGATATTCTTGGTGGTATGAGGAATTGGAGCTTAAAATTGCACCTAAGAATGTACCAAAAGAAATAGTGGATCCAACCACTCAAGTATATTTATGGAGGTTAAAAAGTACGAGAAGACCTATGTAGAGGGATTCATCATCACTAAAGTATTTTTAATCATCGGATAATGGAAGGACATGGTTATTTCATGTGGAAATGTAATTAAATGTGTCAAGTAAGTGGGAGCCGACCATGAAAGAGGAAATTTATTCATTTCTTGATAACAATACTTTGGAGATAACTCATTTTTCTTATGGAAATAAATTGTTTCATAAAAAATGGGTCTATAGGAATAACATGATAATAAACTAATATACAGATCAAGGCCATGGGTGAAAGGTTTTCAATAGAATAAAGGCATGGAATTAATAGAAATTGTCTTACCTTTAATGAATCTTACCATTATTATAGTGGTTCTTATTATTTATACATTATAGGATTTTCATTTTGAGTATCTTTATGTGAATAATATATTTATTCATGGATATTTAGAGGAGGACATTTATATGGATAGACTTGAATGATTTTTTTTGTAAAAAAAGTAAGGCCTAATGTGAAAAATCTATAAATGGTTATATGAGTTATGTTAGGAATCTAGTCAGAATAAGAAATTTGATGCATTAATGGGTAAAAATTTATAAAAATTTCATGGCATGGATAAATGTTTCTATTTAAAGTCTTTTGGGGATTCATACATTATATTACCTTTTTATGCGGATGATATTCTCATTATAGGATCATATATACAAATGATTGATATGATTAAAGAGAAATTGGTTGATGAGATTGGGGGAAATAATCCTGAAGAATATAATAAGATGTTTGGGACTATGATAAAGAGAGAAAGTACAGTTAGAACCCTAATGTTACAAAAAGATGACTAAATTGGACTAGTTTTGAGAATATTTAATATTCTAAAATCAAAGGCAGTTTCTATTACCCTAGATGGACATTTAAAATCTTCAATGTAGCATGCACTAAAGATTACATAAGTGGTGGAATGAATGGTTAATGTTCTACATTCCTAAAATGATATAATCTTAATGTATTCCATGGTTTGTACTCAACCTGATATTTATTATGTCCTAAGAGTTGTGAACTAGTTTGTAGTTAACCCTATAAAACAAATGGGAAGCTATGAAGTGGATACTAAGATATTTTTTGGGAAAAAAGGTAATATCTAATTTCTTTGGGAATATAAAGTCATTGTATGGGAATGTGATGCTAACCTTGTATGATATGTCAATAGGAGGATGATCACCACATGTTATTATCCTACCTTTGGAGGGACTATAATATACCATATATTTCAGCTGTAGAAGTAGGTGGTGCTATCTACTATTGAGGATTAATACATTAATATGACATATTCTAGGAGGGAGATGGTTTTTTAATTAAATTTATAGAGGGGATAAACAAGATGTGAAAGGAAAATTTATTTCACAGCGATTTTCAGAGTGCTATAAATCTTATGAAGAAACCAACTTTTCATACCTGAACAAAGAACATTTAGTTAAAGTAGAACTTTATTAGAGTATTTATCTAGGTTGGGTTGTTGAAATTTATTGTGTTAAGTTTAACTAATAAACCAATATATATATTGATGAATATTATGTTTATTGAGAAGTTGATGCAATTTTATTACTATATTGACCTCTATTAGTGATTAAATAATGAGAGGAAGAATATAAAAATACACTATTGGTTCATGGATGGTAAAACAAAAAGTATTTCATGAATCACCAGCTAGAAATTTAGGATCTAATATAAAGGCACCCATTTTTGACTGATGATGATGAGGATATCAGATTGCATAAGTTGTGCAAATTGTTAACCAAGGAAAAAAGAAAGTTTTGTGGATTAATATCTAAGTGAGAGATGTTTGTAATGATGTTACCTAATCCATTTGATAAATTTGGACCAACTACCAAACACCCATACTATAGTATTTTAGAGTTCTATATAGTTACTACAACAGAACTGAAAAAAACATTGGTAATTTACTATATCCCTATTGTATTTTTTATAATTATTTTAGCACATCCGAATACTTTGGGAATTGAAACTATAGAAATGGGATTTTATATATCACTGAATTACTTTATGAGAGCATTATTGAGACTGTGTTTTAGTAGTCTGATTGTGGAAATTACATTTTTAACCTGAATAGTGAAACGATTCTATATTTTCATTGATAAAGTTATTTACCTCATACATTGTAAATACTTTGTCATATTATCTTCATCCTATTATTTTTGTTTTCTACTTTTTTAAATCCATATGGAATAATATTTCATTGGATATCTCAATATTTCTATAATATATTGAAGCCTTGTTATTTTTTATGTAATAATACAGAGGTACTAGAAGGATACAGACCCACATGGGGAGTTGGATGTGGCTATCACTACTAGCCACAAAAATTAAGAGTCTATCATTACTATAATGAAAAACAACCATGATGATAAGATGATGATATGGCATCACATTAGGTAAAATCATGAAGAATATTTTCTAAAAATTTCATTGAATACTATATCTAAATTTCTGAACAAATATATAAGAAATTGAATATTGAGTTATTCTAATCACACATTCTACCCTTTTTTTGATTATAAGAAACATGTTTAAAAATATGATGTATTGGTAGATGTGTTTAGTTAGAGAAAGGGAGAGTAATTTTCTATGTTATGGTTTTTTTGATTAATTTTTTTGAGTTGATTTCATGATATATAATTCTTGATAAATCTATTGATGAACCCCTAAATTGAAAAGTTTAAGAATTGAATCCCATACATCCAAATTGGTGGAAAACCTTGACCACCTTGTTACTCAATCTTGTTTTATACATCAGGTTAAACCATATAGACTTAGAGTTTTATAACTAAAGGATTATTTAAAAGAAAAGCACATGGTATCATTATTCTCTGAAAAATTAAATCAGCATGGAATTCATATATGTAATGTAATATTAGAAGTTTCCTTAACAAATGATGATGAAAACCTTTTATCAAGAAGAATAAGGAGAACATGAGTGTGACTCCAACCCCAATATTAAATTTTCATTTATTATAAATAATGGGATGAAGAAATTATTTGATGAAAATAAATTAACACATAGAATTAATGGAATTTCCAATAAGTACAATGGAAGAGATTGATGTTATCATGAATGAGATTGTATTTTTGTATTAATTGTGAGGCAGTTCCTGTAAGGATAAAGATTAAAATAAGTGTGTGGTGTATTGGAAGTGATGAGTGAGGTTCTACTAATATATATCAAAAAGTAAAAAGGAAAAATTGAAGCTTCTACTTAGAATATCATTGTTAAACATATTCAAGTAGCATGTTCAGGTGTGATGGTTGGTTTTTTAGTCTTTAAGTTAAATAGTATTTCCACTAAATAAGAAACTATATATTAAAGTTTTAAATGTGTTTTGTGAAATCCAAGTTCTGGGTGAATTAATAATTAATATTTAGAAGGAATACTATAAGCTAAAGTTGTGGAGATATCCATCAATGAAGAACTAAAGATGTGATATCATTTTATCTTAAAAGAATGACTATGTTTGATAGCATAATTTATATAAAATATCAAGTATAAATGAACCATGAAATATTAATATTTAAATATGAACATTAAAACACAATAATTGAATTTGTGTGTATAAATAGGATTATAAAAATTATGATATATATATATATAAGAATTACTCAAAACAAAAGTATTTATTAATTATTAGTAAATAAGAAATCAATTATTAGTAAAGTAATTTTAGTATTCAAAAATATGTTTTCCCCCAAAATGGTTTGTATTGATTTTTGTGTGTGAATATTATAATTAATTTATTTAAATTTTTGAAATTTAATTTATTAAAAATTACATATTTTTTGAAAGAAATATATAAAAATTAGCTTATGGTGAAATTTCTATATTTTTCTAAGTAGATTGATTTTTCAGTGAATAGTTCAAAATACTATTTTTTGTGAAACTATCATTTAATTTCATTAAAAATTTCCATTATGATTTGAATATTATCACAAAGTAATATACATATTATTTAATTATATGTAAACTAATTAATTACAATTGAATAATCATTATACCTGATATTGATATAAGTTCATTCCTTGTATTGAAAACACTTTTTTTTCTAGAAAGAATTTTTCATCATGTTTAAGAAAATAATATTAAAAATAATATATTAAATTTTAGGAAATTTAATAATATTAAATTTATTCTATATTTTGAATATGAATTTTTAATGTTTTTTAAAAAGTCCCTTTTATTTTTTGACATTATGAATATTAATCACAGAATATTTTTGGTTTCCATGGTAATGGTAAATCATGTAATTTAGGTTAAAAAATATGATAAGATTTCAAAATCAAACCAAAACCTAATTACATTTCATTGGATGAATATATTTCACCCACAATCATAAGAAAATATAAAATGGAGAAATTTATTTTCAATTTCCTTTGACTATAATTTTATATTCTTTTATGTAAATATAAATTAAAAAAGTAACTTTCTTGCTTTTAATGTCTGTAATATTTGTGAAAGGTGTAATAAAATTATTTTCAATTATAATTTTTTATTTTAAATATGCTTTAATTTTTTTATCATGGATTTTTTTAATTTTTATTGATGAAATAATTAACATAAATTATTTTGAAATGCCAAGAAAATGCTTGTGGAAGACGTAAAAAAAAAAGTAAATGATATTGAAAACAATAAAAGTAATAGTTTTTCAGTGATTTAAAGTGCCTCATGAATTTTTAATATACATATAACCCACTACAGATGTTTTATTGGTTTATATTCAAATTAATTTTTCGTCGTGTTTTTTTAATTTCAAATTATTTTAATAGTTCTTAAAATGACATTAATAATATTTTTTGTTAAATATATTATATTAAATTATTTAACAATCACAAAAATTATTAAATAAGAAATGTATAGTGAATAAAGGTCTAAAATTTTATCACTTTTCCATTTATTTTCCAATTTTTACATTATAAGTAAAATTATAACCCTTTAATATAAAAAAGTAATTACCATAGTTAAGGATAAAATTGTTTAACTGATGGGTAAAACTAAAAGATATGTTTTAGAATGATACATAAACCTATAAAAATTTGATTGGATGATTTTTTTCAGAATATATATACCTTAATATCCAATACATGTAATTTTGGGACCATTCAACATGTGTTAGACACATAATATTTTATAACATTTCATGTATTTCTAAAAAAATAAATTAATGATATTTTATTGTATTTTTTTTAATTAAATGATTTCAAATTCATTGAAATACTGTATTCATAAATATTAATTGCACAAGGTTTCAAATTTTAAACCTGGTCCACCTTTAGGTAATTTTTCTTTTTATAGTAACTTTCTTTACCATAAACTATAAAAAACATTGATATCACCGTAATTATAAAAAGGATTAATCGTAGTTTAAAAGATAGAGACATGGGTAAAAAAATATAAACATGGTAAATTTTTTTGGATTATATTATTTAAACTAATAATTATAATTTAACATAACTATACTCATTTGGATATATTTTTCAAAGAAAATTTATTTATATTAATTTAATACATTAAGTATTTTCTAAGAGTTCCCCTCCCTCGACTTTTAAAATGGATCATTCTCTTCTATATTCCTAAAATATTTTGAGAAATTTATCTCATCCAATAACTACTAAAATCCATCCCATAATCCCTTAAAAAATTATACAGCTCTTATTTTTTTGAGAATACCATCCTTGGAGGGATTAAGGTGTAAAGAAAATGTGGTTGTCCAAAAAAGGTACAAATTTTAACAAATTTTTTTAGTTTCATTTATTTTTCTTACTCATTAAAATATTATTAAAATATGATTATATAATAACATAGATATCTTATATATATTGAGATATTGTTATGATAATGTAATATATGATACCCATCCCCTTCTTCAATGGAATGGTAATAAATCCATCATTTGTGTGATCGAAGGACTACCACCTCAAGAACTGATATAATTCACTTTCCATAATCACTATTTCTAGTCAGTTATAATGATAAATTTCATATATATATATATATATATTATAAATTACAAAATTATCATTCTATAAAGCTATAGTTTCATCCATTCTCTTTCCTTTCCATCCATTTAAAAATGATAGCATCATTCATACATATGTGTGGATTACCATCACCATTAAGCGATGCGATTTATTAGTCATCAACACATAACATAGTTGTTATAGTATTTTTTATTTAGATTACTAACATTATATTTATGATATTACAATATTTTTTAAATATAAAATAATACATACCCTCTTTCCATTAGTTTCTTTGAAAATGGAAATGTTACTTATGTGTACGTACAAACTGCCATCCTCATGATAGTAACATAGTTCAATTTGAAAAAAAAATCATTATTGGTTATAAAATTATAAATAATTAAAAAAAATAATAATTATTACACTATTATTATTATGGATATTATGAAAAAAGTACCACTTTTAAAAACATCAATATACTTAAGTTGTTTGGAAATTATGAACCAAACATCCTCAAAATACCTGATGTGAAAGGAGATGATACAGTAGTAAAATATGTCATTAATATAAATGAAATAAAAGGTTTATATATATTTTATTAATCCTATAATATTTTATTAACAAATAAAATAATTCATATAAGATTTTTATACAGGAGTTAAAATGATATACATGGATATATTGGACTCAAGGTATGCGATCTCTTAACTTAAATTCTTTTTATTGGATTGTATCTATTATTAATTGATTATATTATGTCATTATTTTGTGTGATTTGGATTTCTGATTTTTGTTTTATTAATTTTTTTATTTACATTTACTACACATAATCTATCAATTTATTAGTTTTGAATTAAACGATATGATATTTGTAAGGGATATTCATCCCAAATTTTCATTCTTTCCGACATATGTTTAAATTATGAACCTATATTTTCTAATGGCGTGTATATACTATAATTTTGACATGTTATATAATTAATCTAGTTATGACCATGATATATAATTTTTATTTTGAGTTTATTCTCTCTTGGGTCTTACGATTCAAAAGATGCCAAAATGTTTAGGGGTTTATATTTCAATCCCATTTTAATTGGGGTAGTTTATGTTTGAATTTACATTTGGGGAATTATGTGATACATATTTGATAAAACCATTTCATTTTACTCTCCTATGGATGTTTTTTTAATTTTTATATTTAAGTATAATTTTTATCTCTTTTTTACTCAAAATTAATTAGAAAATGTTTTTTTAAAACTGACCTTATTTATCATCTTTGAGTAAAAAAACAATATCTTCCATATCTATGTTATTTAAAATGTTTTAAATAATAATTTTGAATATTATTAAATTAATTTTTAAATTTTTTTAACATGTTTGTTATTTTTTTGATAATGCTTAAAAATAACCTTCTTGTCCTTCCAAACAATGTACCTTTCACTGATGTTCTTTAAAAAAATTTATTTTAACAATTACAACATGAATAGAATTTACCACCCTCATGACCTCTCAATGATTGGATGATTTATTTTAAATATTCCATGGTAGTTTTGAATGAATTTTTTTGTAATATTTTGTAAAATATTAGTTTTTAAATATTATTTTAAAATTGGAATGGGAATTTTACCCAAGAATGTTTTAACGATATTTTTACTGTATGTCAATTAATCAATGACAAAAACCATTTATTTTAAATTTACTACACTAGGGAAATATTTTGATGTGACCATAATTATTATTTATATTCATTGATTATGATATTTAGACATATATTTTCTTGAAACTCATTTTATTTCCATGGGTAAATCATATTATAAAGGAACACAAGATGTTGTTAAAATATTGATGATTAAAATACAATATTCTATGTGTTATATTCATAAATGGTATGGGTACATTATAGATGATGTTGGTTGAACCTAAAATGGATTATATGAACTAGTGATGTAGATAAAAATTATATAAATAGGCGATCATTGTTTATCTCTCTAATGAATTGGGTAATGTTGAAAAAGTTGACTGAATATAAGTAACTCTTAAGAGGGAATGGTGTTAACAAGTAATAAGGTAACTCATAAGTGATTGAGTGTATTAACCAGGTAAAGTTATCCAATATGTAAGGGTTTATGTAAGGTTTCTAAGAAGATATTTTTCCAAGATACCAACACGTCTTCCTTGAACTTGCAATGTGGTTTTAATGTTTCCTTTGATTAAGATTGACATTATGTGGATCATGATTACCAAGTCCTATAATTTTTTACTTTGATAAACATTTATTAATTATTTCATGATTGATGATCTTGGAATTAATTGGTATGAATATTATTATGTTATTATCATGCACTTAGATTATGTCATAACACACTTATTATCATCTTTTTCTCTCTAAAGACATTCAATTGTGAATTCCTATGTGTACCTTTACTATGAATTTGTTCTAAATCTTATTATGTTTCCTTTTACAAAGGTTATGAATTGTTACATCAAAGAGTTGTTGTGAAATAAGAAATGCTGTGTATAGTTAGAAAAATTATCACTCTAGGATATGGGTATTGATATGTAGGAGTTAGTTCTAATTTTATAAAACTCTAAAACAAAAAGGTTATTGGTTTTATAATTGATCAAATAATTCCTTTTAATTTTTTCATTATTATGTGTAAACAAATTTGGCCCCCATTTATTTGTATATATCCTGAAATATAAATATTTTATTTTTAGGACTAGACCTAAGAGTGTGGGTTATGAAATGTTATATTTCATATAAGATCCATGTTTAGAAAAATTTTGAGATTAAGATATTTGTATTTGAGTTTAATTTAAGAGTTATAGATAACATCACAGGTATATAATTTTAATGTTGATCATAAGTTCATGGTACTACATATCCCTTTTGAAATTTTATGTGATGGGAGTTTTAGGTGATTATTGATATTTTGGAAGAACTTTTGTTGGGTTGAGGTATTTTTAACTCTTAGTATTAATGTGAAGTACTATTTTAGATGAATTATATTACAATTTTTAGATTTATGAAGATAGGTTTGAGATAAAATTTTAGGTTAAATGGTTTTCTCATAGCTGAGGCTATTGAGGTAATTTTTGATGTGGGATTATTTATTTACGTAATGATCTTGGTTGAACCTTGGGTGTTATTATATAAATTTTATAGTTAAATGAAATATTTATTTAAATGATAGTTCAAACATTTTGGATATTATCTCACATTTTTCTAACCATTTCAGTATTGGTTTATATATTATTACTCGAGGAATATCTTATTACCCTTTTTAGATTATGTGACTTGATACAATATGATTTTAGTATATCAAGAATAATGAAGAAATATTGAATGCTCATAATTTTGATCAAAATATGAGATTATTATGGAATCTGATTAAATGATGATATTATATTTTTTATATAAGTATACTTCCTTATTTTCTTATTATATATAGAAAAATAATTCCACAAATATAGGATAAGTTTATTGAAATAAATTTTTATCATATTAACTTGGTTTATTATGATTTAATGACCTTTTTAGGCCTAATAGAATTATGTTTTTTTAGTCATTAACTTACTCATTATCATTCAATTTATTTTGATCACCGATATGTATCATTATCCATATTTATTAGAACATTTATTTTCCTCCATTTCTATGTTTCTAATCCCCACTAATATTCTTCTATTTGAAAACCTTGAATGTATTCTTCTAGATGACCTTATTATTTCCCTTTACATCATATCAAAAAAAAATATTATCAACCAGTTTTACAATGTGGGTTTTAATGGAATGTATTTTTCAAATTTCGAAATCTTAATTATCATGATCATGATAAAAATTTATTATAGGTGTTAAGAATGTAATATACTGAGTTTTAAAAATAATTGTAACACCGCATGCTTCCACTATACGTTTCCATTTGAATAATGAAAATATTTTCATTGTACACAACTTCAAGTTCTAACACACCACAACCAATCAAACTTGCCATTATGAATAGTAATACCCACTTTTTGAAATTTTATAAATTTTATCTTTAAAAATGGACTTAATTTTTGGATTTGTAATATCGAAATTAGCTTAGGGTGAAGTTTTGGAATTTTTTTTGAAAATTTTCAATTTTTGATGAATAGTGAAAAACACTAAGTTATAGTTTAAAACCAAATTTTTATTTAAATAATTATTTATTTTATTTAAATTTATTTTTGGTCAAAATAGACACATAATACCTATATAATTTCAGTGTAATTCAAGGGAGTCAATTTATAATAATTTTAGATATATAAAAATTTTATAGAACTTTTCACAGTCTTTTACCCACCTCCTAGGAGAATTTCCAAATTCATATAAAACATAATTTTACCACTTCTGTGAGTGGTATTTAGAATATACAAGAGAAACGGTTATTATCAAGGAGTAAAATGTGGTTCAATAAGATATAAATAATTTTTGGTGAATAGTATCCTTTTACTTGTATTTACCACGGTTAAATGTAAATAGGGTAATTCAGTGTAAAAATGATATTATTATTACCCTAAAAGAAGTCCTAATTCTATTGGATAAATATATTTCGACCAAAAAAAATCTTAGTAATAAAATATGAACCTATTTGTTCCACTTGGATTAGATTAGGACATTTATTATTATTTAATTCAAAGAAGAGTTAAAAGAGTTAAAATCAAAGTTTAATAACTAAATCATTATTAATATAGGGTTACACAAAAGATAAATTCGACTATAAATAATAATTATAAGGATAAACATATTTCCTACATAATGGTAATTTATTTATATTTTTTAGGCATTAAATAATTTAATTTATTTATGACACAATGATGATGCAATATTTACATAATTAATGAAATATTAAAATAATTGATATAATAAATATCTAAATAAATGTAATTTGAGACTTTTTATGAATTCAACTAATTTTATAGATTAATATGACATATTAGGGTTGGTTAGATGATTTTTTTTGAATCAATAATGCTGTTATGAATTTAGAAAAAACAAAATACCAAATAGTGTCAAAATTGACATAAAAGAGTTTTTAAAACAAATATTGTATTATTAATTGATATTCTATTCCTAAAAATATACAGTTCGGCCAAAATACTTATATAATGATAGGTGTATCATTAATTAACCACTTGGGGTTCTCTTGGAAGTATATAGTATGTTTATTAACCATATAATATAAAACTACAAAGAGACAACGTAAATGTCAAACTATTTAACTAAGAGTTAAATCTAAAAGATAAAGTTAATATAGTGACCCAAACATATCTAAAACCTATTAGTTGCGTGGTTTTATACCCATCCCAACCTTATAATTTAAATAATCGATTTTGGATCCATTAGAAACTGAAAATTATTTTATTATAAAATAATATTTCTAGCTTTTCCTAAGGTGCCCTTCACCCCTCTTATAAAAGGGAAGTCACCCTTCTCTCTAATTCACACCTTCAAAGCCATTTGGCTCGGCCAAACTATACCCAAATACCCTCTCAATGGTTCTAACTTTATCCTAAAGGCCTTAATTTAGTCATAAATCCAACCTAAGGATCCCTTTTGACCAAATCAAAAGGAAGAACCTGAAGAAGAGGTAAATATCTCACCACCTCTTTCAAGTTAATTTCTTCTCCCACTTCCTTTTTCTTTGTTTTTTTCATTCTAAAATAATAAATCCAGTATCTTATATATACTGTGATGTTATTATAAATATGGTACAACCAAATTCATTATTCTATTCATCCTTTGAATGACTTGTCACCATACATGCGTACGTACGACCTACCGTCTCCAAGTCATGGTGTAATAGTCATTCAATATATTATTATTTAGATGGGTATAATAATAATGTGTAATTGATGTAAATAATAATTATAACAAGACAATTACTCTATATATATTATATACCATCTAATTATATAAGATTTTAATATCAAAAAAATCATATTGTCGCTCGTGTGTACGTACGGATTACCGCCTCCACGAACGCGATGAGATTCACCCCTCATAGTATACATTCAAGACTAATTTTCATTTGATGATTAAAAATAAATCTTATGGACTTTATATCATTCTGGATATGAATAATATACAACCTATCCATGAAAAACACTGGTTATGTAACAAAATATATAAAAAAACAATTAAGTGAACACCTGAAATGATGATAATACTAAATTATTATTAACAAAGAAATGTTAAAAGATCATATATGACATCATATTAATGTATATGATTATTTTATAATTTAATAACAATTATTTCACAATTATATGGGAGGTTAAACTACCATATAACAAGGAAAATTACAAGGTAAGGGTTAATTTCACAATCTCTTCATTATCCGAGGTTGTTTATATGTAATTATCTACTGGGACCTCTTTATCATCCACATCCATGTTTCTTAAAAATGTATTTCAAAACATTCTTACTATTTTATAGACTATACGTTAAAGTCATTTATACTCTTGTTTAACTTTTTATAAGATGTTTATAAAGGAATCTTTTCGTCATTTTCCAAACAAGGTCCTTTTGAACATTTTCGACAAAATTAATGTAAGAATGTATTTTTTTATCATATACAGAGGGTGCGGCTATTTTCCACCAATATAAAATCGTAGAAGCTTTCGTTACAATATTATAAGAATATTTTAAAAGTAAATGTTTTATTTTATAATTCTGTGACTTTTAAATGATTTCAAAAAAGAGATATTTCTCTCAAATAGTTTTGATTTCATCTATGTTAACACACTTTGATGGATTTTAATCTTATTTGAAGTTGATTTATTATGATACAAAACTTCTATATTGTATTGAAGGTTTTGTGATATGTTTGACCGTGAGTGTTTTATTTTTATACCATTCATGGTTTATGGATAATGTATTGACATTTCATATTTTAGTTTTAATATGAATGTTTATGTTATGTTTAAACCTGTTCATATGAGGAATGAATTAGGCTTAGTAAGTGATGAGTGGAGCCCGCTATAGATTCCAGATGCATCGGTAGGTCTCATGAGACAAACTAGTGTATTGGAACAAGGCCTTAACAAAATATTAATTGTAGTCTTGGCACAAGGCCTTGACTATGTGGTTATGATAGTCTGGCATTATGCATTAAATCATTATGAAAGTGGATATTGATATTGAATGTGATTATTCGGCTAGTAGAATATCCATGTGAATAAGTAAATGGAATTATTTCATTTTATTTTTTCCATGTTATGCAGAAGTTCATGTTTAAAAGGATTTTGTTTTAGTTATACATTTCCTTAAAATATTTATGCTTATTTATGAAAGTTTCTTCTATATTGTTATCCTTACTAAGAATCTGAGCTCACCCCTTTCTATGTTTTATTTTTTCCAGGATGTGAAGAAGTATTTTATGACTGACCTGCAGAGATAGTCTGAGGGAATATGGGTGTGGACTATGGAGAATATGTTGTTGTAGTTTTCCATTTTATCATGTAATGTAATACTTATGAATGTATCTAGTGTTTCAAAGGCTACTAAACTAAACGGTCTTTCGAGACTTGATCTTTTGTGATCATGGAAATGTTATGTAACAGTGTACTGACTCTAGGTAACTGGGGTAGGGGTGTTATAGTTGGAATCATAGGAAGTTTTGTACAAAACTTGGAAGCTATATTTAGATAAACTCTTATTAGAGAACATAGCCCTAAGATAGACTTTGAAGATTAGTATAGAATAACTTCTTATAATTTTGGTATTGTAGATATTTTGTGAGTTTTCGAAGTAATACATCCCTTTCTGGATACGAGCAGGTAGTGGTGGCTTTGGAACAGATGTACCTATGGGTAAAACCTAAAAACACCGCTTTGAGCTTGACTAAATCGAGAACTGGTGCCCGACAACGGGCCTTGCTGCACTCTTGGTTACGACACTCCCGGGGGATATGATTATGATAATTATCATTTTCATTAAAAACAATTATGAAGGGTTTATGAATATATAATTTCTCAAAGAAAACATTTTTTTATGATTATGAATTATATCCATAAACTGTTCAATTTATGTTAATTGTTTTACAATTTTGGAATTTTGTATTTCGATTCATAAACTGATCCAGTTTATGCCATTGTTTAGAAATGGCGCATAGTGTAAGGAATGAAAACCGTATCAATTCACGCACTCCATGTAGGGATTTCCCACCAGCTCAAGTTAATTATAGTGGAGCTGGTGATACAACTGGTGCTGATCAGCAAATCACCATACTGGGACAACTCACTCAGGTAATGAATAATAACCTTACCCGTATGGAGCACCGTGATCCACAACATGGGGGATCAATGTTAGATCACTTAATGAGGCAACAAAAACCAAAATTCAATGGTATTACAAATCCATTAGTATCTGAGCAATGGATAAATTCCTTATAGAAAATATTCCATGCCTTGGGGAGTAGTGAAAGGGAAAAAGTTGTCATGGTAGTTTACCGCATCACTGGAGATGCTGACCAAAGGTGTTCATTGATTAAAAACACAAAGGAAAATGATGAAGTATCAAATATGTAATGGAGGGAGTTTCAAGAAATTTTCTTAGAAAAATACTTTCCTCATGGCCGTCAAGCAGATATGGAAAGATAATTTATGAGTCTGAGGCAAAAGGAGGATGAGAATGTCGCAAGGTATGAGGATAACTATACAAGGTTAGCGAGGCATGCTGTAGATTATATACGTAACCCAAGAAGTAAGATTGATCATTTCTTTGATGTGTTAAAAATGTTTCTCCATTAAGAATTAGTCTCACAATCCTTCTCATCATATGAATATATTGTCTCATGTGCTATCAAGATAGAAAAATAATTCTCTATGTCTTACATCTTTAAAGTAAAGCAAGAGAAGAAGAGATCTTTTCAACACTTTGGAAATGGAAATAAGGGGAAGAAGGGAAAATTTGAATATCCATCCTGTGGTAAATATGGGAAGAAACACCCTGGTACATACCTAAAGGAAATGTGAGTCTATTACAAGTGTGGTGAAAAAGGCCACCAAGCCCATGATTGTAAGGGGAAGAAAAAGGCTGTTGATGTTGAAAGATAAAATTTTAGAGAAAGGGGGAACTATGCAAATGAATGTCCTAAGCGCCAAGGGAACTTAACTAAAAAAGGACAGGGGATCAAGTCCATGATTATGCTATAACTACTGCTAAGGTTTAAGCTCTAAAAGACGTGGTGGCAGGTAATCTAATGGTTTCCTCAAGTTTAGCCAATGATTTATTTGATTCTAGATCGTCGCATTGATTCATATCTTCCCAGTTTTCTAGGAAAATTAGATATTTCAAATTTGATTTAACAAGGGAGTTTTCACTCAAAACTCCCTAGGGAAGTATCATTGCGACAAAGTTTTCTGAATCAGTCCCCATTAGGTCACATAAATGTTCTTTATCTGCTGATCTCATCGTCATACCCATGTTTGAATTTGATATAATCATTGGTATGTATTGGATTTCAGACCATGATGCAAATATTTATTGTAAGAAGAAGGAGGTTATGATTTTTAATGATGATGATAAACAACACCTTATCTTTAGAGTAGAATCGCTACCACCTAATTATTATCTCAATCCACCACCAATAGTCAACTAAATTCAATTATTGGGGAGGAAGAGAATGAAATAACTACAGGTGAGGAAAGGAATGTTTGAATAGAGGATGTACCTATTGTGCAAGAATATGATGATATTTTTCCATAGGATTCACTTGGACATCCTCCAGAACGAGAAATTTATTTTTTCCATTGATTTAATTCCTGAATCAAGGTCCATATCAATGACCCCTTATAGAATGGAAACTGTGGAGTTAGTGAAACTAAAGAAACAACTAGAGTAATTGAGTAATAAGGGATTTATTCTCCCTAGTGTTTCTCCATGGGAAGCCCCTGTCCTTTTTGTCAAGAAGAAAGATGGATCTATAAGGTTGTGCATCGAATACAGGGAGATCAATGCTATAACAATAAAGAAAAAGTATCCCCTACCTCGCATTGATGATTTATTTGCCCAATTCCATGGATCTCAATACTTTTAAAAAATTGACCTTCGATCTTGATACCATCAGTTGTGCATAAAGAAGGAAGTCATTCCAAAGACAACATTTTGAACTAGGTACGGGCATTATGAGTTTACAGTAATGCCTTTTGGATTTACTAATGCACCCTCTGTCTTCATGGATCTATTGAATAGAGTTTTCAAGGGATATCTTGATGACTTTGTAGTGGTATTTATTGATGATATCTTGGTATACTACAAAATCTATGAAGATCTTTAAAATTACTTGCGCATTATTCTGAAGACTCTGAGAAGACATGAATTATATGGTAAGTTTAGCAAGTGTGAATTCTAGCTTCAAGAGATTTATTTTCTTGGCCATATTGTCTCTAAGGAAGGAATCTCCATTGATACTTCAAGGAACAAGGCAATCCAAGAATGGACAACACCGAATAGTATAACTGAGGTGCATAATTTTATTGGTTTAGCAGGTTATTATCGACGTTTCGTTCAGAATTTTTCTCGGTTGGCAAACCTATTATCAAAGCTCACACGAAAAGGGGTTAAATTTGTTTGGGAATAAGAGTGTGAAAAAATGTTTTGATGAACTGAAGAGAAGATTAGTCAATGCTTCTATATTGAATCTATCATCGTGGAATGATGGGTTTGTTTTGTATATTGATGCTTCAAAGAAAGGACTTGGTAGTGTCCTTATGCAGAATGATAGGGTTATTGCCTATGCATCATGACAACTAAAAATTCATGATCAAAACTACCCTACTCATGATCTTGAGTTAGCAGTCATAATATTTGCTTTGAATATTTGGAGACACTATCTCTATGGTGAAAAATGTGAGATATATACCGATCACAAGAGTTTGAAGTATATTTTCTCAAAAAAATAACTCAACATAAGGAAAAGGTGATGGCTTGAACTATTCAAGGATTATGATTGCACTATACACTACCAGTCTGGGAAGGAAAATAAGTTGGCAGATGCTTTGAGTAGAAATGATCATGGAGTTTTGAAAAAGATGAGAGTTTCAAAGGATCTTATATACATGGATCTAGTAAAAATAGATATGAGAATCACCATGGAAGGGGAAACATCAATACTTTTTCAAATGGTTGCCAAACCATATTTACTATAAATGATAAAGAGTTCTCAGAAAGAAGATGAAGAATTTCAAAAGAAGATTAAGGCTGTGAATGATGGGAGATTGAGTGACTTTGTGTATGAAGATGGAATTTTGAAATTTGGGAAGAGACTTTCTCTTCCCAATATACCTGATCTAAAAAGGGAATTGTTGGATTATGCTCATAGTTACAATTTCTCTATACACCATGGGAGAACCAAAATGTATAGAGATTTGAAGGAACATTTTTGGTGGGACAACATGAAGAGGGAAACTGCTGATTTTCTGTCAAGATGTATGGTTTTTAAACAAGTGAAATCTGGATGGCAACAGCCTGGAGGATTCATGAAACCTCTTCCCATACCTGAGTGGAAATGGGATAATAATACAATGGACTTTGTCATGGGACTATCAAAGACTCCTAGAAGGAACGATGAAATATGGGTCATTGTTGATCGTCTTACCAGGTCCGCACATTTTCTTATTATAAGAGAAGATTTACCACTTGAACTTTTAGAAAGACTATATATTAATGAAGTTGTAAGACTTCATGGAGTACCCCTATCGATTGTTTCTGACCATGATCCCCATTTTACATAAAGATTTTGGAAAAGTCTTCAGAAAGCCATGGATACTGAACTTCATTTGAGTACTACCTACCACCCCCAAACTGATGGACAATCAGAACAGACAATTCAATCCATAGAAGACATGTTGAGATCATGCTCACTTGACTTTCAAGGTATGTGGGATAAATATTTACCTCTGGTAGAATTTTCCTATAACAATATCTTCCATTCAAGTATTTGAATGGCACAATATGAAGAGTTATATGGAAAGAGATGTCTCACACCAACCCGTTCAGATGATGATGGTGAAAGAAAACTCGTAGGCCGAGAACTGGTGGAGGAAACGATAGAAAAGGTGAAGGTAATCCAAAACCACATTAAAGCAGCTCAAATTAGGCAGAAGAGCTATGCCGATAACTGAAGGAAGGATTTGGAATTTTAGGTAGGAGATCATGTTTTCTTGAAGCTATCTCCATGGTAGGGTGTTATACGTTTTTGTAACAAGGGAAAATTGAGTCCTAGGTACATCGGAGCTTTCAAAATTCTAGAACGAATTGGGGATATAGCTTACCATTTGGCAATGCTATCAAATCTCTCCAAAGTTCACGATGTGTTCCACGTATCAATGTTGAGAAAATACATGTCTGACCCAACACATGTACTCGCCTATGAGGAATTAGAACTGGAACCCGATCTGTCTTATTACGAAGAGCTCGTCATGATTCTTGATACGAGAGAAAAAGTAGTGAGAAACAGAACGACTCGTCTGGTAAAAGTTCTATGGAGAAACCAAAAGATGAAAGAGGAAACGTGGGAACCCAAGGTACATATGATGAAGAACCACCCGAGTCATTTTGTGCAGTAATATTTGAGAAATTTCTAGGACTAAATTATTTGAAGGAGTGGAGATTGTAACACCCCAAGCTTCCACGATACGTTTCCATTTGAATAATGTAATAGCTTGCATTGTACGCATCTTGGAGTTCAAACACACCACAACCAATCAAACTAGATTTTATGAATAGTAATACACACTTTATGAAATTTTATAAATTTTATCTTTCAAAATGGACTTAATTTTTGGATTCGGAATATCGAAATTTTCATAGGGTGAATTTTTTGGTATTTTTCTGAAAACTATCAATTTTTGATAAATAGTGAAAAACAATGAGTTATAGTTTGAAACCGAATTTTTATTTATTTTATTTAAATTTATTTTAGGTCAAAATAGACACATAATACCTATATATGTTCAATGTAATTCATTGGAGTCAATTTATAATAATTTTAGATATGTAAAAATTTTATAGAACTTTTCACCGTCTTTTACCCACCTCCTAGGAGAATTTGCAGATTCACAGAAAACAAAATTTTACCACTTCTATGAGTGGAATTTTGAAAATCCAAGAGAAACAGTTAATATCAAGGAGTAAAATTTGGTTCAATAAGATAAAAATAATTTTTGATGAAAAGTAATTTTTTACATTTATTTACCACGGTTAAAAGTGAATAGGGTAATTAAGGGTAAAATGATATTATTATTACCCTAAATCATGTCTTAATTATATTGGATAAGTATAGTTCGACCCAAAAAAACCTTAGGAATAAAATATGAACCTCTTTGGTCCACTTGGATTAGGTTAGGACTTTTATTGTTATTTAATTCAAAGAAGAGTTAAAAGAGTTAAAATCAAAGTTTAATAACTAAAACATTATTAATATAGGGTTACACATAAGATAAATTTGACTATAAATACTCATAAGAAAACTAAAAATATATCCTAAATAATGGAATTTTATTTATATTTTATAGAAATTAAATAATTTAATTTATTTATGACACAATGATGATGGAATAATTACCTAATTAATGAAATATTAAAATAATTGATATTATAAATATCAAAATAAATGTAATTTGAGACTTTTTATGAATTAAAATAATTTTATAGATTAATATGAAATATTAGGGTTATTTAGATGAATTTTTTTCGAAGAAATAATGATTTTATAGATTTATAAAAAACAAAATACCAAATAGTGTCAAAATTGATATAAAGGAGTTTTTTAAAAAAATATTATACTATTAATTGATATTCTATTTCTAAAAATCTAAGGTTCGGTCAAAAGAATTATATAATTATAGGTGTATTATTAATGAACCACTTTAGGTTATATTGTTAGTATATAGTATACTTATTAACCATATAATATAAAAATACAGAGAGACATGGTAAATGTCAAACTATTTAACTAAGAGTTAAATCTAAAAGATAAAGTTAATATAGAGACCCAAAAATGTATAAAACCTATTGGTTGAGTGGTTTTCGACCCATACCCACCTTATCCTTTACATAATACATTTTTGAGCAATTATAAACCGAAAAGTATTTTATTATAATATAATATTTCTAGCTTTTCCTAAGGTGCCCCTCACCCCTCTTATAAAAAGGCACTCCCCCTTCTCTCTAATTCACACCTTCAAAGACATTTTTCTCAGCCAACCTCAACCCAAATACCCTATAAACTGTCCTCCCTTCATCCTAGATTCCTTCTTTTAGTCAGAAATCCAACCTAAAAATCCATTTTGATCAAATCAAAAGGAAGAACCCGAAGAAGAGGTAAATATCTCACCACCTCTTTCAAGTTCTTTTCTTCTTCCACTTCCTTTTTCTTTGTTGTTTCCATTGTAAAATAATAACTCCAATATCTTCTATATATTTTGATGTTATTATAAATATGGTATAACCATATTCACTATTTTATACATCCTTTGAATGACATGTCACCATACGTGCGTACGTACGACTTACCGTCTCCACGTCGTGGTGTAATAGTCATTCAATATATTATTATTTGGATGAGTATAATAATAATTTTTAATTTATGTAAATAATAATTATAACAAGATAATGATTCTGTATATATGATATACTATCCAATTATATAATATTTTAATATCAAAATAATTATATTGTCGCTCGTGCCTACGTACGAATTACCGTCTCCATGAACACGATGAGATTCATTCCCCATCGTATCCATTCAAGAATAATTTTTATTTGATGATTAAAAATAATTTTTAAGGACTTGATATCATTCTGGATATGAATAATATACAACCTATCCATAACAAACATGGATTATGTAACAAAACATATAAAAAACGACTAAGTTAACACCCGAAACGATGATAATACTAAAATATTATTAACTAAGCAATGTTAAAAGATCATATATGACATCGTATTAATGTATATGATTCTTGTATAAATTAATAACAATTATTTCACCATTATTCCAAAGGTTAAAATACCCTCGACCAAGGAAAAGTACAAGGTAAGGGTTAATTTCACAATCTTATCCGAGGTTGTTTATATGTTTTTATCTACTGGGACCTCTTTATCATCCACATCAATGTTTCTTAAAAATGTATTTCAAAACATTCTTAAAATTTTATAGAGTAAGGGTTAAAGTAATTTATACCTTTGATTGAATTTTTATAATATGTTTATAAAGGAATCATTCTGTTGTTTTCCAAAAAAGGTCCTTTTTAACCTTTTCGACAAAATTAAGGTAAGAATGTATTTTTTAACATATACGGTAGGTGAGGTTATTTTCCGCTATTATAAAATTGTCGAAGCTTCCCTTACATACTTAAAGAATATTTTTAAAGTAAATGTTTTATCTCATAATTATGTGACTTTAAAATGATTTCAAAAAAGAGATATTTCTCTCAAATAGTTTTGATTTCATCTATATCATAATCCTTTGAGGGATTTTTAGATTATTTTAAGTCGATTTATTATGATACAAAAATTCCATATTGTATTGATGGTTTTGGGATATTTTTGACTATGGATGTGTTATTTTTATACCATTAATGGTTTATGGATAAAGTATTGACATTTCGTATGCTAGTTTTAATACGAATGTTTATGTTATGTTTAAACCTGTTCATATGAGGAATGCATTGGACTTACTAAGTGACAGGTGAAGCCCGCTATAGCTCCTCGATGCATCGGTAGGTATCATGAGAGAAACTAGTGTCTTGGAACAATGCCTTGATAAAATCTTATTTGTAGTCTTGGCCCAAGGGCTTGACTATGTGGTTATGATAGTCTGGCATTATGCAGTCCATCATTATGAAAGCGCTTATTGATATTGCATTTGACTATTTGACTAGCAGAGTATCCATGTGAATAAGTAAATGACATTATTTCATTTTATTTTTTCCATGTTATGCTGAAGTTCAAGTTTAAAAGGCTTTTGTTTTAGTTATACATTACCTTAAATGTTTATGCTTATTTATGAAAGTTTCTGCTATATTGTTATCCTTACTGAGAATCTGAGCTCACCCCTTTCTATGTTTTATTTTTCCCAGAATGCGAAGAAGTATTTTATGAATAACCTCCAAGGATAGTCTGGGGGATATGAGTGTAGACTATGAAGACTATGTTGTTGTAGTTTTCCATTTTATCATGTAATGTAATACTTATGAAGGTATCTAGTGCTTCCAAGGCTACTAAACCAATCAGTCCTTTGAGACTTGATCTTTTGTTATCATGCCAATGTTATGTAATAATGCACCGACTCTGGGTGACTGGCGTCAGGGCGTTACAATAATGAAAAAGTTTTATAGCATAAAATATATGCAATACTGATCTTAAACTAACAACAAAATATTAATAATTAAATAGGAATATGCTATAAAATATTTTGATTGGTGGGTATAAATATGATTAAAAATATTATGAACTATATTTAATGGGAATAATCAAAAAAATTATTGTTTAATACTTAGGCAATACACACTCAATTACTAGTAAAGACATTTTATTATTCAAAAATACATTTTCTTAAAAATGGATTTTATTTTTTCTATGAGTGAATGTTATAAATAATTTTTGTAACTTTTATAAATTTTATTTCATGGAAGGATATAAATTTTTAAATCAGAATTTAAAAATTATCTTATAGTGAAATTCTATATATTTTTTGGAAACGATTTTATTTTTAGTGAATAGTGAAAAATAAATATTTTTTTAAAGATGTCATTTATTTTCAATAAAAATTTCATTATTATTTTAATTTGATAAAAAATTAATTTAAGTATTATTTAATTATATACAGTCTAATGAATGAAATTTTAATCACCATTACACATTATTTTCATATTAGTTCATTTTTAGTATAAAAATACTTTTTTCTAAAAATAGTTATCCATTGCATTTTACACATTTATATTAAAATTCATTTTAAAAACTTATAGAAATTGAATATTTATATTAAAAATATATTATATATTTATAATCATTTGGCCAAAATCCCATAAATTTCCCCTTTTTATTTTTGGTCATTATAAATTGTAACCATAACAAATGTTTGATCACCCCAGCAAACGTAAATCAGGTAATTATTCTTAAAAATAATATGATAAGGTATAAAAATAATCCCAAAACCTAACTATATTTAATTTTATGATTTCATATCTTATATAATAAAAAAACTATTAAAATATGGTAATTTGTGGAAAATTTTCTTTGATTATAACATTTTTAATATTTTATGTAATTAAAATGTCAGAAGTGTCACTTTCACACATTTTATATCTATATTAATTGTGATGTTACTAAAAAAATTATTTTAATTGAAAAATATTTGTATTAGAGTCGAATTATTATTTTTTAGTGATGATATAAATTCTTTAAATTCTTATGTAATTTGACACAATGCTTGGGGAAGTAGTAAAAAAATCAAGTAAATGATTTTTAAAACTCAAAAAGCAATATTTTTTGGGTGATTTAAAGTTTACCCTAATTATTTGAGATTCATATAATTTGTAAGATATGTTTCAATGTTTTATATTTTAATTAAATTACTTTCATCTTATCTTCAATGTAAAGATATATGAATAGTTCTTAAACTAACATTAATAGTATTTTATATAAAAATATATTTTATTAAATTATAAAAAAACATAAAAATATTGAAAGAGTACATGAATATTTATAAATGGTATAAAAGTTGAAAAAATTTCTATTTAAGATTCAGTTGTTTCCTTATAAGTAAAATTATAAAACTTTAATATTAAAAATCCATTGTCACGGTTATTGTTAAAATTGGTTAACCAAGGGGCTAAACCAAAAGATAAGATTTAAAATGATATCTAAACCTTTAAAAAATTAATTTATGATTATATTAATACCATAGATTCTTTATATTCCTGTAAATTTCATTTTAAACCATTTAACATGAGTTAGAAACATATTATATTATAATATTTCATCTATTTCAAAAAATAGATATAATTATATTTTATAATAATAAATATATTATTAAGTGATTTAAAGATCCTAAACATCCCATATACGTCCAAGTGAATGGGGTATGGTTTAAAATATCAATCATGTACCATTTATTTGTTATTTTTATATTTATAGTAACATTCATAACCCAAAATTGTAAGAAACATTGATATCGGCGTAATTGTCGAAAGGGTTAAGGAGGGGCTAAATCAAAGAGATATGAGTACAAAAATAATATAATTTTATGAGATTATTTTTAACCATAAACATTCTATCTTCTAATTATATCAATTTGGATCCATTTTTCCATGTAAATTTATTTATATTAATTTAAAACTGTATGTAATTCCAAGAGTGCCCCTCCACTCACTTATAAAAGGGAACCTCCTCTCCTCTATTCCTCACACATTTTTACCAATTTTTCATGTAAAAAACAGACCAAATACCTTCCTAGAATCTGTCCATATGTTCTATATTTATTAATTTTGGTAGATTCCAACCTTATAAGGCTTATTATGTAAAGAATAGTTGGTTGTATGAAGGGGAGGTATAACTTTAGACCAATTGTTTAAGTTTGATTTCATATTATATTGACTTTTAATATTATTAGAACACGATAAAATAAGAATTCAAATATTTCATATATAGAATGATATTTTAAATATAATTTAATAACAAATATTCATATCCTCCTTCTATTGAATGGGAAATGAATCCATCGTCCTTCTGTATAGCAGACTGCCACCTCGCCAACAGATATAATCCATTTTCGATCACAACCTCTCACAGATGGTAATAATGATGGATTTAATGAATAATATATATATATATAAAATATTCTTTATATAATTATAATTATTTAAAAATAGTATTTCATATTTTTCCCTTTCCATCTGTTGAAAAATGATAACATTATTAATGCATACATATGGATTACCATATCCATGAAGTGATGCGATTTTTTTTCCTCAACACATCACATGTTTGTTCTATATAAATATATTTAAGGAATTAATATTATATTTATTATATAAACATTATTATCTAAATATGAAATAATACTGATCTTCTTTCCAACATTTTTATTGAAAAAATGGAAATATTATATATGTGTATGTACGACCTACTATCCCCATGATTGTAACATAGTTTATTTTTCAAAACAATATATAATGATTTTATATAAAAACATAATTTTTGAATTAAAACTATAATTATGTATTTATTATTATACTATAGAGTATATAAAAAATTTCTTCTTTGACCATGCTCAATATACCCAAGTTGTTTCGAAATTATGAAATGAACTATATCGAAATACCTAACATGAAATTAACTGATAAAGTATTTAAATATGTCCTCAAAATATGTGAAAAAATTATTCAATGAAAATGGTATAAAAAAAATAAAATGTTCTAAATAAATTAAAATGTTTATAAAAGTTTCTTATACAAGAGTTAAAAGGACAGACATGAAAAGCCAGTACTCGAGGTAAGGGATTTCATAACTCGATTTCCATTCACTGGGTTATATTACTTATTTATTGATTATATTATTTCAATATTATGTTTGAAATTTCCTTTATTTTATTTATATTTCATCTATAACTATTTTTTGAGGATTTATATTTGTTATAATCTATCCATTGATTAATTCTCAATTCATTGATATGATCTTTGTAAGGGTTATTCACCTCAAATTTTCATTCTTTATGGCATAGGTTTATGTTATGAACCTATTTTAAATTATGAGGTGTACATAATACCCCTTTTATATGTTATATAATTAATATACTTATGATCATGATATTTAACATTTGTATTTTTGTTATTTTTCCATGGATCTTACAATTCAAAAGTTGTTAATATGGTAAGGGGTTTATGTATCAATCCCATTTTAATCAGTATAATTTATTTTTAAATTCAATTAGAGTTAATTATAAATTCCCTATTTTATAAAACCATTAAATTTTCATTATAATGAAGATATTTTTTAAATATTTATGTTTAAGTACCGTTTCCACTCTTTGGCACTCGAAAGGGTTCCAAATTTTTTTTAAAAAGGATGATCTTATTTATCCTCCTTGAGACATAAAATCATTTTATTCTTATCCATGTTTCGGAAAAAAATTAACAATGTTTTTCATATTATTTATTTTCTTTTGATATTAATTCATGCAATGTTTTGTGATTGATAAAAATGATTAAAAAGAAATACCTTTTTCTTTTGGAAATAAGGTTTCTTTTAATGACGTCATGAAAAAATATAGGCTTTAAAAATTACACCATGAGCATAATTACCACCTTCGTGGCCTATTTATTCTCTTAATATTTCTTTACAAGATTCCAATGTATTATTAAATGATTTTATTTCATAATATTCTAGAAATATTTAGTATTTAAAAGTGATTTTAAAAGTGGAAAGGGTATATTCCTAAATAAGTTTTTAATTAAAATTTTATGTAATTTCTATTAATAAATGAAAACAACCCTTTATTTAATTCTGATCCACTAGGTAAATATTATTATGGAAAAATCCTTATTCTTTATCTGGATTAATTTCTGATTGTTTCAAAGAGAATTTCAGGAAACCTATTTCTGTTACACAGGTAAATCAAGTTATAATGAATCATAAGTTGTTTCTAAAATATTGATATTTAAAATGAAATAACCCATGTCTTATATTTAAGAAATGTACATAGAAATTAATGATGTTAATGGTTGAGCCCAAAATATATGATAGAAATTGGTGAACCCAATGTATATTATATTAATGGGTTGGACTAATAGAGCACTCTAATTAATATGTTAATGAAAAAAGAGTTGATTAAATATAAGTAAATATTTATAGGTGATCGAGTTTAATGTTTAACATCATACCCCAAAGATATTATGGATAATAAATAGGTAATGTTATAGAATCTTTAAGGGTTTTATAAAGATAAGGTTTCAAGAGATGAACAATTTTTTTCTTTCTATGGGTTTTAATGTTTCATTTGACCAAGATTAACATCATACATACCATGATTATTGATTCCTATCACTATTTACATTATTAAATAATCATTCCATGTTTCATAATTTATGATCCATGTATTAATGGGTGTTAATTATCTTATGTTATGAACATGTAGTTTTATTATGTCATCATAACCTTATGCAAATCTTATTCTAACAGATGAGATTCAATTATTAATGCCTATATTTACCCTTAATGAGAGTTTCATCTGACACACATTTTATTTATGTTATAAAGAATGATGTTAAATTATTTGTGTCTAGAAAGGTTTTTTGTTTGAATAATTTCATGGGAGATGCTGAATACTTATTGTGAAATAAGATAATATGGGTATAGTTGAAATAAATGATCACTTTAGGAAATTGGTATTATTATTTAAGATTTAGTACTAATTTTATAAAACTATAATCCAAAAAGGTCTCTGGGTATGTAATTTATCTAATATTTACTTCTAATTTTTTATGTTTTGTATGAAAAATTGTGCCTCTTTTATCGATATCAAGCTTGAAATATAAAAATTATGTATTCAGAATTTGATCTAATAATGTGGTTTTGAGGATGTTATAGTTGGTATGATCAAAAGGTTTAGACAAATTAGGATATTAGGATTTTTTTATTTGATATTAACTTAAGATTTATGGATACTTTCATGGGTTTTTATGTTTAAGGTTGATTATATGTTCAAATGCTTAGAAATTAATTTTGTGTTTTATGTGATGGGATTTTATGGTGATTACTGATATTTTTGGAGGCATTTTGTTGGGTTGAGGTATATATAATCCTTACCTTTAATGTGATGCATTGCTTCATAAGATTGTTACTATATTTCGGGGGATGCATGATGTTAGGTATGAGATAATCATTTATGTTAAAACATTACTTAATGTTGATGTTATTGTGATAATTTGAGATGCAGTATTATTTATCAATGGAATGATCTATGTTGAAATTTTGGTGTTATTTTGAATATTTTAAAGTTAAAATTATTATTTATTCACATGAACGTTTTCAAATTTTAGATATTATCTTACCTTGTGCTGACCATTTCAATTTTGGTTAATATATAAAGATAAGAGGTCTAAATTTTTACCATTTTTTGGATTATGTGATATGATATAAGTTTATTTTATTTCATCTAGCATGAAAAATTAATCTTGAATATAGATCATTTGGATCAATATACATGATTAGGGTTGAATATGATTAATGGATAAAATTTTAATTTTAATTTAATTATATTTCCTTATTTTTCTAGTCTAGATGGAAAAGGAATTCCTCAACACTTGGAAAAGGTTCTTGAAATAAAAATGATATCCAATTAAGATCATTAATTTGGAATCTATAGTCTTTTACCACCTCATTGATTTTGGATGATGTGGGAGTTAAAATTATCATGGTCATTGATTATCTTTTTATCAATTATCTCTATCACTATCTATTAGTATTTTGACTTTAATTTTACTCTAAGTATATAATTTCGCTCATCACTAATGTTCTCTTATTTATAAAACTAGTATGTGATATTTTGGATGACCTTCTTTTTACATTTTTATCTTTTCAAAAGGAAGTTTTATTAAGCCTTTTGATGATGTATGTTTTCATAAAAAAAATTTTAAAATAAAAAAACCTTAATTATCAGGATCAAGTTTAACTTTCAAGAATATAATTTATTAAAGGTGGTGGATAATGTAATATCTCAATATTTTGAAAAAATACTATGTTCAGTATCATAAAATATACATAACATCGATTGAAAATAAATATTTAAATATTAATATTTAAATATGACCATTATAACCAAACCATTGAATTGATTGATTTTAATAGTATTAAATACATTTTGAAAAAATATAGGTTCTTCACAATTAAAATGTATTGATTAATTCTTTGTAAATAAGAACCAAATTGTTAGTAAAGTCATTTAATTCTTCATAAATGGGTTTTTTCTCTTTCAGTGAGAGAATATAATGATTAGTGTCACACCCGATCTATCTAATTATATTATTTTATTTTTTAATTGGATTTTAAAATTTTTTGTGTTGAAGTTTGGGTTGAATCCCAAACCAAACATTTGATTTATGTCAAAAAGTGTGAGTTTTTGAGTTAGCGTAGTTGGGCGCACAGGTGGAGAGTGTTTTGGAAACCCCGTGTGGCTTTGTCCAAACAATGAATCGATCTGCCTGTCTTTGGAAAATTTAAAATGAGTAAATTTTGTAAATTTTTTGTGTCATTTATAATTTTTTATTTTTGTTGAAGAAATTTTATTATTATTAAAATGATATGAATACTTTTATTATTTTTATTTTTACCATCATATTATTATTATTATTGATATTAATAAAAATGTTATTAGTTATTATGGTTTTTTTATCGAGAGTTGATTTGGGTTTTAGACCGGTGCGTGATCACCACACGGTTAGCAGAGACCGTGCAGTCAGCCTAGGTACCCATTCAATGGCTTCTGGAGTGGATGGAAGCTACCGCACAGTCTGCACAATGCCTCTTGTGGTGTGCATGAACTGCACAATTGTAGTATTCAAATAAATAAATTAAAAATAAAGTGGATAATATTATTATTAACATTAAAAATTATTATTCTTATTATTTTTATTAATGTTTTCATTGTTATTAATACTATTAAGTTCTTAATATTATTTTTTATTAAAAATTATTATCATTATGATTATTATTATTATTGTTATGGTTATAACAATTATTATTATTATTATTCCAGGTTTTAATTTACTTTCTCTTTATTTTTTTATTTCTTTTTTTCCATCATCTCTCCTTCCATTTCCCTCTACCCCTACGCGTAACCCCCCATGCATCTCGACCCCTATTATGTGCACCTTCTCTAACAGACCTCCCTATCTGGCGATCTCGGATTCCACCTGTGTGGCCTTCACCAACATGTCATGAACCTCCCTAACCCGCACCGCTCCCTCCTCACCGGAGCGACCTAGCCTGCACAACTCCAGTCGTGCCTCCCCTGTTCGAAGACGTCCATCGTGCACAACAGCTCCGGCCAGCTGCGACCCTCCAGTGGAACTCGTCTCTATAGTGCATGACTCACCAGCGTCGATTACCTCCAGTGGTGGCTACCACCTCTGTCATTTGCTTCTTGATTGAGGATTTTGGGTTTTCCAAAAAACCTAAATGTAGGTTTACTTTTTAGGGTCTTTTTCTTGAAATTGTGTGTTCAATTTTGTTACACATACTAGTTTTAGCTTCCTGAGTGTACAGTTGGGGTGTAAATGGGATTTCACACTGGTTTTGGGAATTCCATCGAAAATTGATGTTGAATTTCTTTTCCTTTCCCTTTAAATTTAGAACTATGTTGTTTTCTTGAATTTTTATCCTTTGTTGAGGATTAAATAGTTACCAATGGCATTATTTAATGATTTTAATATTCTTTTTTGGTGTCTTGTTTACATGTTATGGGTTGTATATGAGGGGAAAGATGTGTTTTTGAAAGGGGAATAGGTGTGCGCGTGTTGAAAAGTGTTATTTGGAGATGGGTTCTGTATCATGTATGAACCCATAATGGGTCTCTTAATTAGGTCTTATAAAGGGTTAAAGGTGTTTGATAAAATATGTAATTGATGTGAAGAATGATTTGAAATATAATTGTTGTGTGTTTGGATTGAATGTTGGTTTTTTAAAAATAAATTGGTTGGATTTTAAGTATATCCCTTTTATTATGCCCCTTGAATGTATTTTATAAATTGTGTGTGTGGTTTTATAAAATGTGTGAATGGTATGAAAGGTGTTTCAATTTAGTTTTTGTCATGCATCAGATTTAAAATGGATTTTGAAGGGGTTTTGGGTGTTTAAATCCATGATTTACTCTTTGGAAGTGTTTTATAAATTTTTAGGTGGTTTATTAAATAGTTTAAATAGTGCGAATCATGTTTTGAAAACATGCTGAGGTGGTTATTTTGCACTGTTTGTTTGTTTGGATTGTTTTAAGTTCGTGTTTATGTATTTTAGTTGTTCGGTGGTTGTTGCAGCGTGTCAGCGAGGAAAACCCATGATACAGCGGTCAGGAGGTTGCGCGTACTTGTGCTCAAGTGAACGGCATGTCACGTGGTTGAGATCAAGCTGCTAGTCGAGGTAGGTCCCCCACTGTCTTTACCATTATATTTAGAATTTATTGATTTATTGGAATTTCCTTGATTTTAATTAAATGGTAAATAATATTACATAATTAGTTTTATAATAAATTTTCATTGTGAAAGATAGTTGTTCTCTCTTGTTTTTGAATTACCTAAAAGTGTTTTCTTTCAAAAGTGCCTAATTAGTGTTGATAAAATGCCTGATTGGCCATCGTAACTATGTTGTGTTTATTTTAACGAGTGGATTGGGTTGAAAATGTGTTTGGACTTATAAAATGTATTTCTAGAAATTGTTTGTGTAACACCCCAAGATTTCATTGTACGTTATCTCATTAAAGTTATTCAATAACTTGCACTACACTGAATTCTGAGTTCGAGCGCACCACAACTTACCAAACATGCCGTTCAAAAAGTAGTTATGAATAGTATTAACTAAATTTTAAATATTATATACTATATATAATTTTAACATCCATATTATGTGTTTCTTAGAAATAATATAAGAACAAATTTATTTTTTTAGATAAAAGAAGTATTTTTCAAAAAATAAAATTTTACCGCCTTTTAATGGAGAACTTTTTTTAAAACCAATATTTGACACTTTTATATATTCAATTTAATAAAATTAAATTTTTCTTTAGAAGTGGGACATAAAAATTTAGTTTGGATAAATTTATGGTACTTTTCTAATAACTTTCATATTTTGATGAATAGTGAAAAATACTATGTTTTAATAGAAAACATCTTTTTAATCGAAATAATTTATAGTGTTAAATTATGAATTTGGAAGGTTTTGAAGTATAATTAGATTATATTTTTATAATTTAAATAAATTTTGGTCATTATAAGTAATTTCACTTTTAAATTTGATATAAACACATGTCAATCTTTTGGTAGTTTTTAATTTATAAAAACAGGCTCTTTGGTTTTTGACAACGAGAATTAATTTTAAATTAATATATTCAACTTATATGTTTTGAATTTGAAAAAATAATCTTAATTTTTGAATTTTTAATATCAAAATTATCTTAGGGTGAATTTTTGGTATTTATTTTGAAAACTCTGAATTTTTGATGAATAGTGAAAAACACTAGGTTATTATTTAAAACTGACTTTTTATTTAAATAATTTTTTATTTTATTTTATTTTATTTTAAGTAAAAATAGATATATAGTACCTATATAAGTTCAATTCAATTCATTGGAGTCATTTTATAATAAAATTAGATGTATAAAATTTTATTGAACTGTTTAACCTCTTTTACCCACCTTCTAGGCACGTTAGCAAATTTGCATACAACTTAAGTTTACCACTTCTATGAGTTGAATTTCAAAAATCAGAGAGACACAGTTAATATCAGTAAGTAAATTGTGGTTCAATAATATGAAAATAATTTTTGGTGAATAGTAACTTTTGACTTTTATTTGCCACAGTTAAAAGTAAATAGGGTAATTAAGGGTAAAAATTATATCATAATTACCCTAAATTTTTTCCTAATTTCATTGGATAAGTATAATTCGAACAAAGAGATCCTTAGGAATAAAATATGATCCTCTTTGGTCCACATGGATTATATGAGGACATTTATTATTATTTTATTTAAAGAAGAGTTAAAAGAGTTAAATTCAATGTTTAATGACTAAAACATTTTTAATATAGGGTTATAAAAAATATATATTCGCCTAAAAACTATTCATTAGAAAGCTAAAAATATTTCCTACATAATGGTATTTTATTTTTAATTTTTAGATATTAAATAAGTTAATTTATTTACGACACAATGATGATGCAGTAATTACATTATTAATGAAATATTAAAATAATTATAATATAAATATCCAATTAAATGAAAATTGAGACTTCTGATGAATTAAAATAATTTTATAGGTTAATATGACATTTTTTTGTTGGTTAAATAAATTTTATTCTAAGTTATAAAGTATTTATGGCTTTGAAAAAAATCAAATACTAAATAGGGTCAAAATTGACATAATTGATTTTTTAAAACAAATACTATATTATTAATTGATATAATATTATTAAAAATCTAAGTATCATCCAGATGAATTAGATAAGGTTATATATATTAATAATTAACCACATGGGGTTCGATTGTCTTTTTATAGTTAGTTTATTAACAATATAATATAAAAATACAATGAGACGTGGTAAATGTCAAACTATTTAACTAAGAGTTAAATATAAAAGATAAGGTTAATATGATGACCAAAAACTTTCTAAAACCTATTGGTTGAGAGTTTTTCGACCCATAATCACATTATCCTAGAAATAATTCATTTTGGAGCCATTAGATACCGAACATTATTTTATTATAAAATAATATTTCAAGCTTTTCCTAAAGTGACCCTCACCTCACTTATAAAAGGGCACTTCCCCTTCTCTCAAAATCACACCTACAAAGTCTTTTGGATCAGCCAACCAGTGGCCAAATATCCTCCCAACATCCCTCACATAAAACTAGATTTCTTACTTTGATCATAAAGACAACCTATGGATCCATTTAGATCAAATCAATAGGAAGAACTCGAAGAAGAGGTAAATATTTAATCACTTCTTTCAAGTTCTTTTCTTCTTCCACATCTTATTTATTTGTTGTTTACATTCTAAAATAATAAATCCAGTTCCTTATAAAAATTGTGATGTTATTATAAATATGGTACAACCATATTCTTTTTTCTATCCATCATACAAATGACAAAGTGATCGTATGTGCGTACGTAATGTTTACCGTCTCCATGTCGTGGTGTAGTTTTTTATTCAAATACTTCATTATTTGGATTGGTATAACAATCAGTATAACTGATGTAAATAATAAATATAACACGTTAATGATTTTTTATATATGATATACCATCCAATTACATACTATTTCTCTATCAATATAATGATATTGTCGCTCGTGCGTACGTACGGATTACCATCTCCACGACATGATGAGATTCATTTCCATGTTCACCATTAAATGATGATTATAAAAATATATATTTTTAATAAGTATGTAATATATGACATAATAATGACACTGGATATATATATATATGTATGTGTTTATACTTACATATATCTTATTCACTTACTTCCATTCAATATGATGTGAAAACGGAAACAACGTTTATGCGTACGTACGACCTACAGTCTCCATAAACGGTACCTTCCATTTCATATATCTATCTATTATAAATATTTATATTCTAAATATATATGATATATAAATCAAGTTTTATATTCTGGAATTGTTTAAATCATGATCTAAATTATATGATCAGGAATAACATGTTAAAACACGTACGATAAAGAAAGCAATTATTACCCGAAATGTTAATTAAACATCTAAATAATTATTAAATGGGTAGTATAAAGTCATAAATGAATCATGTATGATATAATAAATATGAATATGGTTCTAGTATAATTTAATAACATACTATGGTCATTATACAGAAGGTTAAGCCTACCCTCAACCAAAGGAAAGTGCAAGGTAAGGGTCAATTCATCAATATCATTATTATACGAGATTGTTTATGTGTAAGTATTTTATGGGATATATTTGTTATCCATGTCCATGTTTCATAAAATACTTTTTCAAAATGATTCTTTTAAGGTATATTTAACTAAAAAATAATTATAAATGTTTTAAATATTTATTCTTCTAAATCTTTCTCATTAATGTCCATGTTTTCAAAATGGGTTTTAAGGATTTATTTATATGGACATGAATGTTTTTAAAACGTTAATTCCCTTAAAATGTTTCAAAGTGGTATGAGAAACATTGATTCAAAAATGTCTTTAAATGTCTTCATTTCTAAATTGTGTGACTTTTAAATGTTTTCATGAAAAAGGGACATTTCTATCAAAGAGTTTTACAAATCATTTTCATTTATGTCAACAGGCATTGATGGATTTCAAACTTTTTTGAAGTTGATTTATTATGATAAAAATCTTCCATATTGTACTGAAGGTTTTGTGATATGTTTGAATATGGATGTGTTATTTTTATACCATTCATATTTTATGGTTAATGTATTGACATTTCATATGCTAGTTCTAATAAGAATGTTTATGTTTTGTTTCAACATTTTCATATGAGGAATGTATTGGACAAAGTAAGTAACTGGTGGAGCCTGCTATATCTCCTCGATGCATCAGTTGGTCTCATGAGACCATTAGACGTGGAATTGGCCAAGGCCTTTACCAATTTGATATATGGTTTTTGCTGATCCCTTAATCATTTTTAGATTTCTTGGCCGAGACCTTGACAAAATGTTTCAGAATGTCTGGCATTATACATTCCCTCATCATGAAAATAATATTAAAGGTATATGTGGTTATTCGACTAGAAGAATACAATTGAATGTGTTTTATTATGGAATTATTTACTCAGCTAAAATTTCTTCCATAAAGTTTTCATGTTTATTATTTGTAAAGGCATGTGTTTTAAATTATTCACCATGCCAATTGTTTATGTTATCTTCTGCTAAATTTTTTACCCTTACTGAGCATTTGAGCTCACTCCTTTCTTATGTTTTATTTTCCCAGGATTCCAAGTAGTTTATTATGAGTGATATGTAGGGTTAAGAGAAATTTAATAATGGAATTATCAAAGAACTATCTATTCCATGTTTTATTTTTGAAATTGTAATGTAATGTTAATGTATGTAATCTATTTTCCACGGCTGCTAAACTTATCGGTCTTTCAGGACTTGAATCCTTGTAATTAGGCCAATGTATTAAAATAATGCACTAACTGTGGGCTTCTGGGGTCAGGGTGATATAGGTTGGTGTCGAGTGGTTGGTTATGGCCCGGTTGGAACTTTAATGAAATCAATTATTTTGAAAACTCTCTTTGGGGTGACTCAGGGGTGATCTTGCTGTGTGGGTGGATTGTGTTAGTTGTTGTGTGTTATGGTTGGTTACTTGATTGACATTTTTTACTCGCCCTTTTTTTATTACACGTGTTAACATGGGAACCTGGCATAGTAAGTGAATCTTCTAAGAACGATTGTTGCACTAGTTTACAGTACCGACTAGATAGTGGCCCTTAGTATAGACTTTGCTCTGCTATGGGATTGGGCCCCTCAGTTAATCCAGTTAGGGAAACACTAAGCGTTTTAGGTTTTTAACGTCATTGGGTATGGAATTACTTCAGGATGAGTCACATGTATAGTACGTTCTGGATTGTTCATGAGCTCCGAGGTTTGAACCATGTTTTATTTAGTGCATATTTGTTTGTGGTAGACAATTGAAGGGAATTTTTCTGTTACTAGTACATGTTTCCTACATTCCCATTGGCCTTTTTGTGTGTTTTGTGTGGGTTTACTCATGATTAATAACTAAAATTTTTAGATTTTAAATTTTCGGAAAAATGTTTTAAAATGTAATGCACCATTTTCTTTCAAATATTAATTTTTTTTAAAATTAAAAAGGGAAATGGACTATTACATGTTTTAGAAATGAAATTTCATTTGGAAACCCATATTTTATATAACTTAGTTCAGACCTAGAATTAATAAATTCATTATTTAAAGGTAGTGCTTTGGGAATAGTTTTTTTGGGCACACCTACCGAGTTTTATTACTCAAGCCTTTAAGGATTTCTTATTTTCAGTTTCTCCTGATGGATCCATTTCTAGTTTAGATCTCCTTGGGAAACATTTGGTTTTAGTGTTGGAGAGTGACTCTCTGGGTCACGTGGAGTTTTGGTCTTGGTCAGGTTAGTATGTGTTGTTGGACGTCCTTTCTCTTTCACGTCGTTTATTTATTTTGTGTTGTTATATTTTATTTCTAATGCTTAGATCATTTTTATTAGGTTAAATAATTCCCTAGTTGTTCTCTGTTGATGACCTAACACTTGTATCTAGCCTGGGAGGATCATAAACACCTCTTGGGATTTGTGGCGAATCATCTTGGGCGATCAGTCTAGGGTCGACTCAGGATGGTTGATGAAAAAATGGTATTAGAGGGAGGTTGGCTCTGGAGTGATCCCAATTTTTAAAGCACCCATCATTATTTGGGGTTGTCATGGTAGAATGAGTAGGATTGTCGGGACACTAGGAAAAGGGACGAGAAGGAAGTCCCGAACCCTTGCTCGCTCCAAACCACGAGATACCATGGGATCTTGGGGTTTGTCGATGTTATTTGATTCTTATGGTTTTTTTTTGTATTATGAAATGAAATGAGATCCTAGAAAGTAACCCCCATGAGAACTCATAGTCTGGAATGCCATGTCGAGCTGGAGACATTAACCTTGAGTGCTCATTGTTGCAGCAGCGTGACTGGCGCAAGGCCACCAACCATATGTCTGAGTCACCCATCGGTACTAGTTACCCCAAGTGAATCATTTCGGCCATCTTTGATTCAAATAATTGTTTTTTAATGTTTTATTTTGGAAATTGTGAAAATTTGAATTTGAAATGGCAATGACCATGTTTTGATTAAGTTATTTATTTCTTTGTTCCTTAGTGTTTTCCCCCATGAAGGTTTGATGAATGCCCAATGTGCAGCTTCAGGTGGTGCACCATTAGAAAATTATCCAGTTGATCATCCTATAGACTATGTTTGGGAATTCTGGAAGTTGAACCCTCCCCTATTTTATGGTGAAGAAAATCCTCTTGAGGCAGATGATTGGTTGTGGTAGATTAAAAATAACTTCAATATAATTGGGTTTCCATAGTTATTGAAGGTGAAGTTGGCTACCTTTATGCTTTAAGGTTCAACATGGAAATGGATGAAGTATCTGCCTCGATGAAATTCTTGACAAGATCTCACATGGGAGTTCATCAAGTCATCATTTATCCCACAATATTTCACTGAGTTGATGAAGCTGAGGAAGAGGATGGAGTTGTGTTGTGTTCAGTAGGCCATTGAATGGGTACTATAATTTTGTTAATGCTTCTTAGACCTATTTCCGTATGACCAAGGGTTTGTTTCAACAGATCCCTAAAAGGCTCGAAAATTGGAGTTTGGGCTCCGACCTGAACTGCAGTCGAAAGTGGTGGAGATCAACCTAACCACCTTATCAGATGTTATTGGAAAACCCTTTCTAGCTGAAGCTATGTTAGTAGGAGGTTATGAGGGGGTGAATCCTACACCGAACATGGGAAGTAGTGCATAATATGGAGATTGAAAGAATGGGAAGAGGCCTGATGCTGGTGGCTATAATAAAGGAATCAAGAGGCCTTCAATCCTTTAGTTATTTTCTTTATAGTGTAATGTCATGATTTGTCACCAGTGTGGTAGGTAGGGTCACAAGAAGCCCACATGCCAGAGTGATCTGAGACCCTACCACATCTGTGGACATCTAGTTCACTTGTAACGATTATTCTGAGGTGTTTCCAAGAAGCGTGCTAAATCCATACCTAGCTTTTCCAAGTTCACCTCAGCCCGTCAGTAGGAGTGGGAAAATGTTTTGGATCAGTTTGAAGTTTTCACTTTGGTGTGTTCCTAGGTTGTAGTGGTCATCTCTCGTAGTGTTTTATGGTGTTTCTTTTCCTTCATTTGTAAGAATGGTTTTATCGAACCTCCTTGAAAACATTCATTTAATGGAAGTTTTCTTGGTAAAATTATGATTCATGTGTTATGTTTGGGAATTTTTGAAGCTTTCCTGCGGGGAAGGAGATGCTCGAATCATCAGTTCTCCATCCATAGGCCCCAGAGTGAAGCTGCCACATAGTCAAGAGAACCGCAACAGTGAAAAAGGCCTTTGGTTTAATTTTTTTTCCTTAGTGTGGCATGGTTTGTGTTCTTTTGAGGGTGGTACATTTTCAATATAGCGATGGAGGTAGTTTTTATGCACTATCAGTTGGGCCCTTACCTTATCCTCCCTTGTGGTCGGGGTTTTTGGTTTCTGAAGAATTCTTTCAAGTTCAGTTAATCTCGTCAGTTATTATGGTGGGGAGACCCACTGTGGGTCTCATAGAGTTATACCTGAAGTAATTTAGTATTATCCCAATTCTTATGGTTGATAGTCCATTCAGGCCTCCCCGTGCCTGTATTAGAGTTTTGTTTTGGGTACTATTGTTGGTGGCGGGTGATCTCGTGCGGAACCACCCAATTTTAAGTTCTTCCTCTTGAGTAAAGGTTGGGATTAAAGTTCACCCAATGGGTTGGTTAGACTATGATTATAGGAATAATCATTACAGTTGGTTTAATTTCATTCATTCCTTGGTTGAATGAATGGTCTGGGATCTGTTTGGTAGTGGTTACAGTGTTTGTGTTTTGAAGATGAGTTGTAACTTATGGGTTTTGGTGTCTGTATAGATCAATCAAATAGAGGTGCTTAAACTTTTATAGGTGGGTGAAACTGAAGAAGTTTTATATTTGGGTCTAGATCTTGTTGTGGCTTTCCGGGGGCAGAAATCGTTATTGTGGGGTGAATTTTTAAACCTTGAACAATCTTTTTATTTTATTTTATTATTTATTTGGATTTTAAAATTGTTTTTGTTGAGGTTCGTGTTGAATCTAGAACAAAACTTTTGATTAATTTCAAAAAGTGCGAGTTTTTTAGTTTACGTCACTGGGAGCATGTGTGGAGCGCATTTTGGAAACCTCATGTGGCTTCGCTCAGACAACAACTCAATCCTCCTATCTTTGGAAAACTAAAAATAAGTAGATTTGGTAAATTGTTGTGTCATTTATAATTTTTTATTTTTTAAGGAAATTTTATTACTATTAAAATAATACGAATACTTTTATTATTTTTATTTTTACCGTCATATTATTATTATTATTATTAGTATCATTATTGATCTTAATAAAAAATGTTATTAATTATTACTGTTTCTTATCAATAGTTGAGATTGGTCTTAGACCGGTGTGAGGTCACCCCACAGTTAGCAGAGACCATGCAGTCTTCCTGGGTGCCCTAGCGGCGACTTCTAGAGTGGATGGAAGCAACAAAACTATTTGTGCATGGCCGCTTATGGTGTGTGCGGACCGTGCAGTTGTATTATTCAAATAAAGAAATTTAAATAAAGCGGAAATTATTATTATTATCCTTAAAAATTATTATTATCATTTTTTATTAGGATTTTCATAGCTATTAATATTACTAAGTTATTATTTTTATTTTTTATAAAAAATTTGTTATTAACATTATTAGCATTGTGATTATTATTTTTAAGGTTATAAAATTTATTATTATTATTATTATTATTATAATTATTATTTTTCAAGGTTTTAATTTATTTTCCTATTTTTTTTTATTTTTTCCCTCATCTCTCCCCCCATTTCCTTCAACCCCTACGAGTAACCCCCCTTGATGCTCGACCCCTCTTGTGCACACCTCCCCTTCCAGACCTCACTCTCAGACGCGCTCGACTTCCACCAGTGTGGCCTTCACCTACATGACACGAACAACCCTAAACCTCACCAATCCCTTCTCACCAGTGCAACCTAGCCTGCACGCCCCCTGCCATGCCTACCATGTCTGACAACCTCCTTCTTGCATAGCATCTCCGTCCGACAATGACCCTCCGACGACCCTCGTCTCCAGTGTGCGTGACTCGCAAATGACTACTACCTCAGGCAGCGGCTACCACCTTAGTTATTAGCTTATTGATTGAGGGTTTTGGGTTTTCCGCAAACTATAACTATATGGTTTATTTTTAGGGACTTTTTCTTCAAATTTTGTGTTCAAATTTTTTGCACCGGTTGTTTTTATCTCCCCGAGTATGCAGTTGGGTTGCGAACGAGATTTCACACCAATTTCTGAAAGTCCATCGATGATTGAGGATGTATTTTTTTGCGTTGACCTTTAATTTTAGAACAATATTGTTTTATTTCATTATTCTCATTTCTTTAGGATTAAATAGTTTACCATGGCATTGTTTAATGATTTTAGTATTCTTTTTTTTCTTCTTTTTTATGTGTTATGGGTTGTCTATGAGCTATAAGATGTGTTTTTGAATGGGGCATAGGTGTGCGCATATTGAAAAATATTTTTTTGGAGATGGGTTGTGTATTATGTAAGAACCCATGATGGGTCTCTTAATTGTGTCTTATAAAGGGTGCAAGGTGTTTGATAAAATATGTAAGTGATGTGGAGAATGATTTGAAATAGATTTGTGGTGTGTGTAGCTTGAAAGTTGGTTTTATAAAAGATAATGGGTTGTATTTTATGTATACCCCTTTTACTATGCCCCTTGAATGTATTTTAAAATCTTTTGTGTGATTTTATAAAATGTGTGAATGGGGTGAAAGGTGTTTCTATTTAGTTTTTGTTGTCCATTAGATTTAAAATGGATTTTCAAGGGGTTTTGGGTGTGTAAAGCTATGGGTTACTCTTTGGAAGTGTTTTATAATTTTTGAGGTGGTTTATTAAATAGTGTAGATGGTGTGAATCATGTTTGGAAAACATGAAGAGGTGTTTATTTTTCTATGTTTGTTCATTTGGATTGTTTTAAGTTAGTGTTTATGTATTTTATTTGTTTTGCAGTTTTTGCGGCGTGTCAGCGAGTAAACACCAGGATACCATGGTCATCAGGTTTCGCGTACTTGCGCGCAAGTGCAATGTGTGTTGCATGGTTGAGATCAGGCTTCAAGTCAAGTTAGGTCCCCCACTACACTTACCATTATATTTAGAATTTATTAATTTATTGTCATTTAATTTTTTTTAAATAAATGGTAAATAACATTAGATAATTTTTTTAAAATAAATGTTCATTGGGAATGATAGTGGTTCTCTATTTTGTTTGAACTACTTGAAAGTGTTTTCTTTCAAATGTGCATAATCAATGTTGATAAAATCCCCATTTGACCTTAGTAAGTAAATTATTTTTCTTTTAAAGAGTTTCTTGGGTTGAAAATGTATTTGGATTTATAAAAATTATTTTTGGAAATAGTTTGGTGTCAAGTGGTTTTTTTTTGAAAAGAAGGAGGATAAAATTAATGATGAAAATCAGCAGCAGTACATAAGAAGAGCCAAGAAGGGAAGTTGTCCAGCCATAGATGGTTGAAATCAAAGGGGCCTAAGGCTGCCAGCAGATGGGACACATTATTTCCTTCCCTTTTGGTAAAGGAGAAGGTGCAGCAAGAGAAGCTTTGGCGCAGCGAGCAGATTCTCCTGACGATGAATCCAAAGGCCTAAAGTCCAGCGTCATTGTGGTTAATGGCATTGATAACCAAAAGGCAGTCCGACTCGATGATGATATCTACCCATCCACATTATACAGCAAGCATCATCCCTGCAAGAATGGCATATGCCTTAGAAACTGAAGGTTCCCAGAAGGTGTGATGTGGTTCATATTTTGCTGCAATGATCTGCCCCAGATGATTTCGAGCCAGGAGGCCGAGAGCAACAGGCCCATCCTTCGTGTCGAGTTGTTGGTTAAGGCCCATTTGTCACTTTAATGAAATCAATTATTTTGAAAAATCACTTTAGGGTGACTCATGGGTGATCATGTTGTGTAGGTAGATTTTGTGAGTTGTTGTTTGTGATGTTCGTACATTATGGTTGGTTACTTGATTTACATTGTTGACTCACTATTTTTTTATTACATGTTTTGACATGAGAACCTGACATTGTAAGTGAATCTTATGAGAATTATCGCTACACTATTTTAGAATATGCACTCGCTAGTGGCCCTTAGTATAGACTTTTATCTACTATGGGATTGGTGCCCTCGGTTAGGACATGTAGGGAAACACCGAGAATATAGGAGTTATGACATCATTGGGAAAGAAATGCCTTAAGGATAAGTCACCTATATAGTATGTTCTCGATTGTTTACGAGCTCCTAGGTTTGGACCATGTTTTCTTTAGTGCTTATTTGTATGTGGCAGATGATTGAGGGGCCTAGTTCGGTTTCTAGTCCCCGTTTTCTAATTTCTCATTTCCCTTATTGTGTGTTGTCTGTGGTCTTACATTGGACTAACAACTAAATTTTTGATTTTAAATTGTCGTGAAACTGTTTTAAAATTTAATGCACATTTTTATTTCATACATTAAATATGTTTTTAAATTAAAAGGGGAAATGGGCTATTATTTGTTTTATAAATTAAAGTTCATGCGAAAACCCATATTTTATATAATTTAGTTCAAACCTGGAATTAGTAAATTATTTATTTAAAGGTATTGTGTTGGGAACAGTTTTTTTGTGCACGACTACTAGGTTTTAATACTTATACCTATTGTGTTTTATGGTTTTTAGTTTCTCCTACTAGCTCGAGTTCTGGTTTGGATTGCCTTGGGTGACATTTTATTTGAGTGTTGAAGAGTGACTCTCAGGGTCACGTGGAGTTTTGGTCCTGGTTAGTTTAGTATGTGTTGTTGGCCATTCATTCTCTTTCGTGTTGTTTATTTATTTTGTGTTGTTCTATTTTATTTATACTACTTATTTCATTTTTATTGTTCAAAATTGTAACACCCCAAGATTTCATAGTACGTTATTTTTTCAAAGTAATTCAATAACTTGCACTACACACAACACTGAGTTCAAGAGAACCACGACTTACCAAACTAGCCGTTCAAAAGCAGTTATGAATAGTATTAACTAAATTTTTAACTTTATATAATCCTTATAATTTTAGAATCCATATTATGAATTTCTTGAACATAATTTAAGAATAAATTCATTTTTTCAGATAAAAGAAGTATTTTTCAAAAAATTTAATTGTACCGCGATTTAATGGAAAACCCTTTTTAAATCCAATATTTGAAACTTTTATATATTTTATTTGGAAAAATAAACTTCTTATTTAGAATCGGGACATAATAATTTAGTTTCAATAAATTTTTGGCGTTTTTCTGATAACTTTCATATTTGGTTGAATAGTGAAAAATACTATATTTTAACTGAAAAAAACTTTTTTAATCAAAATAATTTATAGTTTTGAATCATAAATTTTAATGGTTTGGAAGTATAATTAGATTATATTTTTACCATTAAATACAATGATTTTCATTGTAAATAATTTCATTTTAAAATTGGACATAAATAAGTGTCAATCTTTTGATAGTTATTATTTTTTAAATAATATGATTTTTGGTTTTGACAATGGGAATTAGTTTTAAATTAACTAATGAAACATATAAGTTTTTAAAATTGGTAAAATATAATTCATTTTTTAATTTGGAATATCAAAGTTATCTTAGGGTGATTTTTGGGTATTTTTCTGAAAACTTTCAATTTTTGGTGAATAGTGAAAAACACTGAGTTATAATTTAAAACAAAATTTTTATTTAAATAATTATTTATTTTATTTTTATTTTATGTCAAAATAGATACATAATACCTATATAAGTTCAATTTAATTCACTGAAGTTAGTTTATAATAACCTTAGATATATAAAAATTTTATTAAACTTTTTACCGTCTCTACCCACCTCCTAGGAGCATTTGAAAATTATCATAAAACTTAATTTTACTGCTTATGTGAGTTGAAATTCAAAATTATGAGAGACACGGTTGATATCAGTGAGTAAAATGTTCTTCAATAAGATGAAAATAATTTTTGGTGAATAATTAATTTTTACTTTTATTTACCATGTTTAAAAATAAATAGGGTTAGTAAGGGTAAAAATGATATCATTATTACCATAACACATGTCCTAATTCTATTAGATAAGTATAATTCGACCAAAAACAACATTAGGAATAAAATATGAACCTGCTTGGTAAACATGGATTAGATTAGGACATTTATTATTATTTAATTCAAAGAAGAGTTAAAAGAGTTAAAATCAAAGATTAATAATTAAAGAATTTTAAATATAGGGTTAAAAATAAGATAAATTTGACTATAAAAATTCATTAGAAATATAAAAAGATTTCCCACATAATTTTATTTTATTTATATTTTTTAGACATTAAATAATTTAATTTATTTATGAAAAAATGATTAATGAAATATTAATTTATTTGATATTATAAATATCCAAATAAATGTAATTTGACACTTTTTATGAATTAAAATAATTTTATAGGTTAATATTACATTTTAGGGTTGGTTAGATGAATTTTGTTCGATGTAATAATATTTTTATAAATTTAAATAAAACAAAATACCAAATATTGTCAGAATTGACATAAAAACGTTATTAAATCAAATATGATATTATTAATTGATATTATATTCCTAAAAATCTAAGGATAGGCCAAAAGAATTATATAATGATATTTTTATCATTAATGAACCACATGGTATCTCTTTTAAGTATATAGAATGTTTATTAACCATATAATATAAAAAAATGAAGAGACATGGTAAATGTCAAACTATTTAACAAAGAGTAAAATCTAAAAGATAAGGTTAATATAGTCACCCAAACCCATATAAAACATATTGGTTGAGTGTTTTTTGACCCATACCCACCTTAGCTATTAAATAATTCATTTTGGATCCATTATAAACTGAAAATAATTTTAATATAAAATAATATTTTTAGCTTTTCCTAAGGTGCCTCTCACCCCTCTTATAAAAGAGCACTACCACTTCTCTATAATTCACACCTTCAAAGCCATTTGGCACATCCAAAGCCTGAATAAATACCCTCTCAACTGTCCTACCTTCATCCTAGGGGACTTACTTTAGTCAGAAGTCCAATCTAAGGAGCCCTTTTGATCAAATCAAAAGGAAGAACCTGAAGAAGAGGTAATTTTTTCATCACCTCTTTCAAGTTCCTTTCTTCTTCCACTTCATCTTTCTTTTTTGTTTCCATTCTAAAATATAAAATCCAGTATCTTATATATACTGTGATGTTATTATAAATATTGTACAACCATATTCATTATTCTATCCATCCTTTGAATGACATGTCACCATACGTGCGTACGTACGACTTACCGTCTCCACGTCGTGGTGTAATTGTTATTCAATACATTATAATTTGGATGTGTATAATAATTATGTATAATTAATGTAAATAATAAATATAACATGATAATGATAATTTATATAAGATATACCATCCAATTATTTTTTATTTTAATTTCAAAAGAATGATATTGTCGCTCATGCGTACATACGGATTACCGTCTCCACTAATGCGATGAGATTCATTCCCCATCATATCCATTCAAGAATAATATTACTTATATGATTAAAAATAATGTTTAAATACTTAATACCATTTGAAAATTAATATGATACATCCTATCCATAACAAACTTTACTTACTTAACAAACCATATAAATGAAAATGAATCAGTTAACACCCAAAACGACGATAATACAAAAATATTATTAACAAAGAAATGTTAAAAGAATATATATTATATCATATTAATGTATATGGTTCTTGTATAATTTAATAACAATTATTTCAAAATTATAAAGAAGGTTAACCTACCCCCGACCAAGGAAAAGTACAAGTTAAGGGTTAATTCTACAATCTCTTCATTATCGGAGGTTGTTTATATGTAATTATCTACTGGGAAATCTTTATTATCCACATCCATGTTTCTTAAAAATGTATTAAAAAACATTTTTACTATTTACTAGAATATGGGTTAAAGTAATTTATACCCTTTTTTTACTTTTTATAAAATGGTTCTAAAGGAATCTTTCTTTTGTTTTCCAAACAAGGCAATTTATGAACTTTTCAACAAAATTAAGGTAAGAAGGTTTTTCTAACTTATACGGAGGGTGTGGCTATGTTCCTCCATTATAACTACGTCAAAGATTCCCTTACATGATTAAAATAGTATTTTAAAAATAAATGTTTTCTTTATAATTATTTGAATCTTAAATGTTTTCAAAATAGATTGAGAAATTTCTCTAAAAAAAGGTTTTTATTTCATCTATATCGACATCCATTGAAGGATTTTAAGATTATTTGATGTTAATTTATTATGATAAAAAAATCCATATTATATTGAAGGTTTTGTGATATGTTTTACTATGGATGTGTTATTTTTACACCATTCATGGCTTATGGATAAAGTATTGACATTCCGTATACTTGTTTTAATACGAATATTTTTGTTATGTTTAAACATTTTCATATGAGGAATGCATTGGAAATAGTAAGTGATGGGTGGAGCCCATTATAGCTTCTCGATGCATCAGTAGGTCTCATGAGAAAAACTAGTGTCTTGGCATAAGTCCTTGAAAAAATCTTATTTGTAGTCTTGGCACAAGGCATTGACTATGTGGTTATGAAAGTCTGGAATTATGCATTCCATCATTATAAAAGTGGATATTGATATTGTATGTGATTATTCTACTATTAGAATATCCATTTGAATAACTAAATGGAATTATTTGATTTTATCGTTGCCATATTATGCTTAATTTCAAGATTAAAAGGCCTTTTCAGTCTTATACATTGCCTTAAATGTTTATGCTTATATATGAATGTTTCAGCCATATTGTTATCCTTACTGAGCATCTGAGCTCACCCCTTTCTGTGTTTTATTTTTCCCAAGATGCGAAGAAGTATATTATGACTGACCTTCAGGGATAGTCTATGGGATATCAGTGTTGTATATGGGAACAATTTTGATGTAGTTCTCCATTTTATGATGTAATGTAAACCTTATGAATGTATCTAGTATTTCCAAGGCTACTAAACTAATTTGTCTTTAGAGACTTGATATTTTTTGATCTTGAAAATGATACGTAATAATGCACCGACTCTGGGCTTCTGGTGTTGAGGTGTTACAGTTGGTATCAGAGCAAGATTAGTACAAACCTTGGATACTAGATTTAGATAAACTTTGATTAGAGAATATTACCCTAAGATAGAATTTTAGGATTAGTATAGAAGAACTTACTAAAATTTTCGTAATTTAAAGATTTGGTGAGTTTTCCAGGAAATAAATCCATGTCTTGATACGAGTAGGTAGAGGTAGCTATGGTATAGATGCACCTAGGGGTAAAACCTGAAAACACCGCTTTGAGCTAGACTTGAATGAGAACTGGGGAACGACAACAGGCTTTGCTGCACTCTTGGTTATGACACTCCCAGGGGATATGCTTAGGACAATTATCATTTTCTTTACAAACCATTATGAAGGGTTTATGAGTATATACTTCCTCAAAGAAAACATTTTTTATGATTATTGATTATATCCATAAACTGTTCTACTTACGTTAGGAATTTTACAAGTTTGGAATTATTCATTGCAATTCATAAACTGACCTAGTGTATGCCATTGTATAGAAATGGCACCAAGTTGAAGGAATGTGAACTCCAGCAATACGTATGATCCAAAGAGTAATAAGGACGATATCTTTCATGGTATTAATCCAACATTTAAAAGGGAAATAGTCTCCCATGTATTATCAACATATGAAGAAAAAATATCATGTGTTAATAAGATAAGAAAATAATTCTATGAGTCCTATTGCTTTGAAGGGAAGCAAGAGATGACAAGTATGAAAAAGAGAAATATGGATAAAGGGAAGAGGTAAAAGAAGGATTTTCCCATATTTGATAACTATGGAAAGAATCACCTTGGTAAATTCTTGAAGGGAATGAGAGTTTGTTATAAGTGTGGAGAAAAAGGACACCAAGTACGTGATTGAAAGGGTAAGAAAAAGGTTTCAAATGTAAAATTCTTCATCTGAAGGGTGTTGGGACACTATACGGATCAATGTCCTAGTCATCAGAGTATACCGCAAATGATGCTATTGGATAATAATCAAGTTATGATACTACCTCAGATGAAGAGGAATGACTAGTGTTCTTATGTTGTTATTATAGAATTATTTCATCTGTGTGTTGTATCATCTATATACTGGTTATATGAATTATGGAGATAAATAAGGATTATACTGAAGTAATATTTTATTGAGGATTTGAGATTATATCGTTCTAAGAAAAGTGACTTAATAGTAAGCTACACTTTTTGGAAAATACATGGTTGAAGGAAAGATAATCCTTAATATGATTCCGATAATGAGGTAGTGATTTTGGAATAAGAGATGGTTGATTTGGATAAATTATATTGGATATTCTTGATTACCTTGAAACTGATTAAAGATTTGTATATTCCATCATTGCTGGAGTTTACAACATTTTTGGATAGAAGAAGTATATCCAGTATTCTATAAGGAATAAGGGAGCATGAATGTAATCAATAAGGTTTTATGGTAATTCAGGATGTTGCAGTGTTTTAAAAGAATACATGATGAAGGTGTTCACATGTTATTACGTGGAAAAGAGGATCTTCATTGTGTTTAACTTCCATATAAATTTTGGACTGTGAGTTTGGACAGAAGTATTTTGGATAATTCTAGTTTGATATTATTTTTGGATTGCCATAAAAGGACAACCTGAAGGTCGGGCGGCAACCCGTCGCGTCCGAAAAGGCCGCGATACTTGAACCCACAACCGAAGGGCGACATGGGTATATCACCTACCACTAGCCCATTTGATATCCTATATTGAATAATATAGTTTTTCAAAGGCCTGATAGATGAATTATATATTAATTTTTTTGGAACCCTATACGAATATGATAAATAGAATATTTTTAAAGTTCTATTATCTTTTAGTGTAAAAGATGAGTTTGTGGAAGAAATTAGTTAAAAGATGGAACTCTACTTGTCAAGTATGTATTTTTTTCTTCCCTTATTTTATAAAGAAATTAATTATTAAACTTTAGGTAAGGGATCTTAAAACTAAAAATGGGTTATCCTAATACCTAATGTTTTGTTGAACAGATGATATTTTAAATCATTATAGATTGATGGGTTTGAGGCCCTAAATTCTACAATTGTTTGTGATTGATGACCTCAGTCACTCCCTATAAATATTTATGTTTTCCTCGAATTATGTTTCTCTAATTTCCACAAATGTTATCCTAATCGATATCATAATTTGGTGGTGACTTTTTCATTCCCCTTTTCCTCTTATTAAGATTAAATTTTATTAACCCAATTGCCAATATGGGTTTCCCCACAAAGGTATTTTCTATTTTAATCCTTTTATTTTCGAAGAACAATTTCAAATTGTGTGGACGCAAATTATTAATGGAGGGAAGAATGTAACATTCCAAGATTTCATAGTAAGTTATTTCTTCAATGTAATTCAATAACATGTACTACACGCAACAGTAAGTGCAAGCACACCACGACTTACCAAACTAGCCGTTCAAAAGCGGTTATGAATAGTATTATATGAATTTTTAACTTTATAATATCCATATAATTTTAGAATATATATTATTAGTTTCTTGGACATAATTTAAGAACAAATTAATTTTTTTCATATAAAAGAAATATTTTTCAAAAAATGAGATTTTACCGTATTTTAATGGAGAACCATTTTTAAATCCAATATTTGAAACTTTTATATATTTAATTTGGAAAAATAAACTTCTTCTTTAGAATGAGGACCTAAGAATATAGTTTCAATAAATTTTTGGTGTTTTTCTAATAACATTTATATTTGGGTGAATAGTGAAAAATACTATATTTTAACTGAAAACAACTTTTTTAATCAAAATAATTTATAGTGTCGAATTATAAATTTTAATGTCTTAGAAGTATAATTAGATTATATTACTACCATTTAATCCAATGGTGGTCATTGTAAGTAATTCCACTTTAAAATTGGACATAAACAAGTGTTAATCTTTTGATAGTTATTATTTCATAAAAATACGCCTTTTGGTTTTGAAAACGGGAATTGATTTTATATTAATTAATGCAACTTCTATGTTCTGAAACTGGTAAAATAGAATTAATTTTTGAATTCGGAATATCAAAATTATCTTAGGGGGAATTTTTGTTATTTTTCTGAAAAATTTCAATTTTTGATGAATAGTGAAGAACACAGAGTTATAATTTAAAAATGAATTTTTATTTAAATAATTATTTATTTTATTTTCATTATTGGTCAAAATAGACACAACATACCTATATAAGTTAAATTTAATTCATTTAAGTCATTTTATGATAACTTTAGATATATAAAAATTTTATTGAACTTTTTACCGTCTTTACCCACCTCCTAGAAGCATTTTAAAATTTACATAAAACATAATTTTACTGCTTCTGTGAGTGGAATTTCAAAAATCCGAGAGACATGGTTGATATCATTAGGTAAAATGTGATTCAATAAGATGAAAATAATTTTGGTGAATAGTAACTTTTTCCTTTTATTTACCACGGTTAAAAGTAAATAGGGTAAGTAAGGGTAAAAATGATATTATTATTACCCTAACACATGTCCTAATTATATTGGATAAGTATAATTCGAAAAAAACAACCTTAGGAAGAAAATATGAACCACTTTGGTCCACTTGGATTAGATTAGGACATTTATTATTATTTAATTCAAAGAAGAGTTAAAAGAGTTAAAATCAAAGTTTAATAACTAAAACATTTTTAACATAGGGTTAAACATAAGATAAATTCTACTATCAATATTAATTGGAAAGATAAAAATATTTCCTATGTAATAGTATTTTATTTATATTTTTTAGACATTAAATAATTTAATTTATTTATGACACAATGATACTGCAATAATTACCTAATTAATGAAATATTAAAATATTTTATATTATAAATATCCAAATAAATGTAATTTGAGACTCTTTATGAATTAAAGTAATTTTTTAGGTTAATATTACATGTTAGGGTTGGTTAGATTAATTGTTTTCGAAGTAATAATGCCGTTATAAATTTCGAAAAAACAAAATACCAAATAGTGTTGAAATTGACATAAAAGAGTTTTTAAAACAAATATTATATTATTAATTGATATTATATTCCTAAAAATCTAAGGTTCATCCAAAAGACTTATATAATGATAGGTGTATAATTAATGAACAACATGGTGTTCTCTTGGAAGTATATAGTAAGTTTATTAACCATATAATATAAAAATACAATGAGACATGCTAAATGTCAAACTATTTAATTAAGAGTTAAATCTAAAAGATAAGGCTAATATAGTGACCCAAACCTGTCTCAAACATATAGGTTGAGTATTTTTAGTCCCATTCCCACCTTGTCCTTTAAATAATTCCTTTTTAGCTATTATAAACCGAAACTGATTTTATTAAAAAATAATATTTCTAGATTTTCCTAAGGTGCCCCTCACCCCTCTTATAAAACATAACTCCCCCTTCTCTATTATTCACACCTTAAAATCCATTTAGATTAGCCTAACCCTAACCAAATACCCTATAAACTGTCCTAAATTTATCTTAGATGCCTTCCTTTAGTCAGAAAGACAACCTAAGAAGCCCTTTTGATCAAATCAAAAGGAAGAACCCGAAGAAGAGGTAAATATTTCATCACCTCTTTCAAGTTCCTTTCTTCTTCCACTTCCAGTTTCTTTGTTGTTTCAATTATAAAATAATAAATCCAATATATTCTATACACACTGATGTTATTATAAATATTGTACAATTATATTCATTATTCTATCCATCCTTTGAATGACATGTCACCATACATGCGTACGTACAGATTACCATCTCCACGTCATGGTGTAATTGTTATTCAGTACATTATTATTTGGATGGGTATAATAATGATGTGTAATTGATATAAATAATAAATATAACATGATAATGATTCTGTATATATGATATACCATCCAATTATATATTATTTTAATATCCAGAGAATGATATTGTCGCTCGTGCGTACGTACGGATTACCGTCTCCACGAACGCGACGAGATTCATTTCCCATCATATCCTTTCAAGACTAATTTACATTATATGATAAAAAATGTTTAAAGACTTAATATTATTTTGAATATGAATAAGATACATCATATCCATAATAAACATTACTTACGTAACAAATATTATAAAGGAAAACAAATCAGTTAACACCCGAAACGACGATAATACTAAAATATTATTAACAAATCAATGTTAAAAGATTATAAATGATATCATATTAATGTATATGATTCTTGTATAATTTAATAAAAATTATTTAACCATTATACCTGAGGTTAACCTACACTTGACAAAGGTAAAGTACAAGGTAAGGGTTAATTCTACAATCTCTTCATTATCTGAGGTTGTTTATAAGTAACTATCTACTAGGACATCTTTATCATCCACATCCATGTTTCTTAAAAATGTATTCCAAAACATTTTTAATATTTACTAGACTATGGGTCAATGTAATTTATACCCTTGTTTTAATTTTTATGAAATGGTTTGAAAGGAATCTTTCTGTCGTTTTCCAAACAAGGTAATTTATAACCATTTCGACAAAATTAAGGTAAGAATGTTTTTTTAACTTATACCGCGGGTGAAGCTATTTTCCGCCATTATAACTATGTCAAAGCTTCCCTTACAAGATTATAAGAATATTTTAAAAATAAATGGTTTATTTATAATTATTTGAATCTTAAATGTTTTCAAAATAGAAAGATATATTAATCTCTAAAAAAAGGTTTTGATTTCATCTATGTCAACATACTTTGATGGATTTTAAGATTATTTGAAGTTCATTCATTATGATACAAAACAACAATGTTGTATTTAAGGTTTTGTGATATGTTTGAATGTGGATGTGTTATTTTTACACCATTCCTGGCTTACGAATAATGTATTAACATTTCATATGCTAGTTTTAATAAGAATATTTATGTTATGTTTAAAACTTTTCATATAATGAATGCATTGGACTTAGTAAGAGATGGGTGGAGCCCACTATAGCTCCTCGATGCATCGGTAGATCTCATGAGACAAGCTAGTGTCTTGGAACAAGGCCTTGACAAAACTTATTTGTAGTCTTGATGCAAGGCCTTGACTATGTGGTTATGAAAGTCTCACATTATGCATTCCATCATTATGAAAGTGGCTATAGATATTTCATGTGATTATTCGACTAGTAGAATATCCATGTGAATAAGTAAATGGAATTATTTGATTTTATCTTTTCCATATTATGCTGAATTTCAAGTTTAAAATGATTTTGTTTTAGTCTTATACATTTCCTTAAATGTTTATGCTTATTTATGGAAGTTTCCACTATATTGGTATCCTTACTCAGCATCCGAGATCACCCCTTTCTATGTTTTATTTTTCCCAGGATGTGAAGAAGTATATTATGACTAAATTGCAAGGATATTCTATGGGATCTCAATGTTTTCTATGGGAACAATGTTGTTCTAGTTTTCCATTTTATGATGTAATGTAGAACCTTATGAATGTATCTAGTACTTCCAACGCTACTAAACTAATCGGTATTTTGAGACTTGATCTTTTGTGATCTTTCCAATGATACATAATAATGCATAAAATCTAGGATTATTGTGTCGGGGAGTTATAAAACATATTCTCCTGTTGTTATTTGTTGATTCCCAGACACTTGTCGCCTACTCGGGAGGATCAGGAATGCCTCTCGGGCCATGTTGCAGAACAGATCGGGTGACTGGTCCAGGGTCGACACAAGTTGGTTCATGATAAAATGGTATCAGGAGGAGGTTAGTTCTGGGGAGAACCTTGGTTTTTAGAGTGCCCATTTTTATTTTGGGATGTCATGTTAGAAGGAATCGGATTGTCCGGACTTGAGGCATTGGGATGGGAAGGATGTCATGAACCCTTTCTCATTCCAAAACTTGGGTTACCATGGGATGTTTGGGTCTATCGATGTCCTTTGATTGTTATGATTTTTTGGTATTAGGAAATGAAATGGGAGCCAGGAAAGTGACCTCCATGAGATCATATGGTCTGGAAATCCTTGTGGAGCTGGGAAAATTACCCTTGAGTACTCCTTATGATGGTAGCGTGACAGGCGTTTGGCCTCCAACCATATGTCTGAGTCACCCATCGCCACTGGTTTCCACTAGTAAATCATTTGGGTCTTCCATAATTATATGAATTGTTTTGTAAAGTTTTATTTCGAAAATTGTGAAAAGTTGAAGTTGAAATGGAAATGACCATGTTTATATTAAGTTCTTTGTTTCCTTGTTCCTTAGTGCCCCCCATGACGATTTGACGAATACCCAAGGGGCAGCTTCGGGTGGTGTGACCTTAGAAAATTCTCCATTTGATCAAACTATATACTATATATGGAATTCTAGAAGTTGAAACTTCCTATATTTTATGTTCATATAGATCCTCTTGAGGTGGAGGAGTGGTTGTAGGTGATTGAGTGGAACTTCAGTTTCATTGGGTTTCCAGAGTTATTGAAGGTGTGGTTGGATAACTTTATGCATGAAGGTCCAGAATGGAAATGGTGGAAGTCCATGTCTCGAAGCAATCCTAGAGAAGATATCATATTGGAGTTCATCAATTCCTCTTTTATCCAACAAAATTTCTCGGAGTTTATGGAGCCAAGGAAGAGGATAGAGTTGTGTTGTGCTCAGTAGGGTGTTGAATCGGTACTAGAATTCTATCGACGCTTCATATATCTAGTTCTATATGACCAATGGTATGTTGAAAGCGATCCCAAAAGGCTCAACAATTTGAGTTTAGGATCCGAGCTGAAATTTAGTTGAAAGTTGTAGAGCTCAACCGAACCACTTTCTCGAATGTTGCGGGGAAGCCTTTCTGGCCAAAGTTGAGTTAGCAGGAGGACATGAGGTTGAGAATCCTCCCCCGACCATGAGACAAATTGTAAAGGATGGCGATAAAAATAATGGTATGTAGCCTGATGCTGGTGGATATAATAGAGGAATCAATATGCCTTCAGGACTTCATTCATCTTCTTCACAACACAATGTTCTGATCTGTCACCAGTTTGGTAGGCATGGTCACAAGAAGCCGACATACCTTAGTGATTTGAGACCCTGCCACACATGTGGAAATTTGGGTCACTTGCAGCAATTTTTCCGAGGTATTTCCAAAAAGTGAACTGAAAATAGACATGGTTCTTCAAAGGCCACCTCATCCTATCAGCAAGAGTAGGAAAATGTTTGGGATAAATTTGGAGTTTTCTATTTGTAGTGTTCCTTGGATGTATTAGTCATCTCTTGTAGCGATTTGTGGTGTTTCTTTTCCTTCAGTTGTACGAATGGTTTTGTCAAACTTCCTTGAAACATTTATTTGAATGGAAGTGTGCTTGGTTAAATTATTGTTCGTGTTGTGAATTTTTGAATCCTGATTACGATTCAAGATTTGATTTAACCATCGATGCTCTAGCCATATGCCCCAGAGTGATGTTGGAACGTAGTCAGAAGAACCCCAGTGGTGAAAAAGAGATTTGGTTTAATCTTTATCCTTAGCGTGGCATGTTTTTTGTTCTTGTGTGGGTGATATGATGTTGATATAGCGATGGAGGTAGTTTTGATGCTCTGTCAGTTGAGACCTTCGCTTCTCCCCCCTCATGGTGGGGGGTTTTTGGTCTATGTGGAGAGTTTTAATGTTCAGTTAATCTTGTCAGTTGTTATGGTGGGGTGTCCCACAGTGGTTCAGCAGAGTTATACATGAGTAAATTTAGTTTTAGATTGATTATTACGGCGGAGAGTCCATTCAGGCCTCCCCATTTTAGTATTAGAGTACTGTTTCAGGTATCATTTTTGGTGGCGAGTGGTCTTGTGCGGAACCACCCAATTTTATGTTCTTCCTCTTGAGTAAACGTTTGGATTGAAGAACACCCAATGGTTTTGTGGGAATAATATTGTAGGAATAAACCTTAGAGGTGGTTTAAGTTCGTTCATTCCTTGGTTGAATGGATGATCTAGGTTCTGTTTGGATCGATCAACTGGAGGTGCTTAAATTTTTGGAGGTGGGTGACACTTAAGATGTTTTATCGTTGGGTCTAGATCTTGTTGTGGCTTTCCGGGGGAGGAAAGCATTATGGTGGGGAGAAATGCCACACCCCAACAAATATAATTATTTTATTTCATTATTTATCTGGATTTTAAAATTTTTTTTGTTGAGGTTCGAGTTTAATCCGGAACAAAAAATTCTGAGTTATACCAAAAAGTTCACATTTTTTAGTAGTGGTCGTTGGGCGCATGGGCGAAGCACGCTTTGGAAACCTTATGCGGCTTCACCCAGACAACGAATCGATCCGACAGTCTTCAGAAAATTAAAAATGAGAAATTTTTTAATTTTTTGGTGTCATTTATAATTTTTTATTTTTGTTAAAGAATTTTTATTATTATTAAAATAATAAAAATAAATTTATAAATTTTATTTTTACCATCATATTATTATTATTATTACAAGTATTATTATTATTATTATTATTGATCTTGATAAAAATCTTATTAACTATTATTTTTTTTATCGATATTTGAGATGGGTCTTAGACCAGCGTACGGCCACCGCACGGTTAGCAGAGACCGTGCGGTCAGCCTGGGTACTGGTGCAGCGGCTTTTGGAGGGGACGAAAGCTACCACACGGTCTATGCACAACAACTTGTGGTGTGTGCGGACCGCACAGTTTTAATATTCAAATAAATAAATTAAAATTTAGCAGATACTATTAATATTATCATTAAAAATTATTATTATCATTATTTTTATTAATATTTTCACTGTTATTAACATTATTAAGTACTTCTTATTATTTTATATAAGTTTTTTTATTAACATTATTATCATTATGATTATTATTATTATGGTTATAAAAATTATTATTATTATTATTATAGGATTTAATTTATTTTCCTCTTCTTTTTTGTTTTATTCCCTCATCTCGCCCCCATTTCCCTCTACCCCTGTGCGTAACCCCCCTATGCGGCTTGACCCATCTTGTGGGAACCTCCCCTTCCAAACCTCCCTCTCTGGCGAGATCAACTTCCACCGGTGTGGCCTTCAAGAGAAGGGAGTGAACCCCCCTAACCCGTACCACTCCCTCCGCACCGGCGCAACCTTGCCCGTGCGCCCTAAGCCGCACCTCCCCTATCAGACTGTATCTTTCATGCGCAGCAGCTCTAGCAGGGTGCAACCCTCTAGTGGGCCTCATCTCGAGTGTGCGTGACTTGACATTGGATACTCCCTTTGACGGTGGATACCACCTATGGTATTTGCTTCTTGATTGAGTATTTTAGGTTTTCCCCAAACCCTAAATGCAGGGTTTTTAGGGTCTTTTTCTTCAAATCATGCAATCAATTCTGTAGCGCAGGTTGGTTTTAGATTCCCGAGTGTGCGATTGGGGTACGAACGGAATTTCTCACATGTTTCAGGAAGACGATAGATTATTGAGGTTGTATTTCTTTGTGTTACCCTTTAAATTTATAATTACATTGTTTTCTTTCATTTTTCTCAATTCTTGAGTATTAGATACTTACACATGGAATTTTTTTAATTATTTAAGTATGATTTTTTGCATCTTTTTTACGTGTTATGGGTTGTATATGAGGTTTGAGATGTGTTTATGAAGGGGGTGTAGGTGTGCGAATGTTGAAAAGTGTTTTTTTTGAGTTGGGTTGTGTATCATGTATGAACCCATGTTAAGTTTCTTAATTTTGTCTTATAAAGGGTGCAAGGAGTTTGATAAAATATGTAAGTGATACGGAGAATGATTTGAAATAGATTTGTGGTGTGTGTGGATTGAATGTTTTTTTCTAAAAATAAATGGGTTGGATTTTAAGCATACCCCTTTTATTATGCCCATTGAATGTGTTTTATAAATTTTGTGTGTGATTTTATAATATGTGTGAATGGTGTGAAAGGTGTTTCTATTTAGTTTTTGTTGCACATCAGACTTAAAATGGTGTTTTAAGGGGTTTTGGGTGTGTAAAGATGTGGGTTACTCTTGGTAAGTGTTTTATAATTTTTGAGGTGGTTTATTAAATAGTGTAGATGGTGCGAATCTTGTTTTGAAAACATGTCGAGGTGGTTCTTTTGCATTTTTTGATCGTTTTCATTTTCTTATGTCTGTGTTTATGTATTTAAGTTGTTGTTAAATTGCTTCAGCATGTCATCAAAGAAAACCCGCGATACCGCGGTCAGTAGGGTGCACATACTTGTGCATAAGTAAAAAGCGTGTCGTGTGGTTGAGAACGAGATGCAAGTTGAGGTAGGTTGCCTAATGCACTTACTATTATATTTGGAATTTATTAATTTCTTGGAATTTCATTTATTTTAAATAAATTGTAAATAATATTAGATAATTAGTTTTATAATAAATGTTCATTGTGAATGATAGTGGTTCTCTCTTGTGTTTGAATTAACTGAAAGCGAATTCTTTCAAATGTGCATAATTAGTGTGGATAAAATGTCCAACTATACTTGGTAAGTAAATTATGTTTCTTTTAAAGAGTGTATTTGTTGAAAATGTGTTTGGATTTCTAAAATAGATTTTTGTAAATAGGTTGGTGTCGAGTGGTTGGTTAAGGCCCGTTTAGCCCTTTAATGGCATCAATTATTTTGAAAACTTAGTTTGGGGTGACTCAGGGGTGATCATGCTTAGGAGGTGGATTGTGTGAGTTGTTGTGTGTGATGTTTGTGTATTTTGGTTGGTTACATGATTGACATTGTTGACACGTCATTTTTTTATTACACGTGTTGAAATGTGATCCTGACATAGTATGTGAATATTCTGAGAATGATTGTTGCACTAGGATAGAATACACACTGGCTAGTGGCCTTTAGTATGGACTTTTCTCTGCTAGGGGATTGGTCCACTCAGTTAGGCTAGGAAAGGAAACAACGAGCATTTGGGTGTTATGATGTCATTGGGTAGGGCATGCCTTCAGGTTGAGTCACATGTATAGTACATTCTGGATTGTTCATGAGCTCCTAGGTTCGACCCATATTTTATTTAGTGCTTATTTGTATGTGGCAGATGATTGAGAGGCCTAGTTTTGTTGTTGGTCCCCATATGCTACTTTCCCATTTCCCCTATTCTGTGTTGTGTGTGGTTTTACTTTTGACTAACAATGAAATTTTTAGATTTTAAATTGTGGTGAAAATGTTTTTAAATGTAATGCACCTTTTCCCTTAAAACAATAAATTTGTTTTTAAATTAAAAATGGAAATGGACTGTTACTTGTTTTAGAAATGAAAGTGCATGTGGAAACCCATATTTCATATAATTTAGTTTAAATATGGAATTAGTAAATTCATTATTTAATGGTAGTTCATTGAGAATAGTTTTTTTGGACACACTTACTGAGTTTTAATAATCATGCCTAAAGGGTTTTGTTATTTTTAGTTTCTCCTATAGGCTCCAGCTCTGGTTTGGATTGCCTTGGGTGTCGTTTGGTTTGGGTGTTGGAGAGTGACTCTCAGTGTCATGTGGAGTTTTGGTCATGTTCAGGTTAGTATGTGTTGTTGGCCATTCTTTCTCTTTCTTGTCCTTTATTTATTTTTCATTATTCTATTTTATTTAAACTGTTTAGTTCATTTTTATTTGGAAAAATCATTCCCCTGTTGTTCTTTGTTGATACCCAGGCGCTTTTCAGCAGACCAGGAGGATCAGGAACGCCTTTCAGGCCTGATCGCAGATCACCTCGGGTGACCATTCCAGGGTTGACCGGGGTTGGTTTGTGATAATTAGTTTCTGGAAATTTTATATTTTTTAAAGGAATACAATTTTTGAAATTGGTATATAAAAATTATGTTAGGGAGAAATATCGATAGTTTTATGAAAAGATTGATATTTTCAGTGAATAGTGAAAATACTGATTTTTGTAAAATTCTAATTTATTTTCATTAGAATTTAAAATCATGATTAAAATGTTATCTGAATATAATATAAGTTTTTTTTATAGTTAATCCAATTAATTACCTATAAATCATAATAATACACATTTTTTTTCTATAAGTTCATTTTTTTTCTTAAAAACACCTTTTCCAAAAGACCATTTTTTTCATTTTTTACATTAATATAAAATTAATTTCTTCCACTTATATAACGAAATAATGAAAAATGGATTTCATTCTTTGGAATCAGTAGGTTCTGATTTTTTTAAATAGGTTCCTTTAATTTTGTTTATTATGAATAATATCTTAAATCAATTTTTCATTACCGTGGTAAAGGTAAATTAGGTAAATTAAGTTGAAAATAATATGATAAGATATCAAAATAAACCCTAAACTTACCTATATTCCATTGGATGAGTATATTTTTCCATAATCATATAATCTTTGAAACTAGGGAAATTTATTTCCACTTTCCTTTGATTGTTACTATTATATTATGTTGTGTTAGTATAGTTTAAAATTTTCCACTATCTTAATTTTAATATCTATAATATTTATGAAAGTGATAAAAACACATTATGTTTTATTATAAATGGATATTTGAAATATTAATGATTTTTTATTGGGGTATTCTTTTTTAATTTTTAGTGATAAAATAATTTCCCTATGTTTTTATCCAAATTTGACACTCTTTTTGTTCGTGTAGTTAAAAATCAATTTAATGATTTTATAAATAATAAAAGTAATTTTTTTGTGAGTTTAAGTGCCCCAAAAATTTCGAAGATAAATATAACATATTTGATATGTGTGAAATGTTTATATTTTAATTAAATTACTACCATGTTTTTTTTTCAATGTCAAATTGTGAGAATAGTCCTTAAAAAGAAATTAATAGTAATTTATGGTAAATATATTATATGAAATTATTTAAAAATCCAAAAAGTTTGAAATAGGACAAGTATAATGAGAATTGTTCTAAAATATTAGCAATTTTCCATTTATGAGCCAATTTATTCCTTATAAGTAAAATTAAAACACTTTAATATTAAAAAATTCATTAGCACATTTATGGTTAAAATTGGTTAAACAAGGGGTAAAACCAAAAAATAATGTTTGATATGATATCTATACCTATAAAAATTTCATTGTAAATTCATATTAGGACCAGATATCTATTATATTTGAAATAAAGAAATTTTGGAAACATTTCCCTTGAGTTAGACACATATTATATTATAATATTTTATGTATATTCTCAGAATGAAATAAAATATATTTTATAATAAACAAGATTTTATTAAAGGATGTCAAATATATAAAAATTATATACTTTTCCAATTTCATGGGATATGGTAGGAAAAACTAACCGAGGTACATTTTTGGTGAAATTTTATTTTTATATAATGTTTCTTAACTGTGAAAATAAAATTTTTTGATATCTCCGTAATTGTGAAAAGGGTTAACAGGGGGTAATGTAAAGAGATATGGATAAAAACATAATCTAAACATGTAAAAATTTTTATTTTATGAAATAATTTGACCTATACACATCCTATATTATAATTAAAACAATTTTTATCCATTTTTATATGAAAATTAATTTATATTTATTTTTTATGTTATTTAATTCCAAGAATGCCCTCCCCTCACTTAATAAAGGGTACCTGTTCTCCTCTCTTCCATACACATTTTGATAACTTTATCTCTACCAATACCTTACTAGATCACTTTATATAATACCTAAAATGTTCTATAGGACTTATTTTGGGAATAATATCATCCTTAGAGGGATTACGTTCTAAAATAAATGAGGTTCTCTAAATAAGAGGTGTAACTTTTAACCAAATGTTTTAGTTTTTTCTTCTTATGATCTCTGAAAATATTATTAATACATGATGAAACAATAACAACACTATATTAAATATATTTATATAGTTTTATTTCAATTTAATCACCTATATCCATATACATTTTCCATCAAATGGAATATGAATCCATCATTCGTGTGTATGACAGACAAGCACCTCATTAATCGAGGTGATTTATTTTCCAAATACACACCTCATAACTGGTTATAAAGATGGATTTAATGTATAAATATATATGATATTTATAAGGTCATTATAATTTTGGAAATATAATATGTAATCTATTTTCAAATATTTCTATCCATTGAAGAATGATAACATTTTTTGTGCGTACATGTGAATTGCCACCTCCAAGATGCGATGTGATTTAGTATAAATCAATTCATCCAATAGATATTATATATAAGTTTATTTAAAGAAAATATTATGATATTTGTGATATAATAATAATTTTGGAAGGTTAAAGTAATACTTACACTATTTCCATCATTTTTGTGGGAAAATAGAAACGTTACTCATGCGTACGTACGACCCACCTTCTCTATGATTGTAACATATTTCATTTCTCATAACCATATTTCATGGTTGGGTTTAATAGTATAATTTATTGATAATAATTATAATTACATCATGATTATTATTATATATATTATTTAATAATTACCTCTTTGAACATGGTAAACATACCGAAGTCATTATGAAATTATGAACCAGACATCATGCAAATACCCGATGTGGACATAAATGATAATGTATTTAAATATTTAATTAAAATAAATGAAATAAATAGATTAATTATAAGGTATAAAACCAATAAAATGATATTAAAAATAAAAATAATTGATATAATTTATTTATATAGCAGTTACAAGGACACACATGAGAATCCTGGACTCGAGGTAATGGGTTTCTTAACTTAATTTCCTTTCTATGGGTTATTTCACTTATTCACTGATTATATTCTGAAAAGATTATATATCAAATGTTATTTTTTGTATTTTTTATTTTAAAGATTTTTATTGAATTAAATTAAATTCCAAAAATCTCTACATTGATTAACTCTATTTATCACGACCCATCCCCTAGGGCCCATGCTGTGACTACCCCAAGCCCGCCTTCCATAGGCCAGGGGCTGGAGAATAGAACCAAAGGTGTAAATCCCTAAAAATGGTAAGGAATTGCCTTTATAAATTATAACACACACAACAGAGTACGATCTGGAAGTAAAACACTAAGAAAAACACTATACAAAGGAGTGCTGAAAAGTAAAAGGTGCTGAAAATAAAAGCCCAACTGTAAAGTAGAAGTAAAATTGAAAGAAAATTAAAATAGCTACTGGATAATCCAACGAGAAACCCTACATGAAGGTTAGGTACAGATTTCCTCCTCATCACTCTACGTCCGTCCAACTCCTCCGTGCACCGACTCATTGTTAGGTCCACCTCCGGGTACCTTCCTCTCCTACTACACTCGGCCTCAGTCAGTGTTGTCTGCCATCTGCAACCAACACAATGAGGTACAGGCATAGCCCATGTAGAGGTGAGTATAGCGATACTTAGTAGGGACTCCGAGACCCTCAAGGTCTCACAAATCCAATAAGGATATGTCACAAAGTATAAATTCAACATATAAACTCACTTAGGTATATGCCTATACATATACCTAAGTTATCAATTAATCCATCTCAATCATGAAGAAAACAAAAATTTACTAACTCAGCTCAACCCGGATTTTTATACACATTGTCGAAACCACAGATCCTAGAGAACTCATCCTCTCTCGAGTACAGTGGACCCGCCATGACACCAAGGTGCTTCCCAATAACCTTGGACTGCTGAGGTACTCCTCCAATTGAGTACTGTGGGTCTGCTGCATCACACAAAAGCGCTCCCCACCATAGGTATACTGCCAAAACCAGGCGCTCACCCTTATATCCAGCAGAGGTACTCCTCCTGTCGAGCACCGTGGGTCTGCCGCCACAACCAGGCACTCCTCCACTGTGGGTCTGCCACCACAACTAGGCGGTCCCCAATGGGCCATCCGAAACACTCCAAGTCGATCGGTCAGCAGTCGTCAAGTCTCAGCCAGCTACTAGGTCTCCGCACTATGTCTGGTCGCCTCAGGATGGATCCGCTCCATGAGCTACTGTTTGATACTAAAACTATCACGAAGTCCCACATAGAAGTATCTCAATGGTCCGCCACTTCATAGAGGTATCATCACAATAGACGGTGCATCAATCGGACGCCCGGTCTACGAGTTATTATCCTTTTTGTCCGGGGGCCCCGGTTGGATTCGTGTACGATCCAACCTGACCGTAACTCAACTAAACCCTGAACTCTAGTGGGGTATACTCAAAGGGACCATCATGATCCAATAAAGCCAGCACCGTAGACGGTTCTTCAAATGGTCATCAGGTGGAAAATATATGGACAAAGAAAGTAAAGGGGCGGTAGTGGGCCTAGGTCCGGTCCGACCCGATCGGACCGACCCGACACGACCCAGTCTGGGCCGATGCGGATTGGGTCAACTCGGTCAGACCAGTTGGGTCTGGGCTAGCCCATCGGGTTGGTCAACCAATTAGGTTCGGCCCGGTCCGCTGGGCCTCACCCAGCGGACTGCGAGGGCGGTTCGGCCCAGAGGTTGCCGTGTAGGCGGCTCAGTCTGGGGGCGAGGGCCGGTTTGTATAGCACCACATGGGGCATGGCTTGGGTGGCTCGGTCGAGAACCGAGGTGCGACTAGGAAGGCCGGGCGGCAGCCTGGGTAGGTAGGAGGGGTGCTGGGCAGGTCTCGGGCAGGGCACGCAGGGCACAGGTAGGCCGCGGGCAGGGCGCACGGGGCGTGGGTAGGCCTGCAAGGTGTCGGGCATGCCACGTGCATGTGCATGGGGTATGGGAAGACCGTGGGTAGGCCACACAGGGCGTGGGCAGGCTGGAAGGGTGCCAGGAAGGGCGCACGGGGCACGGGCAGGCCTACATGGCATCGGGTAGGGTGCAGGCAGGGCACGTGGGAGGCCGCGGACAGGCGGGGATATGGCCGGGGTGGCGGCCGGGAAAGCCGGTTCGGCATGGCTCGGGCCGGCGCAGGCCGACGCTGTTCAGTAAAAAGTGCCGGAGCGCCGCGGGGGCGGCGCGATTCACGGAGGCCACGGGTAGCGCGGCCTTTGTCGTTTCCGCCTTCGTCTCCTCATTGCCGCTTCGTCGCCGAAAGTTCAACATAAAGAAGATCGTCAGAGGAGTCAGGCCATGTTGGTTTGGACTACACCCTCCGCGTTTGGGGTGGTATCAATTGGTTTATCAAAGTAGTACGATGAACAATAATTCTTTTACAAACTCTGAAAAGAATTCATTCTATCAGAAGAAGAGAAAGAGAAAAGGGATAAAACAAAAAAGTAAATCCCCTAGCATTGATTTTTGGGCATCGTTCATTGACGGAGTTGCGAAAAATAGACGAAGAGAATGGTCGTTCATCGCGTCCGCCACACGCATCCAAATCTGAGCTGTGTCGGATCGGGGAAGACGCTCCACGTTGGTAGGCGTCCGGGAAAGAAGTCAAAGAAGGATCGTCACCGGCATTCTTCGTAGGAAAGATTTCTTCATTGGGGCCTTCTCCCAATAATCATCTCCTCAAAGCACCCAAGGTTTCCACCGTAATTAACAATGTCAACCCAAAAATAATAATAGTTATATTATTTTATGTGTGGGCACAAAATCCAAAAATGGAGAATTAATTACATGGCTCCCCTTAATCAATTCACGTGCGTTGGCATGGATTAATAAAAAGGGTGTTGGATCCTTTTAATTAAAAGAAATGTGGAGAGGCTCTCTCTCATTAATGAGGGAGAGTTTAGTTGTTTTAATCTCCTCCATCAATAGGGGGTTTTGCCCCTTGTGGTCCCCACGACATAACCTCTCGCGGGAGGTTCTGTTCGGGTGGTCCCCACGTTGTAACCTCTCGCGGGAGGTTATTCTTGGGTGGGCCCCACCAACATAACCTCTCATGGGAGGTTAGGGTTTGGTGGTCCCACATCCAACTTTCAAGAGGAGGTTTTAACTACCAGTCACCCAAATGGGGGATCAAATAAAATAAAGTGCATCTCACTTTATTTTATTAATTTTTATGATAACCCAAAAACCTACTTTTATTATCTACCAACTATCGTTGAGGTGAATGTATCCTTAATAGAATACCGGCATTGCGAGTTCAACGGTGCCCTCAGATTTCAATTCCGAGCACCAGTTCAAAATTTATAAAAACCCGCTCGTACGTTTAATGAATGCACTCGAAGAAAACTTCATAAATTGATTCCGAGCACACTGGGCCTTGGAATCATGCACTGCAAATTTTTTCGGACTCCTAAAATTCCCATGTATTTAAGAAAAAACAATTTACATGGAATTTATAGGTTTTTACATTATATCCACCTCTGGAATTTATGTCCCCGTAAGCTTCATCTCGAACTATGGGAACAAGTGGGGGTACTAAGCACGCATCGGAGCCTCCCACTCCCATGTGCTCTCCTAGAGGTTTCTGTACTACCAACGAATGCACACCAGAGGTATCGACCATCCACATAGGACCCGCTCCTATCAATCCTCAATATCCACTGGAACCTTCGTTCAAGTCACCCCATCATTGACGTCCAGCTCTCCATAGCCGATGATGTGAGAAGGGTCATGCACGTATCTCCTCAACTGAGATACGTGGAACACATCGTGCACCTGGTGCAACTGAGGTGGAAGATCCATGCGGTAATCCACCTCTCCTACTCTGCTGAGGACCTAGAATGGTTTGATAAACCTTAGAGAGAACTTGCCACCTCAGCCAAATCTCTGAAGACCTCATCTGGGTGAGACCCATAGAAAGACGTGGTCACCATCTTCAAACTCCATAGGTCTCCATCTCCTGTCAGCATATGACTTATGCCTGCTCTGTATAGTCTTAATTCACTCTTGTATGATCTGCACCTTCTCTGTGGTAACCCATACCATCTCTGGTCCCACCCTTGCTGACTCCACTAGGTCTGTCCAGCACAATGGTGATCTGCAAGGTCACCCGTAGAATGCCTCAAAAGGCACCATCCCTATGGTGGAGTGAGATCTGTTGTTGTATGCTAAATCCATCAAATGAAATTGATCCTCCCATTTGTGACTAAAGTCGAGGACACAAGCACGTAACATGTCTTCGAGGGTCTGAATGTTTCGCTCAGTCTGGCCATCTGTCTAGGTATAGAAGGCAGTGATCAAATGAAGTTGTTCCTTGAAAGCTTCCTAAAACCCCTTCCATAGCCAGGAAGTAAAGCATGTGTCATGATCAGAGAAAATAGAATAAGGTACTCCATGTAGCCGCACAATCTCCTACACATAGAGGCATCCCAACTCTCTACTGATCCCTGTTCTTTGATCGGTAGAAAGTTGTCCAACTTGGTGAGTCGGTCAATGATCACCCAAATCAAGTCATATCCCCTGGATATAGATGGAATACCCATCATGATGTACATGGTTATCCCATTAAACTTGTACTTTGGGATCTCTAAAGGATGAACCAAGCCTACTCGTACCTGGTGTTCTGACTTCACTTGCTGATAAGTGAGGCATTGAGAGACAAACTCCACTACTGCCTTCTTCATACCTGGCCACCAGTGCTGTCGTTGAAGGTCCCGGTACATCATCGCCACTCTTGGATGTACCGCTAAAGGTGATGTGTGGAACTCCCTCAACACTTCCTCCTAAAGTGACATTGGTATCATAGTACGTCCTCTGAAGAGGATGACATGATCCCCACCTTTAGAAAATCCCTTCGGTGCCTGCCCTGTGGATATCTGAGCACGTCTTGTCTCACAGTCAGTGTCTCCACCCTGAATCTCCCTTACTCGCTGAAGAAGTGGGGGAATGATTTTAAGAGACTGATGGAAGACTGCTCCATCTCTATCCATAAAGGATATCTATAAAGCAGCCAGCTACTCTGTCGCCTCTCCTAGAAACTGAATACCAGATCTCATGCTGAGTGCATCTACTTCAATGTTCCCCTTTTGAGGAGTATAGACTATCTCGAAGTCATTGTCTTGAAGGAACTCAATATATCACCGCTGTCTCAAGTTCAATTACTTATGAGAGAAGATATAACTGAGACTTTTGTGATCAGAGAATACGGTAAAACGTTCACCCATCAGATAGTGTCACCACATCTTCATGGCGACGATGACTGCTGTTAACTCCAAGTCATGGGTAGCATTTTTCTTCTCATGCTGTCTCATCTGCCGAGAAACATATGTGATCACTGCTTTCTCCTACATCAGGACACACCTAAGTCCAGTCCCTGATGCATCACAGTAAACTACGAAACTTACGCCTTCCTCGGGAAGCCTCAAGATGGGGGCACTAGTCAACCTCTACCTCATCTCTTGAAAGCTTTGCTAACATCTCTCTGATCACACAAAGGGTTGACCCTTCTTTATCAATACCGATAGTGGTGCTGCATCTCTGGAGAAGTATGTTATGAACCTACGATAGTAACCAGAAAAACCCAGAAAACTCTGTACCTCCGTCACACTCCTGGGTGGCTCCCAAGCAAGTACCTCCTCAATTTTCGCCGGATCCACTGCAACTACAGTCTCCGAGATGACGTGACCCAGAAAGTGAACCTCTTAGATCCAAAACTGGAACTTCGAGAGCTTACCATAAAGCTAGTTCTCTCAGAGTGTGTCCATTACTACCTACAAATGGTAGGCATGCTCCTCCACAGTAGTCGAGTAGATCAGAATGTCGTCGATGAAGACTATGACAAAGCAATCGAGGTATGGCTGGAAGATTCTATTTATGAGTCCCATGAACACTACTGGAGCGTTGATTACACCGAAAGGAATAACCAAGAACTCTTAGTGGCCGTACTGACATTTGAAGGTCGTCTTCTGCACATCTTCATCTCGAACTCTTAGTTGGTGATAGCCTTGTCTGAGGTCTATCATCAAGAACCACCGTGCCCCCTTTAGCTGATCAAAGAGGTCGTCGATCCATGAGAGTGGGTACTTTTTCATCATGGTCACCTGATTCAGGTGACGGTAGTCAACAGAAAGCCTCAATCTCCCATCCTCCTTCTTGGAGAACAGAATCAGGGATACCTAGGGAGAAACACTAGGCCATAGAAATCCCTTCCCCTGCAAGTCCACCAGTTGTACCCGCAGCTCACGAAGCTCAGCAAAAGCCATCCGATATGCTGGTGTAGATATCGGTTCCGTCCCGGGGTATAGGTCAATGTAGAAGTCCACCTCTCTGTGAGGAGGTAGTCCTGGAACATTGTCATGGAAAACATCCGCTTACTGGTCAACCACTATATGATATCTCAGACTCTCCACATCAATTGCTCCGAGGGTAAGGTAGGCCAACTATTGAGTGATCGGCTGCACCCTCCTCCAAGTAAGTCCGTCCTGTGCTGCAAAGGCTCCCTTCTTACTGGTGAAGGTGAACCTGGTCTCATCCATGAAGACACACTGCACTTTGCTCCTAATACAGTCAATCTGAGCGTGGACTATAGATAGCCAGTCCATACCCAAGATGACGTTGTAAGGCCTCTATGCCACTACGAGGAGATCCCAGTCGAAGCTCTCACCTCCTAGAGTAAGCTCACACTGCCGACACTAGTGTGTAATCATAGATTCTACCCCCATAGGAGTCTCTAGACATAAAGATCGAGCCAACGGCTCCATCAGAATCTCCGAGCTCCGAACGAGGTCAGTGGAAAGGATAGAGTGACTGGCACCTGTGTCTATAAGAACTACAACTATGGTGGAGTTGACACAGATCGTACCTCGAATCATATCTAAAGCACCGTGATCATAAGAATCAGCTATCTGGAGCTGAGCTCTCGCCTTTCCACCTACTCACTACAGTCGGGGTGGACCTCTTGGTGGTAGTGGTGGTAACACCTCGTAACGTCGTCCACCTCCAGCTGCACGACCAGCTCCTCTTCCACGTCTGCCTCCTCCCTACAGACTGCCTAGATCAAATATCTGCCTCTGCCTAGAAGGTCCCTCAACTGTCTGATGATCATCCAAACAGTGGGTCAGATAGTCACGAGCCGTGTGACTCTGTCCGCCACATGAGTTACACCAACCACTCCTGGTAGGTCTGTCTCCACCCCGGGTTCCCTGCACAACCGATCTCGAGTCGTGCGGTCATCCAACTTTATGTCTGGTCCTCTTGGACCACTGCATCATATGTCTACTATCAGCTGCAGAAGACTCTGTTTTTTGTCGACTAGTGGTGGGTCTCGCTACTGGTGACTTCTCATCAAGGAAACTATCCACTAAGAGGGCTCGCTCCAACACCCCCGCCTACGTCGGGATGCTGAGCGAGATCACCGAAGCTCTGATCTCTCACCTAATCCCATGCTCGAAGGTCTGGGCCCTAAAGAATGGGTCTTGAACTATTTCTGTGGATTAGCGTGAGAGGTCAGTGAACCTCGCTGAGTATTGTGCCACTGTCATGATGAAATACTATAGATGAAGTAGCTCATGTATCCGCACAACACGTAGGGTCGTTGGGACAAACTCTGCCAGAAACAGACTCTCGAATTCTTCCTAAAGTAGTGTCACTTCGTTTTGCACCTGAATCATCAGGCTTCAACATCATCCCTCTGCTTCCTGTATAAGAATGGTAGCAAGAATCACAATGAAGTCGTCTGGTGTCCCTACCAGTCTGAAGGTTCTCACTACAGCCTCCAACCAATCCTCAGCTGCCTGCGGTTCTTTCTCACCCTTGAACCTGGGTGGCCTCTAGTGCTGAAATTGTGCAATGCGCTCATGCAGTGTGCATCGTCTGCTGCTAGGGTTGGTGGCATCGGTGGGCCAATGTGAAGTGGTACCACTAGTGCCTCCGCTGGAAAAGGGCCCTACACCAAGGCCTCATCGCTCGGTGGGCTATCTGTGTGTAAGACTCTCGGGGCTCTAACTAGTCATCCACAGGGAGGCAACTATAAAGAAATAGATGTGACATGGTCAAAAGACTATACCTGGTGAGCTGACCTAGATGAGCAGACATAAAGAAATATCTTGAAAACACACATGTAATAAGTGTTTTCGTGCACTGAGTCAGAAATCAGAAGTCAGGGTCCTGGTGTATGGATACGTCGGCCACCGCACCAATAATAGACTCCCTGAACTGAAAACCACACTCACTACACTTAAAAATATTGCTTCACAGAAAAGAAAGATCAGAGTCCTATGTTCTGTAGTAGAACCGAATCTTCTGATACCAATTTTTCACGACCCGTCCCCAGGGGCCCGTGCCGTGACTACCCCAAGCCCACCTTCTATAGGCCAGGGTCTAGTGACTAGCATAAAAGGAGTAAATCCCTAAAAATGGGAAGACATTTACTTTATAAATTATAACACACACAACAGAGTCAGAGTTGGAAGTAAAACACTAAACAAAACTGTATACCAAGGAGTGCTAAAAAGTAAAAGGGGCCAGAAATACAAGACAAACTGCAAATTACAAGTACAACTGAAAGAAAAGTAAAATAGCTACTAGATCGTCCACCGAGAAACCCTACCTGAAGGGTAGGTACAAATATCCTCCTCCACTCTCCAAATCCGTTTGGATCCTCTGTGTACCGACTCGTCGTAAGGTCCACCTTTGGGTACCGTCCAGTCCTACTACTATCGGCCTCAGTCAGCGCTGTCTATCATCTGCAACCAACACAACGAGGTGCGGGCATAGCCCATGCAGGGGTGAGTATAATGATACTCAGTAGGGACCCCAAGACACTCAAGGTCTCAGAAATCCAACAAGGATATAGCACAAAGTATGAATTCAACATATAACCTAACTTAGGTATATGCCCATACATATAACTAATTTATCAAGTAATCCATCAAAATCATGAGGAAAACACAAAGTTACAGACTCAACTCAACCAGGATTTTTATTCACATTGTCGAAACCACAACTGCTGGAGAAATCCTCTTCTCTCAAGTACAGTGGGCCTGCCGCGACACCAAGGCGCTTCCCACTATCCTTGGACTACTGAGGTACTCCTCCTATCGAGTATCGTGGGTCTGATGCATGACACAGAAGTGCTCCCCACCATAGGTCTACCGCCACAACCAGGTACTCCCCGTCACAGCCTGCAGAGTTACTCCTCCTATCGAGTACCACAGGTCTTCCGCCACATCCAGACACTCCTGCACCATGGGTCTTATTCCACAACCTGGCGCTCCCCACTGGGCCATCCGAAACACTCCGAGTCGATCAGTCAAAAGTTGTCAATTCCCAGCCAGCTACTAGGTCTCCACACTCTGTCCGCTCGCCTATGGAAGGATCTGCTCCATGAGCTACTGTTTGATACTCCAACTATCAATAAATCCCACATAGAAGTATCTCAAAGGTCCTCCACATCATATAGGTCTCAACACAACAGACGGCACGTCAATCAGACGCCCGGTTTATGAGTTATTAGCCTTTTAGTCCTGGGGGCCCGGTTGGATTCATGTACGATCCAACCTAACCGTAACTCAACTAATCCCCGAACTCTAGTGGGGTATACTCAAAGGGACTGTCACACTATAAGAAATCAAGAGCCGCTGACAGTTCATCAAATGGTCCTCCGATTCCAAATATATGGCCAAAGAAAGTAAAGGGGCGGTAGTGGGCCTGGGTCCAGTACGACCTAGTCTGGGTTGTCATGGTCAGACCAGTTGGGTCTGGCCCGAACCATTGGGTGGGCCAACCGGTTAGGATCGGCCTGGTCTGCTAGGCCCGGCCTAGCAGACTGCGAGGGTGGTTCGGCCTGAAGGTCGCTGCGTAGGTGGCTCGGTCCGGAGGCCGGGGCTGGTTCGGCCAACACTAGGTGTGGAGCGACTCGGGCGGCTCGACCCAGGATGCTGAGACGGTTCAGCCAACGATGCCATGAGGGATCCCGCGGGCTAGCTCTGGAGGTCGGTGTGGCTCGGCTGGTTCAGCCAGGAATCGGGGCACTGCCGGGCAGGCTGGGTGGTGGCGGGCAGGGTTCCGGGAAGGCCGGAAGGTGGTCGGGAGGCCGAGAGGCGGCCTGGGAAGGTCACCGGCAGAGCACGCGGGAAGCGGGCAGGCAGGCAGGGTACCAAGAAGGCCACATGCAGGGCACACAGGGTGCTGGTACGCCACGGGCAGGCCGCACAGGGTACAGGCAAGCCGGTAAGGTGCCGGGTAGGCTGCACGGGGCACAGGTAGGCCGCAGGCAGGCCGCGCGGGTCTCGGGAAGGCCGGCAAGGCGCAGGGTAGGCCACAGACAGGGCATGTGAGAGGCTGTGGGCAAGCGGGCCTGCGGCTGGGCGGTGGCCAAGTAGGCTGGTTCGGCGCGGCTCGGGCCAACGGTGTTCAGCCGGGAGTGCCAGAGCACCGCGGGGGCGGCGCGATTCATGGAGGCCGCAAGTAGCGCAACCTTTGTCGTTTCCACCTTTGTCACCTCGTTGCCGCCTCGTCGCCAAAAGTTCAACATAAAGAAGATTGGCAGAGGAGTCGGGCCATGTTGGTTTTCCCCACACCCTCTGCGTTTAGGGTGGTATCAATTGGTTCATCAAATTAGTATGATGAACAACAATTCTTTTACAAACTCCACCAAGAATTCATTCTATCAAAAGAAGAGAAAGAGGAAAGGGATAAAACATAAAAGTAAATCCCCTACCTTTGATTGTCGGGCATCATTCATTGATGGAGTCATAGAAAATTGACGAAGAGAATCATTGTTCGTCTCATCCACCGAACACTTCCAAATTTGAGCTGCATCGACTTGTGGAAGACGCTCCTTGTTGGTAGGCATCCGGGAAAGAAGTCGAAAAAGGATTGTCTCCGGAGTTCTTCATTGGCAAGAGTACTTCGTTGGGGCCTTCTCTCAATAATCTTCTCTTCAAAGTACCCATGGTTTCCACCGTAATGAACAATTCCAACCCAAAAGTAATAATAGTTCTATTATTTTAGGTGTTGGCACAAAATTCAAAAATGGAGAATTAATTACATGGCTCCACTTAATTAATTCACGTTCTTTGGAATGAATTAATAAAAATTGAGTTGGATCCATTTAATTAAATGAAATTTGGAGAGGCTCTCCCTCATTAAGGAGGGAGAGTTACGATGTTTTTGTCTCCTCCATCAAAAGGGGGGTTTATCCCCATGTGGTCCTCACAACGTAACCTCTCGCGAGAGGTTCTGTTCGGGTGGTCCCCACGTCGTAACCTCTCACGATAGGTTATGTTCGAGTGGGACCCACCACCATAACCTATCATGGGAGGTTAAGGTGTGGTGGTCCCACCCCCAACATTTAAGAGGAGGTTTCAACTACCACTCAGCCACATGGAGGCTCAAATAAAATAAAGTGTAGCTCACTTTATTTTATTATTTTTTATGATAATCCAAAAACTAACTTTTATTCTCGACCAACTGTTGTTTAGGTGAAAGTATCCTTAAGATAATATCGGCGATGCGAGTTCAACGGTTCCCTCAGATTAGAATTCTGAGAACCCGTTCAAAATTTATAAAAACCCACTCGTACGTTTTCTGAAAGTACCCGAAAAAAACTTTAGATATTGATTCTGAGCACACCGGGCCTCAGAATCATGTACCGTAAATTTTCACAGACTCGTAAAATTTCCATGTATTTAAGAAAAAAAAATTCCATGGAATTTACTGGTCTTTACACTATTCAATGGTATTATCTTTGTATGGGTTATTAATCTAAAATTTTCAGGCTTTGGGGAATATGTTAATGTTATAAACCATTATTGTTTTATGAAGTGTATATATTGACTCTTTGAAATGTTATATCATTAAATAACTTATTATCATGATATTTAATGTTTCATTTGATGTTATTCATTCATGGGGCCTATGATTGAAAAGCTTCAAAACTGGAAAGGGGATTATGTTTTGATGCAATTTTAATTGAGATAATTAATGATTGAATTTATGTTTTTGGAAATTATAAGATCCTTATTTTATAAAAACTTTTATTTTTTATTCTTATATACATTTATATAATTTTTATGTTTAGGAACTATTTTTCTCTCTTAGGTTCTCAGAATGGGTTAGAAAATGTTCAAAAGAAAACCTAACCTTATTTCTCCTCTTTTAATCATTTGTTTCTTATACATCCATGTTTTCTAAAATTATTTTGAAGATTTTTTTTGAATATTCTTAAATGACTGTTTAAATTAATTTTACCATGTTTCTTCTTTTTAAAAAATGTTAAAAATAAACCTTTTTATCATTTTATGAACAAGGTACATTTTAACTAAGGCGTTAACAAAATATATATTTAAACAATTAAAATATAAAAAAATTTCCTCCCTACATGACTAGTCAATGATTTTAATCTTTATTTCATGTTTCCATTATTATTTATTTTTTTTCTAAATATTTTAGAAATTTTTAGTTTTTAAAAGTTATTTTAAATTTAGAATGGGTATTTTCCTCAAAACATTTTCAGTGATATTTTAATGGTATTTATATAAATCAACAACAAAAACTTATTTTACATCTGATCCACTAGGAAAATATTGTACTGAAAACATACTTATTCACTCTCTAGATAAATTATGATTGCTTCAAATAAATAATTATGAAATGAATTTCTATTTCATGTGTAAATTATGTTATAAAGGAACACTAGCTATTGGTAAGAGAGTGATAATGAAAATAGAAGATTCAATGTGCTATATTCATGAATGTTTCCAGGAAATTATAGATGTTTAAGGGTGATAACTTTAATTATTAAATGAATGGGTGAGATAAATATAGATTATAAAAATGGTTGATCCCAATTTAGCACTCCAATTCATTGGTTACTAATAAAGACGTTGATTGAATATAATTAACAAAAGTGGTGGCATATTTTATAAGATCTTGGATTTTCTAAGAGGTATAATTTTTTTTCTGATTTAAATGATTTATTATGGCCTAATTTGTATACCATTTTATGTCATGGGGGTATCGAGGGTGTCTGGGGCTTGTTTGGATCCAATCTTTTTAGAAAATCAGGACATGCGATATGATCATTTAAAACAGTGTGAGGTAGGTTGCATGGTTACTACTAACCATGCAAGGCTGTAAAGTGGGGTTCTACAAGACACACAGTTTAAGGAAACTATAATGGTGGAGGAACATTCCCATGCAAGGATCCTACAATTTTTATCAAATCCAAAAGGCATGGTTTGCGTACAATTAGTAAAACTATTCACAATGACCACGTGAATGACCCCTTAGCATAACAAAGTGTGCATGTTTGGTGCAAAATTTTACCAACCACATAGAAAAACCATGAAACCCATATTTTGGGGTAAAATGGCCAAATTTACCTTAAAATTCTATTTAACATAGAAATCCTTTTCATTCTTTTCATGCTGAATGGAACATGGGTGAGGGAACTCCTTTAAAAGCCAACTACTAGGATTTTCTACCATTTCTCTATATGAACATAGATTTGTGTGCCATCGATGTCATTGGATTCATTCCAATTAGAAATCTATTAAAATTTTTAATTTATTTTTGTTTTTCTTGATTTTCGAAATGGTATTTAGGTTCGTGCTAATATGCCTATTTTTCGGGGTTGTCATCCATTATTCATTTTTATCATGATCTGATTTGAATCAGGAACTGATACAAGAAGAGCACTCTAATATGGACCTAGGTAGGAGGTTTATGAAATTCCAAAGTGGATTAGTGTTTTATAGATATAGCTTCCATTATGGAACCTACCAGAATTTTTGGCATGACCCTAAAAATGATATTATTAAATAAATTGAAAAAAATGGAACCTATTATGGATTCACACTAGTTCCTTGAGACTTGTTGGAGGTTTTTACCCTAACCTAGGTCACTGATAGGGTGGGACTTTGAGATTATCCTCGTTATATCACCCAAGGGGAGTATGTTTGAGCATAACTAGTTTGATGAATCACATTTATAAATGAATTTAACTGTATTGATTGATTAGGAGATGTTTTTCCTCATTTTCATGATGGCTATTTGAATAAGTGGTTTATATGGAATTGATATATGAGTTGGTAAAATTATTGAATATAATTTAATGGGAATTACTATATGAGTGGTTACAATCATGGAACATGAATGCTTGTGAGTTATTAAAAGAATGATATTCGAATTAAAATGGTTGTGAATTCCTTGGAAGGTATACCATGGATCTTGATTCCATTGACATGCCATGGATTCTTCCCCCATGGGTCTTGATTTATGGTAGAAGATACCTTGGAAATTTATTTTAATTTTATCTTAATTATATAAGAAAAAAAGTGAATTTATACTACTTGAATTTTTCTTACTGGACTCACATTGGATATGCTCTATTGACATGTCCTTGGAATCCACCGGTTACATTACTGAGTTTCCATTGATATGATCCTGGGACTCCAATAGGATTTCATGGTTTTCTATAGCATGGATCTAGCCCTATGGGGTTTAACACTTCTCTTTATATGGAAAAGACTTCGAAATTGGGACATTATTGATTCTATGGATTGAATGTGGTTGATATGAGTTACAGGTTGTACGATGTGGCCATGGGAAATATAATATATCATATAAATGACATGAACATGGCGTTTACTTTTTTTTTCTTACTACTAAATTGTGATAGGAGTTTCATAGTTTTTTAGTGATCCTTTTATTGATGTACATGATCTTATGTTTGTTTACTTATTCCATGGTAATCATACTTTATGAACTTCCATGCTTATTATATTATCCACTCTACTCAAGATTGCATTTCACAACCATGATTTGTTATTAACACTTTGGGTGGTGAACAATTGGGATTGTATCTGAAACCATTTTTTATCTAACTTTGGGTACCTAGATGGACTATATGGATATAGGCAGGGACATGGTAAAGTGAATGTATTACAATGCTTGACATTGTGCAATTCGTAGAACTAGGGAAGCATGAGACCAAGATGAGGCTCTTGATGCTACTTGGGATGGTTTTTGGTAATTATTGTATTTTCTTACATGTATTGTGTTGTTTTCTACATACCTATTTTGTATGCTTTATAGATACATGAAATTTTCATCATTTTATATGATATTACTTCTATAATTGCTATATATCTCTATCTTCTAGATTTTTATATGTTGTATGATTGATTTATTGCTTATGATATTGATTTGAATGTTTTTACCTCTATGCTAAACTCTTATAAGAGATAATAGTGTCCCCATATCTAAAACCTAGCCTCTCATTGCTATTTGGAAGCCTCGATCATATGTGGAGATGCGCCAAAGGCTAGGTGGCCAACCGAGCTTGGGGCATCGTTTAGTGGAATCAAGGTCTAGGATGTTACAAATTGGAATCAAACCATTACTTTTCTGGATTTTTTATATTAAGACAATAGAAAGGGTATTAAAAAGGTATTGGAACTTTGTAATGAGTTCTTCCTTGGTGTAGCTAACCCATGTATAGGAATAATCCAAATCACCTCGAATAAAAATTGTTTTGTTCTATATTTTTCATATTAGAGTTGATTTCATTCCACTATTGGGTGATGCACTTGAATTGTAATGTTATCATTTACATGATTGTGGGTTATATTATTTTACAACCTGATGAGATTTGGGTATTCCATCTCATGCATCATCTAGGTACATTAAAGGATTCAAATTCCATGCATTATGACATTTCATATAGGGTGAATTTATTGACTGCATGACTTTGTGATATGTTCCATATGTGATATACCTTCTATTTTGATAGATATTTTGTACATGGAATTGGAAAACAAGCTTGGAACTTAGACGTACTGTCATAACATAACTAGTTTTTTCCTGATTAGGATATAAAAAACACCCTAAGCAGCCAATTATTGTTTATTTAGTCATGGACAATGAGTCACCTTGATTGGAACATGTTATAATGAAGGTTTTGTGGATTCTATATTTCTGTTCATGAAGAGTATGGTCACTTATGTACTAGAAATGGTGAACCATTTGGTTCAATAATTTGAAATGAAATGTGAAGTGAATGTGAATTCAAATGGAAATTGAAATAGAAAACTTCAATATGAACAGTCTTTTGGGTGAGAAGTAGGCAGCACCTCTCATGACTTTTTTGACTGTTTCTTTTTACCAATCCATGATTTATGAGTAGGTTGTGTGGTATGAACAATTTATAAGAATTTGATGACATGTCCTATGATTTTAGATGTGGACTTTGATAAAAATATTTTTTCTGTGGTGTGTGTTTTTCATTATAGAGGCATTCTGCCAGGATTACCTCCTCTCATACGCCATGATGCTGGAAGTGACCATGATCTAGAGGTGGTGGAATATGCGATACTAATGGATCCTCCCATAATGATAGTTGATACACAACTATTTTATCAGACACAGGTGATGAGGTACAGTTCAAGAAGGCTTCACTCTCTTTATGAATACTTTCTATAGAGCACTGTAGTCTGCCTCATCTATGTCTAAGATGAAACATGTGATCCCATAGAAGAATCCTCCCATGTTACTGGGGAATGACGTTACATAGGTTTTTGAGATGTGGATTAAGACTACTGTATTGATATTTGATTAACTAGAGACACATCCTATATGGATAGTGAATAAAATTATATGCATCTCCGAGTAGCAAAGCATTAGTGGGATGTTTTAAACTAGGATGATACACTACATGATATGGTTTGGTGATAATTCTATTCTAGATTTTGTGACTAAATTTTCCATGAGACTCCAAGATTAGAGTGGTCAAGGTGGGTCAGACATCTAGAGTAGGATGCTATGATAGTTATGGAGTATTTGACATTCTTTGAATACCATCCATGTTTTTCATCGATATATCATTCTGATGAGGAATCAAGGGAGAGATACTTTAAGGATGGTCTCAAACATTTTGTTTGATCTTAGGTAAAAATGTGTAGGTTGATTACTATTATTGAGATGGAAAATTACGTGCAAATTACATAATGTAACCTGAGGGAATATGGGGGTGTAGAGTAGAGTAGTTCTAGATTAGTTTTCTATAATCAGTGTGGAAGATAGGACCTCATGATAAATAAGGTATATTGTGACATTATTGAGTGATGAGATTGTAGCAAGATAGTCTATGTGAAATGTTTCTATAAGACCATCCCTCCAATAGTGAGTGTTAGGGGGTCATATCCAACACCAGGTTGAGGAGAGAGTTTCAATGATTCTGATCATGTAGAGAGCTGGAGTATACCAGTTTATCTGGTCAGGGTGATGGTGATTTCTAAGATAGTAATGCACTGGTTTCATATGAGACAATACAGTAATATTTATCATGTTATTGAGGTTGTTTCACAAGACTATAGTTTTGGATGGATTTATTTTTTACAGAATATGCAAGTAGTGAAACGATTCGGACCAACTATGGTGAGTTGTATGATTTTAGTAGCATATAATCCTATATCTACTCTTTTTGACACAGTTTCATTGTATAGTTTCATATATGTACCAATTGTGAAGATCCCTAAGATAATGATCTAGTTTTATGAGGGAATTTTGATCCTTAAAAAAATATTACGGATCATAATGGAAGATGTTCATTTTTGAAGGTGGTTCCCCCATGATGATGGTGGGAGTCACTTCATATGGAACCTAGTTTTTCCCTATGATGACTAGGTTTGACTTCATACTCAACATGGACTTGATAATGGATTATTAAACCCTTTTTTATAGCTATCATTATAGAGAGACTTTAAAATCACCATAGGTTTCTGTTTATAATTACAAGGGTGAATGGTATTCATATGAGATTCAAGATAAAACACAACATCATGGGATGTACGGAAGGATATCCCAGACTACAAGTTTATATTTGGATGATCTGGGAGCATGTTAGGTAGATTTTCCTCTGGTGGTTGATATTTTTAGAGGTGTCTTCATGGATGATTTTTTTTGGTTTACCTCGAGATAGACTAGTTGTGTTCTCTATCAAGATAGTACTAGAAGATATAGCAGTATCTAGTCCTCTATATAGGATGGCTATGCTAGAGTTGTATCAACTCAAGAGGCAGCTAGAGGATTTGGAGACAAATTGTTTTATAAGACCCAATACTTCTCTATGGGTATACTCATGGATCATGAAATGTTGTGAATTTGTGAATGAAATGAGATTTTAATTTATATAGTAATGGATGTCTTGGTTGGTATATGATTGATATTGATTCCATTTAGATTTCATGGAAGTTTCACTCATAGAACTTGATTTATGGATGAAGATACCTTGGACTTGTATTCTCTATTGATCTTGATTCCATACGATGTCAAGGGAATTTCTACCCCTTCAGTCTAGTTTGTTTAACTTATATTGGAAATGCTCTATTGACATGATACTTGGAATCCAATAGTGCAGTTACCGATTTTCCATTGAGTCTCTCCTAGGAACCGATGGGGATGCCATATTCTTCTACACCTTGGATTTCGCCCCATGAGCTCTAACACATCTATTTATATGGAATTATCATAGTAATTAGGACACATTTGATTATACGGATCGACCATGGTTGATATGAGTAACATGTGTCACGATGTCGCTATAGGGGATATGATATATTTTATAAATGGCATGGCCATGGTGTTCACCTCATATTGATTACCACTTACTTGTTTGGATTTATATTATCCATATTTCTATTTACTTTTTCCATGATCATTTTACATTCAGTACTTTTATACCTATTATATTTTGCACTTCGATTCAACATGTATTGAACAACCATGATTTTTTATAGAAAATTTGGGTGGTGAATTAATGGGATTGTATCTCACACTCAGTTTGGGATTATGTTGGGTAATTGGACAGACTATATGGTTGTAGGTATAGACTAGGGAATGCTCCCATAATATTGTGATTGAATTGTACCATGCATAGAAGTATGGGAGAACTAGACAGAGTTGAGGGTCATGATGCTAGCTGGGATTGTTTTTGGAGTTTTTATATTTTTTACATGTATTGTGATATTTCTTATAAACCTATTTTGGATTCTTTGTAGATACATGACATGATCATCATTGTATATAGGATTACTTATGGAAATGTTATATATCTTTTTATTTTTTTATGTTTATCTATTTTTTGATTTATTTACTACTTCTGCTATTGATTTTTATATTGCTACCACTATGTTACCCCCTAACAATATGGAATAGTCTCCTCATAGTCACACCTTAGGACCTCACTGCTAGTTGGGTGCCCTTGACATTTGGGAAGATGCGCTTGAGGCCATGTGGCTAACCACGCTCAGGGAACCGTTAAATGGAATCTAGGTCCAGGATGTTATATATATTACCGTGTAAAAAGTGAGTTTTATATTATTATAAGTACTAACCAATTAATGTTATTTTAATTTACCATATTTTTAACAGGTTGAAATTGTTCATGTAATTTGAGTTTTATTTTGGTGGACGGTCAAAATCACCAACTATGCTTTAGAATGTAATTTCGTGAATTGGAACACTCTAAAATGCTTTTTGGATAAGGATTCTGTACCAGATGGTGTATTGAGATTTTTTATGAGTTTTTGTAGTATCGAGATTTAAAACATTGGTCTCAGGAGGAACAAATCAGGGTGCATGGTTGGAAAATGATTAGTGCTAACCATGAAACCCATACCATATGACCTTTTTGTATAGGAATATGTGTTTTTAAAACATTGTGAGGGTATCTAAATAGTAAATAATTTTGGGGCTGAGGAATAGAGTAAATCAGATGATTGGTGCTCATTTTTCTAATTGAGCACTACGACCATGCAAGGAATGGGCATGTGGATAGTGAGCCCTGAATGGTTGGAACATTATTTTCATAATCATGCAAAAATTTTAAAGGGTTAAAATTGTGATTTCTCTATTTGAACATAAATGGTTTTCACCCCTTTTTCATCTCCTATTTTCTCAATATTCCCTTTGTGTATTTCCTCTTCCCATCTCTTTTTCCTTGGTTGTATCTCACTCATTCCTCACCCAATCTGATCACTGTCAGATGCATTAGATACCCAGATGGAATTTTCATAGTTTCTAATTTTCTCTAATTTTGTCTTGAATAAATGTATTATATCAAACAAGTGATTATTTCTAAGTATGAGGTAGGTGGTCTATGGGTTTTCCATCAAATTACAGACATTTATAAATGTATTTCATAGTTCCACAAACCATATTTTTGGCACATTTCTCTCAAAATGTGAACTATATTAAATTAAATTCTTAGATCATAAACTTGATTTTATTTAGACATTTGGAATGGTCTGAGGTCGAAAAATACACCCAAATCACCACATAAGGGGGGTTCAATTAAATTTCAAAATTTATTGTTCTTTATTTAAACCAAAATACCCAATAGGTTTATATGGATTTTCAACTTATAATAAGATACTTGAATGAATTACTGAATTATCATATTACTATAATACTTACACTACTTATGATAAATCATAAGTATAATACTTTTATTTGTAAATAAAAAACCATTGAGGTGTGTTTATTTCTTTTATTTTTAATAGGATTATTAGTGTTAATCAATTGATATGCAATGAAAAAGGGGTTAAATTTTTCACATGTATCTTGTGATTCTTATAAATGAAATAATTATAAGATTGTAAAATCGGATTAAAACTTCCCTTGTATTTTTCTTATAATTTAAATTATTAAATGAAAAGTTAATGGTAATCCCATGTAACTTATCCATTATTTAATTATGAAGTATTATTATGTCTACTTATATTATGGGTTCTAGATTAATGAAATACATCACACATTGAGAAATACATTGGATTGTTATAACAACTTCATTGGATGGGATCATATGTTAAATAAGAATATAACATGAATTGAGAGATACATGAATTCATTATATTGTAATCCACTGAACAAACTCATAGGTTAAATGAGATTATAATATTCCTTGAAAAATACCTATATTTAAATAAATAATTCCTTATACAATCTCGTAGGATAAATGAGATTATGGTATGACATGGGAAATACATTGGTTCTAAAACAGAATGCCTTGGATGGGATAACTGGTCAAATGAAATTATATTATGCTTGATTTATATCTAATTTACCGCAATTATTAAATTATAAATCTCATAAAATATATATAATCTTATATGATCATTATTATATATGGATGAATTGGTCTCATATTGGGTCCCACATGAGTAGTGTTAGATATGGATGCCTTGGATTATAGCCATTGTTCCTATTAATAATTAAATGTTCTTATGATTAGAGACATCCAACATAGATATATAAAGTATAGTCAACCATGTATCCCATAAGGAACCTCAAGAAAACATGGTTTTTTTAGTTTACTGCTTTATTTTTTATATAACTACACACTTCACATATTATATCCACCAACATGATTTTCATTAGACACCATTATTGATGGTTTGATAAGTTTTACTCTCACCTTGTTAAGTCATCCATTTAGTACCCTAATGCATATTATGACTATAAGTTATGACCTGACTGATGCTTTTATTCTATTGTATCTCTTAGGTTAGGAATTGACATGGGATTAGTGGTTGAGAATATACTTTGGAAGACTTATATAATTGGTGTATTTTTTTATAGTCTAGACCTGTTGTATGTATATCATCATATAGGTTGAATTATTTGAATTTGTGGCCTATCATGTTCATGCATGGTTGGTTTTTTCAACACCTTATGGGATATAAGTTCTTTTATTTATTGATAGTACTTTTATCTTCGGATATTTACATTAATCTATTTATTCCTCCATATATTTGGTAAGGATACAATGGGTGTAGTCACCCCACCGCACCATCCTTAGATCGTTTTTATAGTTGGTATCATCTAGTGTACATAGAGGTGTGCTTGAGGACATGTGGCTAACCAGGTTCAATTACTTATGAGTGAAACATGTCTGACACATCACAAAGGGGTATCATGTGTATGTTTTTCCAATATCCTATTGTATTGGAATGGTTGATAGGAGACTAAAAATGTGTTATCACTTAGTAAATAGCTCATTTATAGGAATCACCAACCCACACAAGGGGGAGAGATCAGGTTTCCAGGGATGAGACTGTTGTTTGTGTTATTTATTATTATAGTTGATTATTATTTAACCTTGAGTGATTAATATAATTTCAATGGTCATTAATTTAGGTGATTTACCTCTTAGCCAAATATATAAATAGAATAGGTGTGTCTATTAATCATTTCAGTCACACAGTATTCACATGTTAATACCATGCCCAACTATATTCCATACTTTTTTAATATTTTAAGATTTTTATCTATATACCATACTTTTGTTTTTTTCCTTCTTACATGCCTGTATTCCATAATTATGTGATAATATTTCTTATTTATGTTATTGTATTATTTATTTAAATAATGTTTCTACATCAACCTAAATGATTTTTTCCGAATATCTTAATAGTAGAATTATATTTATCTATCTTAAAATAAATTAGAGAAATTAAATGATCATAAAATGGTTAATGAATTGACCTATTTAGAGTCATTAAATGTTTACATAATTTTATTTATTTTAAAAAATTCATGATATTTCTCATTGATTGATTTCAGTTAAATGGTGTGTTAATTACAACTTATAAAGGCTTGTACCTATATAACTTGGGAATGAAAAACCGCATAACTGAATCCCTATATGCAAAACTTAACCAAAGTAGGTAATTTTTTGGAATATTAAATCTATGAAATAAACCCATCAAGGGAATGTTATGATATTAAATAAAGTTTTTTCAAATTGGTTTTACTTAAATTGGATGAAAATTCTAATTTATAGAGCATTTCCTCAACAAAATGGGAATGGATGACCATATAACTGAACCCAGGTTTGAATGACTTGACTATCATAGGTAACCTCAATATTTATTATACTTGGTACTTAACCCCTAAGGTGGTATATTTATCATTAATAGGGATGGTTATTTAGTGTTTCAATATGCAGTTTTATGGTGTATCATATAAAAGTATGGTGGAATACAACATAAATAATCCTCTTGTTGTGATAAAAGTATTAATGTTTTATTTTTCATCTTTTGTTATAAGGAATCAGTTAGTTAAAATGACACTTACAACCTAATTTTTTTTTGTCTTCTATATATTATGATTTACACTTTATTTATCCAATCCAATTGTGAGAGGTTTTGAAAAAATAAATGGGTTTAAATGATTTGTGAGATAATTCACCTATAATGATTTGATATGCCAAATAAATATAGTGTCAAGTATAGTATATCGGTAACTAGTACATGAAATTTTAATAATTTAAGCCTCTTTGATGTTTATAATAAATTTCAATTGATGTAATTCATTAAATAAAAACTTTTAATGGTGTTTATTTCATGGAAGTTACTTTAAGGGTTAGTTTGAATGTTTCCTTTAGATTTACCTTGGACAGGAAGATGAACGTTACCATGGATCTCTAATGACATATTTTTTTGATATTTTACCTAGAGGTTTAGTGGATGATCCTCGTGACTTTTTAGGTATGAAACTTATTTTAGGATTTGATGTTTTGGGTATGTGATGGGTTAGCCCAAGGAGGTATCACCCACAGAGGAAGAAGCGTCGGAAAATTTTGCCATTAAATATTCATATGAGAGGGATCATTACAGGACCATTTGAATCAAGAAGGATTCTAAGTTGTGAAACGAGAAACCAAGGTATATGGGTGGTCATTCATTATATATATCCTTTTGAAGGATGTTAGATTTATGCAATGGTCATGATTAGTGGGTTAGACTAGCCTATGTCCTGGTTGGCCAATTTTTTGATTATGAGACCTTTCCTCACACTTGATAGATAAATTTTAGGTTTTTCAACTAGGTGATATATGTATATTGTAATAAAACTCATCTTTGTTCCATTGAATTGGATATCACATGCCTAGAATGCATCATGTCATTGGGATATTTAATTAAATGTGATTTAACACCTATTGTATGGATGTGATATCAAGGTAGTACACACTGTTGAACATGGAACCCATTGAGTTACGGTATGTTGCAATGATTCATGTGTGGTTATGTGATAATCATTCATGGTTTATGGTTTTGAGAAATGTGATCATTAGAATATATTTATGTAATTAGTTCATGACCACTTGAAATAAAATAGTTCATGAGTACTAGATGATTAAGTTTATGGGTCATCTCAATATTAGAGTGACCTAGTCATTAATATCTTATTGCAATCAAGGTATCCATGTGATATTAATAGAAGGATGAGTTATTATGATACTCAAGTTGAAATCTCAAAGAATTTCGATTGTTTTGAAATTACCATTCATAGTTAGCTTGGATTTTATATCTGATATTAAAGAGGTATGCGATCATGTCTTAGAAATAGATTCCTTCATGCATCTAAAAGTTAACCAGATTTAGTCTACTTTTATGGGGTTATGTTTTTTATCTATTCATGTTGAAACTAGGTGTAAGTAGGTGATCCATATCCTAGAAAAATATTTTATGGTGATGGAGAATGTTCCATAGGATAAGTTTACGTTTTTAGTAAGAGAATTACTTGGAAGGTCTTATGGTGGGGATCGTCACATTAGTTACGAAAAGCATGTCCTTCATGGTAATGGAACACATCAATTGAGGAATATGGGGAATGGTTAGAATGGATCCTGGATGCTCATGATATGGTATGTTCAAGAATCTAGTTTTGTATGAAAAATTGAATTTTTGAGTCAAGTATGAATTTGTATCATGTCTGGATACTCGATTTAGTCTAAGGGAGAGTAAGACATCTAGGATATGTAATAGTTCATTACTATGCCTATTCATTGAAGGTATCATGATGAAAAATAGTTTTGTTATGAACTGAACCATTTATGAACACTCAGAGTAGAGATTGGACTTCAATGGTTATGTCTGAACATCTATGGGTACCTTTAGGATTTAGGGTAACTTGACCGAGCCCTTAAATATGATGTTTTATTTTCAAATGGATATCCTCTAATTAGGCCGACATGAAGTATATCAACTGATCTTTTAGTAAAAACGTTTATGTGGTAATTTGAGATTTCTTGTGTACGTTATATTAGTATAATGAGAAGGTTTTAGTGAAAAATATTTATAACTGCACTGTTGGGGTATGATGGTGTTTTTTGGTAGGTGGGGGACAACCATGAATTGGTAGTGGTGAATGTTTTGGATTATAAACATAGATTGTTGAAATACTCATGCCTTGTATGGAAATGAGTGCTACCAGGGAGGTAAATTGGGTGTTGTGAGGAGCCTGTATCATGGATGGACTAAGTCACAAATTTTCAGGAGACATGGTTTTATGAGTTATTTTATGTAAATAATAACCTAGTTTTACGTGATCATGGCTTGGGGAAAGTGATACATTCCTTTTGATGGAATCTTAGTGTACTATTATCCTAGAGTGGATAATGATAAATTTATTGAAAACATCCAGAGTATGATAAGAGAGTGTCAACTACATTCAAATATATCTAAAAATTATTTCTTGTGAAATGAAAGTAATCATTAGGAGTTATGGTTAAGGATAATTATAATTTAATCCATAAGGTGGGAAGTAAACCATTGACCACTTGAGGGTGGTGACCCCCGTTGTGAGTTTAACCTTAGATAATTCCATGGTAATTGTTTTTAAAATCTGCAATAGGTGATGGTTGATGTTTTTGTAATCACTCAGGCATGACCACCATTCGAGTAATTATGTATGTGGATGGATGAAACGTTGGATACGGTAATTAGAGATTCGTTTCATTTGTATGATGATGAAAATGATTATAAGGTTGGGAGTGGGACATCAGTTGCAAGTTGGTGACCATCATGTGTGAAGTATTGTGGGTCCTTGGGGATGACTATTTGATAGTTGTTTGTATACTAAATTAAATTGGATAAATGGAACAATGTATGACTATATTTCTCATAAAATCCTAGGAATATATTTGAACATGAAATTGGGTGGAGTCTGAGCATTGGATTTGAGACTGAGGACCCTATGATGGTACACTTGATGGTTTTTCTATCTATTTAATTCACTTGCTTAAAGTATCCATTAATGTATCAATCATCATATATTTTAATGTATGTTAATATACTCATACAATAATAAATTTAGGATTCCTTGGATTTGATATTACCTTCACAGCTACCTCTCATTTTATCCCATATTTAAACTAATGTTTAATGGACAACTACCATTAGGTAGATATTTTCTGAAAGAGACATCTAGATGTAATTTTGAGCCTTTCCATCAATCTATGTATTTCACTTATATTATCGATTCATAGGATCACATTTAGTAATGATTTAAAAATATCTATAGCTTCATCTCAAACATCTTAGACATGAGAAAATAGGCAAGGAAAGATCATATTCCTCTAACATTGTTAGTTTGATCCATTAAGAGTAGGTAATCATCATTTTTAGAGAATTATGATTACCCATATAAAATAATCCCTAGAATATTTTTAGAGAACCTTTGTCTAATAATAATTACAGATCCTAGAAATAGATTGAACAATAATAAGGGGAGGTGAATCAGTTGTATCCTTTTACAAATTCCCACTTAAAATTAAACCTCTTGAACTTGTTATGTTTTTTGATTCACATAGTTATTTATTGCTGACATACCTCATGTGCAATAAAAATATAATTTAGATCATCATATATAAGGATCTGATTGGATCAATGGGACATGGAGTGGTGAGTAATTTATCCTATTTTTATATTATGAGTTGTTACCTTTTAAAATCAACCTCAAGAACTGATTAAGGTTCTCAATCCACTAAAAATAAATTGTCTACATTGAATCATATATATAAATAAATACATATAAATTAACACTATATCTACATGGGTTCTCTACATAGGAACACTACTTACAAGGTTTGTTAGTTTCCTCAATATTGATTCTCTACTATGTCTACAATATTTTACAGCACAGTTTCCTATGTGTAACATCCTCAACCTAGAATCAACTAACCTATTCCCCAATTCTAGTCACCAAATGACCTAAAGTGTGACTCCCCATGTGAAAAATATTGAGAACTAGAAGTGAGGGTCTAATAGATCATGTGTGAATACTATTCCCTCATCAACATAGTAATCCATAGTAGAAAACATGTAAAATAAAGTAAACAATGAACAATAAACCAGAAACATGCATTGCTAACCATTTTCAAAATAGGGAATAACCAAAACCAAATGGTAAGTATGCCATGTCTAAGGTAACAACACAAAAATTGAATAAAACAAAAAATAATGAAAACGAGATGAATCCCCAACATGGGTCCAAACTACAAATATGAATCCTTATCCACGCACATCCCAATCCCAACTCAACACCCGAGCATATAGCCCTTTTCTTTATCCAAAACTACAATCATGAAATCTTCTTGGGTACCCAACGAAGGCCTGGGCAGGGTTTGAGTATAACTCAGTAGGCCACCACTTATAGTGTGCCAAATATCTAGTCTAAATTTCTAGTGCATGAAATTACAAAATATATAAAAATATAAAGAAAAGATAACTGAGGTTCCATTAGTTAACAATATTCAATTTAACAATTCCCATCATTATTTCCATTTTCATATCGTATAACGTCTTCATTACTAAGTTAATTTCCATCACATGTTCCACTTGTTATGAAATTACATCATTTAAACAACGGACTAAGACGATAAAATATCACGCATAAGGCAATAAGTCAAGTTCCCTATATCACATGGGACAAACATTTCACAAAAAATTTCATCACACTTACCATGGATCCTTGGTACAAGTAGTCTCAACAAATGAATCTGTTATAGGTATAGAGCCTCATTACCCTTCCCTAACCCATGAATTAATGGGTGGGGTACAGAGCCTCAGTCTAACCAGACCCGTGTGCATGGATCCTCATGTCTAAGACCCCACAACTACCAAGCCATGTGAACATTATTCTTTATCTATTTACCACATATACCATATCAAAACCATACACAAAATAGTACACAAACCATTTTCATCTCATAATTATTTAATATGATAGTTATCATCAAGAGTTAACCCATTATCCCATTTAACAAATACATTACATATCCAATTTTACCCCTTTCTCTTTTCCTTTTCATAACCCATTTTCACATAATCAACAATTCAAATTATTTTGGCCCATTTAAAATATTCATCAACTTCACCTAGGTTAATCCATTTAACACATTCATTAATTCAAAATGATGTACCCATTTAACATGTTCTTCATTCTACATATATTGACCCACTTATGCATTTCATGTGCAATTTATAAGTTTTTTAGTATAATCAATTTATTTTACCCAACTCATTCATATTAAGAAAAACAATCTCTTATGCCACCAACGAAGTCTAGAGACAACCAAAATTATTCTATTTTCAACTCCACTAACATAAAAACATGTTCAAAATTGGATCTACTTTATCGAAATCCAATTCTATTCTTAACCTTACAATTTTCCATGTTTTGGAATGTTGATACACCCCATGGGTGGCCCTAAATCAGTCAAAAATATCCTCAATGCAACCCATGGGGACCATGAGGGGTCTAAATAATCATTTATTCAACCATTTTACCAAATATTACTAATTGAATCAAATAAAAATCAATAGTTATGAAATATCACAACTATATAAACAAAAATTGACAATAAGACTATGATATATGACTTAAAGACCTCCTACCTTGAGTATGAAGAGGAATGCATGCTTATCCTTATCCTTTGATCCAGATTCAAGCACCCATTAATTCCCCAACCTATGATCCACTAAAAAAATATGGTTTTAGGGTTTCATCAGAAGAAGAATAAAATCAAAAATCTTTAATCCTGAGAAGATAAGTAAGAGGAATGTTAGACTTACCTTTAGCTTCAATCTGCAGCCAAAGTCACTCCAAATGGCCTATAATCAAAGGAGATCCACCCTTGGAAGGCTTGGGATAAAATGGTTAATCACTATGGTTGAAAGGGGGAGAGTGGTGAATAAAATTAGGTGAATATCTTAAAATCCTAAGGCACACTTTGGTAAATTCACACTTTTTAATGGGGTGCACATTTTGACAACATAGTTTTCTAGACCATGCACAAACCATGAACCTACCGCTACCCAAGAGGGGTTGAGTCACATAGTTATCTAGGGAGGCCTACACAGATTGAAAAACATGCTCTAACCATGCAGGATTCCTCTATCCAACGGTGCATGGTTTGATATCCCCCCTTGCACAATTTACTTAACCATGCACCATTCCTTCTGGCTATCATTGTTTAGGCTCATAGTTTACACTAACCGTGTGAAAACCACGCAACATGCACAGGATGGACCAATTTATAATTATTTCAGCCCGAACCCCCAGAACACCCTTGAGACTCCTCATACACATGATAAACATTTGATTGACCAAATTTAATATATTTAAAAAAAAAATTTAAAAAGTAACATACGTCAATGAATCCTAGAATCTTACAAATTCTACACCTTATAACGACTCATCCACACGCTGCATTGCTAAGCATCACTGAGCTACTAAAGAAATGATATCGGGCCAATGGGACCACATATCCGACTCTATTCCCCATGTTTCTTCCTAAACATTTACATCCAGCCATAAAACTCTAACCAAGGAAAAAATATTTCTTTACAAGACATTATCATTAAGATCCATAATAGGAACTGGATTCTCCTCAAAAGATGAATGGACCTCAAGCTCACCAAGATTAACATCTATCATATTTGATGGGTTAAGGTGATACTACCAAAGTTATGTCTCTGTAAAAACATCAAGTATGTCATTATACTATTGTGGAAGATCCAGATGGTGCACAACTAGTCCAATCCTCCATATAATCTCAAATAGACCCACATCCCTAGGTACCAACATACGCTTCTTTTTAATTCAACGGAGATAGAAACTTGGATACACCCAAAGAAACACACGTTCCCCAACCACAAACCGAAGCGGTCTACGATGCCGACCCACATAAATCTTTTACATTCTTTGATCCATTTACATACAATTATGAATCAACTGAACTTGTTTTAAAATCTCCTTCCTGAGACTTAGTCCTAATAACTTTAATTCCCTAGCTTCAATCCAACACAACGAAGATATACATATCCTACCATAGATCACCTTAAACTGTTCCATATGAATCATAGATTGGTACCTATTGTTTTATAAAAAAATAAAATAGTGATACGTTCTTTTTCCATGATCCAGCAAAATCTAGGACACAAGCTTTCAACATGTCCCCAAGTACCAAAATAGTACGCTCTGATTTCCCATATTTCTGTGGGTGAAAATCTTTATTGAAAAATACAAGGGAACCAAGAACTTTCTGTAGTCCCTACAAGAAGAAACAAGTGAAACATTGATCATGATACTAAACTATAGTCCACATTACCCCATGAAAACAAACTACCTCTACAACATACTACTCACCCAACTGATCAATAATGAAAGTATATCCAATTGGAAAAAATGATCCACTTTAGTCAATTGATCCATGAACCCCTATATCACATCATTTTTATAGGTGCCCTCAGAATAAACACCATGAAATACATCATCACATCCTCCCACTTCCATTCTAGAATGGGCAATGGCTGCAACAGACCACCGAACTATGGATGTTCTGCCTTCACCTACTGATAGGTTAATCATTATTCCATGAAACCTAAAACATATTTCTTCATCCTGGTCCACCGATAGTACCTACGAAGTTCGCAATATATTTTAGTCAAACCAAGAATCACTACCCACATTGAATCATGAAACTCATGTATCAAATTTTCTCTTGTACATGTTGGGAAAACAACACGACTATGAACATAAATGATACCATCATCACCGGTGGTATATCTAGAAAGCGACTCACCACCTTTATGAATCTCCCTTAAAGACAAAAATTATGAATCATCATGCTTCCTCTCATAGATTCAGCTCAAAAACATAGAATCAACTACTAGGGATTCAATGGTCATATTCCATTGACCATATTACCCCTCAAGATTCATCTCAACAAAAAACACCATCATCTTCAACTCCCAACATGATTCATGGACCTCCTGATATTGAGTTTTATAACTCAAATCTTCTTTTACATCGGTTCCCATTGTTGGTGTTGAAACCATCTCAAATTCAATGGATTTCAGGTATTCAACCCATCTTCATTGAATAATATTCAAATAATGATGGAAGAAGATATACTTAATTCTTTTGCGATCGATGTACATAATAAATTGATCTCCCAATAGGTAGTGCCACCAAAATTTTAAGGAATGAACCACTACATACAATTAAAGATCATGTGTAGGGTAGTTTCCATCAGTAGGTCTCAAATATCTGGACCTGTAAACCACAACACAATCATCCTGCATCAACAACACCCTAATCTCAACACCATATATATCATAAAACAATGTCTACCCCTTATACAGACCAGGTCAGATCAGAATCTATGTGGTAGTAATCCACTTCTTAAGCTCTTAGAAAACATTATCACATAACCCAGACCACTAAAACATGATTTCATTATCAGTTAATCCCAAAATTGGTGGTTCTAAATGAAAAAAAAGATATAATCAAACATCAGAAATAGCCAAAATAAAATCCAAAAAACCTCGGACATCAGAAACATTCTTAGGCTACTCCTAAGAATCAAATTCTGACACTTTTCTTCGATTCTATGGACACAAATTCCTATGAGATGACGTGCACTATGAAATGAACCTTATAGATCCATAAATGGCATTTGGATACATTTACATATATCCTATTATATCTTAGTTTAATCCAGAAGATTTCAATATGTTTGGCATGATCGTCCTAAGTGTTAGAGTACCCCAAGAAGTCATCAACAATGAAAACTAAAAAATAATGTAGGTAAGGATGAAAGACTTGGTTCTCTAAGGACACAAACACTTCCAGTGATTTGGTCTACCAAACAGAAACAATAATACAATCATAAAACCTATATGCGACTATGAAGTTAGTCCATGGTATATCCGAAGCTCTCAACCTTAGCTGATGATACCATAATTTAAAATAAATATTAGAGAACACATAAGAAACCGTTAGTTGGTTAAAGAGATCATCGATTCGAGGGAGAGGGTATCTATTCATAACTTTCATCTAATTTAGCTTCCTATAATGGACACATAACTTCAATGATCCATCCTCCTTATTGTAAAATAGCACAGGATATTCCCAAGGTGAAATACTCAAGAGAATAAACCCTTTATTATATAACTCCTATAACTATGTTTTATGTTATTAGAGATCTTTTTTCCATTATATATGGAATAATGGAAACTAGTTCTGCTCCTAGAAGCAACTCAATCATGAACTCAACATCCCTCTCGGGAGGAAACCATGAGAAGTCCTCAGAAAAAGAATCTTGAAACTAATACACCACTAGAGGATCCATCATCATCAAGAATAAGACAATCCTATTGGGTTTTGAACTCTCCCAACTTCTCACAAACTGGCCATGCGTAACCTGTTTGGATGTCCCATTCACCATGATGGGTATATAGGTCTCCCTCAAAAGATGTGGATGTTATCTTACATTAGTAATAGTCATTGTGGGATTGGTATAACACTTTCCAATATATACAAAAAACTAGATCTGAACTTGAAATATCATGCACAAACATGTTCCGTAAGAAATGGTATGTACTAACCTAGAGCTTACAACCCTTACATTGCCTGATATTGTTTGCTCGCACCCCTAATGGTGTATAAATCAACATAATCCCAATCATTTGTTCCACTTAAAGTCCCAAAAAAATAACAAATTGGGAAGTAGATAAATAATTCAAGATGACTATATCAATTAAAGATTTAGAAAGTGTGGAAGCCATAAGAATGGTATATAAAACTATCGATGGCCTTGACCCACCACATACAGGTGTAGACTGAACCACATGAATATGACCTGAACCTCAACCCTGGGCCCCATTAAAAGTTCCTGACATCGTACTACCCTACAAATAGTGATGGTCTCACCTCATAGTACCAAATTTTCAACCTAAACATGTACGTTTTGTCGAACACCAACTGCCTACCTAGTATGGGGTAACCAACCCCCTTCCTGTTATTGGTACCAAACTCAATCCTTATCCATTCCTCGATGTCAAGGGTTCCTACAATACCTCACCACATTCCCCATTCTGTTGTATTCTTAGAACTCAACTGGGGGTTTCGTGTATTGACCACGCATGTGCCTCAACCTGCCACGTGGACAAAAAGACACCTAGTTACCACCCTATGAGGTGGATCCTTTATTGTCACAACGCCACACACTTCAACCTTGATGAATATTTATAAGGAGATGCTCCCTACCCTTGGAATTTGAAATAGTGGACTATCCAACTAGAACCATAAACTCCCTAACTGAAGCATATTTTAAGTTCCCTTATGAAATAAGGGCCCGGTCCAACACTTTTGAAAACCTATTTAAATGAAATATGTTCACCTAGGACTTAATATCATTTCAATTTCATTCTTTCAAATTTAATTCTGTAGAGGCCTAATCCCATACCAATGGTGGAAAAAATCATGCATGTCTATGAAAAGGCCCACATAATCCATCACTGACATAGTTCCCTATGTTAACACTATAAACTTTGTAGCCTTATCCTGTATCAAGGTCTCCAGATATAAATGATCCAAAAACGTTTCCTAAAAGTCTTTCCATAATATACCATCAGACGTAGAACACTACCCTCAACCATACCTACTACGAGTCATGGATAACATGGGGTAAACCCACTTAAATAGTCACAAACCTTTCATTATACACTATTCATTAAAACTATTTACACACTCATGATGAAAATTCTTCCTCCTTAGAAAATTTACCATTTCACAACCTTTTACAGCCAACATTTTAACATATTTACATCCCTTCATTTATCATAATATTTTATCCATTCTTTCACATCTATTCCATTTATTCATTTTCAATATATAATTAGACCCCATTTTCTTCAAATTTTCAATAAATTAAAATGAAATATACTCTTTATGACCCACACACCCATCCCGTACATGCCTATCATAATTCTTTCCACCTGCATCACTAGGTGCATATGATGGTTCTTGTATTCACAAGATCATACCATTATGGCATCAAAAAAAATCATAAAATAGTCACATCACACAAAAAGTTCATCACCTAATAGTGAAATATCAATCTACTATAATGAATCATATCAAGAAAAACAATTCTCTCCTTAGTTACTTTTATTTTCCCTCATACATTGGTTAGATACTACCAAGAATGATCTCATTGACAAGTGGAGGCACATCCCAATCTCATGTCTACCATAACAAATAATAATAACACTGAAAAGAAATGCTCTGATAACACTTTGTAATGTCCCCGACCTAGAATCCAATAACCAGTTCCCCGATCCAGATCACCACATAACCTCAAGTGTGCCTCCCCATACACTAGTGGTTTCCAATTAGAAGCGACTATCTAATAGTTCATGGGGGAGACTATACCCTCATCACCATAGTAAGACACAATAGTCCACATATGAAATAAAGGAAACAATAAACAATAGACATAAAACATGAATTACTAAGCATTTACCAAATAGGGTATAACCAAAACCAAACGATAAGTATTCCAGTTCAAAGATAAATATTCCAAAAGTGGGTAAAACCCAAAATAATGATAACATGATAAATCCTCAACATGGGACCTAACTCCACGTCCGTGTCCTCATCCATGAACAACCCAATCCCAAATTAACTCCCTAGAATAGGGCCTTTACCCTCTTCCAAACCTACAACCCTAAAATATTTTTGGGTACCCAATGGTAGCCCGAGAAGGGTGTGAGTCCAACATAGTAGGACAACACCAAAAATTTATAAAAAATATCCAGTCTAAATAGATAGTGCATGGAAGTACTAAATAAATAAAGAGATAGAAAAAAGTCAATTTAGGTTCCATTAGTTAACAATATTCACTTTAACCATTTCCATAATTATTTTCATTCTAATCTCTTATACCTTTTTTATTACTTTGTTCATTTCCAAGACATGTTCCATGGGTTAGGCATTTCCATCATTTACAAAATAGAATAATCTATTCAATTATCATTAAAAAAGTAATAAGTCATGTTACCTATCTCACTTGGGATAAACATTTCATAAAAAAATCCATATCATTTAATTTGTATCCTCTATCCAGGTAGCGTCATAAAATGAAACTGTTTTAGGTATAGTGACTCAATCTCCATCCCTAACGCATGAATTATGGGGTGGGGTTTAGAGCCTAATTTTAACATAACCAATGGTCATAAACATGATAGTTAACAATAAGCCTCAATCCATTATCCCATTTACCCATTACATTACATATCCAATTTTAACCCTTTCACTTTTTCATGTCATAGCCCATTATCACATAATCAACAATTCACATAATTTTGGACCATTTAACATATTCATAAATTTACCATACGTTAACCCATTTAACACATTCATCAATTCTCAAGAATTTACCCATTTAACATGTTCATCATTCTACATTCATTAACCCACTAATTCCTTTCAAGTACAATTCATTAGTCATTTTTCACAATCATTTTATTTCACCCAACCCATTAATATTAAGCCAAATAATCCCTTAGTCAACAATAAAAGTCTAGAAACAACCACCATTATTTCAATTTTAACTCACCTAACATATCAACAGGTTCAACATGGGATATACTTTATCACCATCTAATTCTATACTTAACCTTACCATTTTCCATGTTTAGGAATGTTGGCGCACTGCATGGGTGGCCCTAAATAAGTGAAATCATTCTAAATGCATCCCATGGGGACCAAGAGGGGTCTGGATCATCATTTAGCCAATGATTTTACTAAATATCACTAAATTAATCAAATAAACATCAATAAGAAAGCAATATCACAACTATATTTTCAAAGATCAACAATAAGACTATAGGATATAACCTGTATACCACCTACCTCAAATACGAAGATGAACAGATTCTTATACCTAGCCTTAGATTCATATTCAAGAACCTTTTTAAACCCAAACCATATATCCACTATAATAAAAAGTTATTCAAGTTTTAAAAAGAAGAATAAAAAATATACATTCCCTAATATAGAATGGACAGGCAATAAGAGCGTTAAACTTACCCGGAGCTTCAATCTGCGCACAACGACACTCCCAATGACCTAGAATCAAATAAGAACCAAACTTGGGAGGATTAGGTTGGAAGTTTCCTTCACTAGGGTTTCAAGTGGGAGAATGAGTATGAAAATTAGGTGAATATCCTAAAATACCAAGGGGAAAGTTTGGTAAATTCAAACTTTTTAATGGCATGAAAGGTAGGATGCATGATTTTCCAAACCCTGAGCCTACTTCTTTTCAAAAGTTTTTGAGTTGAAAAGTTACCTGGGGATTTACACACTATTTTAAAACCATGAACTAACCATGTGGGATTACTTTCTCCAAAGCCTCATAGTTATTCCTTCCCCTATGTAGGGATTACTTAAGCATGCAGTGGTCCTCCTGGCTATCATGATTTGAGGGAAATATTTACACTAACCATTCTAAAACCATGAAACATGCACAAAATTAAACCTTTTCTCTTTATTTCATTCCACAAACCCTCGGAACACACATAAGCCTCATCAAACACCCAATAAAAAATTAATTAACAAATTTTATGATATTTAAACCAAACATTAAATAAGAATATACCTCCATAAATTCCGGGATCTTACACACTATGACAACACAAATTATAGATTCAACTAGAATATATAACTTTATTATAACAAGGATCAACATAAGAATGAAAAATGGTGATTTATTCATTTATTAATAGATATATCAATCGGTTTTCACCTATAATCCTTCAAGATCTTTAATACCCAATGATGTATGGTTGCTGGTCTTGAAAATTCAACCAGATTCTTAACGATCTACATCTTCTCACTTTTGCAGTGTTATGAAAGGATTATTATAAGTCACTTTTTTTCTCATGTTAAATATCTTCCCCACATGGACAACACTGTGCGAATCTTCCACATTCTCTCAATTCATTAAGAATTCTCACTTCTCATTCAATTATTCTTCTTTTGATCGATCCTCTTAATTTAATTTTGGGATCCTTTCCAATTAAAATTCCATTTCTCAGAATCTTTATGGTAGAGAAAAACCACCCATAACTCTTCCATAAATCCCATGATATCCTTTATTTCATGCAATGTAATTACCTATACTTCAAAAAATGAAATTCCCTTTTTAAATGAATAAATGTCTTATCCTGTATGGTCATTATTGAAAACACGAGCAGTACTTTTTTTATTTTTAATATCTATTGTTTATTGGATTTAAAATAATTGTATGAATGATAATATTGGATAATATATCTATTTTACATGGACTATTAAGATTAGTACGTTAAGGGTTATGATTACACTAATGAAAGAAGTAATGAAATCAACTGGTATTATCATACCCAATGACTCCAATTTATCAGAGCTTCCAAGGGAGATAACATCACTATACATTTATCTTGACTAAGAATAATCCAAGATTCAATAACTAAATCATGTTTGTAACTATTTATGGTAGCCATTTAATCTCATTAAGATCACAACCCATACTATATAAACCAGATAACCCCATTAAAATATCACAATCACACATGTTACACTTAGGGATTTCTCTAGTGTAGTAAAGGGTTATGTAGCTAGAGCATAATAGTATGAATTTTAATATTTTTATAATTATTATATTTATTAGATTATTATTATTTATTATTGAAATTATTAAATAATATGTTGAATAAATATTAGATTTGTATACGATGAACCAAAAAATTTATTTTTAGAAAATATACAATTTAAATCAAGACACTATTTTTTGTGAATTCAATAATATTTTTAAATAAATTAAATTTTAATAAAATATTATTATTATATAATAATTATTAAATATAAATTATAATAAAATTTTATGAAGTCAAATGTAATTTTTGGAAGGTTTGGAACACTGTTTTTGTCAAAAAACAATTATTATTAAATAAATGGGAATTTTGATTTAAATGTGTAAATTATAATTTTTATTAAGTTATTATAATAAAGTAAATATTTCTTTTTTAAATTCCTTTTGAATTTATCTAATGGTTAATTTTTCAGAATTTTCATAAAAATTGGATTTTTGGAAAAAATTTAAATCTGGTATAAATATATGTTTTGTATTATGGCATCATAATGACCCAAAAATGATGTAATATATGACATAAAATGTTTAAAAGAAAAAAATTATGTTTTAAATTTAATACAATGTTTTTGGGTATTATTTAATCAATTTTATAAACCCCTAATGAAGTTTCCAAAAGCTATATTATATTTTAAGGTTTTAAATGAAATTATTAATAAAAAACTCACTTGAACAAAAAAGTGTATTATTTTAATGAGTAAGATTCTTATCCTCATGAAATAATGAAAAGACCACATATTTTAGAGAAACCATGGGGAAAATGGTTTTTTTGTTTTCATTACTTTATCATTTAGAGTCCAAAATATATGTTTCGAAAATAATAGAGAATATTTCTCACTTTTTCTCTATAAACCCTCTATTGGATCCATAAAAACACATATATGAATAAACAATATACTGGAGATCATGATCAAAAAGCGTATATCTTTTCACCATATATTATTTTACTGGTCCTAGATCTTGAATAGAGATATGGTTTATAATTTATGGATGATTAAAGTCAAGATCCCGAAAAGTTTTCATGAAGGTCCATTTATGAAGGTGTGTTTACAGAGTCCCAATAACAGAGGTCACATTCGTGGAGTTACATTCTCAAAGATCCACTCAAAGATTCCCCATTCTCAAAGTTCTAGTTCTTAGAGGTCCCATTCCAAGATATCCCTTCTTGACCATGCAAAGTCCTGATGGTACCTCTGGACAATGACATTCAGATTCATGGAGCACTTCACGAACATGTGAATAGTTGATGGTATCTTCGCTAGAGAGACAATCAGAATTGTGAAACATATTCAATTAATTAATACAATAATTATTAATTATATCCTACAATATTCATGAAACTCATACCATATAAATCCTCCCTTTGTCTTCATTATGAGGGGGCATAGACACTGAAATATGATATCACTCTCTCAATTCTTGATGCTCCATAGATTTGAAAAATCTCATAAATCATCATGTATATGCATATAAAACCTCCTAAATCATGTTACTGATATCCTCCACCTATACTGCATATGATTTTAATGAATCAACAATCCATTTCATGGCTGAATATGGACCTTTGAGAAACTTTAGGCTTCACAAATCATTTGACCATCATGAAGAAATAATATTATGAATCAATACATAACTCCAAGGCATGTGAACTGTGTTTTTTAAAGTCGTTTTCTTTGTGATAACCTAATATCTATGAATACATATCCTTCACGTGACATTGATATCCAATTATCCCAATACTTTGTTAGACTGGGATCTCTATGAAGCCTTATCCTTCGTAAGACCCTGAGATCTGTGAAGTCCCATCCTTCACGAGGTCCTGAGCTTCGACAATCCCCATCATTTGAGATACCCTGATCACAAAAAATCTCTATATTTCATCATACCCTAAGCACTATATAACCCCATCCTCCATGATACCTTGATCTTCAATAAGCCCCATCTTTGAGATACTCTAGTCACTATGAAGTTCCAGGATTTGTGAGATCCTAAGCTCCTTAAATCCACATCCTTCAAGAGACCCTGAGTTCCATTAAGATATATTATTCATAATAACCTATTCTCCCTAAAGTCCCATAATTCACAAGACCCAGATCCTCATTATAGATCCCACCTCCTTTTCTTTTGCTCCATATGGCAGGGGCTTCACCCCTGCACCCTCGCACAGGATCTGTGCCAAGCTATGGTCCAAGGACTTCGGCCTGGACCCTTTTTTACGGTCACTGCACCCTATGATAAATTTAGAGTCACACCATGAAATTTTTGGTCTTGGTTTTGAAAATTTTATATTTTAACCTTATACAACCCTAAATTCCACCACATTTAATAATGTGATTTAATATATTCCCCCACACTCCTTGAAATACTTTGATTCAACAAATTCCTCTATGTTCATTTCCCATATCATGATTCAAGATTATAATTTTTGAATCCCTAAGAACGTGGAGTCATAATACTCCTCAAGAAAATCCTAAAAACCTGCTACCCAACTACCATACCAAGTTCAATTAGAAAGGGCTGCTCATGCAAAAGTCCAACACCAACCACTGCTTGGTATCTTCTGCCTAGTAGTCCTTGCTACATGACATTAAACTATAGTATACCCTATATGAAGAACATAGGATTCCTCCTATTAATAACATTATATGTTCCACATGTCAATAATGATATTCATAGTAGTCCTTTCTACATGACTATAAATTTTAGTATACCATATAGGACCAAAATAGGATGCCTCCTCTAATATATGTGAGATGAATTATTCTATTAAATTAAGATGCATCATATAATAATCTTGAGAAGACAAAAAAACAAATGTGCCTCCTTAATATGTGTAATCCATGAATCATATCCCTTGACCCAATAGAAAGTTTGGATTCCCTCATGACCCGACATGAGGAAGAAATAATGGGAAGCTCAATGGACAAGCTCCACACAACTTCTCCATTCACATGAAGTAAAACTGAAACCATACCAATGAAATGGACATGTAATTACCTCATGACATGAAATGAGAAATAAATTATGGTATGATTATATGTGTAATATCCATACACCGAATCCATATCACATGATGTTAAACTATATGGATCAGTCCTGTCACACGATCATAAACTGCGTCATCGAACTACATGAGTTTTGATCTCTATCCTCTAAAAAGGGTATGTTGGATGCCTCTCTAAGGTTGAATCCAGAAAAATGGTAATCCCATGTGTGAAATATTCCCTCCTAGGTATAAACCTCCCATATCCTCTATCACAATGCACTTGATCCATCCATCCTATATTTTCCTCCACATGACATTCTGATCCATTGATAAACTATCAAGGTGTGACATATTCCATCCAAGAGACAAAACTCTTGGATTTTTATCCAAGGGGAGTTCTTATCCATTTGTAAACTATCATTGCTTGAAATAACCCCTCTTAGGGATGAAACTCCATAATCTTCCTCCATGGGGTGTTCTAATCCATCAGTAAACGATTCAGGTGTAACATCTTCCCTCATAGAAAAGCACCTATTAAATCCACCTTAACAAGGGATTTGATCCATCCATCCTAGATTCTCCTCCATAGGTTGTTTAATCCTTCCATAGATACCCCATTAATAACATCTTACTTCCAAGGGAAACACCTCCTGGATCCACCTCAATAGGTCATTTTGATCTAAAAATCTCAATCCCCATCCATGGGTCATTCAGATACCTTAGTAAACTATCCAGCTGTGACATATTCCCTCCTTGGGATGAACATTTTGGATCTTCCCCACATGGAGTTCGATCCACAATGGAAAACCCATGTGTGACATCTTCCCTCCCAAGGAATGATCTTTTGGATCTTTCTGATAGGGCATTCGATCCCACAAATAGTAAACTATCCATGTGTGGAATCTTCCCTACTAGGGACACACCTTCTTAATCTGTCCCCATGGGTCATTCTGATCAACCAATACCATCTCCACAAGGTGTTAAACTCATTCCTTGACCAATGTACACAAGATTTTCTGATTCATATTCACAAGATGTTAAACTCACTCCCCTTTCCATAATACCTATCCCATGTAGAAGTATGGGATCCCTAAGGTAAGCATCATTTGAAGACATATTCCCCTAGACTCAACTACTACATGTATGAAATGGGATGAATTAGGTTACAAGAGTAATATGACTCATGTGAGATTCCCTCCTAAGAGGATGAACTACTGGTTCCCAATACAACCAACATCCAGTGATGCTCCAACATGTTTGACGTTACCATATACTCTGAGGAAATTTTAATATTTTATTAAGAAACAATCTTCACAATTAATCAACATACACATAAATATGGTGCCGATATTGAGTTTCATGAAGATTATTCAAATATATTATGGAGACCCGGATTAGGAAATGATGTCCAATGAGAAATGCATAGAATGAAATACCAACATCCGATCAACCTGTTTCAATAAAGGACAAGAAATTTCCGATGAATGTGATGAAAGACACCCACCTTTGGAAAGTGGAATTGTGGGGAAACAAAAAAGATAGTTCTCTCATTCATAGTGATGCATAAGAAGGAACCGATGAAAGAATTGGAAGCATAAATTGTAGACCTGGCGTGAAACTCTTCTCCTTCAACTATGTGAAGATGGAAAATGTTTGGTATGTTTAAATTGAGTAATCGGAAATATGAATACTATATCATATGTTTATGAGAGGATAAGTAACATTGTGTGCATAAAGTCTTGGGGACATTCCCTCCTCACCGACACCACTGCCCCCTCGGGTTGTGTTGGTGGAAAACCACCCCCATTAAATCGGTTCCATGAAGAAACCGCTGCCCTCATGGGAAGCGCAGGGGGAAACCACCCCCATTCTATTAGCTCTTCACCAACAACACTTCCCTCATGGCCTGTGCAGGGGGAAACCACCCCCCATTCCATCATCTCCTCACTGACACCACCACGCTCATGGTCCTTGTAGGGGGAAACCAACTCCATTCCTCTAGAAATTTTATTCAGGAGCCTCTCCTTCAAGTTATATGATAACAAAATCCTCTATTTACAGGAGTTTGGAGATGATCGATCCCTACCTATAGTGGCCACAATTCAGGAGAATTCTAGGAGATCTACCCCCAAGAATCATTAGTTCCATCGGTGACTGGTTCTAAAGGTTTAAATTTGGGTTGAATCCATCCTTTCTCTGTTATTCCAAGTCTAGAATACCTGACACCAACACCAGGGTAAGACCCTAAACATTTACCAACATGAGGCATCTTATGAATATCTTGTGGTCTCTTCCACCACCAGGTTGAATATATCAATCACTTTCATGACCCAAAGACATTATGGGACCTCCCTTAACAAGGGAAAAATTCACAAATCCCTCCATCACTATGATCATCTAGTGAAGAGGTCATACATGGAATTCTATAAACATGCATGGAGGTCATCCATGTCTCCATCATCAACTAGTTGGGAGGTCAACCCTACACATGCATTAACAAGCATGGAGGTCATCCCCATTTCTAACATTATCTAGTGTGGAGGTCCTCCCCACACTACCATCAATAGAGAGGAAGGTCTTCCCCACAACACCATCCATAGGCATGGAATTACTTCCAGTATGAACCATTATCCGGTGTGGAGATCGTCCCTTCACTACCATCAACATGCACGGTTGTCCTTTCTATCACCATCATCTGCTAGTGTAGAGGTCCTCCCTTCACTTCCATTCAAAGGCACAAGGTCCTACCCATCACCATAATCATCCATTTGAGAGGTCATCCTAACAATTCCATAAACTATAATGAAGGTACTGACTATATCAATCTTCATCTGGTGATAAGGTCCTCCCTATACGGAAATGAATAGGCATGAAGGTCATCCCTTTCACAATCATCAACTAGTGCATAGGTACTCCCCACAGTTATATCAATATCCATAGAGGTCCTCCATGTATCCTTCATCATCCAATGAAGATATTATCCCTGCACTACTATCAACGGACATAGAAATCCTCCCATCACTACCATTAGTCAGTGAAAAGGTCCACTGCACATAGGAAACAACCATAAAAAAGATCCTTCCCTTCTCCATCATCAGCCAGTGTCGTGGTCCTACCTGAACAGCCATAAATAGACATAGAGGTCCTCCCAATCACCATCATTATCAAGTGAGGAGGTCATCCCCATAATACCATTAACAATCACAAAGTTCCGTCCCAAAATTTCATTAACATGTAAGGCAGTCCTCCCCGTATCCATCATTAGCTGGTGAAGAGGTCTTCCTTGTACTACCATCATTAGGCACATGGTTCATCCTTGTTCCCCTCATTAGTCATTATGGAGGTCCACCCCGCACTAACATCAATAGACACAATGTTCCTCTTGTTACCATCATTAGCAAGTGTAATGATCCTCCCCCCACTACCATCAATTGGAACAAAGGTTATCCCCATGATACCATCAATAAGAATGGAGGTCCTCCCCATAACCATCATCAATTACTGTTGTGTTCCTCCATATAATTCCATCAATAAGAACAAAGGTCTTCCCCATATCCATTATTAAATGGTTTGGAGGTCTTCCCAGCACTACCATCAACCTGAATGAAGTTACTCCCTATTTCCATCATCATCTGGTGTGGAGGTCCTATCCACACTCCCATAAACTTGCAAAAATGTCCTACACATTCCCCTTATCAGTTAATGCAGAGGTTTTCCCCTCACTTCCATCAATAGGCATGAAGGTCCTCACCATCACCATCATCATCCAGTGTGAAGGAACTCTTTGAATATATGAAAAACAACAAAGTGGTGGTCCCCACCATTAACATCATCTAACAAGGTTAGACAAATCATTTACATGCTACAATTTCACTTCTATATGAGATGCCACATAGAACGACATTCACAGATTCCAGGTACCATCACCCCATCAAATCTACAACCCAGACATACACACCTCTTGGACACCATTGCCCTGTCAAATTGATGTTCTATGAGTCCAAACATCCAAAGACCCATCATCCCATTGAGTCGACATTCTAGGATTCAACACTTCCCATGCACCATCTCCCTGTAGAACTGACATTTCAGTATTCCATTCCTTCTCGGTGCCATCAACCAATCGAACCAACGACTAAAGATTATATGCCTCCCAGGAACCATCACCCCATCGAAATGATGTCGCAAGCTTCCCTGCCTCCTGAGCACCATCACCCCATCAAACTAATGTTAGAGGATTCCACATCACATGGGAGACATCACCTCATTGAGTTGAAATTCCACGATCCAATTCCTCCCAAGCACTATATCCCCATTGAGCCCACATTTGAGGCTTCCACACCTCCTAGGCACCATCATCCCATCATGATGATGTCCTAGGGTTTGACGCCTCCTAGGTTCCATCAGACCATCAATAAGATGTTCCATGATTCTATGCCTCTGAGGTTACATTTCCATGTCAATATGATGTTTGAGTATTCTACACCTCCCATGCACTATCAATAGATCCAACCAACATTCTAGGATTCTACATCTCTCGGTATCCATCCACTCATTGAATTCCTATTCCATTACTATATGTTGTCCAGGAGTCATCACCATGTCGATTCAAATATCCAAGACACCAATCCTATTTGGAGATATCTCTCCATTGAGCTGACATTCCATGATTCTATTCCTCCTAAGCATCATCACCCCCTTAAACCAAAGCTCCATGATTCCACGCCTCCCGGGCACCATCACCCCGTCTGACCTGTATTTGAAACATCCACACCTTTTAGTATCCATCACCCCATCGATCTCATATTCTTGGATTCTAGGACTCTTGAGCACCATATACCTATTAAACCAATATTCTAGGATTTCATGGATCCTTGTCACCATTATCCCTTTATTCAAGAATGTTAGGTCGAATATCCCAATTAATAGTGGAATCTGCAAGTGAAGATGTCCTCCCGGCAGCCCCAACACCACCTCACTGCAAGTTCCCTATGAAGTAGCCCAACTCACAATTGGAAGAGATCAACATGTATGATGGGTGAAATTAGGGTAATCCCGTGTAATAATTCTCACCCCAATCCTCAAGGATCCAAAAAAATGTGGAATAGAAGATAATACCAAGACTCTGGAACTAAAATACTTGGGGTCAAGATTCTTGGTTGCATAACATTAAACTGTATGACAACCATCATCTCAGTAAAATTAAAATTAAATATGGTACAAAATTTTCATCACATGACATTAAACTATAAGATACCATGGTCAAATCTATTTGACCATAAATGAAAGCCACCACATGTCTTAGTTCCACGAATTTAAACTGCACAACAACCTACATCCTGATAAAATTATGTTAAAATGTGAGATATATCATCATGATCACATGACGTGAAACTCTATGATTGGTCTATGAAACAAGACCCTAAACTATTTTCAAATGGTTCTGGATCTATGAATATACAATTTAAGTAGAACTATTGTACAAGATATATGAAATTAAAATATAAATCCTTACGACCTTGAAAAAAGATGATAAACCGTGATTTTAACCCATATAAAATCACTATGCCTCTAAAATATAGATGATATTAACTCATATAAAATTAGGATACTGGTTAATTAGATATGGTTACCCTGTATTGAAATGGGATTCCTCATATCATAATATGAGATGATCCAATCCTCATCATAAAGGATTTACCTCACTACCACTATTGGTCTTCTACAATGACATGTTATAGAACTACATGTGTCTTGAATCCCTTATTCATGGGATACATAGTCATTCCTAGAATTTTATTTTCCAGGAAGATCTGAAAATTTATCAAATCATTCGGTCCGTTGGCCCCATCCTGGTTCGGGCATTAAGACCAAAAACGAATATATTACCTATTGTCTAGGAATCGTGACTTGAATCTTTGTGAAATTAATCTTGGGAGTGTGTTGTGTGGCATTGAGTATCACTAGACCTCATTTCACATCAGGTTAGAAACTCCACCACACTACACACACCTATTTGATGTCCTCCAATGGCCTGTGCAATATAACCTTAAACTATTTGAAACACCTATGTTCAAATCATAATTCCTTACATTCCCCCATTGATACGATCGAATGAACTATGGCATAAAAGCTAGAGTGTTGAATCACACATAGAAAATTTTTCATTACATATCTACAATTCGAGTCTTTATCGATTTGGATTTTCATCATCTTTAAAATCCAAATAGAATCCTTAGCGGTGATGGTGCCTAGCCAAAATGGTTCACCTCCAATCCAGGACCAATTCCCTAATAGATATCTATTAAAAAACAACATATCCTGTGTTTTTAACTTTGTCAATAGTCAATCCTTCATTTGCTCACCCTATTCATGACATGTTCAGTTGTGGATCCTGTGTTCCAAACATGGTCAATAATCCATCCCTACCCATCAGTCTCCCTTAATTCAGATCTATAATGTCTCGACTTACCACATTTATAACTCCCTATGTCTTAATTGGATTCCAACACCCTTTATGGAACCCCTTTGTGCATCTGCATGCATTGTGTAAGAAGGTCAGTGTTTTTAGAACATTATCAACCCAGTATCTCCTCACCCTACTATGTTCTTCCATGTGTTAAGGAGATTTACAAGCCCATTATTTGTATCCCAAAATGAGAATGACTCATGTGAGTCTAATAACATTGTTAGGATGTGTATAGATGTAGTCAAACTGCACAAATCCATGATCTAAACACTTTGAACATAAATTGGGAGTCCAATTCCAAGCATCATAACCTTAAATTGTGTGCAATACATCCTTGGAATGTGTTTTTTGGTGTTTATACTATTTGGATCTATTCATGTTAGGTTTTTCACTCAACTGCACCACATATATCTCTCTCAGATCTGATCTCCATGACCATAAAATAGTAGCTTATGTCAAAGTATCATGAGTCTAAACTATGCATAGAATTTCCCCATAATATGTTGTTTTGTGGTGGGCCTCCTTGTACCTTAATACACATTGGGTATCTTACTCCAAAACACTAAATATTGTCCATTTTATGTGATTCCCCCATAGTTCCAGACTCTATGACCATAAACTAGGAGTTATAAATCCAAGAATAAAGAAATTAAACTATGTGTGAGACTTCTCAGAAAGTTTCTCTCTAGCAGTGTCCCTCCTGACCCTCCATTAATTTTGGGTTTTCTACACTTCCATTCTACACATATCCATTTTATATGATTAATCCTGGTAAAAAATCTATGAACTTAAACAAAGAGTCTCTATTGGTCTATGAATTATGACCTTAATCTATTTTCATTCCCTGTAGTTCATGTCATATGACTTTAAATGATAAAGCTCAACATCTTCAATGCACGACATTATACTACAGTCATACACCATGTACAACCCTGCTTCCTCTTAATAGAAGATTATTTTTACCCCATTTGAAACTAGTATTCCTAACACGATAAGTGTGGGATTATCAATAGACTTTACCACGTGATTTGATCATGGGATGAGTCATGAAACCCGTGGGATGCATTTCATTCCTCACTAGTGGGGATTTCACCTACCATTGTCGGTCTCCTACAAAATCATGTTTGATAACAATGTTTGGATTTATTCTCATCCCCCCTGGGATATATAGTGAATCCAAAACATCTTATATCTAGGACCAACTTCCAAATTATTAACCCTTCATCCCTTTATCCCTTTCAAGGTCCAAGCATTATGAACATAAATTTGGTGAAATTCATCCGAGGATGTGTATGTAGTTCATGAGACAATTTGTATCCATTCACATCAGTTTGTAATCATTTTGTGCTAGACTAAATCCCTTGATACCATCATTTTTTCAAGCATCATGAATTTAAACTATTTATATCTTAGCCCTATTCTAAGCTTTGCGACCTTAAACTAGGTACCATTTTCTTAAAAGTAATTGTTTGGTTCCATAAACCCTAGGCTCTACATTAATTTTGGGTCTTACCTATTATGTTCCCCACATATATCCCTGGTAAAAAAGCCCCCCATTTTCAAGGAATCACGACATTAAATTTTTTTCCATGGTCTAGACCACATGACCATAACTTTGTGTGCCACCAATTTCATGAATTTTTTACGTAGTTATGGGCCTCCTCAATTCCATTCTTGTTATGCATTAACTGTTACACCATGGGAACATCCTAAAATCCTCTTCAGGGTTCAATCATTACGATCTTAAACTATGGTAACTCACTTATTGTTTTCATGATTTTCTTCACCTCTAGTAAAGTCTATCCCTCCACCTTCTTTCTAAAACAATGTACAAATCAATTACCATTCTCTTGGGTTACATAGTGATTTCAATAATTAATTTATTTGGGACTATCCATAAACTAGTCAAAAAATTACTGTTAACAACAATGTTATCACCCAAAATTTGCATCAACCTCCATTTTTGATATAATCCCCATTAAATTACCATGAAATGTCAGGGGGCCTAGGTTCCCTCATAGCCTGATAGAAGGAATAAAATAATGGAAATATTAATGTGCATGAACTACCAAATTCCTTGATGAAAAACATTAAACTACATTTTTACCCCATACAACTGGGATGCCTCTCAATGAGACACGATTCTTACCTCATATAAAACTGGGATTCCCCATATGACTAATAAGGGTGGGAAAAACACAAATACAATCCTCAATTTATTCTAAACTATTTCCTTAACCACTATAAAACTATGATTCCCCATATTCCCACATGAGAAGAGTTACTATCCTTATTCGAGAGGGTATCTCCCTTTTCAGAGCCAGTCTCTTACTACACCACGCATCAGAACTACATTTGGCTTGATGGACCCTCTGGCACATAGTTCATGTTGGGTTATAACTCAAACACATCATGAAAACTATATTGGGACCCTTTTTCCCCATTGTGATAAAGTTTAGTTACCTTAAACCATCGATTTCCCTTATAAAAGCAATATGACTTTAAACTAGAAGCAATCCTCATCCATGTTGGATGAATTTAACTTCTAAACCCTACATCCTCAGTATATGATGTTAAAATACATTTATTCCCCATTTGAAACTAGTTTACCTCATATGATAACTATGTGATGGTAGATTACCTTGTATTAAATAAGGATGCTTTATAACTTGAGATGATCGGACACCCTCTCCAAGAAGAATTCCACATTATTGGTATCAGTATCCTACTGCGCTATATATCCATCTTTCTGTTATTTCCCAAATCTGGATAACTACTATCCTCCAATCTGAATAGGCTCTCTAACGCTAGTAGTACCGGGCCACAATGGCCCACCCACTGTCCTAAGTTTATGACTTGATGGTTTCTCAACAGGAAATAGCAGACCCCATGTTTTGAAATTGATCAACAGTCAATATGACATTTTTTCACCACATCCATAGCTAATTTGGGTATAAAATATCTGTTTTGAACAAGGTTAGAAATCATTCCATATCCCTTGGTAATTCCCCCTTTTCACTGTACAGGTTTGGGAATCCTCATTTTCCCACATAGTATTTTCGAACCCTTTATTCCAATCATTTGGTCCCTCCTATGAGAAACTAGAACTCCATACCACTCTTTTAACACACCAATCATGGCTCATGTAGGCTTATAAGTTGGGAGGAGGTTTTCTCCTGAACGGTTGGGATGCATGAATGGGTTGGGTCCAAACTATATGGCCTTGAAAATAGAATCTTGTTATAATAAAAATCACTCTAAACTACTTTCAACACACACTTCATGTTTTTCTTGGCATAATACCTCCTTGGATCTCCTTTCATGTATGGTTAATACTGCTTCATGCCACATCAAACAATTTGGGGTGCTCATAGTTTGGTGACATTCAACACCCAAGTCCCAGAATCAAGACTTTAAAATGTGTGTTCTTTTTCCTCGAAATGTGTCGTTCAGAAATGGGCTTCCTGACCCTCAATCGCGTCATTTTTTTCAACTCATCGTACTACAGATATCCTTGTGAAGTTCCCCATGGTCAAAGCATTATGAACATTAACTGTCCGCCTTTAGTCCAATAATCATGACATTAAACTACATGATATCCTTATAAGGAATGTGCTATGTGGGTCTTCTTTTTCCCTCCATTAACATTGTTTTTTTCACTCTTCTATTCTACACATATCCATTCGAGTTGCTCAATCCAAGTCCATACCATATGACCTTGAAATACGAGTGCTATTACCACATTCAGGATGAAAGACATTAAACTATCTATCTTTACATCCAAATCACATGTCATTAAATTGTGGTATATATATATATAGTAATCATTGTAAAATATTAAAAATACATTTCCAATATTTTTATTTATTGACGCTAAACTACATGTTCATTGTCCTCTTTCACATTTTAAAACCACGAGGCATCTCACGCCCTTTCCGGAGATCCCCTTTCCTTAGGTCTCGTCATAGAACAAATGATTCATTTTATTTTATTTTTGTTCATCATATGAGATGAAAATATATTGGAAGGTGAGTTAGAACTTTTTTTAGAATGATACACCCACACAAACATTTTCTTGTCCATGATAGTTTAATTATAGGAGTGTTGGAATCCATTCGATCATTCTGTCACTTCATCTCCATGCATCACGTACCCTACATTTAGATCCTCATCCTCCTCCATGTCTGAAGATACCCCTAATCAATATGATTTTTGGCTATACAGTCTCACCTACAGTCCTGGACCAATTCCCCTATGGACTTTGGATGAAATTCTGATATAATTCTCATGCCTTCAAACATGGTCGGTGGTAGACCCTCATTTTTTGTCCCGATTCTTTGATAAGTGGTTCAATTGTTGTATATAAAACACGGTCAACAATTATCATGTGTCATGATGAAAATAATCTTATATTATAGATTTTGTGCATCGTGATTCAAATCCCCCATTCCCTTTGTTTGGGTATAATTCAACTCCCCTAGGGTTACCTCATTGATGTACTAGATCATTTTGGAAAAGGAAGTTGGCTGTTTAGAACCTTGTTCACTATCTACAAACCCTCTTTGTCCAAACAATCTTGATGGAGATCAATATATGACTTTATTGGGATATATTGGGCCCAAATGTTTTCATTTTTGTTAGATATTTACTCAGAACACGCTCTGTTTCAAACTTATTATCCTTGTTGGGCCGCATTCTGAGGGTGTGTGGGGGTGTGTGGGGAATTTGTGGGAACGTAAAAAATGTATCTAATAATGAACCATAGGTTTCCAATTATCCGAAACTATATAATAGATCATGGGGGGAGACTATACCCTCATCACCATAGTAAGACATAATAGGAAACATATGAAATAAAGGAAACAATAAACAATAAACCTAAAACATGCATTACTAACCATTTCCCAAATAGGGTACAACCAAAACCAAAAGATAAGTATTCCATGTGAAATATAAATATTACAAAAGCGAGTAAAACACAAAATAATGATTACATGATAAATCCCCAACATGGGTCCTAACTCCACATCTGTATCTGCATCCATGCACATACCAATCCCAACTTTACTCCCTAGAATAGGGCCTTTAACCTTGTCCAAACCGGCAACCTTAAAATATTCTTGGGTACCCAATGGTAGCCTGAGAAGGGTGTGAGTCCAACATAGTAGGACAACAACGAAATTTTAAAAAAAATATACAGTCTTAATAGATAGTGCATGGAAGTACTAAATAAATGACAAGATAGAAAATAGACTATTTAGGTGCCATTAGTTAACAATATTCACTTTAACCATTTCCATATTTATTTTCATTCTAATCTCTTATACCTTTTTTATTACTAAGTTCATTTCCATGACATTTTCCATGGGTTAGGAATTTACATCATTTACGTAATAGAATAATCTATTCAATTATCATTCAAAATGTAATAAGTCAAGTTCCCTATCTCACTTGGGATAAACATTTCAAAAAACAAAAATTCATATCACTTAAATTGGAGCCTCTATCCAAGTTTCATTATAAAATGAAACTGTTATAGGTATAGTTCCCCAATATCCTTCGCTAAAGCATAAATTATGGGGTGGGTTTTAGAGCCTCATAATAACCTGACCAATGGGTATAAAACATCAAGTCCAATAACCCTTAACAATAATTCCATGTGAATGTTCTTCTTTATCCATTTACCACATATACCATATCACAACCGTACTCAAAATAATACACATACCATTTTCATCTCATAATTATTCAATATGATAGTTAATAACAAGCCTCAATCCATTATCCCATTTAACCATTACATTACATATCCAATTTTACACCTTTCACTTTTCCATGTCATAATCCATTATCACATAATCAACAATTTACATAATATTAGACAATTTAACATATTCATAAATTTACCATATTTTAACCCATGTAACACATTCAACAATTGACAAGCATTTACCCATTTAACATGTTCGTAATTCTACATGAATTAACCCACATATGCATTTCATGTAAAATTCATAAGTCATTTTTCACAATCATTTTTTTCACCCAACACATTAATATTAAGCCAAACAATCCTTTATTCAACAATAAAAGTCTAGAAACAAACACCATTATTCCAATTTTATCTCAACTAACATATCAACATGTTCATCATGTTATATACTTTATCACAATCCAATTCTATAATTAACCTTACCATTTTCAATGTTTTGGAATGTTGGAGCACTGCATGGGTGGCCCTAAATCAGTCAAATCATTCTCAATGTTTCCCACGGGGACCATGAGGGGTCTGGATCATCATTTAGCCAACAATTTTACTAAATATTTCAAAATTAATCAAATAAAAATCAATAAGGAAGCAATATCACACTATATTTGCACATATCGACAATAATACTATAGGATATAACATGTAGACCACCTACCTCGAATCCGAAGATGAATGCTTGCTTATAATTAGCCTAAGGTTTATATTCAAGAACCCTTGGAAACCCAAACCATATATCCACTATAAAAAAGGTAAATATGGTTTCAAAAGAAGAATAAAAAATCTACATTCCCTTATATATAATGGTGAGGAAATAGAAGCGTTATACATACCAAGAACTTCGATTTGTGCACAACAAAAATACCAATGCCTTAAAATCGAAGAAGAACCAACCTTGGGAGGCTTGGGTTGAAATATTTCTTCACTAGGGTTTCAAGTGGGAGAATGTGTATGAAAATTAGGTGAATATCCTAAAATAACAAGGGCGATGTTTGGTAAATTCAAACTTTTTAATGGGATTCATGGGTAGGATGCATGAATTTCAAATCCATGAGCCTTCCTATTTTCATGAGTTTTTGAGTCTAAAAGTTACCTATGGAGGCCCCCACTATTTTAAAAACCATCAACTAGCCCTGCGGGATGCCTTCATCCAGTGCCTCATAGTTATTCCATTACCCATATAGGGTTTACTTATGCATGCACCGGTCCTCCTGGCTATCATGGGTTGAGGCCATGATTTACAACAACTATTCTCCAACCATAAAACATGCACAAAATTGAACTATTTCTCTTTATTTCATTCCAAAAACCCTCATAACACCCCTAAGACTCCTCAAAAACCTGATAAACATTTAATTAACAAGTTTTATGATATTTAAACCAGACATTTAATAAGAATATACCTCTATAAATTCCGGAATCTTACACACTCTGACCACAAAAATTATATATTCAATTAGAATATATAACTTTACTATAACAAGGATCCAAATAAGAAATGACAATGGTGATTTCCTTTTTTATGAATAGATAGATGAATCAGTTTTCATTTATACTCCTTCAGGATCTTTAATAGCCAATGATGTATGGTTACTGGTCTAGAAAATTAAACCAGATTCTAAATGATCTACATCTTCTCACTTTTACAGTGTGATGTATGGATTATTATAGCTCACTTCTTTCTCATGTTAAAAATCTTCCCCACATGGAAAAAACTGTGTGACTCTTCCGTATTCTCTCTATTCTTCAAGAGTTCTCACTTATCGTTCAATTATTCTCTTGTTTATCGATCCTCCAAATTTGATTTTGATATCCTTTCCAATTAAAATTTCATTTCTTAGAATATTTATGGTATAGAAAAACCACCCATAACTCTTCCATAAATCCCATGATATCCATCATTACATGTAATGTAAATACCCGTACATTTTAAAATGAAATTCCCTTTTTAAATGAATAAATGACTTATCAAGTAAGGTCGTTATCGAAAATACAAGCACTATTTTTTTTATTTTTAATTTCTATTGTCTATTGGATATAAAATAATAGTATGAATGATAATATTGGATAATATATCTATTTTGAAGGACTATTAATACTAGTATGTTAAGGGTTATGGTTACAGAGATGAAAGAAGCAATGAAATCAACCAGAAGGATCATACCCAATGAATCCAATTTATTATAGTTTCAAATGGAGATAATATCACTATACTTTTCTATTGAATATGAATAATCCAATTTTCAACAACTAATTCATGTTTGTAACTATTTATTGTAGCTATTTAATCTCATTGAGATCACATACCGAACTATATAAACCAGACAACCCTAGTAAAATCTCACAATGACACACATTACCCTTAGGGATTTAACTAGTTTAATAATGGGTTATGTATCTAGACCATAATAGTATGAATTTTAATATTTTAATATTGATAATATTTATTACTTTATTATTATTTAATATTGATATTATTAAATAATATGTTTTATAAATATTAGATTTTGATACCATGAAACACAAATTTTATTTTTGGAAAATATACAATTTCAATAAAGACACTATTTTTTGTGAATTCAATAATCTTTTTAAATAAAATATATTTTAATAAAATATTATTATTATATATTAATTATTAAATACAAATTATAATATAATTTTATGAAGTCAAATGTAATTTTTGGATGGTTCGAAAAACTCTTTTTGTAAAAAAAACAAGTATTATTCAAGAAATGGGGATTTTTGATTTAAAAGTGTAAATTCTCATTTTTATAAGTTTATTATATTAGAGTAAATATTACATTTTGAATTTCATTTGGAATTTATCAAAGGGTGTATTTTTCATAATTTTATGAAAAAGTAGATTTTTTGGAAAAATATTAAATATGGTATAAATATATGTTCTGTATTATGACATCATAATGACCCATAATTGATGTAATATATGAAATAAAAGGTATACAAGAACATGATTACGTTTTCAATTTAAGAAAATGTCTTTTGGGTATTATTTAATCAATTTTCTAAATCCCAAATGAAGCTTCCAAAAGCTATATTATATTTCAAGGTTTTAAAAGAAATTATTTATAAAAAAACTCACTTTCACAGCCAGAAGTGTATTACTTTAATGAGTTATATTCTTAGACTCGTGAAATAATGAAAATACCTCATGTTTATAGAAACCATGGTACAAATGGGTAGTTTCTTGGTTTTCATTACTTTATCATTTAGAGCCCAAAAGATATGCTGGGAAATTAATAGAGAATTGTCCTCACATTTTCTCTATAAACCAACTGTTGGATCCATAAAAACACATATATGAATGAACCATATGCTGGGGATCATGATCAAAAAGTGTATCTCTATAAACAAGATTTTATTTTATCGGTCCTATATCTTGAATAGAGATATGGTTCATAATTAGTGGAGTTCCATTCTCAAAGACACACTCACAGAGTTCCCTTTCTCAAAGTTCAAGTTTTTAGAGGTTCCATTCCAAGATATCCCTTCTTGACCACGCGAAGTCCTAATGGTTCCTCTACAAAACAACATTTAGAGTCATGGAGTGCTTCATGAACTTAAGAATAGTTCATGGTATCTTCATGAGAGAGACAATCAGAATCATGAAGAATATTTAATTAATGAATAAAATAATTATTCATTAGATCCACCACTATGCATGAAACCAATACCCTATAAATCCCCCCTCTGTCTTCATTATGAGGGGGGAAGAGATTCTGAACTATGATATCACTCTCTCAATTCTCGATGCTCTATAGATTTGTAAATTCTCATAAATCCTTATGTCTATCCATCTCAAACCTCCTAAATCTTGTTACTAAGATCCTTCCCATATACTGAATATGATTTTTATGAAGCAAAAATCCCTTTCATGGATGAATATGGACCTCTGCGGAACTTGAGGCATCATGAAGCATTCGACCTTCACGAAGGAATCTTATTATGAATCAAGACATAACTCTAAGGCATGGGAACTGTGTTTTTTAAAGTCTTATAATTTTTGAGACCCTAATATCTAGGAATATCTATACTTCACGAGACATCAAGATCCAATTATCCCTATACTTCATTAAACTGGGATCTCTATAAAGCCCTATACTTTGTGAGACCCTAGGACATGTGAAGTCCCATCCTTCACAAGGCCCTGTGCTTCGAGAATCCCCATAATTTGAGATACTCGGATCACCAAAAATCTCTATATTTCATCATACCCTATGAACCATGGGACCCCATCCTTCATGAGCCCCTGATCGCCAATAAGCCCAATATTTGTGAGACTCTGAGCTCTATGAAGTCCCATGATTCGTGAAACCCTAAGATCCTTAAATCCCCATCCTTCAAGAGACACTGAGTTCCAGAATTCTTTATTCTTCCTGATAACCTATTCTCCATAATGTCCCATAATTCAAAAGACCATATACTCATTATAGATCATACCACCTTGTCTTATGCTCTATATAGTAAGGGATTCACCCCTGCACCCTCACATAGGATCAGTTCCAAGCTATGGTCTAGGGACTTCAGCCTGGCCCTTTTTTTACCACAACTACACCCTATGATATGTTTAGAGTCACAATATGAAATTTTTGGTCCGGGTGGAGAACACTTTATTTTTTAACCTTATAAAACCCTAAATTCCACCTCATTTAAGACTGTGATTCAATATATTCTCCCACACTTCTTGAAATACTTTTATTCAAACTATTCTTCTAAGTTCCTTTCTGTGTCATGAGTCGAGATTATAATTTTAGAATCCCTAAGAACCTTGAGTCATAATACTCCTCAAGAAAATCCTAAAAACCTACCACCCAACAACCATACCAAGTTGAACTAGAAAGGGCTACTCTTGCATAAGTCCAATACCAGCCAATACTAGGTATCTTCTTCATAGTATTCCTTGCTACATGATGTTAAACTATAGTATAACCTATATGAAAAACATAGGATTCCTACTATGAATAACATGATATGCGTCATGTGTCAAGAATGAGATTCTTACTAGTCCTTGATACATGAATATAAATTGTAGTATACCATACATGACCAACATAGGATCCCTTCTATTATAAACATGAGATGAATTATTCACTAAAATGAAGATGAATCATATGATAATCATGAGAAGACCAAAAAACAAACAAATGTTCCTCCTTAATAGGTTTAATACACAAATCATATCCCTCGACCCATTAGAAAGTTGGCATTCCCTCATGACCTGACATGAGGAAGAACGATGGGAAGCTCAATGGATAAGCTCCAAACACTTTCTCCATTCACCTGAAGTAAAACTGAAACCATACCGATGAAATTGACATGGAATTACCTTTTGAAATGACATGATAAATAAATTATGGGATGATTAAATGTATAATTTCCATGCACTGAATCCTTATCACATGATGTTAAACTATATAGAGCAGTCCTGGCACACGGCCTTAAACTACGTCATCGAACTACATGAGTTTTGATATCTATCCTCTAAAAGGCTATGTAGGATGCCTCTCTAAGGTTGAATACTAAAAAATGGTAATCCCATGTGTGAACTATTTCCTCCTAGGTATGAACCTCCCCAATCCTTTGACACAATGCACTTGATCCATCCATCCTAGATTTTCCTCCACAAGGCATTCTGATCCATTAATAAACTATATAGGTGTGAAATCTTCCCTCCAAGAGACAGAACTCTTGGATTTTTATCCATGGGGAGTTCTGATCCATTGGTAAACTATCATGGTTTGAAAGCATCCCTATTAGCGATGGACCTCCATAATCATCCTCCATGGGGTGTTCTAATCCATCAGTAAATGATCTAGGTGTAACATCTCACATCATAGGGAAGCACCTTCTATATCCGCCTTATCATGGGATTTCATCCATCCATCCTAGATCCTCCTCCATAGAGTGTTCAGTACCTCCATTAATAAACCCATGAATGACAACTTCCCTCCCAGGGAAACAACTCCTGGATCCACCTCAGTAGCCCATTCTGATATAAAAATCTCACCACCCCTCCACGGGTCATTCAGATCCATCGGTAAACTATCCAGGTGTGACATATTCCCTCCTTGGGATGCACATTTTAGATCTTATTCACATGAAGTTATATCCACAATGGAAAACCCATGTGTGACATCTTCCCTCCTAAGGATTGATCTTTTGGATCCTTCCGAATGCGTATTCGATCTGAAAAAATGGTAAACTCTCCAAGTGTGGAATCCTCCCTCTTAGGGACACACCTTCTTAATCTGTCTCCATGGGTCTTTCTGACCAACCAATCCCATCTCCACAAGGTGTTAAACTCATTCCTTGACCCATGTACATAAGAAGTTCTTATCCATATTCATAATATGTTTAACTCACTCCCTTTTCCATAATACCTATCCCATGCATAAGTATGGGATCCCTAAGGTAAACATCCATTGAAGACATATTCCCCTAGACTCAACTAATTCATGTCTGAAATGGGATGCATTAGGTAACAAGAGTAATATGTCTCATGTGACATTCCCTCCAAAGTGGATGAACTACTGGTTCCCAACTCACCCAAAATCCAGCTATGCTTCTAAAAAAATCATCATGATTAATCAGCATCCACATAAATGTGGTACTAATATTGAGTTTCATGAAAATTATTCAAATATATAAGGGAGATCTGGACTAGGAAACGATGTGAAAGGAGAAATTCATAGAAGGAAAACCCAACATCCAATCAACCTGTTTCTATAAAGGACCAGATATTTCTGACGAATGTGATGAAAGACACCCACCTATGGAAAGTGGAATTGCGGGGAAACAGAATATCTAGTGCTCACATTCATGTTGCTGCATATAAAGGAACTGATGAGAGAATTGGAATCATAAATGGTATACCTAGCGTGAAACTCTTCTCCTTCCAATGTGTGAAGATGGAAAATGTTTGGTATGTTCAAATTGAGCATCACCCATGAGAATACTATCTCATATGTTTATGAGAGGATGAGTAACATTGTGTTCATGAAGACTAGAGGACATTCACTCATCACTGACACCACTGCCCTCATGGGTTGTGTAGGTGGAAAACCACCCCCATTTAATCGTATCCATAAATACACCGCCGCCCTCATGGGAAGCATAGGGGGAAACCACCCCATTCCATTATCTCTTCACCAACAACGCTTCCCTCATGGCCTATGCAGGGGGAAAACATCGCCCATTCCATCATCTCCTCACTGACACCACCATGATCACGGTCCTTATAGTGGGAAACCAACTCCATTCCATTAGAAATTTTATTCAGGATACTCTCCTTAAAGTTCTATGATAACACACTCCTCTATTTCAAAGAGTTTGGAGATGATCAATCCCAACCTATAGTGGCCACAATTCATAAGACTCATAGGAGAGCTACCACCATGAATTGTTAGTTCCATCGATGACTAGTTCTATAGGTTGACATTTGGGGTTGAATCCATCCTTTCTCTATTATTCCCTTCTAGAATACTTTACACTGACACCAGGGGAATTCCCAAAACATTTTCTGACATGAGGCATATTATGAATCTCTTGTGGTCTCTTCCACCACCAAGTTGGATATATCAATTAGTTGCATGAACCGAAGTCATTATGGGACCTCCCTTAATAAGGAAAACATACTCATATCCCCCATCACTAACATCATCTAGTGCATAGGTCATACATGAAATTCTATCAACATGCATAGAGGTCATGCATGTCTCCATCATCAACCAGTGGGGAGGTCAACCCTAGACATCCATTAACAAGCATGAAGGTCCTCCCCATTTATAACATCATCCAGTGCAGAGGTCCTCCCCGCACTAAAATCAATAGACTGGAAGGTCTTCCCCAGAACACCATCAATAGGCATGGAAGTCCATCCATTATCCATAATCATCGGGTGTGGGGATCCTCCACACACTACAATCAATATGCATGGTTTTCCTTTCTATCAACATCATCAACTAGTGTGGATGTACTCCCTTCACTTCCATCAACAAGTAAAAGTTCCTCCCAATCACCATAATCATTAATTTCAGAGGTCATCCTAATAATTCCATACACTAGAATGAAGGTACTCACTATATCAATCATCAAATGGCGATAAGGTCCTCCCTAAACTGAAATGAATAGGCATGATGGTCATCCCAGTCACCATCATAAACTTGTGTAGAGGTACTCCCCACACTTCTATCATTAGGCATAGAGTTCCTCCCTGTATCCTTCATCATCCAATGTAGTGATGCTCCCTATACTACTATCAATAGACATATATATCCTCCCATCACCACCATTAGTCAGTGCAAAGGTCCTCCCTACATAGGAAACAACCAACAAAAAGATCCTCCCCATCACCATCATCATCCAGTGTCATATTCCTACATGAACAGCCACAAATAGGCATTGAGGTCCTCCCAATCACCATCATCAGTAAGTGTGGATGTCATCCCCACAATACCATAAACCATCACAAAGTTCCTCCCCAAAATTTCATTAACATTCAAGGGGGTCCTGCCCATATCCATCCTTAGCTGGTGAAGAGGTCTTCCTTGTACTGCCATCATTAGGCACATGGGTTATAGTTGTTTCCCTCATTAGTCATTATGGAGTTCTACCCCGCACTACCATCAATAGGAGAATTGGTCCTCTTTTTACCACCATTAGAAAGTTTGATGGTCCTCCCCACACTACCTTCAATTGGAACAAAAGTTCTCCCCACGATACCATCATTAAGAATGGAGGTCCTCCCCGTAACCATATTCACATAGTTCAGTGTTCCTCCATATAATTCCATCAATAGGCACAAAGTTCTTCCCCATATCCATCATTAACTGGTGTGGAGGTCCTCCCAGCACAACCATCAACTTGAATGATGTTCCTCCCTATTTCCATCATCATCTAGTTTGGAGGTCCTCCCCACAATCCCATAAACTTGCACAAATTTCCTACCCATTTCTCTCATCAGTTAATGTAGAGGTTTTCCCCTCACTTCTATCAATAGGCTTGAAGGTCCTCACCATCAATATCATTAGCTAGTGTGGAGGACCTCTTTGAATATGTGAAAAATAACAAAGTGGTGGTACCCACAATCACTATCATCTAACAAGGGTAGACAAATCATTTCCATTCTCCAATTTCTATTCTATATGAGATACCACATTGAATGAAATTCACAGCTTCCAGGCGCCATCACCCCATCAAATCTACAACCCATACATACAAACCTCCTGGACACCATCTTTAGGTCAAATTGGTGTTCTAAGCTTCCACCCATCCTAAGATCCATCATCCTATTGAGTCGACATTCCAGGATTCCACACTTCCCATGCACCGTCTACCTATAGAACTAACGTTCCAGGATTTCATTCCTTCTGGGAACCATCAACCAATCGAAATGAAGACCAAGGATTATATGCCTCCCAAGAACAATCACCCCAATGAAATGATGTCCCAGGATTCCCTACCTCCCGGGCACCATCACCCCATCAAACTAATGTTCATGGATTCCACATCACATGGGATACATCACCCCATTGAGTTGAAATTCCATGATTCAATTCCTCCCAAGAACCATATCCACATTAAGCCCATGTTTGAGGCTTCCATACCTCTTGGGCACTATCATCCCATCAAGCTGATGTCCTAGGCTTTGATGCCTCCTTGGTTCCATAACCCCTTCAATAAGATGTTCTATGCTTCTATACCTCAGAGCTTCCATTTCCATGTCATTCTGATGTTCGAGTATTCTATACCTCCAAATCACCGTCAACAAATCCATTAATTATTTTAGGCCTCTACACCTCTCAAGATCCATCCACTCATTGAATTTCCATTCCATTACTATATGTCTTCCAGGAGTCATCACCATACTGAGTCAAAGATCTTCGATTCCAACCCTCTTTGGAGACATCTCCCCATTGAGATGTCATTCCATGATTCCATTCCTTCTATGCACCATCAACCAATCAATCCAAAGCTCCATGATTCCACGCCTCCAGGGTACCATCACCCTGTAAGACCTGTGTTCAAAAATTCCACACCATTTAGTATCCATCACCCCATCGAACTCATATTCCAGGATTCTAGATCACCTGAGGACTATCTATCTATTAAACTCACATTATAGTATTCCATGGATCCTTGGAACCATCGTCCCGTTATTCAAGCTTTGTAGGTCAAATCTCCCAATTACTAGTGAAATATGCAAGTGAAGATGTCCTCCTGGCAGCCCCAACACCACCCTGTAGAAAGTTCCATGTGAAGTATCCCAACTCACACTTGGAAGAGATCAACACGTATGATGGGTGAATTTTAGTGCAATCCCATGTAATAATTCTCACCCCGATCCTCAAGGATCCCAAAATATTGTGGTAGAGAAGATATAACCATGCCTCTAACACTAAAATACTTGGGTTCAAGCATCTTGGTTGCATAACATTAAATTGCATGACACCCATCATCTCAGTAACATGAAATTTAAATATTGGACAACATTTTCGTCCCATCATGTTAAATTATAAGATACCATGGTTGAATCTATTTGACCATAAATGAGAGCCGCCACATGTCCTAGTTCCATGAATTTAAACTACAAAAAAACCTACATCCTGATAAAATTATGTAAAAATGTGAGATATATCATCATGATCACATGAAATTAAACACTATGATTGGTCTATGAAACACGACCCTAAACTATTTTCAAATGGTTAGGGATCTATGAACATAATATTGAAGTAGAAAAACTGTACAATCTATATGATATTAAAATAGATATCCTTACAAAATTGACACATGATGATAAACTGTGATTTGACCCTATATAAGATCACTATGACTCTAAAATATAGAAGATCTTAACTCATATAAAATCAGGATACTTGTTAATTAGATATGGTTACCCCATATAGAAATGGGATTCCTAATATTCTAAAATGAGATGATCCAATCCTCATCATAAATGATTTACCTCACTACCACTGTTTTTCTTCTACAATGACATGTTATAGAACTACTTGTGGCTTGAATCCCTTCCAAATGGGAAATATAGTGATTTATAGAATTTCATTTTTTGGACCATCTGAAAATTCATCAAATCTATTGGTCCCTTGGCCCCATCATGGTTCGGGAATTAAGACAAAAAACTAATGTGTTTCCTATTGTCCAAGAATCTTGAATTTAATATTTTTGAATTTCATATTGAGAGTGTGTTGTGTGGCATTGAGTATCACCAGACCTCATTTCACATCTGGTTTGAAACTACACCACACTACAAACACCTATTTGGTGTTCTCCAATGGTCAGTGCAATATGACCTTAAACTATTTTAATCTCCTAAGTTCAAATCCTAATTCCTTACATGCCCCATTGATATGATCGAATGAATGAGGGAATAGAAGCTAGAGTGTTGAATCACACATAGAAAATTTCCCATTCTATATCCACAATTCGAGTCTTTATCGGTTTGGATTTTCATCATCCTTAAAATCCAAATAGACTCCCTAATGGTGATGGTGCCTAGAAAAAATGTCTCACCTCCCATTCCAGGGAAAATTCCCTAATAGATATCTAGTAAAAAACAACAGATCCTATATTTTGAACTTGGACAATAGTCGATCCTTCATTTTCTCACCTTATTCTTGACTAGTTCAGTGGTGGATCCTATGTTCCAAACAAGGTCAACAATACATCCCTTCCCATCAGTCTCCCCTAATTCAAATCTCAAAAATATCGACATACCACATTTATAAATCCCTATGTCTTCGTTGAATTCCAACAACCTTTATGGAACCCCTTTGTGCATCTGCATGCATTGTGTAGGAAGGTTAGTGTTATTAGGACATTATCAATCCAATATCTCCTCACTCCTACTCTATTCTTCCATGTGTTAAGGAAATTTCCATGCCCATTCTTGGTATCCCACAATGAGAATGACTCATGTGGGATTAATAACATTGGTGGGATGTGTATAGATGTTGTCAAACTGCACAAATTCATGATCTAATCTCTTTGAACATAAACTATGAGTCCAATTCCAAGAATCATGACCTAAAAGTGTGTACAATACATCCATGGAATGTGTTTTTTAGAGTTTATACTCTTTAGATATATTCATTTTAGGTTTTTCACTCCAAAGAACCACATATATCTCTCTCAAGTCTGAGCTCCATGACCATAAACTGGTATCTTATGTCCAAGAATCATGACTCCAAACTATGTGTAGAATTTATCCAGAATGTGTTGTTTTGTGGAGGGCCTCCTTGTACCTCAATTCACATTGGGATTTTTACTCCAACACAATAAAAATGACCATTTTAAGTGATTCCCCCATAGTTCCAAAATCTATAACCATAAACTAGGAGTTATTAATCCAAGAATAAAGAAATTAAAATACGTGTGAGCCTTCTCAAAAATTATCTCTGTGGTTGTGGTCCTCCTTGACCCTCCAATCATTTAGGATTTTTGACTCTTCCATTCTATACATATCCATTTTAGATGCTCAATCATGGTCCAAAATCTTTGACCTTAAACAAAGAGTCTCCCTTGGTCCATGAAATATTACATTAAACTATTTTCATTCCCTATAGTTCATGTAATATGAATTTAAACTACAAAGCTCAACATCTTCAATGCATGACGTTATACTGCTGTCATACACCATGTACAACCCTGATTCCTCTTAATAAAAGATTATTTTAACCCCATTTGAAACTATGATTCCTTACACGATAAGTATGGGATGATCAACATACTTTACCCCATGATTTGAATGTGGGATGCCTCATGAAAACTGTCGGATGCTTTGCTTCCCTCACTCATGGGGATTTCTCCTACCATTGTCGGTCTCCTATCAAATCATGTTTGATTACTATGTTTGGATTTATTCTCATCCCCATGGGATATATAGTGATTCCCAAACATCTTATATCCATGCCCAACTATAGTTTATTAACCCTTCATCCCTTTATCCCATTAAAGGTCCCAGAATTATGAACATAAATTGGGTGCAATTCATCTCAGGGTGTATATGTAGTAAGTGAGACTATGTTTCTCCATTCACATCGTCTTGTATCCATTCTGTTCCAGACTAAATCCTTTGATACCATTATTCTTCAATGAATCATGAATTTAAACTATTTATCTCTTAGACCTGGTCTAAGAGCCGCGACCTTAAACTAGGTACCATTTTCTTCAAAGTAATTGTTTGGTTCCATATACCCTAGGCTCTCCATTAATGTTGTTTCTTACCTATTATATTCCACACATATATCCCTAGAGAAAAAATCCCTCCATTTTCCAGGAATCACGACATTAAATTTTTTTCTATGGTCTAGACCATATGACCGTAACAATCTGTGCCGCTAATTTCAAGAATGATTTACATAGTGAAGGGCCTCCTTGATGACATTATTGTTAGGCATTAACCCTTACACTATGTGAACATCCTAAAACCCTCTTCATGGTTCAATCATTACGATCTTAAACTATGGTAATTCGCTTCTTGTTTTCATGGTTTTCTTCACCTATGTAAATTCCATCCCTCCACATTCTTTCTAAAACAATGTATGGATCAATTACCATCCTCTTGGGTATTATAGTGATGCTGATAATTAATTTATTTGTGACTATCCATGAATTAATCAAGAAAATATCTGTTACCAATAATGTTATCACCCAAAAATTTCTCCCATCAGCTTCGTTTTTCGATATAATCCCCATTCAATTACCTTGAATTATCAGTGGGCCAGGGTTCCCTTATAGCCTAATAGGAGGAATAAAATAATGTAAATATTAATGTGCATACACTACCAACTTCCTTGATGAACGACATTAAACTACGTTTTACCCCATAAAACCGGGATGCCTCTCAATGAGACATGATTCTTACCTCATATCAAACTAGGATTAACCATATGACTAATATGGGTTGAACAAACACCAATACCTTCCTCAATTTATTCTAAACTATTTCATTAACCTCTATAAAACTATTATTTCTCATATCCCCGCATGAGAAGAGTTATTATCCTTATTCGAGAGGGTATCCCCCCTTTCAGTGCCGGTCTCTTACTGCAACATGCTTCATAACTACGTTTGGTTTGAGGGACCCTCTGGAACATAGTTCATGTTGGGTTATCACTCAAACACATCATTAAAACTGTATTGGGACCCCTATTGCCCTTTGGAAAATGTTGTGTTACCTTAAACTAACGGTTTCCCGTGTCAAAGTAATATGACTTTAAACTGGAATCAATCCTCAACCACGTTGTAAGAATTTAAACTTCAAAACCCAACATCCACAGTATATGATGATAAAATACATCTATTCCCCTTTTGAAACTAGGATACAACATATGATTATTATGGGATGGTATATTACCCTATCAGAAATAAATATTCTTTATAACTTGAGATGATCTGACACCCTCTTCATGAAGAATTCCACTTTACTGGTATCAGTCTCAAACTGCGCTATATATTCATATCTATGTTATTTACCAAATTTGGATAACTACCATCCTCCAATCTGAATAAGATCTCTAATGCTAATAGTGACTAGACACAATGGCCCACCCACCGTCCTATGTTTATGACTTGAAGGTTTCACAACAGGTAATAGCAGACCCCATGTTTTGAACTTGATCAACAGTCAATCTTATATTTTATCACAACATACCTAACTTATTTGGGTATAAAATATCTATTTTAAACATGGTTAAAAATAATTCCATATCCCTTGGTAATTCTTTCTTTTCACTATAAAGGTTTGGAAAACCTCAGTTTCCATCATGGTATTTTCAAAACCCTTTATTCCCATTATTTGGACCCTCCTATAAGAAACAATAACTCCATAGCACTCTTTTCACACACCGATCATGGCACATGTTGGATTCTATGTTGGGAGGAGGTTTTCTCATGAATGGTTGGGATGGATGAATGGGTTGGGTCCAAACTATATGGACTTAAACAAAGAATATTATTACAATAAAAATCACCCAAAACTATTTTCAACACACACCTTAAGTTTTTCTTGGCACAAGGACTCCTTGGATCTCCTATCATGGAAGGTTACTAATACGTCATGCCATATCAAACAATTTGGGGTGCTCATAGTTTGGTGACATTCAAACCCCAATTCCAAGAATCAAAACATTAAAATGTGTGTGCATTTTTTTCGAAATGTGTTGTTCGACAATGGGCTTCCTGACCCTCGATCACGTCATGTTTTCCAACTCATCTCACTACACATATCCATTTAAAGTGCCCCCTAGTCAAATAATTATTAACATAAACTATCTTCCTTTAGTCCAAGAATCATTACATTAAACTACATGAGATCCATCGAAGAAATGTGCTATGTGGGCCTCCTTGTCCCTCCATTCACATTGGTTTTTTCACTCTTCTATGCTACTCATATTCATTTGAGTTGCTCAATCCTAGTCTATACTCTATGAACTTGAACTAGGAGTTCTAGTACCACATTCGGGATGAAAGACATTAAACTATCTATCTTTACGTCCAAATCACATGACATTTAATTGTTATATATATATATATATTGTAATCACTGTACAATATAAAACTACATGTTGAATATCTTTATTTTTTGACGTTAAACTACATGTTCATTGTTCTCTTTCACATTTTAAAACTGCGAGGCATCTCAGGACCTTTCCTGAGATCCCCTTTCCTCTAGTCTCATCACAGAATGAATCATTCAATTTCTTTTATTTTTGTTCATATTATGAGATGAAAATCCATTGGAAGGTGAGTTTGAGCTTGTTTTATACTGATAAACCCACACAAACATTTTCTAATCCATGATAGTTTTATTAGAGGAGTGTTGAAATCCATTCGACCATTCCATCACTTCATCTCCATGCATCACATACCCCTCATTTAGATCCTCATCCTCCTCCATGTCAAGAGATACCCCCAATCAGTATGAAGTTTGAACACACTGGCTCACCACCAATCATGGGCCAATTCCCCGATGGACTTTGGATGATATTATTATACAATTCTCATGTCTTCAAATATGGTCGGTGGTAGACCCTCATTTTGTGTCCCCATACTTTGATAAGTGGTGTAATTGTTGTATATCAAACATGGAAAAAAATTATAATGTACCATGATGAAAATCATCTTGTGTTATAGATTTTGGGAATCATGATTCAAATCCCCCATTCCTTTTGTTCAGGTAGAATTCAACTCCCCTGGGGTTACCCCATTCATGTACTTGATCAATTTAGAAAAAAATGTTAGCTGTTTAGAACCATGTTCACCAGCCACAATCCCTCTTGGCCCAAAAACTCCTGATGAAGATCCATGTATGATTTTATTGGGATATAGTGGGCTCAAATGTGTTCATTTTCTTCATCTCTTTCCTCATAACACAGTCTGTGTCATACTTATATCCTTGTTGGGCCACATTTGAAGGGTGGGTGGGGGGTGTGGGGAATTTTTGGGAACTAAAAAAATGAATCTAGGAATGAACAATGTTTTGGGATCCTAATCCCAAACTATATTTACTTTCATAGGATTTGATTTTATTTGTCGTAGAGCCAGAATAGTGTATAGGATCAGAGGTTATGTAAATTTGAAGTTATGAAGCTAGAAATTTTTTGCAGAGGACCATTTTACAAGTTCCGTTTCCATAAACCCTTTTATGGTGGTCCCATTTACACAGATTCATTCTTGGATATCCCCTCACAATGGCCCTTTTCATGAAGGTTTGGTTCAATGAGGTCTCGTTCATGTAGCTCCCTTCGCGACCGCACTTAAGCTTGAAGGTACATCCACCAAAATACATTCAGAGTCATGCCACACTTTGTGAAAATGCAAAGGGTTAAAAATATCTTCACAAGAGAAACATTCAGCCCCATGGATCTACATCAATTTTTGATGAATATAAGTCTTAAAAATTCCTCCAGTATTCTATAAACCCATGCCCTATAAATACCCCTCATGAATTCATTACGAGGTGGTGGAGATGCTAAGATGGAAAATCTGGATATCAATTAACTAAGCTCCAAAATTTTCCTAATTCTCATAACTCATTATGTATAAGCATCAAGAAACATTATACCTATTATTCTTCAGAGCCTCCTCATAAATTGAATATTCCTTTTATGAAGGCCTAAGACCTTCAAGGAGGAAGAATCCCCTCTGATATTCTTGAGGTTTAATGAATAATTCAACCTTCATGAACCAATACCCCTATGAATCAAGACTTCACTTCGGGGTAGGGGAACCCTATTTCCCAAAACCAAATTCTCTATTAGACCCTAAGATCCCTGATTCACTATTCTCCATGAGACCATGATCTATGAAAATCCCCATATTTCATGAGACCCTGAGCACTGTTAAGCAGCATCCTTTGTGAGAAAATGAGCTCTGTGAAGCCCCATCATTTGTGAGGCCCTGAGAACTATAAATCCTCATCCATCATGAGACCCTAAGCTCTGTAAAACCACATACTTCCCAAGAAACTAATCTCTATGAAGAAACATCCATCACAAGACCCTAATAAACAAAAATCCTCATCCTTCAAGCGACCCCGATCTTCGAGAAGCCCCATCCTTTATGAGACCCTCAGCTCCGCGGAGCACCATCATTCACGAGACCTTGAGCATTGTAAAGACCCATACTTCATGAGGCCCAAAGCTCTGTGAATCCACATCCATCATTATACCCTAATATCCTAAAATAACTATCCTTCATGGTATCTTTATCAATATTAAAGGTCATAACTTGGTGCACATTGGCCTATACCACATGATATGAGCCCTAGAACCCCCTCTCAACATCAATATCAGGCTATGGTCCTAGGACATCAGCTTGATCTCATCTCTATCATCACTGGTCCCATGAAATATTTAGAGTCTCGCTCTAAAGTTCACATACCAGGTGGGAGAAATTTTATGTTGTGCCCGTATACGACCCCAATTTCCACCAAAATTAATAATATGATTAAATATACACCCTACACTCCCTGCAATACATTTAGTTGATCTACTACCCTTAGACCCTTTCCCATGTCATGAGTTGATATTTTCCTCTTATATTACCTATGTAACATGAGTCTAAATAGTCCTCATTAATCTTCTGATACCTAAACAGCTGACTTGAAAACCAGGTTGAACCATAAAGGGACTTCTTATGTAAGTACAATACCTTCCATTGGTAGGGATCTTCCACCCATTTTTCCTCAGAACATGAAATTAAAATATAATATACCATATATGAAAAATATTGTATTCCTCCGGTGAAATAATTGATATTCCTTATGCATCAAGATTAAGATTTATATTAGTCCTCGCTCCCTGACATTTAACTATAGTGTTCCCTATATAAAAAACATGGGATTCCTCTTTTTACAAACCCAAGATGAATTGTAAAGAAATCTTTGAATTCCTCACGTATTAACAATGAGAATACCATAAAAAATCCACCATGTATCCCATCCTTAGTTTTAATATAGAGACACTACTTTTAATATATATCCATTACATCATTTTGATGATAATCAACACAATATTTTTATAAATCCAGGATCAATAGGTTTAGTGTATTGGGAAAATTAGGAAAATACAAAACTGTTAAAAAATAAAACATAAACTTTATTTAATTCAATTTTCTCTATCTTTTTATTGGCCCTTAGGTTCTACTTATTACAAGTATTCACCTGAGTATTTACATTAAAAGAAGGAATGATCTAAAAGCATAGTAAGAGGATGAATAAGAGACATTAAACATGTGGGAAATAATAATAATAATCATAATATAAGAAAAGTATTATAATTATAATCATGAGAGGAATCCTTACATAAAGGCATGGAATGTGTAAATGCATAAAAATGAAACATCATGTCTTAATGTTCAAATAACTCACATAGTTGTGAAAAATGATAGCATCATGTTCATGTATACTGTAATTTTTATCATTAGATACATCACATTACTCAATGAATTATTTCTCTATATAATTCCATTCCCACCAATCACATCATAACATTTACATGTGCTATATAATTATGGGTGCACCTGTCACATCATAAGATTTACATTTTCATGCATGCCACAAAGAACATATGTAAATCATGGATATAATGTATCTCATGGAATAAAATGGGTATTATTTCATAAATAAGTCATTCATAAACTTTTTTTCTCAAGATAAAAATCCTATAAGATTCTTGGTATCAGTCTTGATGGATCAAGATAAAATCTCAAGAGAAGTGAAAGTTGTGTTTTTTAGAAATGAGAGTTAATTTGGAAAAAACATTTTCGATATTCATAAAATTAGATATAAAAATGTTTATATCTATAAAATAAAATTTAAGGATGAAACAATTATATATAATTAATATTAAAGGATTATCCATATTGAATATGGAGTGAAAGAGGGAAAAACCAAGGAAATGGTGTTGTGTTCAAGAATTCCCCTTTCCTTATTTATTAATTATTTAGTCACTTTGATATCATGAATAATCAACTTAAATTCATTCATTAACTAATAAAAAACATTTTATACGTTAATTTAACTTATTTTAGTTTTATAAAGTCTATTTATAGTATTTTTTTCTGAGTTATAGAGTTTAATTTCAACATTTAGGAGCGTTCGTTTTCTTGGTTTTCATGATCAGTTTTCTTGTTTATAAGTAATAATGTTCTTGTAAAAAGAGAATAGTTAATAGAATTGAAATTATAGGTTATTAATGATCATTAATAAGTTTAAATGTTTATTTATATCATTTTTATATGGTATGAGGACGAATCATTAGATAAGATATTTTTGATAATTGTTTTGATTTTTAGTGTGGTTTTTCGATCAACAAAAACAATTTTTATTTCATTATTTATTATTTTGTATATATGTTAATTATAGAACATAAAAAATATTTTAGAATTAAATTTAGAATCCATTTTCAACCATTATAATGGTTTTATGATATGCCTTGAAGATGGTGATGAGAAATTAAAACTTTTCATCCTTAGAGGTGAAACAACAACACCTCATGGATGACGTTTCCATTCTTAGAATAAAAGTGAGAGGAGAAGGGGTTTGATGAAGGATTATTCCATTATAATAATAAAAGTACAATATATTTATGGTAATGGATTTATAATTCCATTTTTTGACTGTATTTGATGATATAATAAGAAAAGAAATTAAATTGAAATTAAAATTAAAGAAAAAGAACGAGGATTTTTCATCTTGAATTTCTCCTCTTTGAGAAAATCTTTAGGGAAAAGGATTCAGTATTTTGATGAGACCAAGGGATAATAGACGTGGGATATGTGATTTAGAAGAGTATTGAACATAAATTTAACAAATATCAAATCTTGGTAGGCGTTTTGAGAAGAGGTGGTGAGAGGTGGTATTTATAGGGGAGGAGAGGGGTGTTTTATCATTATTTTATTCATTAGTTCATTATTTTGGCTCAAGTCTATGAGTAGTTTGAGAATTATAAATAAATATATTAAAATAATTATAGTTAGTTTGAGATTATTATTCTAACATCAGTGATAACTCAAACCATATTGTATTTAACTTATTACGAACAGATACAATAAATTACTGTATTTCACTATTCACAAAAAATTTAGAATTAAAAAATGAAATAAATTTTATAAATATGAAAATTTTATTTTTAATTAAAATCATAATTTACTTATAAAATAATCATTTTAAAATTATAACTCATTTTATAACACTATGAAAATTAATCAAGTTATCATAAAATTATATTATGATAGTAATGAAACAAAAAGTTAATATGTGAAGCTCATTTATGAAAATAAATTATCATTTAAATAATTATAATAATTATAAAATTATAAATAAACATTTATGTTTTATAAAAATACCAACACTTGATTAATAAATTTTTAAAAAATGTATTTACTTAAAATATGATATAATTATATCTTATTTTCATCTATATGATTCATAAATTTTATTTATAATTTCATAAATGTGCTTACTAATCTACTGACCAAATTACTATTCTTAATGTTCATAATACAAATTTATGTGCCATGATACAATTCTATCATGATAGGATCTTTAATTTCTAGAAATAGCTCTCATTCCATTGATTCATCATTTATAAAGTATGTACTATGTTCTAAAAGGGATTTCATGTGGTTTATACTATATTATATAATTATAAGAAAATAATTTCCATTGATCAAATCTCAGGTTGTTACATTATTCCCTCTTATGAAATTTCACCCTTGAAATTTTATTTTACATACTATGGTAAAAACAAGTGAAGGTACATCTCATTCAATGGTTCATCTATTTTCCATGTTTCCTCTTCGTACATATGGTTCCACCATAGTACTTTCACCAGCTCAGTAGTATTGTTGTGTAGAACATTATCTCTATGGTCCAAGATATTTAATAGATTATCCTCATTATAGAGATCATATTTCAACTATATGACCTCTAGATATAGTACAAGTGAGGGAGTTGGTAAGTACTTTTCAAGACGGATACATGGAATACATCATGTATATGAGACATGGTAGGTTGAAGATCTAGTCGGTAGGCCATAACTCTAACGTGATTAAGACTCTCAAAGGGGTTGATGTTCCTATGACTTAGATTTCCCATCTTAAAAAATCTCATGATAATATTACATGGAGATATGTAGAGGGGTACCATGTCTCCAGCATTAATCTCTAGGTATCATCGATGATTGTTTGCATGGAAATTCGGTTGACTTTGGGATGCCTTAACGTAATGCTAAATGGTTTCTTCTTTCCAACCATTTCTTCGACCATTTCAGGTCCTAGTATTTTGCGTTCACTGACTTCATCCTAGAACGCCGATGTTCAGAATATTTTCCCATAAAGGGATTTATATGGAGTCATTTGGATGCTCGAGTGGAAACTATTTTTGTAAGAGAACTCACACATTTGTAGATGTTGGTCCCATCCTCATTTTAGCTCTATAGAACATGATATCAGTATGTATTATAGTTTTTGAATAGATTATTCATATTGTACCTTTGTTTTTGTAGCATCCCAACCCTAAAATCCTTGGTTCATTATTTTATTACACTAGCATGATTACAAGGAATCAAATCCGGAAGGACTGATCGGTTTAACAGTTTTGTAATGCTAGATTACAAAATTTATTCTCATAATACATTGGAAAAATAAAATAAAACATAAAATAAATAAAAAATCAACATACTTATATCTAATTCAATGGATTTTTATTCATAATCTATGAAAAAACATAATAAGGGTGATCTCAAATGATCAATAAGGTCATGTAAAGTGGAATCAATAATGAATTGATGAGATTACATCAACATGTAATGCTAAATAATTAATAATACATGCCATTAAAATAACTAGATAAGGACTAATAATTATGGAAAGGTAAATAACTAATTTAATTCCATCTAAATAAATAAATTTAGAATAGAATGAATCCATTGATATGCCAATGAAAAACCTCATGGATAAATAATAACTAAGTCTAAATGGTAGAGATGCTTAATTATGGGATTCCATATTTATTAGGTACATGGAACCTTTAACATAGATAATTTTCAAAAGGAAGTTTAGAATAGTAGGTAAAAAACCATCTATATTGGCTAACTATTTCATCTCATCATACTATCGATGCATCGAGGAGATATCTATAACCAATCCCCGCCCGTGTCGTACCTATCAAAAGAATTATTCATATTGAATAATAAATTCAACTAATAAATAATATGCCTTATCAAATATCTGTATTGAGTAAAGGATAAATACTTCCCTATTGGAGTCCAAGTAACAATAAGGGTTTTTGATGTTTATGAATGGAAATACCATTTTAAGATCATTAAATTAATTTTAACGAAAAGAATCATTAATCATTCTAAAGTGTCCCATACCACATTGAAACATTTGAAGAAAAATATTAATGATTTAAAAACATTAAATGAAACCTATAATGTCATTATAATAAGGATATTAATGATATAATATTTCTAAGGGATGTATATATACCATATAAATACGAATTGGTGTTTAACAATAATTATGTCTCAATGAAATCTAAATTGAGATAAAATCTATTACCAAGTAATCCCTTTTTGGTGTTCATTCTTTAACCTAATTTATAATGGGTTTAATAGTGTTAATAATTTATTAACTAACCATATTAATTTTTATTATATCATATATGATCTTATTATAATATATTATTACCCATTTATTAACATTATTTTGTTATTTTCAATATTTCGGGTGTTAATTGCGTACTTTCTTGAGTAAGTTTTGATTTGTTATTTGTTGTTCCTATTAATTAGATCATGATTTACTAATATATATAATGTAATAAAATATTTAAATAATATATATTTTTAGTGTATATGTATTTATAACAATATGTTAAATTTGGATATAATAAATTAAATGCACTGTTCATGGAGACGGTAGACCATATGTACGCATGAATGATACATTCATTTCTTTGATGTATTAAAAGAATTAAAAGAAATATATTTATATTATAATTGAATTATATTATCTATGTGATATATATCAAAAATATTTATTAAAAACATCCCTTATTTATTCCATGTATAGTGTGAATGAATCACACTACTTTGAGATGGCGGTAGTCCCCACTTCTAGAAATGATGTTATCATATTTACACAAAACAGAAAGTATAAAGGTATGTGGTATAAGTAATTATAGAATAATAAATAAATAAACATCATATATATATTATAAAAACATAATTTAAATCATAATTACCAACCATGAAAGTTATTCTATTAAAAATGAATAATCATCATTTCGTGAGGCAGTAGTTCACCGTAACAAAAACAGTTTGTTCATTACCCATTCGATGGAATTGTGTTTAATTTTAAATCAAACCATTCATATAAAAATGTATAATTTTATTCATGATACTTAGTTTATTATAGAAACATGCAATAATAATAAATTAAGAATTAGGGAATGAAATAAACTAAACCGACCATTGAAGAATGTTACCTCATTTTCAGATAACTCTTTTTTGTTTATACCAAAAGGATTACTGGGTTGGATTTACAAAAAATGTGAGGCTTGTATGATGAATATATGGATTTTGGGAGCTTATTTGATCATGGTATGGTTGAGGTATAAGGCTCAATGTGATATAAGATGTTGACGGAGGAGGTTTTTATTTATAATTAAGGCGAGGGGTACTTTTGGAAAATGTAATACTATTAAATTAATATAAATTCAGTTTCTATTAAAAATCGAAATAAATAGATTTATTTAACTATAATATTATTATGGGTTTAAATAATTTCAAACAATAATTTTTAGACAGGTTTAGGGCACATTAGTACCCATATCTTTTGGCTATAACCCTTAGTTAAACGCTTTAACTCTTACCAAGACAACTTGGGGTTTACTCTTCAAGGATTAATATAGTTACTATTAAATACCAAAAAAACCGAAATGGATAATTTATGATGAAATTAACCTTTAAAAAATAAGTTTGAACAATTTTATAATTTTATATAATTTAATAAAAAATTATTTATTTTAAAATGTAGTTAATGTCAATTTTAGAACTATTCAATTTGTGGCTTTTTAAAAATATCATAAAAATGATACATCATAGAAAGAACTCAATTAAATCAACCTTAAAATTTCAATTTAATCCATAAATATTTTTATAGAATCAATTATGTCAAATTACATTTATATTAATAATTTTAATAACATATATTTGATTCTCCCATTAAATAAGCAATTACAACAACATCATTGTGTCACAGTTTAATTTAATTATTTATATCCTAAAAATTATAAATAAATTACCTTGATGTATATAAACATTTTATATTTACAATGAATATTTATAGTAGAACATAAATTCTCAATTTCCATACATAAAAAATGTAATACTTATTAGAAACATGAGTAAGACATATTGGACTTAGAATAAAATACTATAAAAGCCATAAAGTCAAAAACGTGAGTACAAGTGGCTATAAAATCATCCTAAGGATGATTTTTTTTGGAAAATAAGTCATAAAATAAAATTTGGAAAAGTTTTAGGTTAATTTTATAATTTTATTTTGACCCTTAATTACCCGATTTTCCCTTAACCATGTTAATTAAAATATTTCTAAATTTACAACTCATTTGATAAAAAATAAAATAAATCTATTTACATATTATTTATTCACTAATTAAAAATATGGGATAAATTTTTCAAAATTCAATATAAATAAGTTTTTGTAATTAATTTAAAATTAATCTCGTTGACGGGGTGATAAAACAAATTATTAATGTTTAAAATATGAAAAATAATAAAACCTTTTTATATAAAAATTCAATATTAAATTTATTAAATAGAAATAAATTTGATTAAATGATAAAGAAATATAATAATTATAATTTAAAAGCAATTAAATTATTAATTTAACTCTAAAAAATATTTTCATGAAAAAAGTTCTTTTAAATTAAAATTTTGTATTTTTTACAATTTTTCAAAACATGAAACATATTAGAAAAATACCAAAAATTCAACCAATTTAAATTTTTATATTAATATTTAAATTATGAATTTTATTTTTTCAATTATAGTATATAAAAATACCAAATATTTTATTTAAAAAGGTTCTCCACCAAAAGGCGATAAAATTTCCTTTAGAGAAGTGTTTGTTTTTAAACCTAAAATTGGGTTTGTTCAAATATTATCCCTAGAAAAACTATTGAATGAATATGAAAAATATTTTATTGAAGATATTTCATATAAATTTCATTAATATCAGTTAATAATTTTAATTAATTTAATTTATTATGATAAAACATGTTTGTGCGTATAAATTATAAATATTTCTTTTATATTCAATTGGTTTATATTTTCATTTCTATTTAATTAGTAACTAATTAATTCTTATGATATTTTTATAAAACATATATTTTCATAAGTTATTTAATACTATTCATAAATGCTAATTTAACGGCTAGGTTATAATGGTAACATTTATATAATAAAATTTTATTGATTGTTTAAGCTTGCTGTTGTATGATACATAAGCTATCGAAGAAATGGAATTAAAAAAAAGCGACAGACTATAAAAATAATGGGGTGTTAAATTCTCCGCCGCCTAAATAAATTTCAACCATTCAATTTTTGAATTCATGTTTGGTATTGAAGTATTGACTATTGAAAATACATTTACGAAAATCCCACAACAGAACAAGGTTCGACATAACTTCCAAATTGAAATAAAGAAAGGGAGGTACGAAGGTCACCGAAGATAAAACATACTAGGATCCATGTAGGAAAACATGGAATTATAAGAGAAATATTACCTTTATGTTCTGATGGAGAGTGGTATAGAACATGATTAAGAAAATTTGATAATAAAAAGCTATAAATCTGCTATGATCTATAAGATCATTTCATTCATTATCAAAGAAGGTACTGGGATTACATTTTTGATTTCAAGATCCATTCCCTAGATTTAAAGAATTAATTTAATTCATAGTCTAAGAACATAATGAAGCATACTCACTCGAAAATTATGGTATGACTCTTTAATCAATTTCTACCCCAAACATATCTTTCACTCCAAAATAAAATAAAATAATAAATATCTTAGTCATAGAGGGTTAAAAAAATGAAATTATACTTAATATGTCTGACTATTTAAATAATTGAAACTATGATATACTACCCAAAAAATCACATCATCATCTGGTAGGTTATTCACCATTTTCTCCCTTCTGTTGTTTGTTCAAGTCTCGTAGCCTTACTAGATGTGACAGTTTATCACCTGACCTGTGGGTTTTCCTTTTCTCAAAATATATTATTATAACATTCTAGAAATAACCTTAATATATTCAACATTAAATAAATGTTTTAACAACAAATAGTAACATCTAATGTTGAACATAATCTATTTGAAACTTAAGACTCATCCAAAATACTTTTGTCCAAATTAATAGTCCAAAATAGACTCCAAATTTTGAAAATCAATATTAACATAATATTATCCAAAAAATGAAATTTATCTTTTATTTTCACATACCAAATATTTTACCACCTTAAAAAAACATAATAAAACTGTTTTTGGTTCAAAATACTTATAGAAAAAGTACTATAGTATAATCATTATTTATTTCCATCATTTATATAACTACTACATCATTGATAAAATACTCAAATGACATAATTATTTAATCTAGGAATTTTTTTTTCTTCATATGTGGTAAGATCATAATGTCGAACATGATTTATTAGCTTCATTTGAGGAACATTCCTTTGAATCTAAGAGCATTCTATTTCGTAGTGCCACATATTCTAACAGTTCAAGCATTGAATATTGGAAAATTATTTCCTTCCAATGTAGTAATGAGCATGGTGGCCTTTTTCTCTACAAATGAATGAAACTCCATTTTCTATTAAGAATATACCATGGTGTCTACATAGAAAATTATTAGAAGTGGTAAAATCTTTATTTCCCGTCTTCCCTTTATCCAAATTTTTCCATGCCATCCTATTCTTTCATGTGTCCTTCCAAAGTCATAATAATTATAAAATTATTTCTCTGTCATGTTTCATATGATATTTTTTCCTCAAATGATGAGTGTTTGAGAGATTAGTTCTCTTCAATATATTGGAATAATCTTAAAAAATATGTTATCAACATTATTATTCAGATCACATTTGTTGGAGAGGTTTTCATTCCTTCCATTAGGATCCATTACAAAATAATTACATACACTATATTAGGTTATGAATAAAAATTTATAATTTTGAACAAATAAAAAACTAATCATAAATTGAATATTATATGCCTAACTAAAATCATATTCTTAAAATTGTTATTTGGAAACATCTATACTTGTAAATCCTTCATAATGGTTTGTAAATAAAATGTGACTTAACCTAAGAATATCCCTTAGTAGTGTTAAAACAGGTTCATAGTAAGGCCCTTTTTCATGTACAGGGTTATAACCAGTTAGGCCTGACCCAAATTATCATAGTTTTTACCCCTAGGTACATCTATACTAGAACCATATCAAATTGTAGTATCCAGATAGATATGTTTTTCTAGATAGACCCACGTAATCTATACCTTAAAAAATTATAGGATGTTATTATATGATTACAATCAATGTGTTTCTAATGGTTTTGTTCCCAAATATTTTATTTCAAAATATAGCGTGTGAGGTTACTACTAAACTTACTTTGATACCAACTATAATGCCTGGAATCTAGAAGACAAGAGGAGGGGCATTGTTTTATTATATTAACAAGATTACAAGGAATAAAATACCTAAGAACTGATCAATTATCCATTTTGGAATGACAGATTACATACTTGATTCTCTTAATATATTGGTAAAAGAAAATAAAGAATAACATAAATAAAAACACTTCATCTTTGAATTTCATTCAAAGGATTCCTGTTCAAAACCTGGGAAAAATATATATAATAATAGTGAGCTAAAATTATCTAAAAGGAAATGTAAAGAGGAAGTAATAATGAATTGATTACAACCAATACATGGAAAGGTAAATAATAGATAACACAAGAAATTAAAATAACTAGCTAAGGATCAATCAATGTAGAAGGGTAAATTACTGAAACACATTACTTCTAAATCAATAAAATGACAATAGAATGAATCCATAGATATGTCAACAAAAAATCTCCTGGATAAATAATAACTGAGTCTAAATTAGGGAGATGATTAATTGTTGGATTCAGTGTTTTATAGGTACATGGAACCTTTACCGTAGAGACCTTTCAAAATATGATTTAGAATTTTAGGTAAAAACCCACATTTTTTGCAAACTAATTTTTCTCATGAGACTACAAATGCATCAATGGGATATTTATAACTAGGCCCACCCATGTCTTACCTATCCAAAGAATTCCCCATATCAAACAATAAATTCAAATAACAAACAATATTCTTTATCAAATATATGTACTAAATAAATGAATAATAATATCCATGGAGATTCTATGTAACAACAAGTGTTTTTGATGAATGTAAATACCATTGAAATATAATTAAACCATTTTTGTTGAAAATAATCTTTATAAATTACAAAGTGCCCAATATCACTTTGTTACATTTGAATTTTAATCTGAATGAATTAATAACATTAAATAAACTAATAATTTAATTATAATGAGAATATTCCTGATATAATATTTCTAAGGTATGTATATACATAATATAAAAGTGAATTGATGCATAACAACAATTAAGTCTCAAAGGAATTTAAATTGAGACAAAATACCTTACCTTGTATTACCTTTTGGGTGATCATAATCTAACCTACATTATAATGGTTTTCAAAGTGTTAATAAATTATTAAATAACCATATTAATATTTATGATATCATATATAATCATATTACAATATCTGATCACCCGTTTGTTAACATTCTTTTGTTATTTTCACTATTTAGGTGTTAATTGCTTAATTTATCGAGTAAATTTGGCGTTTTTATTTTTTTCCGACTAATTAGATCATGATTTAATAATCTGAAGATTGTAAACAATGATTCAAAAATTATATATCTTTAGTATATATGTATTTAGAATAATCCATAAAATTTGAAGATATGAAATAAAATGCACCATTCATATAGGCGGTAGGCCGTAGATGCACATTAATACTACTTTAATTTCTTTATCATATTAAAATATGTAAATGATATATATGAATATTATAATTCTAGTATCATATATATGTCTTATATATCACATATGTTATTCAAAAACATTATTTTATATGTTCCATGTATATTGTGAACAAATCGTGCCACTTAGAGGAGGCAATAGTCCACACTTCCACAGACGATGTTATCATATTTACAAAAAATGGGAAATATTAAAGCATGTGTTATAAAATAATAAAATAATAATAAAGAAACAAACAAACACACACACACACACGCACAGATATATATATATATATATCATTTAAAATCAGCATGTCCATCATAACTTTCACCCATGAAAGGTGGTAAAGGAAAAATGAACATTCATCATTTCTTGAGACGGTAGTTCACCGTACACAGAAACAATATGTTTTTTACCAATTAAATGGAGTTGTTTTTAAATTTAGGTATAATAAATAATATAATAACATATCAATATATTTAGGATAGTGATTATATTATATAAACTTAAAATAATAAGAAATTTAGATGTGGGGAAGAAATTAAACTAAAGCGATCATTAAAGAGAATTACATCTTTCTCGGGTATATCCTTTTGGTTTATTCCAAAAGTCATACTTGGTTGGATTTCTTCCCAAAAAGAGGTTTATAAAATAAATATAGGGAAGTTAGGAGATTATTTTATATGTGTTTGGTCGATATAGTAGGCCCAATGTGGTTTGAGGAAGTTATGGAGGAGGTGTCCTTTTATAATGAAGGTGAGTGGTTCTTTTGAAAACTCTAACAGTATTAAATAAATATAAATTGAATTTCTCTGGAAAATATTTAAAAATTGAGTTATTTAAAAGAAATTATGTGGATGGGTTGAAATCATTTCAACTAATAAATTTTAGACAAGTTCAAGTCACATTATTACCCATATCTTTTGGGATTAACCATTAGTTAAACCCTTTAACTCTTAAGAGGATAACATGGAATTTTACTGCTTAAGGGTTAATCTAATAAGAATAAAATACTAAATAAACCTTAAATGGATAATTTATGAAACAATTAACCTTATAAAAATTATTTAGCTGAGTTATATTATTTACGTATTTTATATAATTTTAAAAACATTATTTATTTTATAATAACAATAATGTCAATTTTGACACCATTCAGTACATGACATTTTAAAAAAATCATAAAAACTATATATAATTGAGTAAAATAAATTAAATAATCTATAACAAGTAAATGTAATCGAAAATTTTTGTGTATGGAATTAATAGTATAAAATTATATTTATTTTAATATTTTTAATATCATATATTGGATTCTCCCATTATTCAACAAATTACTACACCATCATTATGCTTTCAATTAATTTAATTATTTCTTTACTCAAAATTATAAATAAATTACCATGAGATAGATAAAAATCTTTTATTTCTAATTAAATTTTATAGTTGAAGATATATTTTTTATAATCATACAAAAAAATGTAATACTTATTAGAAACATGATTAAGATATATTGGACTTTGTTTAGAATAAAATATTATAAAAGACTTAAATTCATCTTAGTGGAATTAATAGGCCATAAAATCATCAAAATGATTATTTTGGTCATAAATAACTCATAAAATATAATCATTACAAATTTTAGGGTAATTTTATAATTTTATTTTTGCCCTTAATTTCTCGATTTACTCTTTAACTGTGGTAATTAAAATAGTACTAAATTTAGTATTCATATGATAAAAAATAAAAGAATCCTATTTAAATAATTATATATTATTAATTCCAATTATGGAATAAATTTTTTAATATTCAAAACATATAATTTCAGTAATTAATTTAAAACAATTCCTATAGACGGGGTGAGAAACAGGTTATAAAAATTTAAAACATGAAAAATATTGAAACCTATTTATACAAACATTCAATGTTAAATTGATTTCAATTAAATAAATTGGAATAAATGATAAAAAATATTCAAATTATACTTAAAAAAGAATTTAAATTATATTTTAACACAAAAAATTACTCATATAAAAAATGTTTTTTTTTCATTTAAAATGTATTTTTTGTCACTATTCATAAAAACACGATGCTTATCATAAAAATAATAAAAATTCTCCCAAAATAAATTTTTATATTTTTATTTAAAATAAAAAGTTTATATTGTAAAATATAATATATAAAAGGGTAAAAATGGGATTTAAAATAGGTTCTTTATTAAAGGTTGTAACATCGCCTTTAGAGAGGTATAATTTTTTATGCATTAGATTGGGTTGTTCATATCTTATGCCAATAAAATATATCGGATGAATATCAAAATTATTTATCAAATATATAAAACATATGATTTCATTAATATCATGAAATAATTGTAATCAATTTAATTTATTAAGATAAAACTCCTTTGAGAGAAAAAAATAAAAATATTTCCACTATATTAAATTGGGTTATATTTTTATTTCTAATTAATTGGTAGCCAATGAATTAATATTATATTTTTTAAAACCATATATTTTTATTAGTTATTTAATACTATTAATAATTTCTAATTCAATGACTAGAGTTCGACAGTAATACTTAAATAATAAAATTTAGTTGTTTCTTTATGATCGCTATTGTTTGCAATATAAGATATAAAATAAAATGATTTAAAAAAAAAGAGACACTATAAAATATTGGGGTGTTATAGTAAAAATATTATAATCAGTACTAATGTTTAGCTCATATTTAGAGCATGTTAGAAACTTTTCCAAAACATAGAGGTGAATCTCAGTTCTCGATCGGACACAATCGATTGTAGTACTCCATGAAGCCATACCACTTCTTTAATATATATCCGTATAAGTTGATCCAGTGATAAGTCCTATAAATTTTAGATAATGTGAAATATTATCCACAAAAGGCATCTATAATTGTTTTGTTTGGATACATTTGGAAGTCCGACGACAAAGTCCACAGTAATGTTTTCTCATTTCATTACTTGTATGAGTAATGGTTTAATCATCCCCTTAGAATTTTTCTTTTATATTTCACATGATTAAATACTAGTCACATTGATGTATACTCAATGAACTCATTATTCATATTGGATGACCAATAGTTCTCTTAGACATATCGATACATCTTTTTTCGCCCTTGGTGAATAGAGAAAGATGAACTTCATGCATTATTTGGAAGCTCATTATTTATCTCTGGATTTGATAGTACACATAATCATGACTCAAATATTATAACTTCTTCCTCATCAATTTTAAACTATGAGGATTTCCACTTTATCATAGTTTCCACCTTTTTATGGATTTACACATCATTTCTTTGACCATCCTTTATTTTTACAATTATGGATGGTTGGGAAATAATTTGAGAAATGATTGGTGATGTTTCTTCCATAATGATTCCTATGTCCAAAATTTATAATTTAAGAAGATTGGATCCTTCAAAATTATCATTATTGACAATGTTGTAGGATCCTTTCAACTTAAATCATATACCCCCTTAATTTCATTACTAGGATGGCATTGGATTCAAAAGTCTTAATCCGGAATGAGATCTAACCATATTCACTAGCGCATATTAATCTTCTTTGATGTGAATATGTATTTGAGGCTCTTATGATCTATATATATTTCAAACTTCTCCCCATAGAGATAATACCACCATATTTTCCACATGATGATCACATCTTCCAACACCAGATAATTCTTGGGATAGTTTTTATCTCGAGTTTTCCACTAAATTGAGGTGTAATCAATCAATTTATCATTTTTTATTAGTAAACAACATAATACCTTCCTCGACTCATCATTTTATTCCACAAAAGTTCCCCCCTTTTATGAAGTGTGAGTACTGGTGAGGTGAAAAGTATTATTTTTAAATACCTTAAATAGTTTTCAAATTGACTAGTACATACAAATTTTTTAAACTTCTGAGTCAGCTTGGTTGGTTGGTTTGATAATAATGATATGTTATTCACAAATAGATGGTAATACCTAGATAGACCAATGAAAATGTGGATCTCCATTACAGATTTTTTCTTAGAAAAACTCTTCGATTTCTTTTTTCTTATAAGGGACCACATATATTATTTTTTTGGTGATAACATGCCCCAATAATGATACTTCCACCACCCAGAACTCACATTTACTATACTTTTCATAGAGATTCTTTCATTGAAAGGCCTTTAGTATAGTATTCAAATCATGCTCATGTATTTCATTTCTCTTAATGTATATCTGAATATCATTTATAAAAATACCAATTTTTTTTGAGGAAATATCTAAAGATTATATTTATTAATTCCATGAATATTTTTGGAGCATTAGTGAGTCTAAAAGGAATCACTACGAACTCGTAGTATCTGGAACTCATTAGAAAGGAATCCTTGGGATTTTCTTCCCTACTAACCTTTAATTGGTGATATCCCAACTAAAGGTCCAACTTAGTGAAAAACTTATCCCCACATAGTTCACCAAACAAGTCATATATCCACATAAGCGAATTATTGTTCTTTATCATGAATTTTTGGATCTCATGATAATCAGTGTAGATTCTCATTGATCCCTCCCTATTCTTGATGAAGAGGACTGGTGAACCCTATTATGAAGCACTCAAGAATATAAAACCCTTGTCTAGATTCTCTTGTAACTACTTTTTTAGTTCCTCCAAATCAATGGTGGCTGTTGTATACAGTGTATTTGATATAGGTAAAGATCCAGGAATAAGTTAGATTAAGAACTCAACCTCTTGGTCATGAGGAAGAGTTTGAGGGATATACTTGTTAATAAATATTATCTTAAAGTTTTCATACTCTATCTATTCAATTTATTGCTTTGTCTTGGTGTAATTAATCATCTACCATCATTGGTCCTCCTCTCCATCTATACGATGAATGACCAGTGTCACCTTATCCATCTCAGAATAGCGACGTAAAGAAATGAACTTCTCTATTGAGTTGACCCACTATCCCATGAACAGTGGATTGGAAGATCCAACATATGTTGGTGGATTTTAATGCATAAAATACTTGATATCCAATTTCTAACTATTAGATAAATGAGTAAGTTATGCATTATTCAAGTTGTTCATAGTCTGAGACAACTAGGTAAGCATTGGCGTGAAATTTTTAACTCCTCCTCCCATGTCATTGGGGATGTCATTCAGCCAATCACTTTATTTTACCATGCATGGATTATTTTCATGGCTTTTCAAAGTTCCTAACATTGTCAAAAATATAAATGGTTAGAAAAAACATAAGTCAATAAGTCATCAATAGTTTATTCCAGAGTGAAATTAACTTTAAAGGCATATCTTGTGGGATCCTTATGCTTATCATTTTTTATAAAAAAATCTTCTCTGATTTTTATATATAATTAGTCTAATACTTAGGGGTTTCAATAATGTTCCATAATACTAATTCCCAAATTAACTAAACCATGACCTGATACAAACTATAATGACCATACTTTTATTACACTACTATTACATCATTTTAATGATAAATAGCATAATAGTGTTTCAAATCCAGTATCAGGTAGTTTTGTGACTTCATAAAATTAGGAACATACATAATATTTATAAAAACATAAAAATTATTCAATTATTTGTTCTCTAGATTCTTATTTGACCTTGTGTTCTACTTAGTATAAGTAGTGACTTGAGGATATACACCCAAAGAAGGGTTGAGATAAAATCCAAGTAAGAGGATGAATAAAAGACCTGAAACATGGGTGATCATAATCATAATCATCATAATATATAAAAATTATCAAAATCAAAATCACGAGTGGAAGAAATATATCAATTCATGGAATGTGGCAATGCATAAAAATGAAACATCAGGACTAAGTGGTCAACTGCCACATATAGTTGTGAACAAAGATAGAATCATGTTCCCACATAATGAAACTTTTCTCAGGAGATAAACCACATTAACCAATTCATTTACGGATATATAATTTTGGAGTTCATCCATCACATAATATCATTTACATGTGCTATATTATTCCAGGTGCACCCTTTACATCAAAAAATTTACATAATCAAACATGACACATATAACATATATCAAACATGGAGTTATAGTAAACCATGGAAAGTAATGGGATTCATTTCATAAGTCATGAATTCATAAAAAATGGAGTTCCTAATATAAAAAGGGAATAATATTCTTGTGATCAATCTTGATTGAAGAAGAGACAATCTCAAGAGAAGTGAATTATGTGTTTTTTTTGAAAGATGAGTTCTTATGGAAAAATCTTTTCATTTTTTGTAAAATTAGTTTAGAAACATTTATATCTATAAAATAAAAGGTATGTATAATAAAATTATATTTAAAGAATATTAATGGAACACCAATACTAAAAATGGAGTGAAATAAGGGAAACCCAAGGAAATGGAATTGGGTTCAAGAATTCCCCATACCTTATGTCTGAACTATTTATTAACTTTAATATCCTAGATAAATAAATTAAATTAATTAATTAAATATTCCATAGAATTTTATAAATATTTATTATTAATTTTAGTTTTATTATGTTCATTTTTTGGATTTATGATAAGTTAAAGGGTTTAATATATCATTCGATAGCGTTTATTTTCTTGGTTTTCATGACCAGTTCGCTAGTTTATAGGTAATGAAGTTTATCTAAAATTGGAATAATTTTAAAGAATTAAAATTATAGGATATTAATTATCATAAATAAGTTTAAATGGTTACATATATATAATTTGGTTATGTTTTATGAGTATGAATCATTTTATAATACATTAGTGATTATTGTGTAGATTATTACTATGCTTTTTAGATCAACATAAACTAGTTTTTTTTCATTATTTTTTATTTTCTACATATGTTAGTTCCATAACATAAAATGTTTATAAAATATTTTTTAAAATATTTTTCCATAAATTATGATGGTTTTATTATTATCCTTGAAGGATTTGATGGAAAATGAAAACTTTTCATCCTTGAAGGCGATAAAACAACACCTCACAGACAACATTTCCATTTTTAAAATAATAAAGAGAGTAGAAGGGGTTTGATTATGGATGATTACATTATCAAAATAAAATTATTTTATATATAAGGTAATTTAGTTATAATTTAATTTTTATCAGGGGAGGTGAGGAGATAATAAGAAAATAAATGAAATTGAAATGAAAATAAATAAAAAGAAAGAGGATTTTACCTCTTCAAATTCCTCTCCTTAAGAACCTCCTTGGGGAAAAGGGATTGATATTTTGATAACACCATGGGATCCTAAAAATGTGGAGGGGATTGAGAATTTTATTAGGGAGAACATGGAAAATTTTAAAATCTTGGAAGGTGTGAGTAGAATATGTGGGGGAGGGGTGGTATTTATAGGGGATGAGAGTGGTTTTTTCTCATTATTTTATTCATTAGTTTATTATTTTGGATCAAGACTATGAATTGTTTTATAATTATAAATAAATATATAAAAATAATTAATGGTATTTCTAGATTATGTTTCCTATATCAGTGATGACTCAAGGAATAGTGTATTTAACTTATAATGTATATATACCGTAAATTAACGTATTTCACAATTCACAAATAACATAAGTATTTTAAAAAAATACCAAAAAATAACACTAAATTTTTTTCAACTTGTATAAGTAAAAAAATATCTTGATTTTATTAAAATAAATTTAAAAATATGAGAATTTTAATTTTTAATTACAATCATTATTTACTTTGAAAATACATTTTTTAAAATTATAACATAATTTATTACACATTGAAAAATTAATTTAGGTATCCTAAAATTATATTATAATCATAAGGAAAAAATTTTAATATATGAATATATTTTATGAAAATTATTTTTCTTTTAAATTATTTTTTAATTATAAAATTATAAATAAATATTTATGTTTTATAAAAAAACCAACACTTAATTAATAAGGTTTAAAATATTTTTTTACTTATACTATGATATAACTATATAATATTGTAATCTATAAGATGCCTAAATTTTATTTATACTTTAATAGATATGGTTACTATTCAATTAGATGGATTACTATTCCTAATAGTCACATTTCTATTCCAAGGGTTAGGTCACTATTCTATTAGAATAGGTTCCATTATTTTACGAAACACCTTTTATTTCATTCATTCATCATTTATAATGTTTTTATTATATTCTCAATGTGATTTTATGTGGTTTATAATATATGATAGAATTATTGTTACGGAATTTCAACTACAAATTTTTTTTGTCACATTTGAGAATTGAATCATATCTCTCTTCCCATTAGTAATTCAAGAATCCCTCATGACAATACATGAGGAAGAAATAAGGTGAAGATCAATGCATAATCCCCACACACCTCATGCATTCACATGAAGTTAAACAAAAACCATACTCCATGAAATGGACATGGGATTCCCTAATGAATTCACATGAGGAAGAAATGATGGGTAGAATCCATGCATAATCCCCATGCACTGTGTCCATAACACATGATATTAAACTACAATGATTGGTCCAATCACTTGACCTTAAACTGTGCAATTGAACTACACAAGTTTTGATCCCTATGTTATAATCCGATTATGTTTAATGCCTCTTTGAGGTTAAATCCTGAATATTGGTAAAACTAGTTTTGAAAAATTCCATTCTAGGGACGCACCTCTTGGATTAACCTTCAAAATGCATTTGATCCATCCACCCTGGATCCGCCTCTAAAGGGTGTTATGATCCATCGATAAACTATCTTGGTGTCACATCTTATATCCTATGAAAAAAATTCTAGATCCACATCTATGAGGCATTATGATCCATCAGTAAACTATCTTGGTGTTACATAATACCTTTTTGGGAGTCACCTACTAGATCTAACTCCTTGGGGATTTCTTATCCTTCAGTAAACAATCTAGGTGTGACACCTTCCCTCCTGGGGACTCACCTCAAGGATCCACTGTCAAAATGTGTTAGATCCAACTGGAATGGATCCTCCATCACAGTATGTTCGATCCTTATATTGGTAAACCCAAGTATAACATATTCTATCAAAGGGACGCACCTCGTGGATCCCCATCCACGAGTATTTCTGATCCATCAATAAACTATCCCTATGTGACATCTTCCCTCATAGGGATGTACCTTCTAGATATACCTCAGGTGGAATTTGATCCTAGAAATGCTAAAGTATCCAAATGAAAAATCATCTCTTATTGGTATACACATCCTTGATCCACCTCCATGGGGAATTCTGATCAACGAATATTGTCTCTACAAGACGTTGAACTCATGCCTCGAACAATCACTGCAGGGATTTATGATGTATATTCATAATAAATTAAAATCATTCCATGGTCCATAATAAAATCCCCATTCATAATTTTTGGATTCATGAGGTAAAAATAATTGGATGAATTACACCCCTAGAGTGAACTACCTTGTGTTTGACGTGGGATGCCTTAGGTTTTGTGCCTATGATTCCTCATATGAGATTCCATCCTAAGAGGAAGAACATGAGGTGCCTGATAAACCCAAAATCCAGTGATTCCTATACTGCCTCAATTTACCTTCTACTCCAATGAAATATTTTAACCATATTGAGACAAACGTAGCATAGTTAAACGATGTCCACATATGTATTGTTCCCGAAATGAGTTCCAAAATCATGAATCCAATCTGTGAGGTAGACTCAGATTAAGAAATGAGATCTATGGAAGAATAATTTGAAAGAGGAAAAGAAATCACAACATCCTTTTTCAATCAAGGATTAGAAATCACTGATTTATGTGATAAAATACGAACACCTTTTTAATGTTGTAATGAATGGAAAATGAAAATCCAATGTGCACAATCATGACGACGGATAGGTGATCCCTGAAAGAAGCATTAGAAACACCCATCAAATATCTCATTCCTATTCTATCAACACCATCTTAGTATAAATTTACATTACCTTTCCCTCTCTAGATTCATCATAAGGATCCCCCATGATTTTATTAAGCTCATCCATAGATTCCCATAATGTCCTCCCTACCTAATGGTTCCCCACCATTTCATATTTATTCAAATGATTTCACTATATTATTCCTTTATATATCTAGTTTATTATATCGGTAAATATTTTATCACATCCATATTACTTTATTTATTAATTCAATGTAATGCTAGAACCATTTCCTCTCATTTAATTCTTCTATAAACCATTATGTACAACCATTATGATGCTAAAATTATCATGTGATTTTCCATGCTAACCATTTATTTAGTGAATACCTATCTCCATTTCTACTCAATGGTATTCCACTAGTTGTAACAATTCATAATTTATTGGGGATTTTCATATATGTAAACCACACTCCATAATCGTAGGATTAAATTTATTAAACAACTCCATATTTTATATGATATATATGGCATAATTATGCATATATATGATATGAAAGTGATAGGTGGGACCAGAATTATATATCCCTCTAATGAATTAAGAAATTTTTTAATCTCATGAGATTAAATATATGATGTATTTTAGGTTATCCTAATCACATTATTTTATATTTTTTTGGAATTTATCCATGAATTATTTTTATGATGTCATGTTGATGTTACTTCCACATTACAAGGTTTCCTTGATTATATCATGTCATATCCTAACTAATTTTTCAATATTATGATTGTCACCCCTGTTATGATACCTTAATAGTTATCTTGGAACAAAATTACTACTTTAAATTATTTTATACATTTTTTATCCCGTACTGAGATTTATACCTCACCCTTTTCATATATACAACCCAAGGTTATCTTGTGCAATTTTATAATAACGATGAAATTTTAGGAGCATGTTTGGGATGTTAAGAATAATTTATCTATAATTATGTTATATTTTTTTAGGATATGTACCTAATTTTCCAAATATACCAGGCCTCACAATATTATAGGTTATACAAATTTTTATTTTAGAAAATAAACAATGAAATAATGTATAATAATGATACAATTTGTTATTGGTGGTATCAAAGTAATATCCTGTTATTTTTGTGGTGTGGAATTGGAAACTCTATTAAAATCAATATGGATTAAAATAAACGTATGAGAACATCCCAATTTTGTTTAAATTGATATAGTAAGTTGTTTTGATTAAAATAAATCTCTTTATGGATACTATAAGTGGATTTTTGATCTAGAAAATATAATCCTAGGGATAATAACCTAGAAAAGGGAACATTATTTTGGACCTTATCATGACTTGGTGCAAACAAATGGGCCTTGTTTCACACCTGGTTTCACTATATCAGTGGTTATTATTTGTTAAATTAACAATCTCATCATTAACTATTATTAAGGGGAATAAATTTCCATGTGATTTTAAATTAGAAAATAGATCCTGGATATATTAGATTGAAACCGATAACATCATAGGTTACTTAATAAATGTACTTTATGAGTTATCCCTTTAGTGATTACGATGTCTTTTTTATGTGTATAATAGTTAAAAAAACATCCTTATTTTCCCCATAAATCTAGTCAATGGATGAAAATAGGAGGAAACAATCTAACAACCAATGTGACATGAAATGGGATGACTGCCCAATCTAAATTACTAGTGCAATGGGAATATAAATCTTGAACTTCATGAATATAATTTCCCAGCTGACATAGTTTTCGAATAGAAACTTGAATTAGGAGGAACTCTTAAATCATCCTAAAAAATATAATGTTTCAATAGATAACATTATCTGACCACAGAATCTGATTTTTAATGAATATTATGATCCATTAATCATGTAGAAATTGATCAAATCCATTTAAAAAATATTCTTAGTCCTTAAATGTTATTAGAAAGAGATGTTCATTTTGATTTTTAATCATTTGGAAGGATGAGATAATAAACTGAGGATGTTGGCCTAAAATACAAAGCTAGATGTGTATAAAAAAGTTATGGAGTAGAAGGAATTCTAAAAAATGTTTTTCAAAAAATATTTTACTCACTCTTCGACATAAAGTAGAGATAAAATTACATAGCCTCATGAAAAAGGAAGAGGAATCCATTAGGGAATATGAGGTAAACCTTAGAAGACATGCAAGAGTTTCTTTTGGATTTTTTGTTACTACAAAAAGTAATGTTTTCTAACTATATGGAGGGATGAAGTTGAGTCTATGAAAAACATTGGAAATTTGAGACTTTGATAGCTATTATTTCTTTATATTCCCTCAATGTGGAAATGAATATTTAGATAAAACAATGGTCTCTTAGTACTAGAGATAAGAAGTGGAGAATATATTTTAATTATAGTGGTGTGATGTAAAACCATGATGGTGGTATAAAATTTCATCATCCCACTTTCCAAAAGTACGAGAAGAAAAATTTCAAAAATTTTCTGAAGGGTACAATGAAATGATTTAGGTTTATGAAGGAAGGGAACCTAAAAAATGATTTATGATAAGAGAAAACCACCAAAATGATATTTGATATTAATTCTACAGTGTACCTTAATCATATAATCCAAGGATTTAACTATTCAAAATATTAAACCTTTATGAATCAGTTCCATATGCCAAGGGTTTCTGATGATAACTGACAAAAAACATATAAGGTCTTGAGATCTAACACGAGCTTTGGAAATCCGGACTGATAATGTGGACATTGAAAGGAATTAGTGTCACATATACTAGTTATTCATACAAGAATTGCAAAATCACATTTTGATTATGGTTCTATGAATTCTTTTATATCACCCAAGTTTAGTATAACTGTTCAAAACCCCCCAAAAAAACATGGAAGTTGATTTATTAGTGAAGATGGAAAATGATTCAATTATTACATCCAAAGTGTAATACTCATCCCCTATAAATATTTTGTTGATGAAAATCCCATAAAACCTTGTGATACTCCCTTTATCATAATTTTATGTAATTATAGTTATGGATTGAATTTAATTATATAGATTCAATTTAAATTGTCCAGAGAAGGAAATAACCTTCAGTATCATGAATTTTCCTATGATTCTATATAAGAAAATGTAGGAGTATGGGTATAATTTATTATTATAATAGAAATAATTAATACTATGACCCTATCAGTAGGAATATATTTATAAAATGATTGATACTGAGGAGAAGAACATCCTTTAAGAAATACACATTGTCAAGGAATACATTGAGGCGTTTCCTGAATAATTTCCTAGTCTTGCTTCTAGTTTATAAAATGAGTTCTTAATCACTCTTATACCCAATGATTTTATAATATCCAAAAATCCATATATTATTTCCATCGTTGAACTTGATGAGATACAGAAACAATTATAGGGGAATCTGTATACAATGTTAATATTCCCATATTACTCACTATGGGGTGATCCAGTCCTTTTTTTTATGACAGAGGATGGGAAAATGTTCCTCTAAATTGATTATCGTGAGATCAAAAAGATCAAAATAAAGTAAAAGTATCCTCATCCATGGGTTTATGTCTTTTTAGATCAGCTATTTGGATCCCATTACTTCTCTAAGGAGGATATTTGGTCAGGATATTATCTAGTAATGGTGATGAAGGAGGATATCCCCAAGGTTTCTTTTTATACTAGGTACAGATAGTATAAGTTCATAGTAACTTCATTTGGACCCACTAATGCTCCAAAAATCATCATGTACATTAATAACATTGTCTTTAGGGACCACATCAACAAATATTTGGCAGTATTTGTTGGGAAAAAATTCCTTAATGAATCATTGATGCATTTCTAATGTGATTGTGTTAGTTGAAAAAGCGGTCCTCCATGTTGTGTTAGTTGAAAAAGCAGACCACGATGTAAAATTTTTTGACAAAGGAGGGTTTTCATGTAGAGTTTTAGAGTGCAAGGGATATTGTCTAGAATCCATGATTTATCGAAGAACATCGACAAAGGAATGGATGATCTGGAGGCAGTACAGAAAGAGAAGATACATGGTTGGGTTGTTTCCCAGTGTTTGCCAAATTTTTGGGCCTCAAAATTGACAAATAGGGAAATGTGTTTTTGGAAAAGGTACTTGTACGCTAGTTTCTTGGAGTATTGGAAAGTTGTTTTCCATAGGTTCTTAAAGACCAGAACATCAATATATGGAAAAGGAAATAGGGTCTCCCATGTTTTGGTTTGGGCATGCAAGGTGACTAGGGAGACAAAGGCTAAGGTGGCTGGGCTTGCACGCATGGAGGAGACTTGGGCGCGGTGCCCAGGGTACCCAAAATGCCTATAATAAGAGGGATACACCTCCCTATCTAGAGATAAGCTCAAAACATAGAGAAAATTCACGCTCCAGTCACATAGGTGGTTTAGTCACGCAAGTGGTGGTTTGGTTGCACATGTATAATGCAATTCATATGTTGTGCACCATTTGATAGTTGCACACCAATATTGGTTTGGCCATAATAGGGTGTGAGTCACCCATGTTAGGAGTTTACAAAGGGATTATTTTTCAAGTGGTTTGGCAAAACTTGCGCACCAGGATTTGGGAAGCGCTCGAGTTGATAGTTGAGTGCCAATATTGGTTTGGGCATAAAAGGGTGTCAGTCACCCATGTTATGAGTTAGGGAAGGTAGTTTCACAAATGTAGTGTGGTGACACTTGTGCTCTAGGTATATAGAAGCGTGATAGACCTAGATAAGTGAACCAATCATTTTAGGGTTGTGCGAAGGTTGGAAGATTTCCCAGTACACCCTTTGTAAAGTTGTATTCATTCATGAATTAAAGATGGACTTCAATAGAGCATCTACATACAAAGTAAAAAGAATTAATTTGTGAAATGAAGGGACCTACAAGTCTTTAAAAAATGGGTGTATCCTTTCTAGAGTAGTGAGAAAAGGAATAGGATAAATGTGACCCTCTCCACCAGAAGTGATCTAGAGAGAGAGACATAGGGAGTGACCCTTGGGAAAGCAGTGAGATAACCATAAACATTGTAAAGGAAGTGAGCCTAGGAATAGAAGTGATCTATCCTGAACATTTTAAATTGGAAGGGATATTTAGTGGATTTGGTGCATCAAAAAATTTCCGTTGTATGCCCCTTGGATGTAGCCCATTAAGGGTGAACCTTGTAAAAATATTTGTTTATGCCTGCTTTCTTCTCTGCATTGCATTCATAACTTCATAACCAAATAAAGAAGAAATGAATATAGTCCTCATAAACAATGATGAGAAAACAAAGTGACCATTATAAAAAAGAGGTCAAGATCTAGTGGTTCATGATGAATAAGTTGGAAAATAATATCCATAACTTGATTCACCCTCTCTCATAGTATCTATGCCCCTTTTCGTCCTAACATTCTTCTTAGTTGATATTCTTATCTACATGAAAAGAAAGGAGTAACTGGAGTATAATTTAAAAACAATATAGAATAACTTGAGGAAGGAAAAATTATATTAAGGGTACTGTAAATGTGAGTTTTGGTTGGAGAAATTTACTTTAATGGGGAATGTTACCCCTAATAAAGAGATAGATTTAAATCCACCAAAATAAGGGTAATTGAAGGATGGAAAATACAAACATCAATGAAGGTAATATGATTTGCCTTATGTTATAAGGGTACTATCATTGGTTTGTGATAAAATTATAAAATTTTCAATCCCTCTAACCAATCTTACTCAGACGAGAGACATGTTTTCCTAGAATTACAAATGAAAAGAAATACATATTGTTCGAATGAAGTGGCTAATCACTACACCAATGCTCACATTACCCACTAATGGAAGAGGTATTGTGATCAATAATGATTCTTCCAAGAATGCCTTTTTCTTTATACTCATGAATGATAGAAAATATACTTCCTAATCTAACATAAAATTAAAGAAACATGAGAAGAACTATCCAACACATGATATATAGTTGGATGAAGTGATCATCACATTGAATATTTGAATATTTTATTTATATGGTTAGAAGTGTGACCTATATAATGACCACAAAATCCTCAAGAATACATTCACACAAAAGGATATCAATATGTGATAGTCAAGGTGTTTGGTGCTGGTAATGGTTTCTGACTATTCAATCCATTACCACATTGGGAAAGAAAACAATGTGCCAGATCCACTGAGTAGAAAGGACGCTTCAACACTATCTAGGATGAGGATTATTAGGGTTCCAATATTCTGGGACATGAAATGGTTGGAAATGGTATTAATAAAAGGATACCCCTTACAAAATTCTCAAATAACATCCCAACCATCCATTACTGAGAAGATTAATGATGATAAAAATTATTATAAGGTTGTATAGAAAAATATAGTGAATGTTACTTAGTTCAACTTTGCTGAATATTGATTTATAAGGTTTACAACCTGGATATGAGTCCCATTAAAACAAGAATTTAAGTTATATATGATTCACATAGCTTATCCCTCATTATCCATCTTGGAAGCACTAAGATGTATAAATATTTTAAGAAAAATTTCTGATGGGATAACATGAATAGATAGATTAGAGAGTTTATATATCGATTCTCAATATAGAAATAATTCAAAGCTAAATGATTGAAGTAAAAGTGTTTTATGAATCCATTTCCCATACCTATATGGAAATGGGAAATCTTAAATATGTATCATGTCATAGGACCCACATGACCCCTAAATAAAATAATTCTATCTAGGTTGTTGTTGATCACCTTACAAAGTAAACATGTTTCTTCACTATCAAGAATAACCTATCACTTGACCAAATAACCAAGATATATATAAGGGGAGTGGAAGTACTATATGTATTTCCACTCTCTATTATATATATTCGTTATTTGGGGATTACCTCGAGGTTTTATAAAAGTCTTCAGTAGTAATTGGATTCAAAAATGAGATTCATCATTGTGAATCACCCTTGAATGGATGAAAATTTTGAAAAGACCAATCAAGATCTGGAGGATATATTGAGATCACGTTCAATGGATTTTAATGGATGTTATGACAAAAAACATTCCATAGTGGAGTTCTCATATAACAAAAGTTTCATTCTAGTATTCAAATGAAACTTTATGACACTCTATATGGGAAGATGTGTTAGAATATAACATGATTTCACAAATTCAGAGAGTGGAAGTTGATGGGACATTGATCTTATCCAATATATGAAAAAGAAGTTTCAAATAATTTAGTGATATATGAAATCATCACAAAGTCGATAGAAAGGGTTTGTAAAAAATCATCAACAAGAGTTGATGTTTTTTGTCAGAGATAAACCATTCCTTAACATATCACTATGGAATAAATTCACCAGGTTTTTGAAATAATGGAACTATTTTCTCAATATACATTATCCCCTTTTAGAACCTTGGTCGCATCGGAGTGGTGTCACATCTACTAGCTCATACAAAACTTATCTCAAGTACATAATGTTTTCTATCTATTCCTCTTGAGATACTACATACCATAAACATCAAATTTACTAAATATTGAGGTGTTACCATTGGATAATTATCTTTCATATGGGGATAATCCATTGGAGATCATAGATCATAGATAAAATTTTCTACGAAATAATAAAACTCACCTGGTCTGGTGTTTTGGAGAAATAAAAATTTCATGGAAGTGAAATGGGAACTAGAAGAGGAGATAAGACATAAATACCAACATCTACTTTAGTGTATGAGATGAAAATTTTGTTTGTGAAATTTATAAAGGGGTAATAATGAAATTTCCCAAATATTTATGAATGAAATTACCTTTTTAAATATATCAATTCCTTAACAAGTATAATAGATATAGAAAAACATGAAATAATAAGTTCATTTGTGATTTCTATAGTCTATTAGATTTTAAATAATACTAATCACCCTAACCATTAATAATATAGAAATTGTATAGTAATAATTAATATTAGTATTTAAGGGTTATGAAAAATTCCAATTACCATAGATGAAAGAAACAATTACTTGACCAGTAGGATTGTACCCCCATAAAGCCCATTTATCATAGCTTCCATAGGAGATAATATCACTGAGAATTTCCCACAACCAATACCATGATGAGATTAAATAACAAATGCATGAGTAAAACCATTTGTGGGGTATGTTAATGCTTATCGAGATGAAAATCCAAACTAAGTATGTCGAACGACACCATGAAAACCTCACCATCACACACCTTACACTTTAGGATTTAACTAGTGTAATAAATGTTTTTGAATCTAGACCCTAACATTATCAATTTTTTTTTTATTTTTATAGTTATTATATTTTTTCAATTTATTATTACTTTTTATGAATTATTAAATTATATATTTGATAAAAATTATATTTCAATATGAAAAAACACAAATGTTATATTTGGAAAATATGTAGTTTAAATAAAGACTATATTTTTGACTAATTTGATAATTTTTGTAATAAATTAAATTTTATTAAAATATTGTTATTAAATAATTATTATTAAATATAAATGATAATATAATTTTAAAATTTCAAATGTAATTTTTTATTAGGGTTAAAAAACTATTATGGTCGAGAAACCAATATTTTTCAATAAATGGGGATTTTGATTTAAAATTATAAATTCTCATTATTATAGAATTATTTAAATAAATTACATATTATTTTTTGAATCATCACATTGAAATTATAAAATGGTTAATTTTTCATAATTTTATGAAATATTCTATTTTTAAGCCAAAATTAAATACGGTATAAATATACAATTTGAATTGTAATATATTAATGACCCAAAAGTGATGTAACATATGGCATAGAAGGTATCCATGACCAAAATTATTTTTCACCTTTAAAATAATATTTTTTTGGACATTATTATTTTAATTATACAATCTGTTAATGAATCCTCTAATACATATATTATATTTTAATGTTTTTAAATCAATTAATTATAAACAAGAATAACTTACACAACTACAAGGTTATTATTTTAATGAGTTCTATTGTTATCCATATAAAATAATAGAAACCAAAACTCTTTATTAGGAACCATGGGACATTTTTTATTACTTTTTCCTATAGGGCCCAAAACCTATGTTTGGAAATAAATCAATATTTCATCTCTCCTTTTCTATATAAACCCACCCAAATTTCCATTCCTCTTCACTAAAAACCATTTGAAAATGATATTAATCTTACTTTACATCTCTATATTCTTTCAATGGTGCCTCAAATATCTTATGAATCTCATCCCATTCATTTTGAAGCATCATTCATGGTAAGAGATCATCACCTTCTCTTATTTATTGAGGAAAATTGTTTATATTATGCATTTTGATATCCAATTGTTCAAGTTATGATATCATTTTTTACATAAATAATACTATAAATTTTATTCACAAGTAATTATAGATCCATACATATCTCATTCAACCCCTCTATAAAACTTTAGTTACACATGTTTTGTTGCTGAAATTATGTTGTGATTTACATGCCCAAAATTTGTGTAATTAATACCATTCTCCATTTCTACTCAAGGGTATTAAAATTTTTTCACATGTCCTTACTTTACTAGGTATTAACATTTATATATCTTAAACTAATTAATATTGGGGTTAACATTAATAAAATACATCCTTATGTTTTATGATCTATATAGAACACTTATGCATGTCCATGAAATGAAAGTGACAGGTGGGCCTAGAATAATATTTCCCTCTAATGAATTTGGTAATGTTTAAATCCCATAATATTCCATGTATGATGGACACAAGGTTAACTTAATTTAACTATGTTATGTTTTCTAGGATGTTATCCTTAACTTGTGTATATAATGTCATGTTTTTCATTGTTTCAATATTCCCATGTTTCCTTTATACTATCTTTTTATATCATGCATCATTTTTCAAGACAATGATTCTCACCCCTCTTATGTTACCTTAATATACCTACTAGATCACATTTACTAATTTATCTTATGTTATGATTTGTTTATTACCTTAAAGGAATTTACATGTTACCACTTTCTTATGATTATCACTTGGTTATCCCATTTATTTTTAGAAGTATGATGAACTTTTTGGGGGCATGTTAAGGAAGATTTCAATAATTTCATCGCACTTTTGTTACATGTTGAAATGATATGTACCTAATTTTCTATGGAAAATAATAAATACTCTCTTATAGTTTATATTAAGTGTTATTTATTGTAATAAATCATTAAATAAATTATAATAAATATATGTGTTTTCATAGTTAATCAATAACACAATTATGGCTCAATATTTTACCCTTGCAGCATGACTTAAATCACTATTTAATTAAATTTAATAACTATTATATATTCCTTTAACTGAGGCTAAAATCAGGCACAAAAACCAAATCTGATGATTATTGAGAAATTGAATAACCATTCAGGCATCGTTAAAAATGGTTCTCTCAATTTTCATATGTCACCTACTGACAAGTCTTTCACCATGGCGTGGTGAAGAGTATTTTCATGGATTTACATAAACATTATTAACACTTTATAATGGTCCTATCCTATTTATAATTTTTTACAGTCACTCCTCTATCGCACCATAAAAATCACTCTGGCCCTTTTAGCTTTCCCCCTGTTTCAAAATGATTTTCCAAACTACCACACCAACCTCAATGATTTGGATAATTGTCCATTTTTATAGGTGTAACTCTATTATTCCATGATGATATCCATATCATAGTATAATTCATGTTGGAATTTATAATTCCAAAGAATTCCAAATCTATCCTTGTTATACCCATTTTGGGTAAAACCGTGTTGTATAGGTGTTTTGGAATCTCACCCTGGGGACCATTGAATAATGGTCTTGACTAATTTAGTGATTCTCATAAAAAAACAATATGAAATGGAATATACAACCCGTTAATTTCTCAATATTATTATTAAATTTCATTTTTTTATTCAAGCATATTTAAATTAAAAATAGTTCTCTTATTGATAAAAAAATACTCAAATCCAACTGACCCAAAAATATCCCCATTTCGATTTACTATCAACACTATAAAAAACTGAAGATGTCAATCTATGAATTATTTTATTTCTCTTCTTATCCCCTTACCTTTCTTATCCACCATATTTAAAACCAAATTCAAAGGACGATGAATGTGTTCATATCTTCTTATGCTCTCTTAAACATATTCTCCTAAAAATTTCCACCTTAAGAAGATGGATAATATCACTTAGTTTCTTAGGAAAGAGGATTTAATAGGACAATTATAAATTTACATTGAAGAACCCATTATATAAAAAAATAGAAATATAAAATGGATATCTAAGATATTAGTAAAATTATTCCATGTGATAAAATGAAAGAAAAATCAAAAAATTATCAACATCAGAGTTCTTTAAACTTATTTAGCAAGTGTTTCTTCAAAAAAACTCAAAACACCATTATAACAATTCACGTTCAATAATATAAGGACCAATTTTTCTCACTAAAAGATCTATTGACAACCCCATGATAAATATGTGGAAATAAATAACAAAAATAGAGTAAAAGGTGATTTTCATACGATATTTCCATACTTCATAAATTTTTCTTCAAATTATAAATTTGGGAAATTTATTCTCAAGGGATCTCCCTATAAATATATTCACTCATATATTATTCATCATAGAAAATTAAATAATGACCAACTCATCATCTTTACTATCTAGAAGTTGTACTATCATAATTATCCTTCAATTACCTATAGGGTGGCATAAAACAAATCAATGATTAAGTGAATATGGAGGGAACACTATGTGTCTTAAATGTTAAACCTATGTCTAGAGCTTACTCCCAACCTAGGTAATTATTTATATCCAACATGAATATATTTTATCCTTTGATTTTATTTAATATGATATTGTTCATCCTTCTTAACTATTACTTATTTATTGTGTGAAGTGATTTTATTCCCCTCACATTTCAAGAAAAAATTATTTTCCTATATTTTTTTTAAAACCTACACTCTTTGAGTTTTCAGACTCATTCTCTATCAAAAAATCTCCCTTAGTTATTAAATCATCCCAGGTAAAGACATGATAAACCAATATGAATAGTATTTGTTTTCATATCATCTACAAAACCAACAATAACCTTTTAATTGAGGTATCTTGGATTTATCGTAGACATTATAGTATATTATTTTTTTATATATAATCCTTATCATTATTTTGGGAGTTATGTTTTCCATGGCATATTTATCTCTTACTTTAGCATTGAAGTTTTCTTACCATCATTCTTACTCTAAATTATCTTAGATCCTCTTTGAAAATATACTCCCTTATAAATAATATATCTATTTTATAGATTAAAATGTTTTGGAATACATTGTCCCTTTGATATAATATCTTCATCACTATGGGAAGATTATCCAAAAATGTCAATTGATTTTTCAAAATCATCTAAGGCTGAATAATACTATGTTTTAATTAGAGGAAAAATATATATTCCGTATTGAATAGAATCATTTCAATAGCATTGAACTTCTCTTCTAGTTCAAATAACATTTATTTTGTCCAATAATATTCATCTTGTGGATTTTTATTTCATCAACATAAAATAATTACTTATTTATCAGTGCTTCTTTTTCAACATTATAATACACTTTTTTAATTTTTTTTATCAAATTCATTCACTTGATTAGTAGATGTTTAATTATAATTCCTTAGATTTATCTTATTATTCTTATATTGTAAAATATTCTCAAGGTAGTATTTCAACATACCTTTTATTCTTCATTCAATCATTTTCTCTATTCACTGAAATCTTCATCTTCACCTCATTAATGTAAACCTTTGACCACAAGAAAGAAAAGAGAGACTTAATTATCATAATCTCTTAATGAGACTTCATCATTGGTCTTTATGTTTCTTTTTTTGGTGGTAGAATGTTTCTTCTTCTTCTTATCTACATTATTTCATCTGGGGATTTCTTTTTCCTCATATGATTTCAATTTTTACACATACTTATTTGGAGATAATTTTAGAATATAACCAATATGTTTTTAATTAAAACATACATGAAGTAACTCATATTTTACCTTCCATTGTACAGAATATCTTTGATAAGAGACAAAAAAATTTTTTGACATATTTTTCCTCATCATAAAATTCATTGTAAAATTTGAGCACCTTATCTTTCAATGTTTTCATGGATTAAAAGGAAATATATACATTTCTTTCTTGATAAATTATAGTTCCTTACTCATTTTATATGTGATGAGAATATTATAAAATTCATCCCATGAAAGGTCTTCCTGATATTCTAATGTAGACACCTTGGGATCAAACATAACTAGGTAGTTCCTCATAGGATTCTTCAAAATTATGAATAATTCCTATTTATAATAAAATAAATGATTATTTTTGACTATCTAATTTGACCATGTTAAATAGATATCAATGTTTTCATTGTTATAAATCATAATATCAGCAAATCCAAGTCAAAAATATTGTTTCTTTTCTTTCTTCACATTAGTGTTTCCTTCAAAGATTATTATCAGTTTTTACCACATCATTTTTGTAGTTTCAAGAACCATAGCATTGGTGTAAGACTTATTTGTATAAATACATTAAAAGATTATTTTTTTTCCTTTATGTCCATCTATAATTTTTATCACCATGTTTGATAATATTATTTTCATTAATGGGTTTAAATCCCACTATAGAAGCATTCATGACTTGAAGGACTAGTGAATGGAGGTAAGAAAGAATAATAATCCTCAAAATATAGAAGTTTGATCCATCAAATATATGTAAATCTTGGTTTTTAAAATTTTTTAAATTCTCCATTCATCTTGGATATGAGAGGTATACTTCCTTTAATAATACTTATTAGGATTCAATTTGGATCATTGAGTGGAGTATGGGGTGAATCGATGATCATATTTTTCTATTATGAGTTGTTCGATTTTAAACTCATCCACTTAACTATTGAAAGATATCAATCCAACCTAAATAAACAGTCGACCTTCCCTCCTATAGAAAAATTAATACAGATCAAATCACATGATATTTATAAGGTTTGGATACCCATAAATACTCCTTAGCTTGTTTGTTAGTCCCCCATAATATGGATTATCCACTATATTATCTATGAATTACAACATTGATTATACTTTGTAGTCACCACATTTAGATTCCACTGTATGATAAAATTTTTGTATAATGAGGATCCATAAAAAAGGCCTCAGGTGATTTCCTCCATGTATAGATGGATTTGCAGGTCTGCATGTGTACTCCGTAACCATATTCAATAGAAAATGATGAATTCTATATGGTCTTTGAATTTAAACCATATTGTTAATGATTACAGTCTTCTCACATTTTACATTTATACAAAGAGTATCAAGTCACACTTCATTCTCATATATAATATATACCTTATGAAAATTACACTATGTTCCTCTTTAATTTCTCCATAATTCTTAAATAGTTTTCACTTCTAAAGGTATTCTAAACCTTTTAGATTATCCAACAAATCATATTAATAAATCCACATAAATTAAATTTCTAATTTAAAATATTTTTATGTTCTATAAAAACTACCCATAACACCTCCATAACTCCCATGATTTTTATCATTAATGTTAATCCACAATTTCATCATGTAGGAATATTTTCCCCTTGCAGTTTGAATTAAATCATCATTTAGTTCCATTAAACAATCCGTACAAAATCCATTGAACCATTCACAAATAAAGAACTAAAACTAAACCCCATGATTATTGATACATTGAATAATCTTTCATGGATCAACATAATTAGTTCTCTTGATTTGGATGTTTCACCTTCTTATACAACTTTCTATAAAACATGGTGAATTTTTTCTTCTATTTTTACCTTAACACACCAAACACTTCTGTATAGTTCTCCCATATTTCCCATTTTTCATAGGCACTCCTCCATCACACAATGATGACCTCTTTTCACGTTTTCTATTTCCTCGTGTTAGACATGGATCCTCTAAACCGTGACACCCACCTATATGAAATATATTTTATTTTATTTTCAAATGTGGGACTCAATAAAACCATGAGGATATCTATGGAGGAATATATATTGTGTTGGCATTGACAATACATGATGACAAAAAATCCTTTCTTTGTACAGTCTTTTTTGCGTTAAACTGTATTACATTGGTGATGTAAAATCTCACCATGAAGACCACCAAGGAAGGAAATTATTTATTTTGGCCATTATCACAGTAAAATGACTTGTTATATGGGATGGAATGATCCTGCATTTCTCATGAATCTTCTCAAATTAATTTTTCATCTCATCTTGCCACACATTCAAGTTAAAAAATAATTCCATTATTGAAAAAAATAATAAAATCTAATTGACCAAACATCATACACTATTTAGAAGATTCATCTTGAAATCCCACTCCTTTTTAAATTGGATATTCCCTTCAAGATAGATTCTATGAAGTCATCAATAAATTATTACCACTAGGATATTCCAATCCCAACAAAAAAAGACGAATTTCTTTCATATGAATTCCAATGTTTACTAGAAGACAAAACTCTAATCTATAATGATGATCCAAAAACGAAGAGCAATATCATTATCTTGGTGATCTATACATTATATTTTTTATGGTCTATATAAATGAGTACATGGATCAATAAGACTTCTGATGTACAACCCATAAAGATCATCAAAAACCACTTGAAATAGATTTATTGGTTTTAAAACAATTTCTAGATCAGTGATCTAAATATTATACAAATTATAAATACTTAATAAGTTGGTATTATTATCTATTTAATGATATACCAACCTTAGAATAATTCATCTCACCTTGAGGCTTTGTCATATGAGGATATTTTTTTTTCAACGTGTATGTGAGTTATTTATAAATCTTTACTCTACCACTTTTATTTTAAACTGACACATTTTATGATAATTTTTTCATGAATATTATAATTCAATTGGAACTTGTAAATTCCGTACGTATTGACCACCATACTCATTTTTTTGAATAAATTCAAGACTCATTCGAATCTCATTTAAACACAAACTCAAAATCACATTTTACATATCTGTGAGGCTAAGGATATTTTCCATTGCATGGGACATTTAAATATTTAATATTCATTAAAATTTTTAACACTCATAATTTATTCTCTCAATTATATCTATATATTTCAATATTAAAAACTAAATAAATTAAATTATTTTAAATATATCTTAATAGTTTCGATTTAAGCATACACACATGTGTGAATTGATATATGGAAGATTTTTATATGATGAAGATAAAAAAAATTACCATGTTATGCAAGAGGGATCATAAAATATATGGTTTAGATAAGATAATTCATCTTCATATAATAAAAAATTCTAATAAACCATTCTAGATCAAGCGTACATGATTTTTGGATTCACTACACAATGCAAGTTATAATTGGTCATGTAATGCATGAAAAGTGGATCAAACATGCCTGACCTAAAATGAGTTGTATGCAATTAATGGACACTAGATCAACCATTTAAATTCCTTCATGAAGAATCAATATTTACACTAATGTGACCTTTACAACCAACACACTATAGTTACATAGATCTCGTGACATTTATATATCCTGTAAAAATATAACTTGACTTATATATAAGTATAACTGCCGTTTTATAGATTTGAACTTCATGGATTTACCTTTTTTCAACATGTTTTATTCCAAGTCTACACTTACAAAAGTCTTCTTTATCCCATCAAACCATTATGAATCCTGTGGATTCTATTACAATGTTAGAAAAATAATTTTACATAGACAATGTGATCTTTGATTTACCTAGATACAACACTTGTAGTACATTTATGTTCTGTTATTTGACCTTTCCACAAAAACTTATCAACTTAACTTACCCTTACAAAGTTAGTGAACTAAATTTACACAACCTATTGAATCATAGATATATTTTGATATAGAAAATTGAATGTAAATCATACCTTTTAGTAACCTTCATAAACCTAGAATTATATTAATGTATATACTCACACCCCTATAAATTTATTGTCAACTTTTACCAAGAAACTCAAAAATACATCCAAACTATAGTAGGCTATGAAATATAATTCAAAAAATCATAATATTCAATTTCCATAAATACCAACACATAAATGAATAAAAATTTATAAAAAAATTTCTTGGATCATGAAATGATATCTTTATACAAGAAACCTTAAAATTAATCATTTTTTACTTTTCCATAAACAATTATAGTCTCTCAATCATCTCACATTACTTTGGAAAAAAATTATATTAGAAAAAAAATAAAACATAACTTCAAATGGGGAAAAATAATTGATTTTATAAAATAATATATTTATCATATATGATAAATGATATCAGAAATAGGTTTTGTATGAAAATATTATTCATTATGGGGTCTAAAATTTGATGATATCTTATTATACCCTTTCTAAACACAGATGATATTAATATTCTATAAATTAATTTAAATATTTATTTTTTATAATTATAATTAATCACAAAAACCAAATATTAAATTATATTAACTACTATAATTATCAAATTTAAATAAATATTTAAGACACACATGAACACCTTTTTTAGAAATATAATTACATTAAGTGCGATAGAGTTTTTTACATATCTCATTTCAAAATATTTATAATATATGATTTATGATCATAGATGTTAAAACATAAAATAATATATAAATTAAGTTAAAATTCACTAAAAATATTTTAAGAAATTTTATATACACACTTTAATAATGTTATATATATAAGCCTTGTAATACAATTTGAACCATTGGATAAACATGTTCATCTTGGTATAATGTAACACCAAAAACCCTATGAATTAAAAACATAATAATGTATGAAATTGGAATAAACTCACAAAAATATGATAATTAAGGGACATACCTATTTGCAACATCACGTGTTTTGAACCGGATGAAAAAACAGTGGAAATAAATTTTTTCCATTAACTGGGCAGGTCTGAATGGCCCGAAGGCCTTCATTTTTATTGATTTTTTGATAACCCCTATTTTAAGGGATGAGGGGGAACCCCTACAAGGCTCATAGGCTCAGAGATTACATGACCCGTAGGCTTAGGAGATTACATGACCCGAAGGTCTTATGAATTCAAACAGACTATCTACAAGGGACTACCCCTCCCCAACATCTGCATCCTGATAGTAGCTCTCCACCTTTTCATGACCGTATGGCTAGGCCTCCCGTGCCAGCACAGGCTAGTACCGATGGCATGGCCATTCCCTCTCATTCTGAAAATCCATTTTTCTATGCACTAGTGAGTGCACATGCTATGAATCCTTTTCTGGGCCTGATCTTTTTTTGTTGTGTGTTGGGGGCCTACATTCATGTGGCTCAAAGGCCTTGGGGTGGCCTTAAGGCCTTATGGTGGCCCAAAGGTCTTGAGAATCAACTGGCCCAAAGGTCTTGGGTGGCCCGAAGCCCTTGTAGGTCCCAAGGACCAAACTGGTGGCCTGAAGGATGAGATGGATGAATAGTTCCGGCTGCTACAGTACCAAATAGTGTCTGTTATAGTACTGCTACAATACTGCTACATTATTTCTATAGTACCCCGAAAATATGCCTCCACCTGGATTTGATCTCTGGTCTCTTGGATGCACCTTGAGAGTCCTCAACAACTAGGCTGAGGCTTATGTGCATTAACTGGGCAGGTCGGTTTTCAAACTGAGCGTCAGAACATTGTATTCCGATAGTAGACATAGTGGCATTGTTTGAATAAAAATTTTAAATTTATTTTATTCATACGCATGTGTGTTTATTTTCAAAAAATTGAAATAACTCTCAAATGGTGCGTCATATGAGAAATCTGAGTCCACCGTTAGGTCCAGAACGCCGGGTTTACCCTAGTTAGGGTATAACCTTGATTCACATCGGGTGTTTCACACCCTCGCACATGATAATTCTATATTTATTTTTAATTAATTAATTATTCTGTTTTATATAAAATAAATAATTACTTTATCACAAATAGGGCATCAAATGAGGAATCTGACATCACCAATAGTTTTGGGACGTGGGGTTTACCCTATGTTGGGTATAACCATTGCGAGCGGTGGATGTTTGGTCATATCACACCCCGAAGATAATTTACTTGGGTTAAATATTTCTTGGAATTTAGAAATAATAATAATATTTTTTTATACATTTTATTATTTTCGTTAAAGAGAAAAAATAAAAATACACATCCATAATTAATAAACTTGCCACAGTGTAAATAATAACAGGGTAATGTAATAAATATGATATTATTAATTGTACCAATTAAATACAAATGCACAATCAATATTTACTGAATAATTTTTATCCTTTTTATTAATGGTTATTGCCATTAAAATATTAATGGAGTCATTGATGGGTGGAATTAAATAATAATAATTGTTTTAACAATTTTTATTATTATTATATTGGGACAAAAACATTGATATATATATGTATATGAGGTATATCTATATATAAGGTATTATATATATATACATATAGTTATATATACATGTGTGGGTGTACATATATGAATATGCATATGTGTATATATATAACACACATATACATGGGGGGATATTTATTGTTAGGTTAGATAAAATATTATTAATTACCTACATAAATGCATTTAACATGTCGGCTTAAATCAAGTTGTGGACTTTTAGTTTTTTCATCCCAATCATTAAAGCGACCGAGGGAACGCGCCTACGCACCCTATTGCGGGCCCCAGACAACTATTAAAATTAATTAAATGATTGTTCAAGCTTTATGTAAAATATTACATCGTGCCATAACACAACGTTCAGGTTAAAAATAGTAAAAAAAATATTGAAGGAAATTAATGTAATTTAAAGAGGGATAAAAATAAATAATAAAATAGATACTGTTGGAGAGAAATTGAATATAATTAAAATGAGGTAAACTGATTTTAATTATTTATTTCATTTATTCCAACACTTTATTTGTACTATTTTATTTATTTATCTCCTTTTTCTTTTTTCCTTTTTCTTTCCTTTCCTTTCCTTTTAATTTTTTTTCCTCTCCTCCTCTCCTGTGTGTGGCACACCTCTCATCGCTAGGTGGTTCGCACCACCTTCTCCACCCTTCAGAAGATTGGCGTGCCTCCGTTGGTCTTCCATTTTCTTCTCCGTCAGGTGAAATGTGAACCTCTTGGTAAGGCTTATCCCATGCACCAAGAATCGTGCCATCTCATTCGAAATACTTTGTGCAGTTCGTCACGGAAGGATTTTATCTTATTGTGGGGTTTTTCTAAAATCCTAAATTTTCTTCCGTTTTTGTTCAAATAAAAGCCTACCGTGGATCATAGGATCATCTAAAACAATAAGTTAGGGAATCAACTCTCTTTCCCTCTATTTCATTGCGATTTATAAAAATGCATCGTTGTGTCATTAGTCGGTGCCTACCGACTTTGTGAAAATTCATCCAATTTCTTTAATTCAATTGTTTCGCCTAGTTTTTTCATCCCCATAGATCATGAATTAACTTTTTTAAGTTGTTGCAACATGGTCGGACACCCCTTTGGGTGTGCCGATGTTGTCAATATAAATTATGTTATCCTGTATATTTAATTCATTAAAATGCATGTGTTACAGAACCTATTTTTGTTATGTTTAATTTAAATAATTATTTTAGAATAAATATGAACCTTAAATTGTTGGATCTTTGATTTTTTTGCACTGAATTATTTATTAATAGAAATATGCATGCCTAAGAATTAAATATAATTTACTCCATGTCTCGCACAACCTATTTCTGTGATGTTTAATTTAAATAATTAATTTAGATTAATTATACACCTTAGAAATGATGGATCTTTGGTATTTGGGTTTGCTAATTTATTTATTTATTTAAAAGTGAATTTTATCGATTTATGTTGATGGTTACTTTGCCTCGTTATGATTTCAATGCTAAAATAGTTAATTTTTATTTTGGGACGCATAGGTGTGCCTGTTTAGTTTCAAGCTGCAATTACATATGTTGATGTCATATTTACTGCTGTGAAAACATTAATTAAATTCTAGGAATGTAAAGGAGGTGGGTCCCGTATTAAGGTCCACACTTAGACATTTCATTCCGGACGGTTACCTGTATTTGTCGGGGGGCGGTGTTCTTGGCTTTGCCGGACCGAGACATCCCCAAGTTTTCTAATACTTATGAGTGATACTGGTTCTAAAAGGGCACATCAGGATAGATCCATTAGCAATGTGGCTAAGACAGTTTTAGATGGTGCCTGACCCATTTTTGCAAGATTGGGATGGACTCAGGGTAATTCCATGCCTCGAGTGATACTTGGTCTTTCGAAAGATTACCTTGGACCGACTCAGTGGTTTTAGATAATTGAAGGATGTTCCATAGCGATACCTTTGGGATGAGCTCAGACACGAACTCTCAACTTGAACCTTAATAATGAATCACTGAAGATTTATATTAATGTTGTTGTTAGCCCCTTTAGATTTGATATATTTTCTGGTGTGTTGAAGCAGACCTGGTTGACACATGAGTTAAACCCCAATTTAAAGCACTAGATTGAGGGTATGTCGCTTTCTGGTTTCATCTTACTCTTCCAGGCTTTATATATATGCATATGTGCATTCTTCTTACAGGTAATTCATTCAGACTTCCGGCTTAGGCTAAAGTAGGAGATTAGGGATGGGTTCCGTTGGGAACCCGGACCAAGTTATTTATTTCATTACACTTAATACATTATCTGAAATTGTTATATAATTGCACAATGCATTTTGTTATTTCCCTAAACAGAAAGGATTATACACTTTCGGTGCCGACCTATAGGGAATTTATCTCACACCCTGCTCTGGCATCGTTGGAACCCATGTAGATTATATGTTTGCAGGTATTGACGAAGGGAAGCACACTGCTCCCGATGCTTGATTGTTTTTTCTGCTTAGGATGAAGACTGGGGTAGAGGACCGAGCCTTGATCGTGATACGATTTTTGCTCCGTGTCTTTTCTGTTTGGTTTATAGAATTCTTGGGTTTCTGTTTTCCATGTTTTTATTTTATAAAGACATCATGGAATGACAACATTTTTGTACCTAGTTTCATTTATCATCTTCCTCATTTATTATAAATTCAGTTGGGATTATTTATATTACTTCTACTATAGTTTTTTCATTTATATGATTCTTCTCTTTTATTATTTTTTTATTGTTTACTTCCGTTGTGATATTACCTATTACCTATAAGGGCATAATCTCCCCCACAAACATGAAAAAGGGCCTCGCTACTAGTCGGCATCCTCTAGCGTTCGAGGAGATGCGCTTGAGTTCATGTTACCTATCGGCCCGACCACCGTCTTAGAGGTGATCCGGGTCGAGACATTAAAAAGTGGTATCAAAGGTAATATTTTTTCCTTTGTCTTACTGTTTTGGGTTGGTAGACATGAGACTAGGAATGTGTCGACACATAGTTAATATCCGTTCCTGGGACTAATCTCCCATTGTACGGGGAATGACCAAGTGGTCAGAGTTGGGATTGATGTTCATGATTTTTGATATTACAGTTGATATGATTTCACCTTGAGTGATTGGTTTACATTTTGTTTCTTATGAATTTATAGAATTTATGATCTTTTACCCTTGGCCTATTAAGGTAAGGAGGAAGAATTTCATGCATTATAATGGGCACATAGGAATTCACATTCCATGCATATTTCCATGCCATGTAGTTTCGTTTTAGGCTACATACTGATTCAAATTGTGTGCCTTGAATGTATTCCATGTCCTATAATTATTTATCATGCCTTTTTAGATACCATTGTTCAGTATTATATTTAGTATGCTAGTCTGTTTCCATGCTTCTTGTTTAATAACATGTTTTCATTGTATCATGATTTTTTCCTATTAGCATGTCTTTGTGATTAAAATGTTATTCTTATGTGATTACCACATGTATCTCTCTGTTAGCTTCTTGTAGTGACCTTCTATCATGTTTTTTTTGTAATTGGTTTATTTGAGAAAATTTATTGGTTTCCTTTGAATGGGATGCAAATGCCAAAAACTATAAAGTGTACAGTTTCTTATTAAGTTGATAGCCACCCATATATCTAGGATGATAATTTTTTTAGTATGTTATAATTTAAAATGAATTGTTTAACTACCTAAAGGCACAACTAGGACCAAGTAGGCTAGTTGGTGCATGTTCCTTATGAGAGAAACCGATATGGGTGTTGTGGCTCTTAATAATTAAACAACAGTTTTTCAGGATTCATTCTAATGATCCCAGGTCGGCTTAGTGGGACCCTTGTTGGTCCCCATATCTTATTAAAAGGAATTTATTTGTTATATTTCCTAATTAAGGACAAGATTCCAATTAATGTAAAATGTTTTAAAATGGAGTTTTATAAAACTTGCATGTTTTCCCTTGAGGCATTATTTAAGATCATGTACATTCTGTTTTGTTTTGAAAAAGGATACTTAATGTTTTGATTAAATCTTTTTAGGATTTAAGATTAAATGTGGTTAAATATAAAATATTTGGATATGGAACCTAGAGCAATGTCCTCTGTTTAAGACCCTGGTATAAGAGCAGTTTGAGTTTCCCCTTGAGTTGCTATGGAATAGAACCTTTCACGTGTCGTTGTCCCTTGTCGGACACCCTTTCTTAAAATGACACCCTTGTTCGGATGGGTGGTCATGTTTTCCTTAACTTTTGTTTTGGGCTTGAGCATCAGTAATGCTCAGTTCCATCATTTTAGGAATGCCTTAAGAATGTTCAGTTGATTCATAGGTCGTTCAACCCTCTCTTCTCCAAAGCGATGGATGACTTGGTACGTCGTCCACTGAGTTAAAATTCATCTTGTTTCTATATCACCTCGGGGTAGTATGCATTCATGTACACAGTACTGTCAAGTACATAACATTGTGATAAACCAGATGAGTTCAGTGTAATCATCATGTCTTGCACTGTTAAATACATTTCGGGTTATCTTTGTAGTATAATGACTTCTGTGTTAACAGAATCAAATTTTTTTCCATTTCCCAGGTTGACTTTTAGAGACTCTGGTGTTTTGAAACACTGGTCAGTTTAGTTGGATTTTCATGCCCCTTTTCAATGATTTCCTCATGGTATCTTCTAATCCTCTTAGTGTACTCTTCCTTAAGTAACGAGCATCTCCCCTATATTGCCTTCGTCCTTGGTTCACTAAGAGATCATCGGTCTTACGCCATGCTAAATCTTTAAATGTTGTTGGGATTTTTTAGGGTGTTTTTCCTCAGTGTTTCATGTTGATACATAATTCTTATCAAGTATTTTTTAGTCTTGAGTGTCCTTTGGATTTCCATGTTGGAATTAATGATGAAATTTTCTACACCTACTGTTTCATCCAACTTGACCGCCATGCTGATGCCGCTTTGTCTTTGGTAAATGTTTTGATATGGGAATCTTTCCCTTGTACTAATGTCTAACTTGTAAACATGGAGTATAGACTACCCTGCGATAGTTCTTTACACCAATTGTTCCAATCCAAGGTTATGATAGACTTGTTGTCAGACTCGGTGATGCCTAAATCAAAGAACGTCACTAGAAGTCAAGTATGAACTTCAGTGGACATGTTCGTAGTAAATGTGAGATACCTTTGAATAAAACATCACAATTTAGTCTATAAAACACCTGCCTTCTAAGACGAGTATCTTCTTAAATGGTCAGCCATAGTGGCTTGACTAGTTCTTTCTCTTGTTCAATAAAGCAGTCAGTGAATGACCTTTTTCTATCATGACATCAGGCAAGACAAGTGCGGTTTGGGTCATCCAAGGCTTTTAAAAAAAATCTATCTCGACTTGGGCTTTAAGGGTGATGGGGAATTGACTGTTTTATCCATTTTGGAAATCAAGTGAGAAGCTTCGCTATAATGCTTAAGGGCGTGTCTTGTACACAATTAAGATAAAGGAAGGTGTCCTAACTCAGAATTTTCCTCTTTATAACTTTAAAACATAAGGTGGGAAGTAACCGTGGGCCAGAAATTAATGAGATAACGACATGGTTGAATCTCTAAAAGAACATGTTTGGATAGGTATTGTCTTAGTGTTTTAGCTAGAAAATCAGCATTGACTCCGACCTTAATATCTTTGGTGCCACTTGCCTAACCAATGTTTGAGCATGTGTTGAGCGTTTAGATACGTATCACGACCTTTTGTATGAGACTGCATTACCCTATAGACTGGGTGAAGGTTACATTGTTCCCGAAGACTACTCATTGACGAGAAGTTCTAAGTTGGGAAGGTTTTAAAGTCCCATGTTTTCAATCGGATGAAAAAATGCAGAAAATAATTTATTTCCGTTAACTAGGCATGTCGGTTTTAAAATCGAGCGCCAGAACTTTTTATTCCGATAGTTAACATTTCTGCGTTGTTTGAATATAAATTTTAAATTTATTTTACTCATACACATGTTTTTTCTTTTCCAAAAATTGATATAACTCTCAAAATGTGCATCGTATGAGAAATATGACACCACCGTTAGGTCTGGAACACTGGGTTTACCCTAGGTAGGGTATAACTTTGATTCGCATTGGGTGTTTGGCACCATCATACATGATAATTCCATTTTTATTTTTAATTAATTAATTATTCTGTTTTTTATATAGTAAATAATTATTTTTTAACAAATGGTGCGTCAAATGAGAAATCTGACATCACCAATATTTCTGAGATATGGGGTTTACCATAGGTAGGGTTTAACCTTTTCGAGCGACAGAAGTTTACTCATATCACACCCGAAGATAATTTATTTGGGTTAAATATTTTTGTTGGCATTTAGAAATAATAATAATAAATTTTTTATTAATATTATTATTTGCGTTAAAGACAACAAATTAAAATACACATCCATAATTAATAAATTTTTCGCGGTGTGAATAATAACCAGGTAATATAATAAATATGATATTATTAATTGTTCTAATTAAATACAAATTCACAGTCAATATTTATTTAAAAACCTTTATCCTTTTATAATAATGGCTATTGTCATTAAAATATTAATTATGTTATTGATGAGTTGTATTAAACAATAATAATTGTTTTCATTATTGTAATTATTATTATATTGGGGAAAAAAATTGATATATATATATATATATATGAGATATATCTATATATAAGGGATTAAATAAATAAATTTATATATAGTTATATATACATGTGTGGGTGTATATATATGAATATGCAGATGTGTGTATATATATATAACACGTATATATACATGGGTAGATATTTATTGTTAGGTTAGATAAAATATTATTAATTATCTACATAAATGAATTTAACATGTCGACATAGACCAAGTTGTGAACTTTTACGTTTTTAATCCCAATCTTTAAAACGACCAAGGGCATGCACCTGTGCACCCTATTGCGGGTCCCAACCAACTTTTAAAATTTATTTGATGATTGTTCAGTCTTTATGTAAAATATTCCATCGCGCCATAGCGCAACGTTCAGGTAAAAAATAATAAAATAGGATTAAAAGAAATTAGTGGAATTTAAAGGGGGATAAAAATAAATAATAAAATAGATACAGTTGGAGAGAAATTAAAAGTAATTAAAATGAGGTAAACCTATTTTAATTATTTATTTCATTTATTCCACCATTTTATTTTTTTTATATTATTTATTTATCTACTTTTAATTTTTTCCTTGTTTTTCTTTAATTTCCTTTTTATATCTTTTTCCTCTCTTCCTCTCATGTGCGTGGCACACCTCTCCTCCATAGGTGGTGCGCACTACCTTCTCCTCCCTTCAGAAGATCACCGCATCTCCATTCGTTGTCCATTTTCTTTGTCGTCAGATGCTCTTTAAACCTGTCAGTAATGCTTATCCCACGCACCAAGAATCGTGCGATCTCATTCCAAATCCTTTGCATAGTGTGTCGTGGAAGGAATTTACCCTATTTTGGGGTTTTTCTAAAATCCAATGTTTTCTTCCGTTTTAGGTCAAATCAAAGCCTACTGCAGATTATAAAATTATCTGTGACCATGAGGTAGGACGTCTACTCTTTTTCCATCTTTTTAATTTGTGATTTATCAAAACACATCATTGTACCATTAGTCAATGACTACTGGCTTTGTGAAAATTCACCTAATTTCTTTAATTCAATTGTTTCTTCTAGTTTTTGCATTCTAATTGATCATGAATTAAATTGTTTAAATTATTTGAATATGGTTGGACACCCCTTTTGGTGTGCTGATGTGGTCGATATAAATTCCGTTAGCCAATATATTTAATTCATTCAACTGAATGTGTCACACAACCTCTTTTTGTTGTGTTTAATTTAAATAATTATTCTAGAATAATATCGAACCTTGAATTTCTAGATATTTGACTTTTTGTGCTGAATTATTTATTTATTTAAATGTGCATGCCCGAGCATTTAATTTAATTAACTCCATGTGTTTCACAACCTATTTCTGTGATTTTTAATTTAAATAATCAATATAGATTAATTATGAACCATAGAATTGTTGGATATTTGGTAGTTGGTTGTGCTAATTTATTTATTTATTTTAAAGTGCATTTTATCTGCTTATGTTGATGTGGTACTTTTCCTTGTTATGATTTCTACCCTAAAATAGTTAATTTTCACTATGTGACTCAAGGGTGTGCCTGTTTTTGTTTTATGCTGCAATTACATATGTTGATGTCATATTTTCTGTTACGAAAACATTAATTAAATTCAGGGTGGGGAAAAGAGGTGGGTCCCTTATTAAGGGCCACACTTATACCCTCCGTTCTTGATGATTACCTCTATGTGATGGTGGGCGGTGTTCTTAGCTTTTCCGGACCGAGACTTCTCCGGGCTTTCTAATACGTATGAGTGATACCGGTTCCATAAGGGCCCATCAGGATGGATCCGTTGGCAATGTGGCTATGCCAGCCTCAGATGGTGCCCATCCATTTTTATGAGATCAGGACGAACTCAGGGTAAAGCCATGCCTCGAGCAATACTTAGTTTTTCGAATGGTTTCCTTGTACGGGGTTAATGGTATTGGATAATTGAAGGATGTTCCATAGGGATCCCTTCAGGATGGGCTCAGAATCCAACTCTCAACTTGAACCTTAATAATGAAGCACTGAAGGTTTATATTAATGTCTTTTTAAGTGCCTTGAGATTTGATATACTTTCTGGTGTGTTGAAGCACACCTGGTTGACACATGACTTAGGCCACAAGTTAAAGAACAATCTTGGGGTTATGCCTCTTCCTTGTTTTACATTACTCTTATAGGATTTATATATATTCATATGTGTATTGTACTTAGAAGTACTCCTATCATACTTTCGGCTTAGGCTGAAACAGGTGACTAGGGAATGGTTCAATTGGGAACTCAGACTGAGTTATTAATTTCATTACACTTAATACATTATCTGAAATTGTTATATAATTTCACAATACATTTTATTATTGAAAGAAATGGAATTGTCTAGACACCGGGGGTGACGACATACTGGGATTTTATCTCACACCCTTCTCAGGCGTCATTGACATCCGAGTAGATTATATGTTTGCTGGTATTGAAAAAGGGAAGCATGTTGCTCCCGATGTTTGATTGTTTCTTGTTTCTTAGGATGGAGACTGAGGTAGAGGATCGAGCCTTGTTAGTGATGCAGTTGTTGCTATGTGTATTTTCTGTTTAGTTGATAGAATTCTTGGGTTACTATTTTCCAGGTTTTTAGTTTAGAAAGACATCATGGCATGGAATCATTTTTGCACCTAGTTTCATTTATCAGCTTCCCCATTTATTATGTATTCAGTTGGAATTATTTTATATTTCTTCTATGGCAGTTTATTCCATTATATGCTTCCACTATTTGTTATTTGTTTGTTGTTTACTTCATCTTTGATATTAACTATTACCTATGAGGGCATAGTCTCTCCCACCGACACGAAAAAGGCCCTCGCTGCCAGTCGTCAGCCTCTGGCATTCGGGGAGATGTGCTTGAGGTCATGTGACCCACCAGTCTGGCCACCGTCTTAGAGGTGAGCCGGGTCTGAATATTACACTATTAATCATATCCAAAAAGAATTGTAAATATTCTAATATCTCATATGTGAAATCCTTGTGGATGATAAGAATCCATTGAACAACTCTTTTAATGCGACAAAAATATAATATTACTTATGAAATTGTAATAAAATATTTGAAACAACCATTTTAATGATTATTTAGATAAGAAAATACATTCCATTTCTTGAAAGGTCCTACTAAAATAAATTAGTGTTAAATCATTTAGTAAATGTAATATATAAAACAAATGATTTATTTTCCTTAACTATGTGAATGTTTTAATAAATAATGATAGTTTTAAATTTGTAGATGAATATAATCATAGATATTTGGTTGTGTGGGACTATAATTGTACAAAAAAATCAATAATATTAATAAATATGCATGTGTGTTAACTTTTTTCACATATATAAATTAAAATAAATCATCTACTCAATTAATGATGGAGAGTATCATCCATCACATCAAGAGTAAAATGTCATTTCACCCTCTAACATACATGATCTTGATGAAATAGACCCATTATATGACCACATGGAACCTTTACATCTGTTTATATGTATCATGTGTAGTTTTATATTTATTTTGGTAGTCAATGAAGACATATTTCAATTTAATTTTAATTTTAATTTGTAAAATTAGTTATTTTAATTCAAAGAATAACTATTTTTTATTTATTCACCCTCTTTATTGTGTATAAATTCAATTAAAAAAATATATTTTATAAAAAATTAATGCTTTGATTGATGTAAAATTTTGGTATTTCCAATACAAACAATGTCAATAAGTCATGTTATAAAGATTATTATAATATATTATAAAATTAATACATATTTAGTATATAGGGAAAACCTATAATTTTTGTCTCAATAAAATCTAATACTACACTATAAATGAAAACTAGGTACTGGAACATTCTATATGACATTATATGGGATATTTCACATCTATCCAGAGAAAATAATTTGATGAGTAGGGATCACTTATTATAAATTGAATTTTATTTCACCCTAAAAAATATATTTTAACTCAATATAAAATTGAATTAATAGTAAAATACAATAATTTATAGAAAAGGATTAATATTACCTCAATGATTTGATTGTGATAAGACTTACTGATAATGAAACTATCTTTTTTAAGGGATAACATCAACCACTATTTATCCCTTTGCAAAAACATTATCAAATTCGTAGTCAAAAGATGTTTCCTCAATAAATCCTCAATGAACTCAACATCTTAGGATATAGAATAGAAATACTTAAAAACAATTCTTAAACATTGGTTTCATTTTTATACCGATGGAAATAAACCAAACACATCTTGGATAGTAAGAAAATTTAAAATACCAAACTCAAAAATCTATATTGTAGTGCCCCAAACCCTTACTCTTGTGCCCAGTGCCATCATAACACACTTTACATATTTTCTTTGATACTGACTATATATTCACGGAAATAACTATCCAAATTTATGCGACTGAATTAAATATTTCATTGCATACATTCTCAAGATAAATTAGGTTTATAGGATTAAAGAATTAGTAAAAAAATAATTTATATTAGACCAATGTATTTCTGATCAAATAGATGTTTTTCCACTATATATGAAACCACTTATTTCATATGTATCCTTTAACATATCCCAAAAATTCATCTATATGAGCTATCCTTAAAAACATATGTTGTGTACAACATTTATTAAAAAACTAGGGAATTTAAAATTAATAATGGGATTAGATAAAAAATATGGTAAGGGAGACATATAACTAAAGTTGTGAAAAACATAATCTTGAATTACATAATATGGAAAGAATAAATAATCTATGTAGTAAATGAATTAATAAAAAATGAGAGGTGGTTATACCAAAAACAATAAATTAAATCATAGATATAAATATTACTGATCTCAAACTGATAGAATTCAAAATTCTAGACATCAAAAAATTTCTATCATGACCTTGTTCAAAGACATTTACTTTTCACCGAGACCCTAGTCAAAACATATTTTTGAATTGGGCAGACATACACCAAATAGACAAACATGTTTTTCTCACGAGACCTATAGAATCATAGATGAGATATATAGTTTTAGGAACAAACTATCACTTGATTAAGATCAATGAATTCACTATAAGATTCAACAAGACATTTAATCCATCCCAAAAGGAACTACTAGCTAATGAAAATAATGGCTATCTAAATAATGAATAATACATAATTTTAATACATAATTAACGTGAATTGGTAGTCAATAATCATCAAGAATGTCATTACATTTCCTTATGTTAATAAATTTATAACATAACCCATATATAAAAAGTATGTGGATGGTCAAACAATACATAGCCAAATTTCAAAACTAATATACAAGTATCAGTATAATATTAAAAAATAAATGAATTTTAAATAGTTTCATAATAAATGGAATATATTTCTATATTTTCACCCCTAAAGATAAAACAATTTTGAGTAATGATATAAGGCATATTTAATAATTTCCCCAATCAATATTTCTTATGAATTGAGGGTAACACCCATAAATAAAATGGATTTAAAATATGATATTAAAAATGAAAAGGAATTTGAAGAAAAATTTTCAGATTAATCATTATAATTCAACAAAATTATATTTTAGATATCAATATATCTTATAGTGAACATAAAACCTAAAGCCTGAAATATTTGAAATGTGTTTTATGTGTTTAAATTTTAAAAAATTATAATTTAACACAGAATATAATCAAATGTAAGAATGAACCTAACTTATAGGAAATATTTTTAATTGAACAATCTAAACTCAATGAAAAAACCGAGTCACCAAAAACACCTACAATTGTGGTAACACTTGTGTAAACATGAATATGAATAAAAAAACATTATATAAATTATTTTATCCCTCTAAATAAAAGAAAATAAACTATAAAACCTTCAAGGGATAGTAAACCAATAGAGCACCATTCCAAGGAAACATGGTACATAACACGTAACATGTCTTAAGGAATCTGTATTGAGACCCATAAAATCAAGGCATCATGAGTAACATTTTAATAAGAACACTTTGAAAAAGAGAGTTTTAATTAATAATAAAATACCATGATTAAACAAAAAATTATGATATGATATATATAATAGGTAGTTTATAAACCGCTAAAAATAAAAGTTGGTGGGTAATACCAAACATGACTCAAAGAAAGGGCTTTGAGATGAGAACTCTTACTTCAATCCAGATTCATTCTGAACATTCACCCAATATAATAAGTAATTAAATTGAGTACATTAAATACATATCCAAGAACCTAATTACTTTCTAAAAGCATTGATAATATTCATTTACAATTATTATATATATATATATTAATTGTTTTACTTATTTTCAACAGTGGGTGTAAGTAATAATTTTCACTATGACCTATTTTCATAAATATAATGTTCGTATTACTTATTGATAAAAATTGAATCATTCATTGATAATTAAAGGTACTAGAATATATTTTCTTTAATAGATATAAATTATGTAATTTCATCCCAATGTATTTTTGGTTACAAACAATGAAGATGAAATCGTCGAAGATAATGTTTAGGTGATTCTCAACGTACACAAAGCGTTTTATTACTTAATGATTTAAATATTTTTATAACCCCATCTGAAAAAACATTATTCACTTATTTATATCATATTATATCAGATAATTATTTCTCATATTCATCTATGAAATAAATTTATAGTATGTTTCAAGTAGGTGGTTAAAATGACCCAAACATGAACCAACCATAGTGAATTGATGATTATGAGAATATTTAGTTTTAAAATAATTATAATAGATGAATGATTATATTTTTTTTTTTAATGTGATAAATCAAAATAAAATTTAATTTAAAAGAGAATATAATTTATATAAAGAGATTTGGTTGAAATAAGAGACCATTTTCTTCTTAGTTCACTTATTTTAAAAAATTGAATTAACGATAATTGTTTGTTGATAATATCTGCAATATTATTCAAAATTTCCTAGGAAAAAACTTAATGACATCATAAAAATCATATATATCCTTTATTCCAATCCCAATGACCATCCATTTAAGGTAGTGACCAACTGAAAAATAAAAATCAATCATTAAATAGAGGAGGTTGTCCACATGTACACATGCTACGAAATTTCATTTTCAATGGAAAATGAGAAACAAGTAATAGAATTTATTATTACAGAATCATAAAAATTATATAATTTTATTAAAATACCCCATTATACCATCCTTGTAAGAAGTTTATGGAAAATGAAACACATTGTGCCGTGGAGGTGGACGTTCGTACAACACCTGAATACCAATTTAATTTTTCTAAATGGAGAAGATAAAGGTGATTGATGATTGTTAATATTACATAATAAAATAAATTATATTAATAAAAAGTTATTTTATAAAATTTATATTTGATAATTATAAGTGGAAAATAAAACATAAATTTAAAAAGGTTTGTAAAAATGATTTCTAACATTAAGAACATTGAGGTTTCATTAGAAGATCACTTCATAATGGTTGACAAAGAATAATATATGGTAACTAGAAGATAAAAATAGTGAAATTGGTTTACATGTGATGGAAAAGGGTAGGTTTTCATGGGGAATTTTTTTAGCGGTTCCTTGTAGGGGTGGTGAGGGGACCCTTTTATAAGTGGTGAAAATGGATTTTTTGTAAATATGTCAACTTAATATAATGACAGAACTTGTTAAACCATTCAAGAGGATCCAAAATGTATATATAATTGAGTTTATAATATATAATTTCAATCCAAACCCCATATATTATATAATATATATATTTTTATCTTGTTTCAATCCTTTCATCCCTTGAATTATTAGTTTTATCATTTAATTCTTTACTATGTAGACCAGTCTTTTAGTTTCAGTAACATACAAATTATGCCTAAAATTTAAGTTGTATGTATTATAAAATTTGGTGAAAATAAGTATAAATATGTAATAAATTTTATTTTATTCCATTTATAATTTTTTTAAAAAATTAATTTTAAATTAAAATTATATACTTTTAAATTTTGTTTTAGAGAATATTACTTATGTAATAAAATATAAAATTTCAATTTGTAATTTTATTTATATTATAGTCTATTATAAGATCAATATTTTATTATTTAAAAATGGTATCTTAAATTTCCATTACATTATTTTATATGAATAGTGTTATAAAATTGATGTTATTTGTAAAAAAATTATTTTTTATTATTAACCTAATAATAATTCTCTTAAGAAATGTCCCAGCCATTTACCTTAAGAAAACCTTTTTATGATGGATCCAAAAATAATTTTCAAATTAAATATTTTTGAAATATAACCTATAATAAAGAGATGATATATAATGAAAAACTATTTTTATGGGAAAATAAATTTTTAGAATATTATCCATTATAATTCATATTTCGTATTATTTACATATTAAATTAGAATTAAAAAAATTATTGAAATAAAAAATATTTTATCATAATTAATCATTGTTTTCTTGAAATAGATATTCATATCGCATAAAAATGATTTTTTATAGAAGCATAAATTTTGAAAATAATGAATGATATTTTTAGTCATATTTTGAAAACATTTTATATTATATTAATGTCAAAAGTGGACTTTATTTTGTTTATAATCATATTTCATAAAGTGGTTGATCCTATTTATTACTTCTAATTCAATTTCTAGTTTGTAATGATCATAATTAAATTTTATATTTTCTCTAAATATATAATAGTTTGGTTCAAATTTAGTGTTGGGTGTGGGGAAATATATAAATACAATGACTTATTTAAAGGTAATCATGTATTGAAATATTGGGCTATTAAAAAAGTACCTAGGAAGTTAACATTCTAAAAGTTACCCAAATAGTATTTCCCTAATTTTAAGAAAAAATATTTTTTTAATTGATCCAGTATAAAAAGAAATTTAATCATTAAAAATGAGCAATATATATATATAAATAATATTTTGGATTATATATATTTTATTATCAATAATATGGACCATTATGTTGGTTTAATCCAATATAAATAGTATATAAAAATGATAAGGTATTTTTTTCATGCTTTGAACATTGATCTAGGTTTATGAAAATAATAAAAAATGAGTAGACATTATAATATATTTCATATTCAATAATAAAGGAAAATTTTTATATATTAAGTGTTTACAAACAAATTGTTTCCCATGACCTATATACCTTACTCTTTATTTTGTCGTATGTATTTTTATGGACTAGTTATACATTTTTATTACTTTTTTAATATAGAATAAATAATATTTTTTGCTAATAAATTTCTATATGTGAATAATACATAAATATCTAATAGAATGATTATTATTATTATAAAAATTATTCATCATGGTGTATTAAAAAAGAGCATCTCTAATAATTTTGATAAAAAATTGGCTTAATCAATATAAATACCTAATAAATGATTTACTCACCAAATATCTTTATATAATTCTTATAAATAATTATAAGGAATATAAATCCTAAACAAACACATGAATCCAATGCCTTTTGTGACTGATATCGATATAAAATGGTTAAACGACAATATAATCACATTACTAATATTTTTATGTCTATCGTAGTATTAATAAAAATATTTACCACAATTTACCCCAAATTATAACCCTAATTGTATTACGTACTCATTTACAATTCAAATACAATGACATTATAAACTTTATCAAATACATTTTATATTTTCTTATCATCAGTGGTATGACCAACACTATCAACATAACTGTAATACATTTACACATAACTTAAGATGATAATACATTAAAAATACATAGTATTTAAGAAATAAATTTTATGTGTAAAAGAAACAATGAAATAATGAAAATATTATGTTTTTATAAAAAAATATCAAGATATTATATATAATATGTTTTTATACAATTTTAATTTGATTAATTAGGTTATATCACTAATATTTTAAAGTTTATTTATAAGAATTTTATGTTCCAGAGTTAATTAAATTACTCCATAATTGGAGTTTAGTCATTTGAAATATTTTAATCATATTATAATAATTATGAAAGGTCACAATTTATTTCAATGGTAATGGACATTTAACCAACTATTTAAAATTAAAAATTATTCATAAGGATGAATTTGAGGTAATAATAATTTTTTGGTAAAACATTAATATACATAATAATATTATATCTAACAAAATAATAAAATATTATCTATTTAAAAAAATAAATAAAAATATTTTGTTGTTTTTTCATTTTCCTTTCATGGATTTTTATGTTTTGTGTCTTATATAAATTGAAAATTTTACTTAATATTTTTGAAAATTAAAATTTCAAAATCTAAAGCCTAAATTTAATTATTATGATTATTTCGTATAGTTAATAGATAATCCCATAAAACACAGATTTTAGAAGATATATTAATAAACATTTTATTCACAACATATGTATTTTTGGGGTTTTTAGGCTTGTTTATCGCCTCATTTATTTTTTTTAGAAACTAAAAACAAAAACATTTATTAGTAATATTAGGATGATAGAAATTATTTTAAGACTAAGAATCAAAAATTAAATGTTTTATTTTATACCTTTACTTTTTAAGATTCACATATAGGAATCTTGAATAATCATTCATAAGTCCATTACTTTTATCAATCCACTTATAATTAAATAATAGTAATTTAATCATAACATAATTAATTTGAAAAATTGATGAATTACCCTTAATTATAGTCATTTTTTAAAATATAAAAAATATTTTTTAACTATATTTACACTCATTGACTATTATATAAGCGTCATAACATATTTTTTCACAATACTATAAATAACTTTATCTTTATTAGGTAATACAAACTCATTGGTGAGATAATGAGTTTAATAAGTCCCTTTTATCCTTGTAAATATTTTTGACTATATCATCTTTCTAGAAATTATATCAAAATAAATATATATGTTATCATAATTAGGCTGTTTTATCCTTAAAATTATTTTATTATATTAACTTTAAATATAACATATAAAATTATTGGGATAAGGACCTGACCCAAACCCACCAGAACCCAAACCTTGTTATTGATAACAATAGTCATGCCTCCCTAATGCAACCAATATTAATTCATGGTTTGGTGACAAACGAACAATACCTATACATATATAAATTGGTGTCATTCAACCATAAAACATGTAATAATGATGCTAAAAACCACTAATGATAAAAAAAATATTGTGAAGACATGTCATGTAATTAAAAATGAACGAATATCTGGGTCGATATATGTCAAGAATACAAATATTTTACAATTCCAATGTTATAAAAAATAATGACTATATTATATTAACCATGAAAAAGAAAAAATATTCCTATAAATGTAATCCTAGTTTATCCTCTTAATATAATAGATACTAATACTTTATCTATATAATATTTATCAATCACAACATGAAAATGTCAATGAAAAACACCATCTATCCTATCCCATACTCAATAGAGCCTTACATGGGTGGCCCATAGTGCTACTATGTGATTAGAAAGAGGCATGTTGGACTCTTTAGTGAATATATATGGTGTATTTTTAGATTTAAAATTATAATTTTCTCTTTCTAAAATCCCAAACATAATTTATCTTTTGGGAGGCCTATAAGAAATTATTATGTATCCAATTGTACATAATGAACTATAAGGAAGCACATATTTTTATGTTTTTATATAGAGGTGTGAATGTATTTATGACTAATAGTTATGATGTGTAAATTATTTAAGATGCTCTTTAAAAGTACCATAATATTTTTAGTTTGTTTTTGTGAGGATGCATCAAGATCCATTTTAAGTAATTAGTTTTTGAGGGGTGGGATTATTAATTATTTCATACACGGGTTCATAATTATCTTTCTCACATACTAAACTGAATTCTTGATAGGGAAGCCATTGAGGTTTTATTATCGTATAAAAAGAGGTATCCACTTTTTAGGACAACCTTACATGATAAAGTACATTGAAATGTTCATTTTGATATGTCCATGTTATTATATTTGAGATATAGGGGGAATATTTTCCCATTCATGGATACTTGTGAAATATGACCCTTTTATCACATTATATTGAGTGACTAACATCCTAATAAATATACGATGTTCCCAAATATTTATTATGGAAAATATTTCATGTATTATCAAGGTATAGTTTTGTTTTCTCAACATTAAAACATATATAATTTCTAGAGAGTTGGGTGGATTCATAAGCTAAGATATTGAGTCAAGGATTTATCTCGTGTGGATTATTATATGAGGGGCATTATATAGTGATATATATATACACACCCAAACTCATTTTTTTAATTTTATATTTTGGGTGTGATTATGGTGATATCTGGATACCTTGAATTAATTATGAAAATGGATTGTGACAATTTATTGGTTGGACTTATTTTTATTTATATCGAACAATTTATAATTGGTCACATAGCATAAATTGAAATGGTTGAATCATTACATAAGATGGATATGATGATTATTAATATACTAATCCATGTCTGTTCACCTACAAATTCTCTTTTTTTTTTCATGAACATTACCAAGTCAAAGAAAGAGTTTCAATTTGGATATTTATAGATAGTGAGGATATTTAGTGACTGAGGGTTAAAATTTTCGTTCAGTGGGTTTAGTTGATGAATTTTATATCAAGGATTATTATCCATTAGGTCATTTAAAATTATATGTTTTCCTATTGGGGGACTGTGGGATGTATTTCATACTTCTCATTTTAGTTTTTATGAAACCCATGCATGGATTTATGTTCATAGTAGTCAGATGCTAATATTTTGGTAACATTTTTAAAGTTAGATAGAGTAGGCCTTCTTCAAAGTCAATACCTACCATGTGGGTAGATACCTGCAATGCTAGTCATTAGCCTATGGAATATTGGAGACAGACATGAAAATAATACTTATTAGTTATAATGTCCACCATAGTGAGGATTTGGTGTGGAAATTATTGAACCCAAGGAATGATTAAGTACATATGGGGGGAAGATGGTGAATTGTTTTTACAAATTATATATATTTAATTTAATATTTCTGACTAACTAATGTTGCGATCCATCATTTTTAATTTTCATCCTATCCTCATGAGAAATAGTAATAAATAGATCACATCATATAACGATTTATAATGTTTTCCGTGAATACATACTTATAGGTATAACTAGTTATTCCCATGATTATATATTCATAACTCTATAAAATAAGTTTCAACTAGGGAATGTCCCATTCCCATCAACACAGAGTCCCACTATGTTCCCCTGTCTGAGTCCCACGATGTTTACATTCTCCCGGTGATTGGTTATAGGCCTCAATGAAAAAACCGTCTTCTTTGACCCACTAATTAATGAACCTCAATATACGACTTGTATCTTATGAACCATGTGGATATGCAATCATCCCCAATGAATTAACTATATCACCATATCAATATATGTACATCTTAAAAAACATAAAAAATCAATGAACATGATCAAGTCTTAATATTCCTTCCCACTATCAAATCATCACATAATCTTAATATCATAATCTCACCAAACCCTTGAGTATATAAGTATTATTTAGTTTTTGAAGACATCCCATATTTGGTCAGATGATTTAAATAATTATATATAGAATATTAAAATTATAAAAATCAATTCTTATTCACACAAATTTCATGAAAGCACGATATATTGCATGGAATTATTAATTCTTCTTCACCGGAATTTCTGAAAATAAAGTTGTACAAATGTTTCATAATTTTAACATGAATATTTCTTTTATTTATATTTTCAAAACTAGTCACCACCTCATTTGAGCGTTACATGAGAGTTTCTTATACAAAAAACTAACTTGTTAATTTTTTAATCTCATATGCTTAAGCAGAAATTATTTATTTCATGTTTGTGAATAAAATAATATAAAACTCATTACACTTTTAATATCATCATATTATGTGGTACCTCATCTTACACCTACTTTATGTAGCTTATTGTACTAAAAATCAAAAAATTATTCAAATATATTTACATTAATGTTATTTTATTCATGAAGTAATGAACCTCACATGAAATGTCAGATGCCATTTCCTTCTTCCATGATAAACAATCTCATGTTCTTATTTATTCAGGAGAAAATTAAAATAATAATAGAGAAAATATCTCTATAATACTCTCTCTTTATCTCAATAGTTACTCAGATTACACTAAGAAATTGAGAGAGTTGGAGGTATTTGTAGACCCATTCCACTACTTCAGGGCCTTTATAATCATATAAATCCACCCATTCCAATAATTTAGTATGCAATTGGCATCAACCCACTCTTCTCAACTTGAAATTACAAATTTATCACTACTAGTAAATCAACATAATAATTTTGCAAAATTTATCTCATGAACTTTGTAAGATCTTGTAGATTCTTCCACTAAGATATCACTAACGATGTATGTAAATCTTCCCAACATTTTTTGATCAAAGAAATGATTATCTTACTATAAAAAAGCTTTGATGATCCTCATTTATTAAAGAAAACAACCTCAAACTTGTTTATGTTTTTATGAGCCAACCATGATATCAATTAAGCTCTAATGTGAGATATGTGGCAAAATAACAAGTGATGTAGCCTAAAAAAATCCGTAGAAGATCCCACATCACAACCCATTGCACATTTTATCGCATTAAGAGATCCCAAAAAATCCATATGTGAACTATTTTCATTACAACATATTCCAAACAATATATAGGGCTTGCCTCCCCTCTATGCTACCATTTTCGGGTCAGGTTAAACTAACTCCCCTTTGGGATTAATTTTGTTTCTTGGTTGGATGTATTTTTTATGATTTTATTTAAATAAGCCTTATTTATATAAAATAAGAACGTAATATCTCAAATAAAATTTCAACTTAGCTCTAATTATCAATAAATAACACATTTTCCTATATTTAGATAACACTCATATAAATTCAAAAAATAAAAATCATATTTCATAATTTTTCTCATAATCTAAACTTCAAATGATATCATCCAATTTATGACCATCATTCATAATAAAAAAAAGATTCTTATTCATTTCTCCATGAGTATAAAAGAAATGTAAAATCTTATAACATAATTATCAAAAGCCATGGACATTTAGAATATCTCTACAATCATCAGATGGTATATAAGGATATTTCCATAACAATCCTCCAAGAATAATCACATTCATCACATAATTACTCACCTCAAATCATACTGACATTTATTCACACCACGTCAATCAACCTTATAGGAAAAAATACAATTCAGTCAAATGGAACATCAATCTACCCATTGGGATTTTTATCAATACAACCATGAACTATATATGTCAATATGATTTCTTTTATTTATCTCCATATTTGAAAATGAATGCAAATAATGTTTTGGTTAAATGTATTCTCATATCGTTATAATTAATCATATCATTCTCCATTTAGGATGATGCCACATAATTTATTTTAAAAAGAGACTTTAGTTGGAGAACTCAAATTCTATGTGGGATAACCCATTGTAGAAAAAAAGAGTGTATAATATTGGTGATCAATGTTATCCATAAAAACATGAATTTGATACCAATCCTAGATAACACTCAATTCATATTTTAGATCAAATAAAATAGAAATATCATGGAATACATTGTTCCAAAAATAATTTGAACAAACACATTAGATTGTTCAAGTGAAAAACATACACACACATATATTCCCCTTTTAGATCAATATCAACTCTCTTTAATAATTTTTAGAGGCTTTCAGATTAATAATTTTAGGGTGATTTTCATATATGATATTATTAATTTAGAAATATGTTGAATAATTTTATATTTAATAAGTGGTGAATATTGGACCTCCTAAAATGTTCTATGACTCCCCTTAACATATGTATCCATATAATTCAATTACATTTATATTAGTATAGAATAACACACACATATATATTTATATATAGGAATAATGAGCGGCTTATTTGTTGAGTATACTTTAAACCCTGAATTTTCCTTATTTATTCGTATACAATATTGGTAAATTATCACCTACTTATTCTCAATATTTATAGGGTTCATGCTCACAATATTCAAATCATATTTATTATTATATGGAGTAGTATTATCCACCATATCAAGCAAAGAAACATTAATTTATTTTGATTTTTTAGAAATATCCATGAGATCTTATCAAGATGTAAAAATAGTTATAAAGTTATTCATATCATGGAATTTTTTTTACACCATTTACACTTTTGAATCTCCACATAATATCCCAAATATGACTTATTAGTAAATTCATTATCTTATTTTAAAATCACATTCTTACCCTCAACTGTATCATATATTTAATATTTCATAAGTTTTCGGAAACATTCAATAGATCATTGAAATCTATAAAAATTACTTCTTTTTACGATCAACATTACCTAGTGTATCACATTTTTCTTATATGTATATGACATTTCCACTTTTATCTTCTGTATTTAATTCAATTTTAAATAATAGGTAAATTGTGTACGTAGTTTGATCAAACATTCCCCAACTCTTTGAACTTCTAATATGCATCTTCCATTCCCTCCTTCTAAGAATTCTTACATTATTTGAGTTGGTATCTTAAATGAATTTATGTTTATTTCTTTCATTCTTTGATAAATGTTTCTTATATTATCACCATAACTCCACCTTGGATAATTACTATTTTCTAGAAATGACATGTTATGCTATGTGGATAAGACTTTATGTCATTATTTTATACAATACTAGTAAAATAATATAAAGTGTGATAATATATTTTATTAATAATCTTATCAACAAAATTTATAACAATATATTTCTATAAAAATAGAATGATTTTTCCTCTAGAAAAATAGTCTTCATAGAATATTCCTTTCATCATTTGTTGTGGTAGAGTGCCACTCACTTGGATTATTAGTCTAGAAATATTCTGACATACATTTATGTTCTAAATTTTTGGTGATAAAATATCTATTTTGAAGCTATTTTGGAGATTATATACCATTCATGTATGGAAAATTCATCTCACAAACACGAGATGATACCAATTTCAACTCTAAAGAATTGTCCAAGTATTCTATGATCTTATTCAATTAATGTTGTACTATCAGATACATAGACAATATCTCATACCACTCTTCAACCTTGTAATCTTATTTATCTTCAAGACCACCTACAAATTATCAATATCAAGAACCATCAATCCATAATTTTCTTCTCTCATAAAAATAATATTTTATTTTTATCCTATTACTATTTTTCTATAGATATTTTTTTATTTCTTTTATCAATATTACACTTGTATTTCTAGAGTGGTGTGTTTATCTCATTATCAGCTAACACATATTCTTTTATCATATATTACAATTATTTTTTACATCTCCTTCCAAACTACTTTATGAGTAAAATCCCTTTTTAATAAAAGAAAACAAATTGGGTTAATTTATTTAAATGATACATGATTATGAATTGTGTTTTAAATATATTCTTATCAAGGTCCACTTTATATTAATGGAATAATTACTTTTCTTATTATCATTTTTAGATTTTTATGGTTTAAATTTTTCATCACCAGATTCAGATTCAACTATATTAATCTTTTGAAAAATTATAGTTAATTTTCCAATTCCTATATAGTTACACAACTTAAGTGGTATATTTCCATTACCTTTTAATTTTTCCTTTTTAACCATATTGAAATAATCCCTATAATTTCTTTGAGGTCCTTCACACCTTCATCATCATGAAAATTACTTGATTCCATAATATAGATTTATATGAACTTACATTTTCTCATAACTTCAAAGGTAATCACACACATTACATTGACTTTGATATCTAAATACTTTCTCATTTCATAAGCTACTTGTACATTAAATAACTCATCTAATGAAATTATTTCAGTATCTTACAAGGATAAATACTTGGGATCAAATCTAATAGGGAAATTTTTCATAATATTTTTTTAATTTTTGAATCTTACAGCTGTGCACCAAATGATCAGATATTACTTATTATCTCATTGAATCTAATAAAAAAATCATCAATATTTTGATCATATACTATTTTAGTATCCTCAAATTATATTTTACATATATTTTATTTAGATTTATTGACATAAATATTTGATTTATAACTACTTCATCATAGAAACCCAATCCTTTTCACACAATATTACATGATTTTAAATAGAAGTAACTATAAAATTATAATCCAATTATTGTAAAGTCTTGTTTCATTGGAACACTAGGTACATAAAACTATAAACATGTATAAAATATGTTCATAAATATGTGTGGCGCATGTATAATCAAACATAAGGAATCAAATACAAACATAAGTGTTACCCACAGTAAGAATTCGGTATCATAATCTTGTCAAATGTTATTACATTAATGAATATCTCAATATTTTCCATGAAATAAAGAATTTAAATTGTACATGAAAATTAATAAAGTAAAATATAAATAGATCAACATAATTTATGTCAAACTAAAGTCATAACATGAAAAAAGAGTATTTAATAATCTTTATAATTAAAACATTTTAGTGCAGTTTATGGTAAATATTAAAGAGAGTTTAAAATAGAAAATGGAATAATATTTTATATAAACCTTGAAGTGAAAAAAAATGTTTTACTTATAAAATTAGTGATTTTGTAAAAATAAATGTGGATTACAAAATATTATAGAGTTCACTTTAAAAAGGGTAGGAATTTATAAGTTCCCTTAAATCTGGCATACTTATTAGGAAGAATCGTGTAAGGATCCATTTAAAAACATATATATCATAGAGAAAGGTGGATGGAGGGATATAGATACATGATTTTGTAGTATATATTATTCATTTAGAATATGTAAATATAAATAAAAGATAATTTCATTTTTCTAAAAATAGAGAAAGAATAATTTGGAAGAATAATGGAGGTTTAGGTAGAATCCCTTACAGTAAGTTCAAAGGTGTTCTTCACTTGAATATAATGTCCTGAATATTCAAATTAGAATCATTAATCAATAATTCCATAACAATTTATACATTTATTTAATTTATTATAACATTATTAAGTTCATTTATGGTCTTTTGATGGTTTAATAGATTCAATTTCATTGTTTTGGGAGCATAGTTTCCTTGGTTTTCATGATCGATTAACCGATATAAATGTACAAAAAGCCGTGTAAAGTGAGGGTAAGTATCAAAAAGTGAACATATATGTTATTAATGACATTAAAAAGTTAAAATTGTTCTTATGTATCATTTGGTATTATGGAATGAAGATTAATCATTAAAAAAATAGTTAATGATAATCATTTGGGTTTCTCATAGAGGCTTTCGATCACAATGAACTCATTTTGTTTTAAAAATTAAAATAACATTTACAAATGATTCAAGAGAATTATATTAGGTAAAATACATATATTATAATCTAGTTCAGTAATAAAAACTGTTTCACAAAAATTACGGAATAGGGTAGTGTAAATTGAAAACTTCATCGTTCTTGAATGTGATGAATGAACACATCAGAAATGTTGTTTTCATTTTTAGTATAAAATGATGGGAAAATAGATATGATGATGAATTATTACATGAGAATAAAAAAAATACAATTATATCTTTTTTCAAAGGGAATGTCCCAGTGTGGCCTTTTAGAACCCTCCACACTAAGAAACCCCCCTCCCCCATGAAGGGGTAACACCCGAAGGAACCTACCAAGCCGGGGAAGGAGCCATTGCCAGGCGAGATGGAAGAGCTTCCCAGAGGGTAACGGCCCGTCAATGATGGTTCGACACAGTGATCCATCAACAATTGGGCCACGCCTCACTTTTCCCACCCAGAGGAGTCCGAGCGACCCGACAAGGTGGGTGGATCCTGGGGTAGAGGCTCACCCCGAAAGCGGACTCCCTGGAATCGAACCCTGAACCTCCCAAAGAACAACCTGTTTTAGTGACTCACCTTCACCACCACACCACCACCGAAGTGGAAAAAACAATTTCAGTATATATAAGGTACAAGAGTTATCATATCATTTTTATGAGGGGAGGTGAGTAGATATATGTAAAATAAAGGGACACGAAAACAAATTAAAAGAAAATTAAGTGGGTTTTTTCTCTTGATTCTTTATTCTTGGGAACCTAATTAGGGTATTAGTTTTTGTCTATTGTTAATACCAAACGATCCTAGACACGGGGGAGGGTATTGTGAGTATATTTACCTAAAATATTTACAAAGATCATGTCTTGATATGGATGAGGAGAATATGTGGTGAGGGGTGATATTTATAGTGGAGGAGAGGGGTGCTTTTTCATTTTTTTGAATATTAGTTTATTTGTTTGGCTCAAGACTATGAATAAATTGAAATTTTTCATCAAAAATATTAATATATTGAAGGTATGTTCTAGATTATGGTTCTCACATAAGTGATGACACAAGTAATAGTGTATTTATCTTATAATGTATATATTTCGAAAATTGTCATGTTTTACTATTGACAGAAAATTCATATATTTTTGAATGACATTAAAAATTACCATTATCAATTTTTTATCACTTAGAATTATTAAATGAACTCAATTTTATAAAATTAATTTTCCTAAATATGAAAAATATCATTTTTAATTAAAATCATAATTTTCATGTAAAATAGAGATTTTAAAATTATAACTAAATTTATTATATTTTGAAAAATTAAAATAGGTCACATAAAATTATCTTACAATCATAATAAATAAAAATTTTAATTTATAAAAAAAAATCACAAAAATAAATTTTTCTTTAAATTAGTAAATTAATCATAAAAGTTTTATTAAGTATTTATGACTTACAAAAATATTAACACTTAATTAATAATTTTTAAAATATTTATTTACTTATAATATGATATAATTATATCGTATTGTCACTAATAATATAGATAAAATTTATATATAATTTATTAGGTGAGGTCACTATTATATTATTTTGGTTACTATTAATAAGGTTCTCATCACTATTTCAATGTTCAAGTAGCTATTTCATCGGTATAGGTTTTTTATGTTCTAAAAATGCCTTTTATTTTACTCATTCATCATTTGTATTTTTTTATTGAGTTATTAATATGATTTTATGTGATTATACTATATGAAATAATTATAATAAGGTAATTTCATTTCTAAATGATTTCGGTCATTACATTTTTCTCCCCTTATGAAATTTCCCTCTCGAATCATTGTTTTACATTCTATGTTGGGAATAAACATGGGTACTTTTCCTTCATTGCTTCCACAAGTTTCTATGTTTCCACTTCATACTTATGGTTCCAGCATAGTACTTTGACATGGTGAGTAGTATGAATGCGAAGAAATTTATCTCTACAATCCATGATCCTCAATGGATTCTCTGCATACGAAAGATCATTCTCCATCTGCACCACCTTAGAAGTAAATACATGTGAAGGATCCTGTATGTATTTCATTAATAGGGATATGTATAATATATCATTTACCTTAGAAATGGTAGGTAGAAGTGCTATTAAATAGGCCACAACTCATACATGATCAAGAATATCAAAGGGTCTGATGTACCTAAGACTTAACTTTTCATTCTTCCAAAATCTCACGATACTCTTCCATGGGGATATATGGAGGAATACCATGTCTCCATCCCGAAAATAAGGGACTCATTGATGATTGTTTGAATAGATATTTTAATGAATTAGGGATTCGTTGATGTGCTCTTGAATGATTTTCACCTTCTCCACCATTTCTTTGACCATTTATGGTCCTAGTAGCTTATGTTCACAGAGTCTATCCCAGAATGCTAGTGTTTAACATGTTTTCCCATAAATTCCTTCATTTGGATCCATTTTTATTCTCGAGTGGAAAATATTTTTTGCACGGGAACTCAAATAAAGATAGACGTTGGTCCCATCCTCTTTTGAGGTCCATAGAACACACTTTCAACATGTCATATAGTTTCTTAATAGTTTAAACATATTTTATATCAGTTTGAGGATGATAATAAATATTGAAGTTTAGATTTATTCTTAAATAATGTTGGTGACTCTTCCAGAACTTTTAGGTGAATCTCAGATCTCGATCGAATACAATCGATAGTGGAACTCCATGCTTCCATTGAACCTGTTTGATAGATATCCTTGAAATTTTATCCAATGATAATTCCTCTCCAATTATGATAATTTGAGTTGTCTTTGTAATGAGATCCACCATAACTCAAATAGAATTATTCCCTCTGGAATTATTTTGAAGTCCAATGAAGAAATCCATGGTGATGTTTTCCCAAATCCATATTGGTATGGGTAATGTTTGCATCATAAATTTAGTCTTTTTCCATTCATCCTTTACTTTCTAACATACTAGGCACTTTGATGTATATTCAGCAATCATCTTCCTCATATTATCCCACCAATAGTCATCTCAATGATCTCGATTCATATTTTTTTCTACCTAGGTGAGTATTGAAATTTGTTATATATTCATTATTTTTAAACCCATTATTTATCTCTAGACTTTTTGGTACACATAGTTGGGACCCAAAACATTTGAATACATCCTTATCAATCTAGAACACATAGGATTTCCCATTTCTAATCACTTCCACCCTTTTCAAAATTTCCACATTATTTCTTTGAGAATCCTTTAATTTATCTAAGAAGGTTTGTTTTGAAATAATTTTAGAAAATATTGATTATTTTCCTCCCTTAATGATTCCCATGTCCATCCATTTTATGTCTAAGAAGATTGGATCCTTCTCAGTTATCATTTAGAAAAAGATGGAAGATCCTTTCTAAAAAAGGGAATCCACCACCTTATTTTCCTTACTAGGATGGTAGTGTATTGAGCAGTCATAAAACATGATGATATATAACCATATTTTATTGACCATATTTTTCATCTTTTTGTGAGAATATATTTTTTACAATCTTTTGATCACTATATATCTCACACTTCTTCCCATATAGATAATGTCTCTAGATTTTCAATGCGAATATCAAAATGACCAACTCCAAATCATGAGTACTATAGTATTTTCTCATGAATTTTCAACTTCCATGAGGAATATTATATCAATTTATCATTTTTCATCAAAACATAGATTAATAATTTTTTATGAAGAATCACTATACACCAAAAAGAGTTATCCACTTTTTGGGAAGGTGACTACTAGCGTAGTGATACACCTCCTTTTGAGCTTCTTAAAACGTTCATTACATTCTAGATTCCAGAAAAGAATCATTACCTTAGGTTTCATCTTAGTTATTATGTTTTCTAATCATGTGATTTTATTTAAATGTTTTTGATAATACCCATCCGGGCCAAGGAAATTATGAATCAATATTATTGATGTTGGCATAGGCCACTCTTCAATTTGTTTTTTCATAGAAGGGTCTAAAAATATTCCTTTTTTGGTGATAACGATCCCCAAGAATGATTATTCCTCCATTAAGAACTCACATTTACTATAGTTTTCTTATAGTTTCTCCCATATCAAAGTATTTTTCACAATATCTATTAATTCTTTATGTTCCTCTTTTAACTTGGAGTATTTTAGAATATCATTGATAAATACTGCCATAATTTTTTTGAGGTAATCTATAAAGAGTCTAGTGAGTAAATCTATGGAAATTTATGGAGTATTAGTGAGTCAAAAGGGCATTACTATGAACTACTAGTGTCCATACCTTGTTCAAAAGTCTATCATGGGAATATATTTATTCCTCACCTTTCATTGATGATATTCCAACAAATTTTCTTACTTAGAGAAATAACTGGACCCATGATGATTATCAAACAAGAAATCTATCTATGGCAGGGGATAATTTTTTTAGAATTATTTTTTTGAGATCACAATAATCATTACATAGGAACATTGGTTCATCTATACTCTTAACAAATAGGGCTGGTTCACCCCATAGAGAAGCACTAAGGAAAATCAAAACCTCGTTCAGATTGTCATATAACTGCTTCTTCATCCCTTCCATCTCTACAGTGGCCAGTCAATATAGATTATATTATATAAGTAGAGATACAAAAATATGTTAAATTGAGAACTCAACCTCTCGGTTAGGAGGAATAATATGAATCTATTTAGGGAATACATAAATGTAGTCCCTTAAAATGGGAATGTCTTTGAGTATGATTCTATCATTTGTATAAATAATTTTAGCTAGATATGATTGCTCAAAAGGAAGTAATGTCCACATATGAGATATGATTATAAAATAGATTCATAATCATTGTTACACTAGTATATAATTTGAGGATGCTTCAGGATGTGAAGAGTGTTATCCCATTCCCAAATGTTGATTTTGTCTTTTTATAATGTTTGATAATACATGAACAAAAAATAATTGACCTCCACTAATGGACTGATGACCGGATTTTCTTGGAGTTTTAGTCCAAACACATTAAGTGGTGATGAGTTATATACTATTGAGGTAAAAATTTCCCCACTTTCTATTCTCACATACAACCCAACCTCTATATTTTGAGGTGGTGTTTGAAAAGTAATACTGAACTCAAAAGACATGAAAGAATTTCTAGAACCCAAATCAAATTGTACATTCTCTATTCTTTAATGAAGAACCAGCACACCTGTCACCACATCATTTTCCAACTACACCTCGGTAGTGGTGATAGTATAAGCCCTTAATTGTTTCCTAGGAGGTTCTTGTTGATTACATACGACAACCCTAGGTTTAGGGAATTGGGTTGAAAAATTACCATGTTCTTTTCAATTGAAACACTGAACTATAGGCTGACTTTTGAAACAAACATTTCATTATTCTTCCACATTTGTGGAATTATTCATATCTCTTAAGTAGTTATTATCCAGATCACCCATTCTTCCACATTTTAATCATTTCCTTGTCCCATTTAGATAGTTCCTAGGATTCTTCTTCCCAAATTTTTACACGTGGGATATTTAGTCTTCATTTCATAATGGGGCTTATATGCTGATCAACCCATATTAGAATCTATTTTCCACTTTTTTTACTGGGACCACAACATCATTGAGAGTCTCTAATGAACATGTAATCATTGAGGGAATAATAAAAAATCTCTTCAATAACTTCTGAATTCTTCAATCGCCAACATTTTTCATAGACTCGAATTTAGTCATCTAAAGAAGTGATCCACTTTTCTTTCGGTGTTCATGACATAGGTGGAGGTTTCTCTTGAGATACTTGTAAATTTTTCTTCATATTCCCCATTAGACTCTTCTTCCTTCTTACTAAGTCCAATTAACTCCTTTACCATATTGATATGGAGGGTTTAGGGAAATTATTTATTAGAAAACATTTTCATGAAATCATCCCAATCCAAGGAATCAATTTCCTCCATAGTATTAATATTTGTAATTACATTCCACCACCGATTTGTATCCCCATATAAATGATAAACCGCCAACACAAATTTATATTCCTTTGAGAAGAAAATGATAGAGAATATATTTTCAATGGAGTTAATACACTAGTCCATAAGGATGGGATCAAAAGATCCACTAAACATGGGATATTTTTTCATATAAATTATTCATAGACAAAGTTATCTTTCCAAGCAGAATGGGGATGTTCCACATGATTCAATTTATTATTCATAACATGATCTATCTAAGAATGTATTATCATAAAGTTATTATCACCAGTTCCAATCATATTTGGCATATCTTTAGGGAAATCATCACATTACCTATCACATTGATTGTTGGAATGTGTTCTTCTATTTACCTTCATTAACTAAAACAATGAATGTGAAAATATGGGGCTTGATTTCTTAGCTAATAGGAATAAAAAAATTATCTTCAATCATAAAATGATAAACTTATAAAATAAAAGGATTTCCTAATTTGTGATTCCAAGGTTTCAATCTAGGTTGTCCAAGGGTTATTTCCTAACATATACTCTTATTGGATTTTTTTATTCCCCTATCATTGTATCACAACGAGCTTAGAAATTTACCCAAGCATATCCCCCGGGAGTGTCAAAATTTGGGCACAGTAAGGCCCATTGTCGTGTACCTGGATACCCAGAGTTAGGCCTGAGACACTTTGTAATAGTTTTTACTCCAAGTTAAATCTTTTATAGAACCACATCCACTTGTAGAATCCATAGTGGGATTTATTTTCTTGATAAACCACTTACTCTATACATACCAAAATTTAGTGATGTTTTATAAATCTTAGTCTTATCTCAAAAGTTCTTACTAATGTTCCCTTATCATAATCTCCAAAAATAACTAGACCTCTCTTTGATCCCAACTATAGAGACCCTAGACTTTTCAAATAATATTACATGATTTCAAACATAATTAAATATCAAATTAAATGCAAAGGATCGTAATGTATAGTGTCTTTGGAAGACTCAGTTTATAAAACTAAAAACATGGGACATTAAACATTTATTTATTTATCATTCATAATCAGCTCCTAACATCCTTTGATCCCTTAAAGTTTCATAGGATAACCTGAGGATAACATGAAAAAATGGATGATCTAAAAATCCTGGTAATGGAATAAACATACGAATAAAGCATAGGACATGGGTTGGTAGGCATAATAAGATGACACAAAAGGCATGAATATACACATGGAAGAATAACCTATATAATCATGTTATCCTAGGATATGTGAAAAAAATTAAATATAGAATAATCATGAGTCAAGGTTCATTTCACATGATGGATCATGAGTCATGGTTAACCACCAATACTTTTACACATAGAGGATGATTCAAGGCTAACCACAAAGATGGTTTCACATGGCGTCTCATGGGAAAAAAAATTACACAATGAATTGAAGCACTATCTGGGTGCACACATTATAACATGTTCATTAATATGCTTTCCACATAAATAATCAGACATAATTAATCAAGAATAAACATATGGGTTTCCCATGGTAATAATTGGGTATCACAATCTTGTGAAAAAGAAAAATGTAAGGGAATATCACAATGGTGTCCACGAAAGAATGGATTGAAATCATACATGGACATTCATAAAGGAAAATAGGAAAATATCATGATAATTGATTTCAACCTGAGTTGATAACATGTAAAAATAGTATTTAAGTATCTTTAGAATTATAAATTTTAGTACTGTTTATAGTAAATTTTAAAGAGAATTTAAAGAAGAAAATGAAATATTTTTTTTTTATAAATCTAGAATGGAACCAAAATGTTTTCCATAATAAAATGAATGATTTTAGAAAAATAATGGTGAGCCAAAAAAATATATTTTTCACTTGAAAATGGATAAAAATTCAGGTAGTACCCTTAAATCAGGATTACTTATCAGGAAGATTGGAGTAGGGAACCTCTTAAAAACATTTATATCCACAAAAAAGAAGGATGTACATATATTGATACATGGGTTTTTTAATATATAAAAATAATTTAGTATATTTAAATAAAAATATAATTTTATTTTATTTAGGTATAAGGAAATAAAGAATGACAAAAATAAATAAAGGAGGTTTAGGTAGAATATCGCACCTTAAGTCTAAAGGTGTTCTTAACATGATCTAAATGTCCATGACAATAAAATAAAATTCATTAGTTAATGATTTCAGAGCCCTATATTCATGAATTTTATTTATTATAACTTTTTTATCTTCAATTATGTACTTATTTATGGGTTAATAGATTCAATTTCATCCTCTCGGAGCGTTGGTTTCCTTGGCTTTCATGATCAGTTTACTTGTATATATGTACAAAAGGTCATTTAATGTGGGGATAATTATCCAGAATTGAACATATATGTTCCTAATTATATTATATAGGTCAAATTGTTCTTATATATAATTTTTATTTATGTAATGAGTATTAATCATCATATAAATAGTTAATGATAATCATTTTGGTTTATTTTGGCGGTTTTCGATCACAACAAACTCATTTTGTATTATAAATTAATATCATGTGTAAAAGATGATTATAGAACATTAAATAATATATAATACATATATTATAATATGGTTCAACCATAAAAATGATTCAATTTACATCCTTGAATAAGGTAACATAAATAGAAAACTTATTCATTCTTGAATGTGAAAAATTAACACATCACAAATGATGTTTTCATTTTTAGTATAAAATTTGGGGGAAAGAAAGATGATGATAAATTATTCCATGATCATAACAAAAAAATAGTATATGTATGTTACTAGAGTTATCATAACATTTGGAGGAGTGGAGGTGAGGAGATAAAACGAAAATAAAGGAACTTGAAAAGATATTAAAAGAAAAGGAAGAGGGTTTTACCTCTTGACTCCTCCTTCTTGAGAACCTCCTTAAGGGGCTGGATTTGGTCTTATGTTAATAAGAAAATCACCTGGACGTGGGGTAGGGTATTGGGTAGAAATTTGAGTAGAATTTAGACAAGGATAAATGCTTGAGAGGGGTGATGAGAAGTGGTTTTTAGGGGTGATATTTATAGTAGAGGAGAGGGGTATTTTCTCATTATTTTTCTCATTATTTTATTATTTTAGCCAAGACTCAGAATATATTGAGATTTATAATAAAAAGATTAAAAAAATGAAGGGATGTTCTAGATAATGGTTCTTACATTAGAAATGATTCATGGAATAGTGTATTTATCTTAAAATTTATAAATACTGTAGATTTACATATTTCACGATTCATAAAAATTCAAGTATTTTAGAAAAATAACTAAAATTCACCCAAACCATTTCTCTATTTTTAGAATTCAAGATGAACCCCATTTTTTAAAAAATAATTATCTAAATATGTGAATTTTTTTGTTAATTAAAATCCTATTTTATTTGAAAATATAGATTTTAAAATTATAACTGATTTGATAACACTTTTTAAAATTAACTGAAGTCACATAAAGTTACCTTATAGTCATAAGAAATAAAAATATTAATTTTTGAATAAATTTTATGAATGTAAATTTTCTTTTAAATTATTAAATTAATCATAAAATTGTAATTAAATTTTTATAACTTACAAAAATACATATATTTAATTAATAATTTTTAAAATATTTTTTACTTATAGTTTGATTAAATTATATCATATTTTCACTTTTAAGATGAAATAATTTTATTTATACTTTAATTGGTTAGGTTACTATTCAATTGACAAGTTTACAATTCATATGGGTCATATTACTATTTCAAAGGTCAAGTTATTATTTCTTCGGTATAGGTTATTTGATTTCTAGAAATACATTTTTTATCATTCATTCGTTATCTATAAATTTTAGATTTTGTTCTTAATGTAATTTTTTGTGATTCTACAATATCACTTAATTATAATTAAGGGATTTCATTGATAAAAGTTTTGGGTTGTTACATTAATTGTTTCTCTTAGATCTCTAGGGTGGTCTATGGAACCATCAATTTCCAGTGCACCTTTTTTGATAATGAAATCAAGATTAAAATTTGAGACTTTTCATCAAACACCATATTACTTTTTTGTGGATTTAGTAATATCTTCTCCATCATCACTATAAGAGATGCTCCCTATTATTATATGTATTACATCCAATCCACGATATAGGTGGTAGTGAAGAAATCTATTCCTCTAGAAAATGTAGTTTTTACAACTAAAGGTAGGTAGTCCTCAAAATTTCACAGAATCAATGTTCTCCAAATTTTTAATTTACACCCAGATCTTCAGAGGGTAAAATTTCACTAATACCAATTTTAGATCCCAAGGATATGTTCAATATAACTTAGGTGGAGGGGGAATTAATATTATAGTATTTTTACAGATTCATTATCTTTTAAACCATCTAATTTAATTGATTAAAATATGAATGCCTCATATTTAATTATTATTCTTACCTTGTATTATATAGTAATAAAAATATCAATAAAAACAGGGTTTTAAATGGTTTATTATAAAATATAAACTCATTGTAGAAATTGATTATTTTACACAATTAGAGATTCTTCACTATGTGTATGTGTTTTCAATCACAGAAACTCCCATTCTCATAAACACATGGTCCCACTATATTCCCACTGGGTTTTAAAGTTCTCACTACAATCAATGAGACAAAACATATTCAATGATTAGTTATACTCCTCTCACTAACTCCATCATCTTTGATCGAATAACAATAATATTTTTTTATATTTCATTTTTGTCAAAAAAAACCTTGAGTTTTAAAATTACTCCTTGAAAAATCAGGATCAAATAATCATATAATGTAATTATCTAAAAAATTCGATAAAATATGAACACCACCATGTCTTTTAGTTCCTTCTTACTATGAAATAAAAACATGATCTTACTCTACTCATCTACCCCAATAATTTTGTATGTAAGACATATTATGCCATTCAAAACAGCCCAGATTTGATCTCAATAATCATATATTTAGATATAAAAGATGAAAATTTAAAAACATAATTCATATTCACAAAAACTTCAATCATGTGAGATAAATTTCATGGCATTTTTAATTTTTCTTCCCTATACTTATTTCTATTAAAATTTAATAAATGATTAAAACATATACACAATGTTTAATTATTCCTTCATTTATATTTTAAAAAATTATCACTACTACTATTGTACTTTTCACGAGTGTATCTTATTAAAGTGACTTCCATATCACTAATTCTATATGCACTCTCAATAAAATAGTATTTATTTTAGGCATGTGAAAATAAAGTATAAAACTCTCTACTCTTCCTGTTCTAAAAAAGTTTGTAGTATCTTAGATTCCCCTTTATTCACATAGACACTGTTCTAAAAATAATTCATAGAACTATAATATCGTGATATTTATTTATGAAGTTATAAACCTATTATAAATTTTTTGTGTGTGATTTTTTCTTACAAGGTAAACAAGATCAGATTCTTCTCTGTTCACGAGAGAAAGCATTGAACACTCAAAATCTCATCTCTTTAAAACTCTATCTCTATTTTGAAACAAAATCATACCATAATAATTAATGGATGGAATCAATGGTATTTATAGAACCATTTCACTTTATGGGGGCCTTTCAGAACAACATATATTTTATTATTCCAATGACTCATCACACTACATGCATTGACATACTATACTAAAACTTAGTATTTGACTTATTTTCTAGTTGTAAATAACCATCATTGTTTCAAAAAATTATCTCTATAAAATTTTAATATCTTATAGTTTCTTCAACTATACCTTCACTAATGAGGAATGAAAATCATAACAGTATCACATGATAAAAACAAGATCATCATGTTTTTAAAACAATTTGATGAACCTCTTTCATGGGAGAAAACATCCTCAACCATGATTAACAATTTATAAGATACTAATGACCAAATTTAAGCTCCAATGTGGGAAATTTGGAATAACTATTTTTTAATCATTTAATTCCCTGAAATTATAGTTCATATTAATAGAAGACCATGTTCAAAAATATACACTACACACAACCCTAAGAAAATATAAATAGTGAGATAATATTGTATAAATATAACCATTATTACAATCACTGGTTTGTGGGTATAAATTGGAATATAAATATTATTAAAACATATATAATTTTTATCATTAATGAAACTATTAATAAATAATACATTTGTTATCAAATTACTATAAATTAGGAAAAACTATTTTATAGTTAAAGGAGAAATTTTTGTAGAACTATTTTTATGTGTATAGTGTACATTGACTAGTATTTGGATGTTATTAAAATGTAATAAGTATATTATATATTTTATTTAAATAATTAAATTAAATTAAACAGTGTAAAGTTGGTATTTAATGATAATAATGTCATTTTATGCTTCAAAAAAACATTTTAGTCAAAAAATGGGTTGTATTTCATTTTAAGTGTTGATATTATAATCAAGTTCTGCTACATTTTTAAATTTAAATTGAAAAATTGATGAATTTTTTTAAAAAATCATATCATAATTGACTTATCATAAATTATTTATATTTTCTATGAAAATATTTATTTTTGAATGAATGATTTTTGAAAAACTGTAATTACTTTTATTTAAATCAAGTAATTTAAAATCACAAAAAATAATTAATTTAGTTTTAAAGTAAAATAATATACCTTTTTATTAAATATTATACCTAATACCACATGAATCAATATTATATTTTATTTTTCAATATGTTCATTTATATGCTTAGAAACACTGTCATTTTGAAACTGTTTTCCAGACCACCACCGTTCTTATATTAAAATATATTTCTAGAAATTATATGAATAAAAAATTGAATAATGGTTTAAATATTTAGAATAATCTGGCACAAATTTGGTAAATAGTTTAATTTAATTTTTATTTATATTTAATATTTACCATGGTAAAAGTTTATCACCACACTAATGGGTAAAATAGGTCAATTATGGATAAACTATGGTATATGGTCCACAAATCTTCTCAAAACATATATTTATTTTATTTTATGTCTTTAAATTGACCAAAAACACCCTAACAAAAAAATATGTCATTTTGGTGTCACATTACTTTGATTAAAACCATTATTTCATTTATGTTTAAGATAATTACAATATGTCACGCTCTCTCACTTATTATGTTATCATAATGTGGGTGTAAATTACAATTACAAATGAAATAATATATATGATAAAATTTATAACTCTTAAATTATATTTATGGTAGTAATTTGTTTTTTAATTTTTAGAGATTGTATAATTTCCTTGAATTCTTAAACAACCCAGGCAGTACCCTTGTGAAAGTGGTTGAAAAAATATATTAATGATTTCTAAAACATTAAGATTGATTTATTTTAAACTAATTATTGGTAAAAAAATATATCATGGTTAATTAAACTGTATAATTTATTTTTAAGGATTTTATATTCAAATTAAATCATTATATTTATGATTTTAAAATGAAGATGTATGAATAGTCCAAAAATGACATTAAATAGAATTTAATGTTTAAAAATTAATTTTAAATCATTATAAATAAAAAAAAATTATTGAGAAAATTTTATGAGAAATTATTGATATTAAAAATCATGGTTCTAGTATTTTTCAATCGAAAATTTTAAAATTACTTTCATGACTCTAAAAGAGTGAAGACATTGTTATAATGGTTAAGGTTAAACAGGGATTCAAGGGGTTAAACCAAATGGTATGGTTTAAAATTATTCCTAAAAATGTATAAAATTTGTTATTTTATGATATTTAGACCTTATTGTCGATATCAAAAAATAAAATTCATTTTTATCTAATTTACAGAAGTTTGAAATGTGTTATATATTATTTTTTCTTGTACTTATAAGTTCTCCTCCCACCTCACTTATAAAATGCAACCACCAATCATCTCATCCTCATACTTCATGAGCTATCTAGTTCATCCATGATCTATGTAAGTATAATGCCCCATCCTTAAACATTACTTAATCTTGAGTTATTTCAAGAATACACATTGATGATCTTTTCAGGTTTAGAGTTATAGAGAATTAGATCATAAATCATGCATTACATTCCACATTTAAACAAGGCGATTACATGAAATACAGTATTCATTTTTTCCATCAAAGGATACATATTTAAAATAAAACATGGATTCTTTGTGACACTTCCTTGACACTATCAACACATCATGTACTTTTCCCTTGACCTGTGAAAAACATTTCAAAAACATGGGATGAGCATAAAAAGCTTAGTAAGGGATATAAAAACACGGAATGAAAACATTAGCCCATGTTTACATAAGAATTAACGAAATAATACTTTACTCATACAACATAAAAACTTTAACATACCTCATCAAATCCTGAATAAATCATAGAAACCATAAGACATAAAGGTAACTTGAGGCATTAATAACATTCTTACGTAGGGAGTAACCTTCATGGTTATGTTTGGAATACCCATTACAGTATATTCCCCAAATCTCTTCAGAGGAACCTTATAATTTAACCCCTTTTCCTTACACAATGGATTGGAGAGCTATATCGGGTTCACCCACCCTTAGTTTATCACGGAACCACCCCAAGAACCACAACATAATCGTATCACATAAAACATGTATAAAGAAAACATAACATTTCCACATTGCAATCACAAGATATCAATAAAACACATTGATATAATAAAAACATTATAATAACCATTTTCAATACCAAAATAAAATAAAAGTAAAAAATGGTATTTATTTTTCATTTAAAAATAGTTATGACTTGTAGAAGAAGCCGAAACTCAAATAATGGTCACGGCGGTAGAGAAGTCGTTGTCGCCACATGCGTATGAAAAAAACATTCCCTTTGGTCGTTTAGTAAAATGATTCGTATAAAAATATTCCTTTTTAATAAAAGTAAAAGTCAAATGGTTTCATACAACGTATAAAAGGAAGTTGTGTATAAAACAAAAATATTCCTCAATGAAAGGAGATTGAGACGAAGTCCCATACCTCATGTCCGACTTGACACGACCGTTCTTTATTCTCCTGAATAATAAACTAGAGTTAATTTATAACTTCTTAATAAATTTTTTTTCATGTTCATTATAACTTTCATATCACTTAATAATATGTTATGAACATTATGTAATTATATAAGTTAATAATGGTCGTTTTTGTCGACCCTTGGTACTTGAGTCAAAAATAAACTCCTTATAATTACAAGTTGTTCATGTGGTAAAATATCCAATATATCCAGAATTATATTCAAGATGTAGATATCATATATATCATATATATCTAGTATATACATGCATTTATAATATTACATAACATTTAGAGGTATGAAATGAAATTCACCGTTCATGGAGACGGTAAGACGTACGTACGCATGAACGCGACTTTCATTTCTATTTCATATTTAATGGTTTGAAATCATAATGATATAAAGGTATATTATAATTCCAGTATAATATAATATATAACATCATAAACTCCATCCTTTATATGTCCCACATATGGCATTAACGAATCAAATCACTTTGAGGGGGCGGTAGTCCGCACTTCCTAAAATGAAGATATCACATTTACCCATAATGGAAACCATAAAGTTATGTGATAAAAGAAAAATACAGATGAATATGGAAAAAATAAACATAATATATATCATATATAAATATAGTGATATCTTAATGGACACCATGAAAAGTGTTAGAAGAATATTGAACAATCATCGTTTCTTGAGGCAGAAATTTTCCATCCACAGAAATAGTATGTTATTTAACCATTAGACGGAGGTGTGTGTAAGTTTAAATCTATAATCCTCATAAAAACATTCTAGTATATTGAAGATACTAGTTTTGTTACAAAATAAAGGAATAAAAAGAGTTTAGTGGGTTGGAGAAGCAAAATAAAAAAAAGAACATTAGAGAAGACTTTACGTTTAAATCGGGTAACTCCCCTTGGTTTGAATCAAAAGGGTTTCTTGAAAGCATTTCTGCCTAAGGTAAGGATTATATGATGAAGAGAAGGATTTGGAGAGATAAAATGAGCAGATCTTGGCCGAGAAAATGGCTTGAGAGGTGTGGGTAAGGAGTTAGAGGTGGGGGCCTTTTATAAGAGGGAGGAGGGGTACTCTTGGAAAGTCAAGAAATGATACTTTATATTAAAATGAGTTTCGGATTTTAAAGCTCCCAAATTAATAAATTTAGAGGATAAGGTGATTAGGGTTATAAATATATAGATCCAATAGGTTTTTGACAAGTGTATGTCTTATATTTTACATTATCTTTTCATTTTATTTAAATCATTTATTAATGAGGTAATCGCTGTATCATCATGGTGTCATAAAAAATTTAATTTATATAATGTCTAAAAATTATAAAAATAAATACTATGATTTAGTAAATATTTTTAGATTTCCAATGAATATTTATAGTACAAGAGATAATTTATGTATACAAAACTAATTTTTTTTCACTTAGGTGTAACATACTTTTGTGATATTCTCCTTTCTTTAAAAATAAAATGACAAAGTGTTACTATCACCGAAAAGTGATTCCATAGGGTCCCTAAGTTTGGCAAAAGGGATCCCATGGTCGGACATGACACAACCGGTAGTATTAGGACACATGTTGGGGTCATTTTTTATTATTATGATATTATTTTATTATCCTTAACTACCCGATTACTAATTAATCACGATAATTAAAGATAATTACCGTCGTTACTATTCATAATGTCAAAAAAAGAGTGTTAATTACATAATTTGTCCCTTCTGATTCTAAATATTTAATCTATTTTACAAAATTACAAACACATAAATTTCAATAATTAATATAAAAATAATTCCCGTTGTCAAAACAAATAGCGGGTTTTTTTGAAACAATTTCTATCAAAAGATTGGCACTTGTTTATGCCCAATTCCAAAGTGAAATTAATCCCAATGACAACCATTAGATTAAATGGTAAAATATATTCTATTTAAACTTTAAAACCAATTAAAAATATAATCTATCCATATAATTAAATTAGATGAAAAAGTATTTTTGACGTAAAATGCTGTATTTTTCACTATTCATTAAAAAAATGAACATTTTCAGAAAAATACCAAAAATTTATCCAAAGTAAATTTCAATGTCCCAATTATATAGAATGTGTTTATTTTTACAAATAGAGCTTATAAAATTTTCAAAAGTTTGATTTAAAAATGGTTTTCCATCAAATGGCGGCAAAACCATCTTTAAAAAATATTAGAGTATTCCATGATTAAGATTTGATTTATTTTCATTTTAAACCTCTAAAACACAATCTAATTCATAAATATACATAGTTAAGAATATCTTTTATTCATTACTTACTTTGGATTTTACATCCTTCTCCCCAGTAGAAAATTGCCTCCCCGCAATTTATTGAGTTATCAAATAGGCGGGGGTATTTATCCATCATTGAATTTTCAGATTCCCATGTTACCTCTTCAATCATGTGGGTTTCCCACAAAACCTTTACATGATGAATCACCTTATTCCACAACACTTGCTCCCTGTGGTCAAAAATTTGGATAGGTTGTTTCTCATAAGATAGGTTCTCTTCCAACTGAACTACCTCTGGGCTAAAAACATGAGATGGATCTGGCATGTACTTCCTTAACATTGAAACATGAAAAACATTGTGTACCTGAGATAAACTCGATGTAAATCCACTCGGTATGCAACTGATCCAACTCTATCCAGAATTTCATATGGTCTAATGAACCTTGTACTCATCTTTCCTTTCTTACCAAATCACATTACACTTTTCTATTTTGAAACTTTGAGGAAGACATGATCACCTACCTCAAAAGAGAGATCCTTCCTCCTGTTGTCTGCATAACTTTTCTGCCTACTCTGAGCTGTTCTCATGTGTTTCTAAATCAGCTAAAATTTTTCCACCAACTCTTCTACCAAATCTGGTCCCATCAACTTCCTTTCACCCACTTCATCCCAAAAAGCTGTAGTTTAACACTACTTCCCATATAATGCCTCAAATGGTGCCACCTATATACTAGAATGAAAACTGTTATTATAAGAAAACTCAACCAAAGAAAGATGTTGGTACCAAATTCCCTAATAATCCATCGAACAAGCACATAGAATATCCTCCAAACTCTGGATTTTTCGTTCTGACTGCCCATCTGATTAAGGGTGAAAAGATGTACTAAAATTTAATTCAGTACCCAACGACTTCTGAAGGCCTTTCCAAAAGTTAGAAGTAATCCTGTGATCACGATCCGATACAATAGATATGGGAAGTCCATGTAACCTGACTATCTCTGTAATATACAAATGAGAAATTTGATCTGGGGAAAAATTATCTTTTATAGAAAGGAAATGATAAAATTTAGTCAAGAGATCAATAATAACCCAGATTGCATTATTACCTTGATGTGTCTTCGACAATCCCACAACGAAGTCCATGGATATATTCTACCACTTCCACTCTGGCTCTGGTAAAGGCTAAAGCATCCCTTTCAGTAACTGCCACTCTGCTTTAACCTGTTGACAAGTCAAACACTTCACAGTAAAGTCAGCAATATCTCTTTTTATTCCATCCCACCTGTAGTACTCCCAAAGATCTCTATACATCTAAGTACTGCCTGGATGAACTGAAAACAGAGAACTATGAGCTTCACATAACAACTCCCTCTTCAACTTTGAATCACAAGGCACACAAAATCTCTTTCCAAATCTAAAAACACAACAATTATAAATGTTGAATTCAGGAAACTTACCCTTCTAAACCAGCTCTACCTTTTTCTACAACTCATTGTCTTGCTTCTGTGTTTGCTTAATTCTGTCTGATAGAGAAGATTTCACTGATACCTAAAAAAAACAGAATAAAATCCTGCACCAACTACTTCTATGCCAAAGTTCATCAAATCCTTAACCAAAGTATCACGTTCCAAATGTAACATGGTTAATGAAGCATTACTTTTTCCACTCAAAGCATCAACCACTTTATTTTATTTTCCCAGATGGTAATGAATTGTACAATCATAATCCTTGATTAATTCGAGCCATCTCCTCTATCTCATGTTTAATTATCTTTGAGTGTATATATAATTTAATGTTTTTTGATTAGTATATATTTCACAGTTTACACCATACAAATTATGCCTCCAAAATTTTAAAGCGAAAAAAACAGAAGCTAATTCCAAATCATGTGTTGGGTAATTTACCTCATGAGTTTTCAACTATCGTGAAGCATATGAAATTACCTGATCATTCTGCATTAGGACGCAACCAAGTCCTTTCAATGAAGCATCCCTGTAGATAACAAACTCACCATTCCTGGAAGGTAGTGCCAAAACTGGAGCATTCACCAATCTTCGTTTCAATTCCTGAAAACAATCATCACATTAATTTTGTCCAGATAAACTTAACACGATTCTGAGTTAGCTTAGTCATTTGAATAGATAATCAGGAAAAATTTCTAACCAACCTTCGGTAATAAGCTGCCAAACCAAGGAAGCTACGAATCTCAGTTACATTTGTGGGTCTTGGCCATTCTTCAACAACCTTTGTTTTTCCAAGATCATCAGTTATTCCATCTTTAGAAACAATGTGACAAGGAATGAAATTTGTTGCAACAAAAACTCACACTTTTTGAATTTCCCATACAATTTCTTTTCTTTTAAGGTTTGCAAAATAACCCTTAAATGACTTTCATGCTCCTCTTTAAATTTAGAAAACACAAAAATATCATCAATGAATAAAACCACAAACTTATCCAAGAACTCATGGAAAACTCTATTCATAAGGTCCATGAATACAGCAGGTGCATTGGTCAACCCAAAAGGCATTACTACAAATTCATAATGGCCATATCTTGTATGAAATGCGGTCTTCAGAACATCTTCTTCCTTTACCTTCAACTGATGGTACCCCGATCTCAGGTCAATCCTTAAAAAATAATGAGCTCCCTGAAGCTGATCAAACAAATCATCATTATGAGGCAAAGGATATTTGTTCTTAATAGTGATGTTATTCAAGGATCTATAATCAATGAAAAGTCTCATAGAACCATCTTTCATTTTAACAAATAATACAGGAGCACCCCATGGTGATTTTATAGGTTGAATGAAAGCTTTCTCTAATAATTCTTGAAATTTATCCCTCAACTCTAAAAGTTAAATTTGAGCCATTCGATAAGGGGGTTTTGAAATTGGCTTAGCATTAGGAACTAAGTCAATAGTAAATTCAACTCCCCGATCTGGTATTATTCTAGGAAACTCATCAGGAAAAACATCAGGATACTCATTTACCACTGTAACATCATTAATCTGAACGGTTTCTTTGTTTTCAACAATATGTGCAAGATAACAATCATTTCCATCCTTTACAAGTTTCTCATCCTCTTGATATGTTATCAACAGTAAGGGTTCATTATTGTAAACAAACTAAAATTCTTTCTGAAATGAAACTTCTTTAGTTCTATAATCAATCTCATCATGGTAAAAAGAGATCCAATCCATACCCAGGATAACATCAAACTCTACTAGAGGTAAAAAATAAGGTTTTCAAGTAGGTTCTTTCCATAGATAAGGATAGGGAGATTCTTATAAATTCTTTTTGTCTCAAAATTTTCCCTAGGTGTTTTTAACACAAGTTCAAGAGTCATTTCTTGAGATGGAATTCCAAATTTACTAGAAACGTTTTCAGAGATGAAAGAATTTGTAGACCCTGAATCAAACAACACACTGGAATAATCTGAAAAAATAAACAAAGTACCTAATACAACTTCATTTTCTGTCCCAAAATCTTCTGAATTAGTTGCAAAGAATTTTAACACTCCTTTTTGCTTGTAGTCTGACTGTTTCCCATCGTTTGATCTCTTTGCTGAACACTCATTTTCATAATGACCCATCTCATTGCACTTGAAACATTTCAGTAACTGTAAATCAAATTTGTTCTTACCATCACCCTGATCTTTTTCAGTATAATCACGAGCCTTACGTCCCATCTTACCACATTACTATCACTTTACAAAATTCAGAAGACATTCCCCATCATGCCTTTTACCACATCTATCACAAACTGGAAACTTAGTTTTCTTACCATCATACCTTTTTGAAGAATTCTTCCCTTTCTCCTGCCACCTCGGTCTGTTCTTCTATTGGTTGTTATAGAACACTTGATCATTGGAAAAATCCATTTACACATTCTTAGCACATCAATAAATATTTTCATAACTCTTGAACTCGCGATAAGCTAAATCCCTTTGATATTTTGGATTTAATCCTGAGTAAAAACGATTGATTTCACTACCAAGGTCTCAGATAAAATTCGAATCATACCTTTCCAATCGAGTGAAACTTTATTCATAAATATCCACTGAGTCATCCTCTTGCCTCAATTTAAAGAGTTGTTTTTCAATCCTAAGTCGAACAGCCTTAGGAAAAACTTCTCAAGAAACATACCTTTGAATTCATCCCTTTCAAGAGTATCAATCTCATCAGCGTCCCTACTATTTTTAACAATCGACCACCACTGATCTGCTTCACCTGCCAAAAAGTAAATTGCAAGAATAACCTTTTGAATGTATGAACTCCCCATGACATTGAAAATCTTTTCCAGTGCATTAATCCACCCTTCAGCTAGCACAGGGTCAGATGATCCTTTGAATGATGGGGGATGTTGCCTCATGAAATGTTACACCACTGACATTTTCCTCTGTGATGGATCTGGCTGATCTCATGCATGGATACCAACACCATTTATCGGTTGAGTCAACTACGCCATTACTGCAACAAATTGTTCAGTTCTAATTCCGACTATCTCAGGATGCTGATTGAGAAGGTCATTTCCTTCTGTATGCCTTCATATCACTACTTCCTTGTTTCCTCTGTGGAAAAACATTCTGAACAAACATGTCTTAGATGAAGCAACATGGTAATATTCAAATGCTATATCCTTTCAATTTGACCATAAAAAACAAATATTTTTGGATAATCATTTAATAGAATTCTAACTCCTAAATTTATCTAAACCGACCTCTGATACCAACTATAAGGCCCAAGTCTTAAACATTTCTTAATCTAGAGTTATTTCAAGAATACACATTGAGGATCTTTTCAGGTTTAGATTTTTAGAGAATTAGATCATAAATCATGCATTACATTCCACATTTAAACAAAGAGGTTACATAAAAGACAGTATTCAATTTCCCATAAAAGGAGACATATTTAAAATAAAACATTGATCCTTCTTGAAACTTCCTCGACACAATCAACACATCATGTACTTTTCCCTGGACCTTTGAATTTTTTTTAAAAAACATGGGATGAGAATAAAAATCTTAGTAAGGGAAATAAAAATACGGAATCAAAACATTAGCCCATGCATACATAAGAATTAATGAAATCATACTTTACTCATAAAACATAATCACTTTAACATACATCATCAAATCATGAATAAATCATAGAAATCATAAGACATAAAGGTATCTTGAGTAATTCATAACATTCTTACTTAGGGAGTAACCCTCATGGTTACGTTTGGAATACCCATCACAATATATTCCCTAAATCTTTTCAGAGAAAACATAGTGTTTAACCCCTTCACGTTACCCAATGCATTAGAGGGCAATATCGGTCTCACCTGCCCTTAGTTTATCACAGAACCACCCGTCTTCATAAACAATTCCAAAGAACCATAATATAATTGTATCATATAAAACATGCATAAAAGAAACATAACATTTCCACATTTCAATCACAAGATATCAATACAACACATTAATATAATAAAAACATTATCATAACCATTTTCAATACCAATATAAAAGAAAAGTAACACATGGTATTTATTTTTCATTTAAAAATAGTTACGGCTTATATAGGAAGCCGAAACTCAAATAATGGTCACTGTAGCGGAGAAGTTGTTGTCGCTGCATACGTATGACATAAACATTCCCTTTTTCCATTTAGTAAAACGCTTAGTATAAAAATATTCTTTTTGAATAAAATTAAAAGTGAAAGGGTTTCCTATACCATATAAATTGAAGTTGTGTATAAAACAAAAAAATGCCTCAATGAAAGGATATTGAGACGAAGTCCCATACCTCGTGTCCGACTTGACTCGATCGTTCTTTAATCTCCTGAATAATAAACTAGAGTGAATTTCTACTTGATTAAGAACCTTTTTCAAGTTCATTATTTCTTTTATATCACTTATTACCATGTTATGAACATTATGTAATTATTTGAGTTAATAATGGTCGTTTTGTCGACCCTTGGTACTTGAGTCAAAAATAAACTCCTTATAATTACAAGTTGATCATGTGGTAAAATATACATTATATACAGAATTATATTCATGACTTAGATATCATATATATCATATATATCCATTATATACATGAATTTATAATATTACATAACATTTAGAGGTAAGAAATGAAATTCTTCATTCAGGGAGACGGTAAGACGTACGTACGCATGAGCACCACTTTAATTTCCATTTCATATTTAATGGAATGAAATCATAATAATATAATGGTATATTATAATTCCAGTATAATATAATATATAACATCATAAACTCCATCCTTTATACATCCCACATATGGCATTAATGAATCAAATCACTTTGAGGGGGCGGTAGTCCGCACTTCCTTAAATAAAGATATCGTGTTTACCCATAATGGAAACCATAAATTTATGTCATAAAAGAAAAATAAAGAAGCATATGGAAAAAATAAACATAATATATATCATATATAAATATAGTTACATCTTAATGGCCACCATTAAAGGTGTTATAAGAAGATTGAACAATCATCATTTCGTGAGGAAGAAATTCGACATCCATAGAAAGAGTATGATCTTTAACCATTAGATGAAGGTGTGTGTAAGTTTAAATCAAATAATTATCATAAAAACATCCTAGTATATTCAAGATATCAGTTTTTTTACAAAATAAAGGAATAAAAAGATTTTATGGGGTTGGAGAAGCAAAATAAAACAAAAGAACATTAGAGAAGACTTTAACATTAAATCGGGTAACTCCCCATAGTTTGAACCAAAATGGTTTCTTGAAAAGCTTTCTGCCTAAGGTAAGGCTTCTATGATGAAGAGAGGTATGTGGAGAGATAAAATGAGTAGAGCTTGTTTGAGCCAATGGCTTGAGAGGTGTGGGTAATGAGGTATAGGTGGGGGCCTTTTATTAGAGGGAGGAGAGGCACTCTTGTAAAGTCAAGAAATGTTACTTTATATTAAACTTATTTTAGGATTTTAAAGGTCCCACATTGATAAATTTAGAGGATATGGGGATAAGGGTTTGAAATATACTGATCCAATAGGTTTTTTACAAGTGTATGTCTTATATTTTACATTATCTTTTCATTTTATTTAAATCGCTCATTAATGAGGTAATCGCTGCATCATCATAGTGTCATAAAAAATTTAATTTATTTAATGTATAAAAATTATAAAAACAATCCTATGATTCAGGAAATATTTTTATCTTTCCAATTACTATTTTTCCAAGAGATCATTTATGTAGACAAAACTAAAATTGTTTTACTTCGGTGTTACATACTTTTGTGATATTCTCCTTTCTTTAAAAATAAAATTACAAAGTGTTACTATCATCGAAAAGTGATTTCATGGGGTCCCTAAGTTTGGCACAAGGCATCCCATGGTCGGCCATGACACAAAGAGTAGCATTATGACACATGGTGGGGTCATTTTTTATTATTATGATATTATTTTATTATCCTTAACTACCCGATTACAAATTAATCACGATAATTAAAGATAATTACCGTCGTTACTATTCATAATGTCCAAATACAAAAGAGTATTAATTAAATAATATGTACCTTCTGATTCCAAATATGTAATCCTTTTTACCAAATTCCAAACACAGAAATTTCAATAATTAATTTAAAAATAATTCCCATTGTCAAAACAAATAGTGGGTCTTTTTGAAATAATTTATATCAATAGTTTGGCACTTTTTAATGCCCAATTCCAAAGTGAAATTAATCCCAATTACCACCATTAGATTAAATTGTAAAAATATATTCTATTTACACTTTAAAAACAATTAAAAATATAATCTATCCATATAATTAAATTAGATGAAAAAGCATTTTTGAAGTAAAATGCGGTATTTTTCACTATTCATTAAAAAAATGAACATTGTCAGAAAAATACCAAAAATTTATCCAAAGAAAATTTCAAAACCCAATTAAAAATAATAAGTTTATTTTGACATATAGAGGTTATAATGTTGTCAAAATTTTGATTTAAAAATGGTTTTCCATCAAAAGGTGGTAAAACAATCTTTAAAAAATATTAGAGTATTCTGTGATTAAGATTGGAATTAATCTCATTTTGAACCTCTAAAACACTATCTAATTCATAAATAGACATAGATATGAAAATATATTATTCATTACAAACATGGGATGTTACATTAAGTACCTTAATACATTATTTAAAAAAAATTATATCTTCTTTTACTCCCTTAATACAATCCTGAGATAGATTAAAAAATATTCCTAACGAGGATTCCAAAAGATGTGGCATAACTCTTAACAAAGCTCTTTAATTTTATTTCATACTATACTAGATTCAATTATTTAATAACCATGTTAATATATTAACATAATTATATTAAATATATTTTAATATTATTATATTTATTTTACAACATTTATCCTCATATTTTCTGTTAATTAGAAAAACAGAGTATTTCTCGTACATACGTATGGACTACCACCTCCATGAAGTGATGTGTTTTGTTTTTAATCACCACCTCACAAGGATAGTTATTAGGATAATTTTATGAATATATATATATATATATATATGACATTAAGGATATAATTACTCTTTAATAATGATAATTTATTATCTACATTCTTACCTTCCCAACTATTGGAAGTTGATAAATGTTACTTGTCCGTATGTGTGAACTACCACATCAACGAATCGATGTGATTAGTTTTTTATTTATGATATAAATAGATGATAATAAATAAATATTTAATGAATATATATTATAAATATGATCTAACAATTATTATTTTAATTTCATTTATTATTTACCAATATTTGGTCCCATCCATTAAAATGTGGAAACATCGTTCGTGTGTACGTATAAGCTGTCATTTTCATGAAGCGATGAAATTCATTTTTTGATACCAGGTAGAGATGGTTATAAAATTTTATATAATGAATAAATATGATAATTATAATTTTTTTAAGATTATATATATAAAGAATCCACAAAAAATGATCGGAAGAGAAATTTTAAACTAAAACATGCATTGGGAAAATACCGTTTTTCACCCAAAAAGTTAATTTTAATAAAGAACAGTTTATTAACGGTTCATGAGATGTTATAACTGTATCATAAATGGTAAGATAAGTATTAATATAGTTCTATTATATTCTTATATTAAACATTAAATAATTCAAATTAATATAAGAACTCATATGAATAATGATGGACTTGATTTAGGGGTTTATTCAATAATCTCATTTTTTTCAGGATTGTTTATGATAAAATTTCACCTAAAGGAAATTATAGTTGATTTATATTAAAAAATATTATAATTTTATTATCACTATGTAATATATAAATATTACATTATTTCCTTTCATTTTTATTTCTTTCATACTTAAGGTGATATGATTTTTTAAGAAACATTGACAATATTTCATCATTGGCTGATGGACATTTTTTTCCATGTCAAGGTTCCATTTAATGTTTCATGAATATTATTATTAACAAAAAATAACTATGTTAAGATAAATTGCACTTTTTTAACCCAATTTTAAAGTGTTTAAATTAATCTTTTTAAATATTTGAAAAAATTTAGCGTTCTTTACTTTTTTCAAAAGTGTGAAATGAATGTTCTCTTTTTTCATATATGAAAAAATAGTGTTTTACTACTATAATGAATGATATTTTATTTAATGATTCCGTAACATGTTTTCATGGACAATTTAAAAGAAAATATTTTTGTAATTTTTATTTTTTAAAACATATCGAGAGAAAATTGTTTTATTTTCCTAAAGTATTGAAATGAATTTTGGAACTGATTTATAACATCGTTTCTTCACCAAGATACATGAAATATTTTTAATTTTTTTCTTCTACTTTCATTTCTCATTCTGAAATTTTTGGTAAAAAAACCAAATTTGTGATAAATTAATAGTTTATTTAATCCTTTACTAGTTTATGATTTTTTATCAACTTTGTCTTAATCAAATTACCTTTTAGTCTCCTTCATTTCATTAGTAATTTTTCCTCACTATATTCATTTTATTATTATCATGGTTGCAATCATTACCATTTATAGTACATTTATTTTTGGTAAAAAATATTCTATTTATATATACAATTTTAGTTAAAGGAAGATTATTAAGAGAATTATTTCATTTAGTGTGGAAATGTTGATATTCTGTATCCTCGATTCAATATAGATAATTATTGGTTTATAAGTCAGTTTCATAATTAATTTTATATATAATTCAATATATGAGGAATGCCAAGGATGTAGAACATATAGGTGGGTAATAGATATAATTATCGTCTAGATGCATTAATAGGTATCATGACATAAATCATATAACTTTCCATATTTGATTTATATCTTGTCTACACATACACATTAATTATGAATGATTCCTTGGATGGGGATTTTATGGTAATATTAATGATAAATTGATCGAGGCTTGGATATAAGGATCATGAATTCGTAGATTTATACATTTCCATTATTAGTAATTCAGTTTCAATTATCCATTTGATTTATTAGTTTATATAACCCATTTATATACATTTAACTCAAATTCTTTATTGAATAACACATTTTTTGATTATAGACTATACATATGGATTATTCCTTATTTTATAAGGATATATTTCATTGAAAATAGTCCTTACTGATCCCTTGAGATCACCCTCTCTTTTTATTCATTTCCCCAAGATATGAAGAAGGACAATTTAGATTATTTTTTAGAATTAATGAATTATTTTCATGCTATGAATTTAATTTTTAGTATAAAATATTCTTTAGGTAGGCATATACTTTTTAAAGTCTTCTAAACTAATGGATCCTATATGGTGTTATCCCTAGTATCTAGTGAAACTTTAATAAGTATGCATTGCCTCTAGGTTATAAGAGTCAGGAATAATATAATCAGCATTTAAGGAAGTTTATTAGGACCCTCGTTAACTCTAATTTAGAAGAAAATTACAAGCATCATCATTATGGAAAACCCATAGATTGTTTATAACATTTATTTTTTTCATGTTATGTCTTGGAATTCAGTATGATTGGAGATAATTATATATATTCCAATTATTAGAGTTTATTTCAAGTTAAACAAAAGGAAATAAAACCAACACCCATATTAAATTTAGGGATTACCTATTTGAGAAAGTCAATATAGTGAGTGTTAGAACTATGTATATAATGGCCATATCAAGGAAACTGTACCCGGTTGTGGAAAATAATATTTCCCATATGGAAAAACCTATTTTTCTATAGTGTCATTAAATAATACATTTTTAATCCAATAAATGAGACAATATAAAAGTCTTAGTGTGGTCAAAAGTGGGGTAAGATAATAGCATTACCCTTAGAAAATATATTACAATCCTATAGTAATGATACAATGAAATAACAGATAATGAGTATATTTCTATCACTCCCATTACTAGAAATGTTTTCTACTACAAAGTCTCCTTATATCCAAGAATGTATCAATTCAACGTACTAATCCAAAATAATCCTTCACATTAGGATAAAATTGGTTAGGTCCCATGATTCTCTTAACGATTCCTAGAGAGGATCAAATATATTCATGGAGTTGGAATCCACTATATAAATAAAAATTCAAGATGGTTTTAAAAAGTGAATCCACTGAACATATACCAAACCTCCTCCCCAATAGATTTACCTGACCTAATGAAATAACTGAATATAAGAACAAAGAATCCAATAACATTTATAATAGTACCACCTCCTCACATATCCCATGCAATACAAGAATCATCAATGTTAATCATCAGACCACTAATTGGAGGCTCCAATGGTCCCGCATCCATTAGTACTCGATAACTATATATCTTGTAGGCCATTTCATATGTTGAAGCAACCACCTGATGGATATGAGAGACCTCTCAGGTAGAATAAGAAGTGAAAGAATGACTACATGAGATCTCTATGAAACATAAATGAAAAGGAGTGAGAAATAAACACCTTATCTAACTCTATTCCTAGACTCCCATAACACCCAACACACTATAGGAGAAAATATTCCATGAAATTTTATTTCCTAATCATTCTAAACCTACCCTTGGAACCATGAATCTAATAATTACACAAATGATTCACCACTCACATAAATTAAAATAAAATGACAGATAAAAGAAAAAATAATGTTTTTCCACACCTATATGAAGATGTAGTTACACACAGATTCAGTTCATCAAGTCACACACCACATGAAACATGAGATAATAGATATGCCCTTCTTCTACTGATCACTGTCAATAGGTTGTGCCCTATTCCTTATCTATAAAACTATAAAATTAATCATTATTGGTATTTCCTCAATCTAGATAAAGCCCTCCTAAACAACTTACAAATTGATTTCATGTAACCAAACTTTATAATTCATATTTTTGAAGCATTCAATCAATAAATTCAAGAAAAGTCACCTATATTGGATCACTTTATTCGACAAAATCCTCCATATTATAATAGAAAAACTAGTATATTGGTATCTGGGTAATGGTTCATGTTCCATGATAATAAATTGAATGCTTTTGGATGTAATGAAAAAGAAAAGGTTATTTTGTTATTATATTTTCCAAAGGGATATATAGATAAATAGTCTTCATTGAATCAAAATTCTAAGGAGGAGGTGATAGAGGGAATGGAATAAAAACCATTAATGTGATTTTCATTGATGAATATTTTCCTATATAATAATAATATGATATGGAATAGAAATTATGTAATTTAAGGAAGATGAAATAGGAAAGTGTTGATGAGTACGAGGCAAAAATTTTGTGATTATTAGGGCATGCTATAGACTATATATTTAATTCAAAAAATAATATTGATCACTAATTTTATTGAGCTAATACAAGAATGTTATGGGAGTTAATCTCTCAAAATTCATTATCTTATGATGATATAGTATCAAGAATCATCAAAGAAGTGAAATAATTATTTAAGCCATATATATTCAAAAGATACTAGGTAATTAAATTGGAGTCTGAGAACCAATGAAAAATAAATAAGTAACCTGAGAATAAGGAAAGGAAATAACAAAAAAATGTGGAAATTGTGGAAATAAATATCCTAGTAAATTGTTAAATGTAATTTCAGTTTTTTAAATGTTAAAAGATATGGGAAATATAGAAAATTAATACAAGGTAAATGAAGACATCAATGATATTTAGTTTTTTCAAATATTAATAGATAAGGCTTTATTCAAACTAATTCTCCTAGAATCAATGATTAAATTGATAATTTCATTATATCATTTAATGATGTTTTATTAGTTTGATGTAAAATATGTGAATAAAATTTTAATCACTTGTGAATCATTCATAAGAATCATGGTGGAAAGAAGTTATTTGATAAATTTATCATGTTTGAATCATGGATTTTGAATTTTCATATTCTTAGAATTATTTTCCTTAAGGCTGTAATATATTATTATGTTTCTATGATAAGGAAGACCCTAATGATATTATATTACTTTAAGGGTTGGTATGTTTATTAATAAAGAGTAATTATATTATATTTGTTTCTATGTTGGATTAAAATGTAATTAAATTTGATCTAAAATATTTTAATAATATTTAGGGTTTAATTATTAATGTTGAACCATGGGTATTAATATTGACATTTTAGATATCAGTATTTATTTTTATGCATTAATTTGATGATTTTTTAATCATAATTATTATTTATTTCAATAAATGGGTAGAAAAAGAAAAAATTAATGGTCAAAAAATCATTCATAGTATGTAGAACATTATCCATTAATATATTTCAGGATAACTTAAATTTTTATTTTAGTGATTCATGGATTAAAAATTAATCATGAATACGATGATGTACATTAATATATGAAATGATGCTTATAAAATGAGTGTAAATATGATAAGTATATTTTAACATATTTCTTATCCCAATGTTCAAGTAATTTCTCAATATTAAGAAAAAATAATGAAAAATCAATTGTGTATTATATTGAAAGTATAACTCATATTCCATGGTTTATTTCTAGAAATCCCATTTTCATGTATTATTTATATTGGGGTAAATGTATTATAAGTTTCCTTGTCATAACCTTGAAATTACTGTTCTAAATAAATTTTATATCAAATTTTATTACTAAGTTATTGTATTTTTAATTTAGAAAAGAAGAATTAAAATTGTGAGGATGTAATGTCTATAAGGAGAGGAGAATTTAATTCCATGTTATTTTATTTATTTAACATGGTATCAAATATTACTTTGATAAAACGATTTGTGCTAAAACTACATGATTGAAACCAACTTGGCTTATTAAATATTGATTTCAAACATATTAAAGGACTGTTTGGGTTGACAAAATTCTACAAAACACACCCCTTACCTACAATATTCAGAATGATCTATGAAGAACAAGAATATATCTAACATCCATGCCACCAAACCCACATCCCATGCCACATCCCATTACAGAACCAGCCTTTCCATACTTTGGACACTCCACCACCACCACTTCAGTGGTCTTCATGAACTATAAAACACTGGAAGCATAAACCATTGAAGTAATGATAAATTTCAGTGGATCAATGATCCCAGCATTATCCATATACACATAGTCTTCTTTTGCAACATCGAATCCAAGATCATAATTATCTTACTCCAATAACTTTCCAACAACAATGGTTCCCTCAGCTCCATCATTGGGCGCAATCGCATTTACTAGTGCCATGAGAGAATTCTGAATGATCCAGACACCAATCTTTTAGTCCAAATTGGCCATGGACAGTTTATCCAGTTCCAAAGCCACTTGTAAAATAGATGTTTTTCATAAATATGTTTTCATGTTGGAAATGTATTTTGATTGTTGTTGATAAATAATTCTAGCGAAATAATTATATTTTAAATACACTTGAATGAATAAGAATTAATTTAAATAGTTTTATTTTCAAGATAATGATAATAAATTATTTTTACACTTTAAAATTATATTTTCTGGAAAAATTTATTTTATTTCATTTTGGGTGTGGATATTTTAATTAATTTCTTCCACTTTTATCTCAACAGTAATGGGTAAAACATGTAAAATAAGGTTAAAATTGTGGGATAAGGTACAATAAATTATCCAATAATGGAATTTAAATTATTTTATGAGTTTAATTCTATCATAACTACCCTAACTTCAAAAATATGGAATTATTGTGACCTTTTACTTTGTTTACAACCTTTATATTATTTTTAATTGATGATAATTGAAAAATTGAACATTCTATCACTTATTATGTTTTCAAAATATGAATATATATATAAATGTCATATGAACTGATATATATGATAAAATTTATAATTATTAATAATTAATTATGATAGTTATTTATTTTTATAACTTTAGGTATAGTATAAGTTCTCTAGAAACATACAAAACATTAAATAAGTGCTTGTGGAAGATGTAAAAAAATTAAATGATTTTAAAAATATTTAAGAAAATATATTATAGATTATATACACAAAAACAACGATTTTAATGGATAATATTTTTTTCATGTTTGTTAAAGATAATATATTAATATCACACTCTTATCATGATGCTAATGTCATGATATGTGATTAGTTCTAAAAATGACCTTAAATGGTATTTCTGGTGAATTTTTATAACTCTTTAAAAAAATTAATAATCATATAATGAATCACTTTTATGGGTAAATTTCTATCCTATAATTCATGGATAAATTGTATACCACATTTAATCTTTAAAATTATATTATTTTCTTTCAATGACTAAAGCATTTGTTACAAAGGTAAATGATAAACTGGGTTAATGAAGGTGTTAGACTGAAATGTATGGTTTAAAATTAAATATAAACCTATATAAAATTGATTTTAGGATTATATATCGACCTTAAAGACATTATATTATAAAATAAGGTACCTTGGATCAATGTTTACTGAGTTAGATACACATTACATTTTAATATTTCATGTATTTACATGTTTTTCACCAACCTCATTTATAAAAGAAAACCGCCTCTCCTCTATTCCACATACATCATGATCCATTTAGTTAATTTAATATATACCAAAATACCATTCTACATTCCTTCCAAACTTCCAATAGATTTATTTTCTTCTTATACCATCCTATAACTCTTAAGTTTCTATCCAAAGGAGGACTTCAAAATAATATGTATAACTCTTAATCAAATAATTTTATTTTATTTCTTACAATATCTCCTTACAAACCATCGTAAAAAAGAACATGTAATAACATTACTATATTATATATAATTATATTTATGATTTTTATGGTACAACCTTTACCCTCCTTCTTTTTATCAAATTAGAATAAAAAAGAATTTCTTATATGTATGTGTACTACCACGTCCACGATGTGATGTGTTTCATATTTCTTCCCCACCTCACATGGTTAGTTATTATGACGGAATTTATTAATATATATGATATTAATTACATCATTATTAATATTTAACGAAAATATATTATCTACCTTCTTACCTTCCCATTCGTTTATTGATGATAACATAGCTCATCTGTATATATATACCATAACCTCCATGAAGTGTTGTGATTTTTTTTTCTCATTTTCATTCCATCCATTGAAAATTGGAAACATCATTTGTTTTTATGGATGGACTATCTTCTCCACAATGTGATGTTATAACTATTTCATAACCACCTATAAGACTAGTTATAATTTTTCATATAATTAATATATATTATAATTATTAAATGATTAAAATTCCAGAGACAATTTATCCATGATCAATGTGAAAGGAACAAAACAATAAAATTGTAAGATGCATGGAAAACAAATCAGTTTTCACATGAACAACAATTTAATGGGGTTTGTTTATTATCTTGTGATGTGATATTATAAATGAATCATATATTGTATGATTAGTATCAATACAGTTATTTTATAGGTTTATAATAAATCAAAATTTATTATAATGGAAGATAAGTGTCACCACCCAACCTACCAAGGTCTGCATGGATGGTAGAACACCTTGTGTGAAAACACCAATCATGATTCTACTTGGATAGGGGCTCGAGGAAAGCATTGAGAAGGAATAAATGAAATTATAGGCCTTATACTTCATACAGGTACATATTGACACAACCATCTACATTGAAAGGCGAAGTGGAATAAAAAAAATTGTAATATCTAGTGTATAAAAATAAACGAAACAACCTCTATGGAATACATCAGAGTACAACAAACTAAAGCCAAAGCATAAAGGGAAAAAATAAACACCCAACAAGAAATTCAAGGGGAAAATAGATTTGACATAAAATGTAAATAGTATATAATGGGAGAACTCGACTCCAGGTCCTAGAGTCTGACCACTAAATAAGGTTAGTTCCCCCACATAATTCTATTCTCCATCGATATAAGGTCTACCATAGTCACTGCTAATATTCATATCAAATAGATAAGACATTATACATGTGGGAACCACCCATGTAATGGTGAGTATATATATATATCCAATAGGACACCCTAAATCCCAAAAATAAATAATCAAGCAAGAGTATCCAACTTATAAATAAATATGGAATGTCTATAATCACATGAGACAACAACCATAACAATAATATACATATTCTCAACAAGATCCTAAATAAGATGGAAAGGGTATTTTGATATCCATAGCTCAGCTAGGAATGAGGAATCATCCTATAGCTCCAAATTCCCATATCTAATTCCAATCATCCTGAAAATAGTAAAATATTCTGAATAGAGTGGACCAAAAATCACTACAAGACTCCACAACCAAGGTAGATCTAACTCATATCCATGCATACCATGTAACCTCACCAGATATTGTGTGGATGGGACCGCACCTCACCACTATGCTCTACTATTTCGGGATCCACAACTCATGTGGTGGACCTACTTCTTATAGGAGCTCGAAGATAGGGGAAAACCAATCCACATAAAGGGGACCCACACCCAATGATTAATAAGTGTGTACCGACTCTACCTTTGTGAAGATTATGAGGGAACTATACCATTGTGTGAATGGTCGAAGATCAAGGGCACAAAATTTACCTGAAAGGTGTGCACAACTTGTACCATATGGTACATGGACTAAACTATATGGTAAATAGTGCGTCTCTCTGAGTATATTACTTCCTGTTTCTCACTATTGTACACAAAAAATAATCCTATATATACATGATTTGTCTATTTGGTGAACCTGCTATGAAATGGTTAGCCAATACTTTTCATGTTACCCTATTCTAAACCTTTTATAATTCCCCTTTCTCATATAATTGGGAAATGAAAATGTAATCTAACCATGCATGGGTACTTATTTCAAATCACATGACATATTTCCATCTTTAGACAACATTTAGGGGTTGGCATAGAAAGTAGTGTGCACTGCATTCCCATTCTAATGTACCATCCAAATTAAACAATGTGTTCCCCACCATACATGATGTGTGGGGACACATGGGATCCTAGTGGTGTATTCCCTATAATTGAAGATCCATCCACCAAGGTTTACATGGTGTGTTTCTTATCCCAAACATTGAGTAAAACCACATGGATTAATGGTTGTGTACTCCATATACACACAGAGCATCATGGCTAAAGAGGGTACATGATTTATGGGCACACAATAATGTGTTTGATAATTATATACCCCCAGGAACCCTAGCATTTTCTTTGAGGGCACTACAAGACCTGTGTTTTAGGACCACACACCATGTAGTTGGGATTTATGTTGAAATATAGAAACATCATACGTCAACCAATTGAGTTGTTAGCACTGATGAATCAACCTACAATCAAATTGGGAGTGTAGATATATGGATGTCTATGCCCGATCCATCATTAGTGGATGGATATCATCCACCAAATCCATTCACAGACATTCTACAATGCGTTGTATAAAAGTACACAAAACCCACAAATGAAATCATTAGATCCATAAACCAAATCTACTATAAAATTTAAACAGACATCAATCCTGATCTCAATACCAAATAATGATTTTTTGAAAGAAACCATTGCATGAAAGGAAGGTTGTGCAGTGATTGGTACCCTGGTAATTGTGAATGTGTTAGCCAACAAGAATGATGATGAAGAACGTTTTAATAATGATGCGTGAAATGATGAAAATAGGTACATGTGGGATGAACTTTAGCAATTATTTAGTTTGGACTTGGATTGTGGCTGTTAAAATGTTGAAAAAGGTGCAATGTTTATTTATCTTCAATTTAAATCTCTGGTAAGATAAAATAATACACATAAATCAACCATCTATCCAGGAATCAATCATGTTTGAAGGATTGAATCTTGTTAAACATGGGATAAAAAAGAGAATAAAATCTATAAAAAAACATCCAACATCAAGTTTTTATTAATAAATGATGAATAACATTCATAATTCATAGTCTTTGGTGATATCCACAGAACACATTGGCTTAAATGGTCACAAAATTATGGATCTAATTGTCCATTATCTACTTATGCCACAAATCTTCGCTCTATGGATCCTCCACAACTCCCTATGGTAATGTGGATAGCCACATGATTTTTCCCTATTGGGGTTTAAATATTAGGAGGATCTAGGTCAATGAAAATAATTACTAAATAATTAATAATTTAATTTATTTGCTCCTCATTCTCCTACATCTTCTCTAAAGCAAAAAACCAGACACCGATAATGGTAACGCCATGATAAGGTAAAACTCACATCCCATATTTAATGGTGGACATAGATTTATGATTCTTGAATCCATTATTGAGTCATTAAATTATTTATGAAAAACTATCTTTATGGGATATAATGTATTTAATATTTTTATTATATCCACACCCGGCCTCCTCAGGTAATGAAATTTTACCACATCTTAGTACCCAACTCCAAATAAAAATCATTAAAATATTCAAAATTAATATGAGGGAAAACCATTTCCATTATCCTATATTAAACATCAAGTATTTCCATCCCAATTAACATAAGATAAACCAAAAATATAAGGATAATGAGATCAGAAACTAAGTTTCCAATTCACATGAACTATCCTAAAGGTTCTCATGCTATCCGAAAAAATGCAACAAATGGAAAATATTGACCTTAAAGTGTATTCTCAACCGGTTCTAGATCTGTAGAATGATCATAAAAAAAGGAAACATCTTCCCTAATGTCTATCTCATCCTGTTAAATATTATAAAAGTATTCATGCATATATCTCTTTAGATATAGAATATGGAAACAATTGAGTATCCAACCATATTGTGGTCATGAGGCAAAGAGGAACATAACCTATCAAATAGATCATATTACATAGAGAAGGTGGATATCTAGTCAAGAAGTATCTCATAGTTGGTATTTGAAACTTAATTCTACATAACATACTGAAGAAAAGGTGGGCTCACAACCATCTACTAGAGGTAATATTCCCCGTCATCAACCGGAAGGTCGAACTATATAGACGTCAGATGCTCAGTCACCTCACTCAACTATAGTATATTAAAAAATCATTGTATGTACCTACTACCATTGGATGTACATTGGGAAGATCTCATTCTTTCACCTCAAAAAATAGAACTAAGTCCACTCTTACCCTCATGTCTAGTACGAAAAATCATAATAATTGGACATCATTAATTCAAAAAATGTATCTATGAGATATCCCCATAATGTGGCTACTCTAAGAGGATGTCCCCATCCATCCACAAGTGTATAACGTGATCCAAATCTGACACCGAGTACATGAGGGTTTCTATAAAAGAAGGATACAAAAAGTTAATCCATAAACTGTTAAGGATCAGGTTTTTAAGATTCAAAATACATTATAGAGTGTTAAATACACCAAAGGATATTATTAACAATTCAATGAAAATGTAGCATCTGTAATATGTCATTTTTGGTACATATATTTCATGAACCTAGAGTTGGTGATATTTTGTCATGAAAAAATGTCAAAGAACCACTTTTCCCTATCCTATAGTTGAAGATGTATTTGATTCACATTGGTTGATAGTCTATCATTATAGTCACCTGATTTAGGTGATGTAAATTCAAAAATAACCTCAATCTTGCATCTACATCTTAGGTGAACAACACAGTTTTTGTAAAGTGAGAACAATATTTCTAAAAAGACTATACTATGTAGATTCCTCAACTGAACATCCAAATATCACAACTCCATCAGGTTATCTGACATGAAAGAACAAATATTAGGACAACCTTACTGTATGTACATGTATCAAAAACCCTCTTTATGAAGGTAACAGTGCAACATCCTCAAGGATGAGGTCCTTAAACCTCTCCACTGATTTAGAAATTGATATCTCATATAGTCTGCTACTCTAAGGGTCATACTAGTAATATGATAAATAATTTCACATATCCTTCTATACATAATATCATCATACTTAGTCGAGGATTCATTCTCTCACAATAAGGATAACCATATACCACCATCTTTAGTATTATTTAACTCTTATTGGTAACAAAAATATGGGTATGGCTAGAAAGTAGTAATTCCAAGACATGGATAAAATCATCGGACATCATTTCCAGAAATGGAAGGATACCATTTAAGGAATCAGATCCTCTCAAAGATAGGTCACCTAGTTGGTAAAAGTGTGCGATCATTGATCCAGTTTACATGAGCCTCCAGATACAAGGATAGAGAAAAAATTCTCCACTGGTACCGGTAGTCTTAATATAAGGATACTTACAAAGAAATTGACTTGAGTATTCACAACCAAATTGAATCTAGGGAAGATAATACATAGCTCAAACCACAATCACACCTAGAGTATCGGGGTCATACGCTCCTACTACTCAATTCCATCTTTCTTATTTCTCATTTTTCACAAATTACTAGGGACTGATATAACACCTCATCCCTTAAAAATAACTCAAAAAAAGTTCTATGTAACTCATCCACCACAACTTGAATCTATCCTTTTTGGGAATCACCAACTCCCCGACATGTTTTTGGATCACACTAGAAGTATATATCTTGGTGGGGGAAGTGTCCCTCTTCATTGAATTCTAAAATCCATGTCAAAAATCACCAAATTATGGCTCTACCAGTGACCAATGCCACTCTCGAGAGGTATATCTATAAGGAACACCATCAAGTGCAGTGCTAACCAGGCATAACCCTTACACCATGGGTTTGTGACAGACTTTTACCACTTGAGAAGGGGGTCTAGTCCACCACAAAACATGGAAGATATTTGAATTTTCAACTCTTAAAGTTAACACAACATAGATGTGTCATCCAAAAACACCACTTTATCCAAATACTGCTTCATAATGATGAAAATTATCTATAATAACCATATGATTAGTCTTGGTATGACTAAGTAGGAAATCCACAACCTCGAACCAGAACTTCCACTACCATAGTTTTTGACTTTCCAAAAAAACACAGTGGTTTCGATCATGGAAACTCATGAAATGAACTATTACTAAAAATACCATTTTAAATACTATTTTATTCATCAAATAATAAACATTAACACAATAACCCACATAGAAAACTAGATTTAGGTCCACGCATTTTCATTAGGTGGTAGTAATGCTTGGTTCCCACTTGGTGGAAACACCTCCTGAATGTGTCCCTGAACCGAGGACTCACCACTTAACTAGTATTCATCATAAAATATCCTTATAATATAAGATGAATTTCATCATAGAGACATATTTAATGCAATAAAAATATTACATGGTCAAGGAATATATATTGGGCGTATATTGTTGAATGATAGTCAAAGGAATGAGTCATATAGGATGCATCTACCATCAGTTCCCTACAACCTTTGTGTTGGTATTATTATTTTACAAGTAGATAGTTAGAGTCCCTATGTTTGGATAATTTTTAATCCAAACTAACATTGAGTTCCTAACCACAAATACACATTAAAGAAACTTTGACACCAATTCTATAAGTTACCAACCAATCATCACCAAGGGTCCGTCTCAACAACGACCTGATGACGAACAACCTCAGATGCCACTTTTTCATGAACCGACCTACTGAGGATTTCTTGGTCAGGGGAAAGTCATGTGTGAAAACCCTAATCCCAAATACAATATACTAGGAGATAATGACAAGTTCAGGGAAATAATTATTAAAATGAGTGACCTTATCCTAAGTACGTATACACTTGCACACAAAAAACTCTATGAAAAAGTGTAGAGGAATAATAAAATTTTAAAACATGTTGAGTATAACCGTGCATGGAATAACTTCTAGAGAATACGACATAGTAAAACAATGTAAATCCATATAATAAAGGGGAAAAATAAATGAAAAAATAAGGGGAAACCTGAGTTGACATCAACTGTAAAGAGTAGAGTGGGTGAGATCCCAACTTTAGATCCTATAGTCCGACCACTAAACACAACTTGAGCTACCATATATTGATAATATTAAATAATAATATGTCCTCCATATTCAAAAATAATATTCTTATCATATTCAAAAGAAACTACATGTGAGGGAAAATCCCATGAAGGGTGATTATATACATATCCATTAGGGCACCACGAAATCACAAAGCGCAATGAATCATGAGATAGTAGGGAAAAACTTAAAAAAGAAGAATGTATGTTATAAAATAATAAATAATCCCCAAAAATAACATACATATTCTAAACAAGAATCCCAAATGAGAGATAAATGGTACTTCCATTTCAACATCTTAGGTAAGAAGGATGAGTCAGCTGGTAGTGGAAAAAGTCCATCTCCAATGATGAGAATCTTGTAGAATCGTATATCAATATTATTGGAGGGGCCTATAACTCACTACCATGTTAAAAAATAAGGGATATCTATCCCAAATCCATGAATATAGTACAACTTCAATAAAAACTATATAAAGGGTCCCATGATATACCAATATTATACACAACTAGGGGAACCACAATTATAGTGGAGGAATGTCTCCCCACCAAGGCTCGAAGACAGGGGAGTGACACTCCATAGATAGAAGACCCAAACCCAACGTACTATAGGGGAGTGCGTGATATATAAATGTAAAGGGTATGGTGGATCCATGAACTTGTGTGATAGTGAAGTACTAACCTTGATATATATCTAATGATCACACATAATCACTTCCACTATTCAGAAATAATTAGAATAAGTGTCATTCTACAAACACTTCCCATTATATCTCTAATTCCTAAACTCTGGCAACCATCTTGTCACATGTGGAAGATTTATAAACATAGGCTATTGTTGGGTATGAATAATTGTTCTGAATAAGGAAATATAGAAGGTAGATGATCAGGGGATCCAACATTCCCTGAAAGGAGTAAATGGAATGTACCATCTGGTAACAAATTTTCTATTTGAGTCTATAATTGACCTTGTATCACTATATCACATGAAATTTAATCCTTCATATAAATTATTTGTCTATTAGGGGTTCACAATGTAAATACATCGACCGACACTCAGTATGTGTCATTTTTTCCAAACTGTGTTCAATAGCCCATGCTGGTGTACTCAGGTAGTGTACATGTAATCTATGAATGCCTGGGTACTTATTTTATAACAAACAACTTTTTACCAACATCACACAATGTGTAGGGGAAAGAAGATACTCGACATGTGTCATCTTCCCAATCTCGTGTATAATCCAAAGTTCAATGTGTCTAACCTTCCAGACATGGCATGTGGAATCACATGGTCTCCTAGGGATGTACTCTATATATATGTTGACCCATATTCTAAGGGTTATACTATGTGTATATGATCACACTCAGTGGGAAACACTACATTGATTCTGGGGTGTTTACTCCCTACACGAACCAAGCTGGGTTTATAAGGATGGAACACATCTAGTGAATACACCACCTGACATGCGATACTTATCTCCCATCACAAACCCTAGCCTTCACTACAAGGGGAATACACAACATATCTACTTTAACTACATGTTGTTTAGTCAGAATTTCTATAGAAATCTAGAATTTTTATGAATCATCTTCTAATTCCATAGGTGCCAATGAATAAACACCCAATCACACCAGGGAGTGTGGATCTAGGGAAAACTATGCTCGATCTATCATAGTTGGATGGATTATTCCCACTTGTTATACCTGCATACATTATTTAATGTGTCAAAATGAAGAAATACAATACCCATGAATGTAATACTAGCATCCATAACCATAATAAATTATTGCTCCACAACACACTGTGATCATTATCATGATCCCAAACTGAGAACCATAGGAATGAACCGTCATAGGAATGACTAGATGCACCATGATTCATTCTTATGTAATCATCCAATCACCATTAAAATTCAATGCCAACCATAAAAATGTGATGAAAAACGTGAAAAATGAATATGAATTGAACATAGGGAATAAAACCCATAGTTCTTTCTGGTTAGAATCAATTTGTTTCTATTAGAATGATGAATAAAGAGAAATAGTTAAATTTCATCAATTCTAAGTTGAAGGATGATAAAATGATACCCGTAAATCATCCATAGATCCACGAATCAATGTTTCAATAAGTATTGAGTCACACTTGACATGGGAGAAACAAATGGGGATAAAATTCAGAAGAAAAAATCTTACCCGCGGTCTAGATCAACCACTAAGGATGAACATTTTCATTTTGTAGTCATTGGTGAGATCCATGATCCCCATTGTCTTAGACAATCATAGAGTTACCAATCGGATGGACCATCGACCTTTGTAAAAACCAATATATCCTCTAAGGCTACTCCTAATATCTATATTGTTATTTGGATAACCCTAAAAGTTTCTATTACTAAGTTTAAATCAGGGTACAATCTAGGTCATTGATAATAATAACTAATTAATAAATAATTTAATATATTTAATCATCCATCTCCCATGAAAAAACATAATCTAAAAACCTGACACCGACAATTTTTATGTCCTTCCAAATGTAGAACCCAAATTCTATAATTAATAGTGGTCTGAAAATTCAAATCCAAGACTCCATTGAAGTGAAATTCATTATTTATAATAAATACCCTGCACGTGATATAATATATTTAATATTTTTATTATATCCAACTGACGTGTCACTGAGAATTTTAATTTCATGCTGTCTCATCACCTGGATCCAAAAATATTTCTTAAAATTATTTTGAGTCTTGTGAGTAAAAAATAGATTCATTATAATAAGAACACATACAGAAAAAATTACACATTAGGTAAGGGTTTATTATAGAATGTCAATATTATTTGTGACATTTTATGCTTAAATTCAGATTTAGAAAAGTTTTATTATCTTTTTATTTTAAACACCATATACATTATTTTTATATTTCAATTTTACTCTCTTTTCAATTGATATGATTGACATTTTTTAAGAAAATATTACCTAATTTCCATGTAGGTCGATAAAAGTTTTCTTCAATATCTAGGTTCTTATAAATGTTTCAATAATGTTATTATTTAGAATCAAATGATTATTTTCATACATTATAATTTAATTTGAGTTTATTAATAATGTTTTGAAATGAATATTTTTAAATTAATTAAAATTAATCCATTTTATTAAATTTTTATATAAGTGTGAAAACAATGTTATCTATTAATATATATGACATGAATTGATTTTTCTTCTATCATGACTATTATTTTCATTTACGCTTCCTTTACATGTTTTCAGGGATATTTTTAAAGAAAATTATTTTCTCAATATTTTTGGAATTTTTCATTTGTATAGTTATCGAATAAAATGGGTATTATTTTCTTAAGTGAATAAAATTAATTTTGAATTTTATTTATATATTCATTTATAATAGAAGTTAAAAAGAATTTATTTTAAATTTAATGATTCAATTTTATTTTTCTATTTTAAAAGGTCTAGTTTACATAAAAATATTAATTTTGGGGGAATTTATTTTCTTCATTTATCCTTTACTAATTTTTGGTTTTATGGTGATTAAATTTCTCATAATAACATTCTCTGTCACTCTCTATTATTTCAATTGAAATTATTTTCCCATCAATGTCAACATTTTCAAAATTTTGGTTGTAAAAAAATCATTAACACTTATTTGATGTTTCCTCAACTGTATGTTGATTCATTAAATTATTTTTTTGTTAAAAGAAGCTTATTAATATAGTTATTTAGTTTTTATGGAATTATTGATGTCTTGAATAGTCGATTAATTATAGATAATTCATGATTTATAAGGCATGTTGGGAATTAATTGTATTTATCATTCAACAAATGAGGAAAAAGGGCATGAAAGTAATGTGTAGTTCCGAGTTATAGATGGCCCCTTGATTCATTGAGTAGTATCATGAATCAAAAACAAAAAAATTTAATAATATATGACTATCTATTTTAAACCTACCCATTAATTAAGAATGAAATATTAACCGAGAATGTAATGGTATGAATCATGATAAATTAGCTGAGGCCTTGATGGAAATATCAAGATTGTACAAATGTATGCATTTAATATATTAATAATTTATTTTATATTAACCATGTGATTGCAATGTTGATATTACCCCTGTATTAATATTTAACTCAAATTTTTGGTTGAACGGATTTTTTTTGATTATCCGCTATTCCATTTTGATTATGCCTTATTTAATCATGATAGATTTAATTATACGTAACCCAAACTAAGTATCATAGATCACCCTTTATATGTTTTCCATTATGTTTGATATAAATAAAGAATCATTGGATGATTTTCATGAATGTATGAAATTTTTTCACCCAATTTTTTAAATTTACAATGTAATATAGATGTAAGGTATGCATCTAGTTTTGAAAAAATACTAAATTGATCAATCACATGTGGTGATATCCCTTGTATATTATACTAATATAATAAGTATTCAATGGTTTTGAGTTTTGAGATTTAGGGATACTACAATTTGTTATAAAAAATTTACATATATAACTATTAGATATCCTAATGTTGAAGATTACCCTTGAATTTCATCATATGATGTGAATCAATTAGATTAGATGGTCTAGAATATATGTATATGTTTTTATGTTGAGTACCAATATATATTCCATAATACTACAACATCAAAAAACACATCACAAAACCTCCTGGTAATAAAATACATCATTTCTCAAGGCCACTCGGCTATAGAACCAATTCATCTCTAGGATATAAATAGACACACCACAAGATGTGCTACCACCTTCAATGATGTCCAACTTACTCATTTTCACCCATAAGGGTATCCCATTTATGGCATGAATTTACTATGTTCATGCTTTATTGTTCATACCCAAGCGATGAATTCTCCTTTCCTTCTTGATTCCATTTTCTAGTTAGGTTGAACTGACTCCTCTTATAGATTGGGTTGGTTCCTAGGATGGTAGTGGTTGGAAGAATTTTTATATAGAACCTTATCAAACCAAAAGGAAAATTTTAATCTGTCAAATAAAACTCAATCAATCGACAATTTTCCCCAAATTTTTTTTGTTATCATTGTATTTTACACATAAAAATTCAAAAACACTTCATACTCTTTCAAAATTCATCTCATAATCTCAAATTCCTTTGATTTCATCTGATTTATGACCATTATTTAGAATTATCAAAAGATGATGTATACAAAATTATTTAAATATACTTACAATTGTGCACTATACATAAATTGTTAACAAAAGCCTTGGTAATTAAGAATAACTTTCCAATCATGACATATTAATTGAGTTTTTTATATATCAATACTCTATAAATCATCAGATTCATCATGTCATTACTCATTTTTACACATAATGAAATTTTCTTCAAACTAAGACAATAAATATTATAAAGGAAAAATAAAATTCAAACAAATGGAAAGTCAATAAAAATTTAACAACACCATATAAATGTTTTATATTATATATAAGAAAAGATAAATGACATTAAATTCACTAGTATGTTTCCATAAAGGTTCTTATGATAGGGTGAAGTTTCAGAGTGGGTGACCCAAATAAAACTAGAGACTTTAAATTTTTATTACCATATCTTTTATAAGATTTATATATGAATTTATTATTGTTAAAATGGAAGTGTAATTGCATCGAAATATAAAATAGGAATAAATTTCATTAGTTAATTTTTTTAATTAAATGATCATATACTTCCCAACTACAATGAGTTCCAAATGATACTATGGAAAAAATCCAAAAATTTATCCTATAGTCTAGATAAATAAAATTTATAGGGAATATATGATCCATGAATATGTGGTGTAGTAAAATCATAACGACTGAGACTTTTCCTAATAACTGATATAGCTGGTAATATTTAAATATTGGGGATTGTGAGGGATGTCCAATGTAGGTGAACACCACATGTTTATCATGTCATTAGTTATTCCAATTTATGATAATGAATATTGATTTATCAAGTTAAAATAATTATTTGTGTATATCATGAATCAGGTAATTTGATACATTATGAAAAATTTATAAATTATGTTTTTTCATGGGGTATCTTGCATCAGGTGTGATAATTGTTGTATGAAATAGTTTAAATTTTTAAATAAGATATACCCCATTCATGTATTGAATGATGATATATCTAGATCCTTAATATTAAAGGTTTTTTATAAATTAAATAAATATCTATTGTATTAATAAGAAATTCAATCCAAATCATTCAATTAATCATATGTCAATCATTAAATGGTGATGACACAAATTTTGTATCCCACTTGAAGATATCTCCATCGTGTAACAACATAATCTATTATAAATGAATTTTAAATTTTAAATGAATAAATGCCTTATCATGTAATGAAGATATAGAAAACACATGTACTACTTTTTCCGTTTTGGACTTTTATAAGTTATATATTTTTAGTTTTCAAAATACATTAATCATCCGAACCGTTGATTATATAGACACTGTTTAGTTAACATTAGGATTTTTATGTTAAGGGTTATGATAAATTTCAATTTTCATAGACAAAGGATATGATAACCTCACCTAGTATGATTATACCTATGAATCCTCTTTATAAGTGATTTTGAGAGAGATTTCATCTATAGGATTTTCCCTTGATCAATCCTAATCTTAGATGAAATAAATAAATCATGAGAAAAAATCCTTACGGGAGAAGTTAAAGCTCATCGAGATCATTACCCAAACCATGTTCTCCAAACCACCCCATGAAAATACAACCATCGCATATCTTACACTTAGGGATTTTACATGTGTAATAAAAAGTTATGTATATAGTCCATAATTGTATGGATTTTATATTTTTAAGTATAATATATTTATTTAATATTTATTATTAATTTTCATAAATTATTAAATAATAAGTTTGATAAAAATCTGATATTGATATGATGTAAAATAAATTGTTTTTTGGGGGAATTTATAGTTTCAACCATACTAATCTTATTGAAGAATTCAAAAAATATTGTCACAATTATATTTAAATAAAATATTATTATTAAATAATGTTTTTAAATAATATTTATTAAATATAAATGATAATATAATTTTATGAAGTTAGATATAATTTTTTATAAGGGACATCTAACTTTTATTATAAAAAACTAGTATTTCTCAATAAATAGTGATTTTGAACTAAAAGTTTAAAATCTATTATTTATAGAATAATTTTAATTAAATAAATATTTTTTTAGAATCATCATATCTAAACTATTCAATGTTGATTTTTTCATAATTTTCTAAAATAGACTGATTATTAAAGAGAAATTAAATACCAATGTTCTTCATTATCACATGAACTACTTTTACTTATTTTATTTTTCATTTATTACCATATTGGGCTTCAAAGATCACCCCTTTATTATGTACATGTCTAGGTTATATTTTGTTGTTTAATAATAATGATGGAATTTTAGAAGAATATTAAGGATGTTGTCAATAATGTTTTTCCATTTTGATTCAAGTAGTTATGATGTGCACCTATTTTAAAAAATAAATTAGGACTCATGGCCTTATGGGTTATACAATGTGTCATTTCATACATAAAATAATTAAATAATGTGTAATAATGACATGGGTTATCATAGTTGGATCTTAATAAATTCTAGTTATCTTGTGATTATGACCAGAAAACTCTAGTAAAAGATATATAGACAATACTAAAAATAGTAGATTATACCAAATTTTTTGTAACGTATGGATTAAGTTGAGAATACTTCCTTGTCTATAAACTACATGTGGAAAAAATCTATCCTGGTTTAATAAACCGAAATAGGGAACATTGAGATGGACTTGATCATCACTTGGTGAATTAAAAAATTCCTTGATATGCTCTTAGTTTGACAATCCTAGGGGAAAAGACTTGGAAAATTGACAATATCATTACAAATAATTATTATGGGAAAAAAATTCCCTTAATGTTATATATTAGAAAATAAATCATGGATAACATAGATTGAAACATATAAATTCATAGGATATAGAATAAATTTCATTTTTAAGGTTTCTCTTTAATGCTAATAGATCTAATTTAGGTGTTTAAAATTTTAAAACTACATATCCCTAATTTTCCCTTTATACTAGTTTATTGTGGTAAATAGGATGAACTGACCCAGTAACCAATGTGAGGTGAAATGTGATGACTGCCCAAACAATATGCTCTATACGATGGGATCAAGAATTGTAAAATTTATGATAATAATTTCTTAATTGAATTGGGCGTTGAATAGAAAGTTGAATTAGAAGTAAATTACAGATCCCTCTATGAAACTGTAGTTTGAAATCAAGACCTTTTTGTGAAAAAGGCCTTCAACTTTCAGTGGATCTTCTGATCACTTAGTCATTGAGAAATGTAACAACTCTATTGAAATGATCTTCACCATCCATAAATGTTTTTAGAAATGTATGTTCATTAAAAATATACATTTTATAATGGTAGAACTTGATAAATAGTTGACATAGGTCAAAAATATGAAGTGTAAGGAGGATATAAAATTGATGTTGTATAAGGAATTCCCTAAAATAATATTCACGAAATATTTTCCTCACACTCTAAAAATTAAAATGGGGAAGGATTTTATTAGCCTTAAGAAAAAATATATATACTAAATTTATATTTACGAGAAAAACACCCCAAGATGTCCACAATATATCTCTACTTTTGTGATTTCATGAAAAATTAACCTTGAAACTTTATTTGGGGGGATAAAGATGAATGTATGAAATGTTTTGGATAATAAAGACATTGATTGACAAAAGGAATTTTTTTTATGTATCTTAATTTTTTTTATGGATATAATAAAATATATCTTGTCTCCTCGGACGAAAGATAAGAAGCCAATAATTGACTAAAATTATGGTTGTGTGAAGGAAAAAGATCACAGTGGTACAAAATATTATCACCCATCTTGTCAAAAATATGTGAAGGAAAATCCATGAAATTTTATAAAGGGGGAAAGGAAATGATTTTAATATGGGAAGTATGGGAACCTTTCTTGAAAATGATAATGAGATAAACCCACCAATATGATGAAGGAAAGGAATTATCTAGTAAAAAGTCATCCCATAATATAATATTTAAACTAGAATTCACATGGAATCTATGCCAATAAATATCCTAATCTAAGGGTTTTCAATGAAAACTGATGATAATAACCTCCAAGGCATAGAGAGGGAGAGAGGGGGATCTTATTAAATCAAAACTGCTTAGGTGTATCTTGATAGTGATGTGGTGACTGTTATGCTACATATTCATTCAATAATAACAAACATAATTTTTTATTTTAGTTATATAAATTATTTGATATCACACTAGTTTAATAGAACTATTCAAACACCAAATAAAAACATGGAATTTTAGTTATCTGTGAAGATGAAAAATTGGTAATTATTTCCATCTAGGCATATAACAAATCCCATTTCCAATTTTTTTGGATTAAATTACCACAAAATATTATAATACTTTGTTTAGAAGTATTATATCTAATTTTAGGTATGGATTGGATTCCTTTATATACATATAATATAAATTTATAAGAGAAGTAAATCATTATCAATACCATGAATCGTCCTACGATTCTGTACTTGTGCAAGAATAAAGATGTATCTCCTTTAGTATCATCATCTCATGAACTTATTTTGTTTTCCCACAACCAAGCCTATATTTCTCAATTGATTTAGACTAAGGATAATACCATTTGTGAATATATTCCCATTATAAGAGAATAAGCAGAGGTATCTCTTGAATAATTTTATAATCTTACTTCAAGTTGAGTGGTTGTGTTCTCAATTGAGGTTATAACCAGACCTTTCATAATATATTAGACTTCATATATAATATCTGTGGTTTAACCTAATGAGATGAAGAGAAAATTATAGGATAATTAGGATAAATGGTTCATACACCCATGTGCTTCACCCTAGGGTTCACACATCCCTATTTTCTAGAATAATGATTGGTTAATGCATCTCTAGAATGATTATCAGGAGCATAATAAGATACTAATAATTAATAAGTATCCTCTAATACTTATTCATGAATTATTCAATCAGAAACGTGGAGACCAATATTTATATAAGGTGGCTCTTTGGTTGGGATGTTATCAAGTAGTGGTGAGGTAGGAGGGTATCCCCAAGAATTATTTTCATAGAAGATATAAACACTATGAGTTAAAAGTGATTCCCTTTGGACTCACTATGGAAGCAAAATTATTCATGGATTTAATTAACAGTGTTTATAAGGATTACCTTGATAAAATTTTGGTAGTTTCTATAAACAATATTCTTATTTATTAAAAAATCAAGGAGGAACATTAAGACAATTTCAATACTATACTAAAGACTTTTTAGAAAGAAAAGTTATATTAAAATTACAACAAATGTCAGTTTTTGTTAGATAAAGTAACTATCATAGAGGTTTTTATCTCTAACAAAGGGATATCTAAGGACCCGTTAAAAAACATGGGAAATCTAAGGTTGGCCATGAACAAAATATGTGATAAAAATACATACTCTATAAGGAATACTAGGGTACTACTTCTTATTTATGAGAAACTTATCTTGATTTTCAATGCCAATAATTTTGATTGATTATTATAGTGTAAGTTTTTTTTGAATGATTAATTAAAAGAATGATTTAAAGTGATAAATAAGGGGATTATCATAGAATTTGTGATCACATTACCCATTAGTGAGGAAGGGTTTTTGTTCTATAGTAACACTTCCTTAAAGGTATTGGGTTTTGTCCTTGATGAATATGAAAAATTGATAGCCTATTCCTCCCAAAAATTAATGATCCATGAGAAGAACCATCAAATTAATTATTTATAATTGGCTGAATTGATCTTTTTAATGATTATTTGGAAGTATTATCTAAGTGAAGGAATGTATGACATATATAAAGATAAAAAAATCCTAAATTATATATTCACAGAAAATGATCTCAATATGAACCAATTCAGGCGGTTATAGTAAATCAAGGATTATGATTTTTCATTCTATTACCACATGGGTATCAAAAATAATGTGAGAAATTATCTTAGTAGAAAGGATCCCATAACTGTTCCCTTGACGAGGATTGAAAGTGATCGAATGTTATTTGACATTTAAAGGATTAATATGGAAATAATAAAATAATATTCATCCCAACATTCTCAAATAACAACTCAACTTTCTATTATGGAGGGGATTAAGGAGGCCTAATAAGATAATGATTTTTTACATAAGAAGGTTGTAGATATTCTAGAATTAAAATATATTGAGAATGGAGATATGAGGTTATGAACATAGATATGTATCCCATAAAAACCACAACTGAAGTGTGAACATCAAGATGATGTGCATATCTCATCATTATTTATTCATCTAAGAAGAACTTAAATGTATAGAGATTTGAAGAAAAACCTTTGGTCAGATAACATGATGTGGGAGATTGTAGATTTTGTAACTAGATTCTTTGTATATCAATAATTAAATGACTAATGACATATGTATAAGGGTATGATAAACCAATTACGATACTAGTATGAAACTTGTAAAAAATAACCAAAAATATCTTCATAGGAATCCTGAATAATCCTAATATAAATAATGCCATCTGGGAAGTTTCTGATCACCTTACCAAGCCATCACATTTCATATATATCAAGGATGAATCGTCGCATTAAAAATCCTCCAATATTTTCATAATAGAAGTGGTATGAAAACATGTCGTTTCAATCACTATGATATCTGATCAAGATGTAAGGTTTACATTAAGATTTTGGAGAAGTATTAAGAAAGATCTCGATATAGAACTTAGATTTAGAACATCTTATCACCCATACATGGATAGTCAATCTAAAATGACCATTATAACTCTGGATTCCATTTAGAGATCATGTTTAATGAATTTCCAAGGATATTAGGACTATAATATTTACCTTTTGGATTTATTATATAAAAATAGTTTCTATTATAGCAACCAAACAAAAACTTATATGGACATGTATAAGAATATGTTTTCGAGTTCTATATTTTGTGATGATGTTGGAGAGTAAAAGAAAATGGTTCCTGATCTTATCTAAGAGTTGAAAAGGATGGTTCAAACTTCTAGTGCCATATAAAATCATTATAAATCCAAAAGAAAATATATGCATAGAATAATTGAAAAGACTTGGAGTTTGACTTTGGAGATAAAGTGTCCCTTTATATGTTACTAGGGATGGAAGTAATGTGTTTTGGGAAGATAGGAAAGCTTAGTCCAATATATTTCATCAACTTTGAGAGCCTCGATCTCATCGGATTAGTGGCATATCAACTATAAATCCTGCCAAACCTATATCTATTACATGATATATTCTATTCATCCCTTGTGGAAGTAAATAAAACACCGTATAATACGTACTGAATCAAAGAGTTTTACTAATGAATAATGATATTTCATATGGGTTGAAGTTGGTGAAGAACTTAGATTGTAGAGACTATGTTCATCGAAAAAAGAAAACCCACCTGGTTGAAGTATTTTGAAGAAACAACATGTTTTTGTAAGTGACAAAGGAGCCATAAGAGGTGATGAAATAGAAGTACCCTCATTTCCTTTAGTGTATGAAATAAAAATCTTAAGGGTGAATTTTAGGAATTGGTCAATAATGTAATGACATGAAATTTTAAAAATTAAATTAATTTTTTTTAAATAAATTAATTTCATATAAAGTAATGTAGTTATAGAAAAAACATGCACTATTTTTTGATATTTTTTAATATTATACTTGATAACCTATTTGTTTTAATATAATGGTAAAAATTATATTTATTGATAATATAAAGCTGGTACAATGACAATTATGATTACCATATTTCAGGTTATGATAAAGTGAATTTGATTCATATTAGAGAAGCGATGACCTCGACCAGTAGAAGAATACCAGATGAAGCCCATTTATTATAGCATTTAAGGGAAATAAATTCACTAAAAAATTCCATGGCTAATACCAAGAAAAGATTCAATAATCAATGTATTATAGAAACCATTTAGAAGAAAACTTCACGCTCATAAAGACCACAACCCAAACCATGTTTACTAAAACACACCATGAAAATCAAACCAAAACACACAATAAGTATTTAGATTTCACTTGTGAAATAATCCATTATGTATCTATACCCTAAAATTATAATTTTTCATATATTTGAAAAATATTATATATATATATATATATCTATTTTATTATTACTTTATAATTTTTTTTAAATAGTATGTTTGATAAAAAATGGATTTGATAAGTGAAACACAAATTGAATTTTTTGGGGAAATATATTGTTTCAATAGAGAACACATTTTTTATGAGTACAAAAACATTTTAAATAAATTAAATTAAACTAAAATATTATAAATAAATAATTTTTTAAATATAAATGTTAATATAATTTTATGTTGATAAATGCATATTTCATAAGGGTTAAAAAATAATTTGGTAAAAAATAATTATTTTACAATAATTTGGGATTTTGATTTGGAATGGTAAATTATGATATTTATAGAAATATTTTCATAAAATAAATATTATTTTTTAATCATCCTATCTAAATTATAAAATGGATAATTTTTCATAATTTTTGGAAATAGTTTTTTTTTGTGAAAATATTAAATATGGTTTGTATTACAACATTATAATAACCCATAAGTGATATAATATAGGACATAAAAGGTATCCATCACCAAAATTATGTTTCCAATTTAAAATAATGTTTTTTGATATTATTTTTTTTAATTTTATAATCCATTTACGAATCCATAAAAACCAATATTTTATTTTATGTCTTTAAAATAAATTTTTTTATAAACCCGACTCATATCCACATCACTAAGGTAATTATTTTAATGATTTAGTTTATATATATATATATATAAAATGTAAAAAAAAATCCATGGTAGAAACCATTGGAAAAAACCTTGTTAAGGGTTGTGGTTTTGATTACGTTATCCTATTGATTCCAAAACCTATGTTACGAAATTAATAAACAATTATCCTATCTTATTTTATATAAACAAACCCAAAATACCATTACTCTTCACTAAGAACCCTTGGATAATGATATTACTCTATAATAAACTCTCTATAATCTTACCAAGGTACCAAAAATCTCTTAAGAATTAACTTTGAATCTTTTAGATGCTCCCTTTTAAGTTAATGGATCCAATCCTTCTCATATTAATTCAAACAAATTATTTAAATTACACATTTTTATTTTTAATTTTTAAATTGGTATATATTTTTAAACATATCTATCACTTAACTTGTGAATTTCAAGATATTAGTGACCCATTTATCTCTCATTCATCCCTCCCATGAATCATTAAATACCCCTGTTATTCTCTAGAATTAATCTACTGATTTCTCCATGACATTTTTTAACCAATAACCATCCCCATTTCCACTTATGGGTCTTCATTATGGTGTATCTATCTGTCATTGATTAGGTAATTATATGTTTGAATCTCAAAATCCTAAATCCATGGATAAAAATTGATGAAATATTTCCTTACACTGTATGATATATGTGGAACACTTCTGCAAGTACATGAAATAAATGTGATGGGTGTGAACATAATTATATATCCCTCCAATACATTAGGTAATGTTTTAATCTCCTAAGACTCTAGGTTTTGTTCATGAGATGTAAGATACAAGCATTTTTCAAAAATTTATCAACCTCATTTTGAGATACTTTTTCTCTTATTTAATGTACTTTTTTTGGGGTTATTCCTTGGTATGTTCTTGAGTAAAATTTGAGAAATTTGGAAGGAAGAATTACAGTGCACGGTTGGCGCATAGTTTAACGAAATAGCACACCCCAGGCTGGAAAACAATCCATCTCTAGACATAGATAGATTTTATGGCTAGTGAAAGGTTCTATGATCCTTGTACTATAATAGGAGAAACTGTGAGAACCCCCTAAAAGAGGAACACAGTTTAGGAACACATTTTTTTAAACTATTCACACCTTTCTAGGAAACCATGCATGAGTTTCTGGTTACCTTGGAAATTTGTTTCAAAATTAAAAAACCCACATATTTACCCCTAATAATTAAAATCTCAACCCTAACCATTATCTATAATTTTTATAGGTTCCTTGATGAATTCATAGGGCTTTCGACCTCTATTCTCTATGACTCAAATCCTGGATTTAAGATCTATACTATCTCGGTAAGTGAATCTCATACCGATTGGTTTATAGCCTCTTTTATGTTCTTATCCCATTATTATAAGGTATTTTTTCCTATTGGAATCTGATATAGACCAAGGTTTTTTGTATCTTATTTTTTTTATCTTGAATCTATTATTTGAAGAAATTTCTCATTTTTCATCATGATTTGGGGTATTTTACTAATATTGGGAATTTTTTTGTGAGAAATCATTATTTTTTTTGGTTGAGTGGTCAATTATTCAAATAAAAAATTATTTATTTCAATTATGTGTATATAATTATATATTCTTTATTTGATTATCATAATTTGAGGTTTTTAAATTGAATGAAATAATTTAGTAAATTAATTAATAAAGGGATTGTGAAATTGAGGATGTTGAAATGATTGAGTTGGAATAATTAATTAATTAATTAATTATGGTAATATTGGTGTTGTGAAATTTTAATAATTATTATTTTTATTTAATTAAGGATAATATTTGTTTTTAAGAAATTGATCAAAATATAATAATTAATTGTGGAATTAATTATGGGGACATTGTGAATGTTGAGATTTGTTAATTTGATTTTGAATTAATTAATATATATTATTGTGTTTATGAAATTTATTTAATTATATTAATTTTTTATTTAATTAATCAATGAAATTGATGTGATTAATTAGTTTTTTAATTAATCAATGGAATTGATGTGATTAATTAGTTGTTCATTTAATTAATGGAAATTTTACGATTAATTAATTATTTATGTAATTAATGGAATGATTTGAATTTACAATTATTAAATTGGATTAATTAATTGATTAATTAATTAATGTAATGTTGTGATTGGGAAATGTGATAAGAGGATTAATGTTGATTAAACTTTGTTGATGTGATAAGGAGATACATGTGATAGTGTGATACATGTGATATTGTGATTCATGTGATTTTATGATATTTGTTTGTGGGACATGGTATTATACATTGAAAACCCATAGTGATAATTATTGATTAATGGGTGTGGAAAATTTAATTCCCCATCAAAACCCCGTAGTAATTATTGATGTTTTGATTAGGGTCTGAAGCTCCAAATACCCATTGGATGCTAGACACGAAGTTCCACTCCCATGAGTGGGAATTGGATTATGGTTTCCATTTTCCATGATATGAATTGAGTTTAGGAATGGTAACAATGAAATTCTGATATATAAATTCTCTTGGGGATCGTTCCGACTCTGGTATGGGATGAAGAAGACATTGAGGTTCAGGTGTCCTTGGGAGCCCAAGAGTTTTGTGGTTAAATAAGGAGTAATTAAATAAATGAAACTATTTACATTATTGGTTTTATATTTTTTTTGTACAAATTCATAGTGTATTTTGACTATATATTATTTTTGGCTCGGTTTGTGGTTGCCTAGTATGTTTTTCTATCATTTTACTTAGGAATGCATATCAGTACTCGTATAGATTTAATGGTTGGAGGAGAAGATAAGGTTAAGGGCTCAATGTTTGATGAACGAGTCGATATGAAGCATGGATGAGGGAACCAAAATTTGTGTCTGGAACTACTTGGGAGTTGTTAGTGTCTTTAATTATTTCATATTTTTCATACATACACATGACATATATTAGAAAATCCCTTATTTTGTTTTGGATATTGTATTCCTATTTTAGACACTATGTGATACTAGTTTTCTGGTTATTGGTTATACCATTTGGTTATTCAATTCTATTTCTTCTTTGTTATTTCTCTTGTAAAGAGGGTATAGTATCCCCATGACTGATATTTTAGCATCACTGCTAGTCTCCATCCTCAAGTGTATGGGTAGGCATGCTTGAGGTCACATAACAACCAGGTCGAGGCACCAGTGCGTGGCACCCAGGTCGACACGTTTCACGTGAGGTTATACTATATTCAAATTGTTATATTGTATTATTGGATATCCTTGACTTATGTTTATTGTGTCATGTTTTATTTTTTTTTGCAAATTTTCCATGTTTTTTATGATATCGTGTTATATCATGTCTTACCATTCAATATTATTATTCTTACCCATGTTACATTACCTTGATATGCCTCTTGAATCATGTGTTTTGGTTTATATTATTATATGATATGTTTATTTACTTTATAGGATTTATAGCCCAATTATTTATTATGTATGTCGCCAGGTTGTGCCATACAATTTTATAAGAAGGATTGAATTTTAATAGAAAGTTGATGAAGTTGTCAATAATGAATTTGACCATCTATTACAACGTTTCATAATATGTAACTAATTTACAAAATACACTTGGCCAAATGATCTTATGGATTTTACTATATGTTCCATTATTTAATAAATCAATAAATAAATTGAAATAAATACATGGGTTTTCAAAAGTTTATAAATAGATTAAATAACATACTAAATGTGTGTAGGATGAATATAAGTTATTTAAATTATCCTTATCTCTTTAGGGTAAATGATGAATAACTAGATACCAATATTGTTATATAAGATATAATTCCAACAATTTTGATATTAACCTAATGGGTTACATACAATGTGTATTAAAAATATCCAATAATTCATTGGAATAAGAGTTTTAGAAAATATAGGCCCAAAATCCATGGGTCATTGATTTTTAAAGTGCGAATGATCACAGGTCATGTAATTATATAAATTTAATTATATTTTATTTGTGTTTAAAATAATTTGAATGAAATTTATTTCTCAATTTTTTCATTATTATTATTTTTATGTAAATTAATATGGGAAACATGTTTTTTAGATAGAAATTATTGGTTGAAGGATTTTTGAATATACATGGGAGATGAAAAGTTGAGTTAATAGTCCATATTTTATAATAAAAAATATACTAGTCACAATGGAGTGTTTTAAATTATAAAACAATTAAGAAAAGTTTTAAAAGTCATAAATTGAAATTTGGGTTGATTTAGTCAGATATGTTTTATAAGGAACTATTATGAATACGAGAAACATTATACCAATGTTCTTAAAATTATTTTCTTAAAAAAAATATGGCAATCCCTTTCACGTAATTGTGCACACATCACCCTATCTATATCTAATGTGATAAATAATAGAGAGTAACAAGAATTATTTGACTAGTAGATCTTGTATAGATTTCATGTTATCCCGGTGACCATACAAGCATCAAAAAACACAATGATCTTCCATTAAAACACTTAATAATTAGAGATTGATTACCAAGAGGATCGAGAATCATGCGTAGATGATATTGAGGGATACATTCCTAGATAATTTAATTTTACAAAATTATCACTTAGTAGAGAATGAATAGATCTTGATAATTATATAATTATCATTTAATTTAATTTATCTATACATAATTCAATTACATGAATTCCATGGTTAAATTAAGGTGTTTGTTTACAAGATAAAATTAATGAAACGATTTTTGAACAAAAAGGAATTTCTATTTTGATAACAAATTATTTCGTATTACAAAATCTATTTTAATCATTGTTAGATCATTCATACATGATTTATGTTTATAAAATCAATTAAACCTGTAGTAATTTTAGTAAATGGAATTATTATAGTACTAATTATTGATAAAAAACAAAAATAAAATCCCAAATGCCCAATAAACAACCTTATGATGGTCGGGGGGAGGGGGTAGAGACAAATCCACTATGCCTGATACATACTTGTTGGTGGAGGGAGCTATAAAAAACTATAATATTAAAAAAACATTCCTAAAATCTGGAAGTCAAAAAATTCTGCAAACTTTATTTGGATATCACATCACATAGTTGAATGGGAGTTGATATTCCATAGCTTTTCAAGTGAACATTTAACAAGAGATTCATATATTACATTCTCAAACGTAGACTAGTTTGAGACCAAATGTGGCCCACCAATGAACTAATATGAACCAAAAATGTCCAAGATCTTCTAGGATAAATATTACTTCAAAACCCGTTAAAATGGGCCACATAAAAGTTTAAAATATTTAAAAACATGATTTATTTAAAAATTATTTTACCAATGAATATGTAACATGATTATTATGAATTTAAATTATTTAATTAATAGTTTTTTTGATTCAATAAAACTTACATGATATGTACTTAAACATTATAAAATTTATTTATGAAATTATGAGTTTATTATGACTAATCTTGTGTTGAGACCAATCTGATTATATTTTGGATTATAAATAATTTATTTTAATTATTATAATATGATGGGTTGTTATAATAGCATTTTTTTTAAATAATTTATTGATGATACATTCTTCAACGCTTCTAGTTTAAATTTTATAAGTGACAACATGAAATTATTTATATAATTAAAAACAATCGTACATATTTGTTTCAATCACCTATGTTTAATTATACAGTTGTAATAAATGGATACCCACAAAATGAGATAATTTTGGATGAGAACTGACTTAGACCTAGATAGAAGTATATATGAAAAAATAATCATGATAAAATAACTAATTTCATAGAAATCATGATCAAATTTTTTATTTTATACATATTCTACATGGTTAAATACTTTTTTATGAAAATGTGTTAATGGACATATAATAAATTTTATTTTTAGGAATAATTCATGTACCAAAAATAATAAATCGGTGATTGATTTTTTAAAATTTTGAATGGTAAAATTTTGTAAAAGTGAACTCATAATATAACGTAACAAGAATGATTAAATAGAATCAAATTTCTACACCATCTTAATAACAGAACCAATTCCCTCAAATTAATTTTATGTTGTTGATACTTTTTATCAATCAAGTTAGAACATAAAACAAATTTGGTGCATGTTTTCTATAATTTAGAGCTCTTTTTAGTATATTATTGTTCTAAAATGAGTGGTGTGTTTATTAAAGTATAATTGTCATTAAATAATTATTCATTGATTGTTTGGTGAAATTTTAGAGGTAATTTAAAAGTTAATCCAAGATAAAGTCTTCAAGGTCCTAAGAATCCACTAAAAAATCATGTATCTATTATTAACGAAGTTGGATATCCAAAAACATTTCTTACATTATCCAAATAGTGTTATAGCCATATTATGGACTATAAATAATGTTATAAGAATCAATTCCCACTAGAATAATCAGCCAACTAAAAATTTAGATTATAATGGATAAAATCTCTTTTCATTTCACAAAAACAATGGGAGATACTAAATAATGGTAAAAAACAATATATATATTTATATGTATTGAAATAGATATCTTTCTAAAAATTTGACAAATATTATTTTTAGTATATAAAATTCCATGAAATTCCATAAACTCACTCTCATTATACACTATCAGGGATAAATAAAATTTAAATTCTAGTAATAATTTATTGATGTTTTAGGAGAGATGTGTTTATTGTAATATTATGGGAAAATAAATTACGTATACAAAAGTCCCCATTTTTAATAGAAATCCTCTAAGATAAAGGAAAACAGAATGAGGATACCTATAGGAGATACATAAATGATGCACTACATAAAAAAATAATCATTTTATCATAAAATTCCATATAATTTAGAAGACGTTACCGGGAATATACATATAAATGATAATGAAACATTTTATAAGGAATATTAATAGAGGGTGATCCAAGATTAGTATGAGATCACTAATACATTTTACCTAATTTTTCTATAAGAATCCAATGTTGGCCCCCAATAGCCCTTTCTAATTTGGTATACTGTGGGATTGGAAATATTATGTTTTAATATTGATAATGAACTATTTAAAAATATAATATTTTTTTCCTTACATCCCACTTTTAAATTTTTATTCTAAACTATAACATGAAAAATATGAAGAAATCACTATTTTTTTTATCTATCTATAGTTCACCAGGAAGACATGTGCATGAAGAAAAGTAATCCATCAATATATATAGTGGAATATAAAAGAAAGGAAAGGCTAATATATAAATTTATAATTTAAATATGATGAAAACTATGTATCCTCCTTCTATGAAGCTAAAGATATATTTTGGGACAAATGTTTATGAGTTTCCATTAAAAAATAAAGGTTCCTGGAATAATAATTAAAGCATTAGAAATAATAGGAATGTAGAAGATTCAATTTTAGGATTATTTGTCATTAAATTTAATTGTTTTTTTAAATGTTTTGTTTGTGATATAGAATGTTGATTTCATAAATTAATTTATTTATAAATAATAATTATATTGATGAAAATTTTAGAGCGTGGAGTGTATATTCAAGAGGATAATAATTAAACACTAATAATATTAAAAATAAGATAATACAATTTTCATTTTCCCAATTTATTTTATTACCTGATAACTATTATTATATACCATATATTTATAAAACATAAAATCAATATATGGTTTAGAAATAAAGGAATTTATTCAATTTTTAGAAATAAAAAATTACTCTTTTATTTGAATAAAATATTTAATAGTATGTAATATCTATATAATGGTATAATAGATTTTATATTCTCAAACATGAAAATATAGTGTTAACAATCATTGAAAATCCACTGAACATGAAAGATATCTACTTATTAGTGGAACTATATTCTTGATCATTTTAATGAAATAATCATAAATAAGTAACATTAAGATAGGTATTGAGACTCTTTTGAGTAAAAATATTTGGATACATGTCAATCATATTTGTAAGGTAAAATATTTAAAACGAAATTCAATGATAATGATGAGAGGGATCTTGAATATATACAATTGATTAATAATGATATATTAATAAAATTTTCTATCAAGAAAATGAACGGAAACTCATAATTTGTTACATTTACCAATGGATTTAGTAGATGTAGTCTTGTATACTTAATGTGGTATTAGAAAGATTAATTTTATATGTTTAAGGAACATGAATATGATGTAAAGAATTATATTGGAATAAAAATAACGGAAATTCTCACTAATCCTATGTAGAATATCTTAACCCATATTTCTTCAATAACATTTAGGTGTTTTAGACCATATCTTAACTAATTTATCCTTACAAACCTCAGTTGAATAGAATTAATAAATGGGGAATCATAGATGGATGAACAAGGTGAAATCAATGATGATTCATGACAGTCTTATATATTAATTTTTATGAAATGATTAAAACATGATGAAATATAACATAATCCATGTTCCATAATGTATAGTATGAGATTTCATATGAGTTATTATAAGTAATGAAACCAATAATATGACATTAAAATAAATGGTTAGGTGAAGAATTTTTTATGTATATTACCAATGATAAACTCACATCACCATTTGAAATATGAGTATCTATAGAATATATTATAGAAACCAAATTATATTAATTTTATAAAACATCATACAAAACTATCAATATGTAAACACATTACATATTTCTTTAAAGGGAAAATATTTCTAATGAAAATAACAAGAAAAATATTAAATTCAATAAAGATGAAGCTCCAGATGAAACATAATTAACATGGGAATGTACTCACTAAGAATCAGTGGATTAATTTCCCATGAAACTAGTAGTATGTTTGTTATCTTGGGAAGTTAGAGAAATAGAGATATATGGGTTTTTTATAACTGAACTAGATAAAACATAATTACAAGAGGATAACAAAACTCTTCATAATAACTTACAAAAATATAGAACATAATCTATTATGAGGAAAGATTCTATCCATTCTGAAATGGATTATATGTAACAAAATCATGTTTAGAATTAAGTATATACTTCTACGGATGTAAAATACATTAGGATTAAATGGGTATTAAATAATAAAATTCACATTAATAATAAAGTAAATACTTATAATGCATTATATTTTCCTAATGGTTTCAAACAATAAAAATTCATACACAATGATAAAAACTTATCTCCACTAACAATATAGAAATACTTTTGAATTAAAATTTCAAAAATATCTTTCCATATTTCTTATTCAACAAATATGGATTCCAAAACCACCATCTTGGTTAGGAAACTTGTAGAAAATTTGAATATAGTACAACCAAAAGTGTATGCATCACATAATAATTCCAAAAAAATTATACCAGCCACAAAATCCATTTTTTATTAAAGTAGTTATTATGATCTTATAATGTTTACTTTTATAATGTCTCTAAATGGATAATAGATCATATATATAGAGTTGAAGTTATACCTACCTCAAATTCATCATACCTTATACCAAAGGTTATCAACTAACATTAAGGTACCATTAATATGAAAAAGATTTTAAACCCTTTATTTTATAAACATAAATTATAGTGAAATTATAAACCACTATCCTAACTTCCACCACCAAAGAATATGTTTTTATTACGATGGTCTAACAATAATGAAAATAACCACATTCTATAAAAAAAATATGCAACACATTATGTGTCAAACAAGATATACAATAATCACGATTTCACGACAGTTATATTTTATAAGATATATAAGAAAAGATATTAATTGTTTTTGAGATATAAATATAAAATTGGTCCAACGATGGGACACACTAACCAAAAAGAACCTCACATGGGATGGATGTTTGGATAAATGTACAAACACAATCATGCATTTAAAAGGGAATGGGGAATTTTTTTTATAGTTGTTTCCCTAGAACCAACATATTTTTAATTCATAATAACCCATAATAATTTGTTAATATTAAAAAACTACATAAAAATCATGATTATTTTTATTTATAAAATAAAATTTGATAAAGTCCTAAGAGTAGCTGTATTACTGAAAGGTTATATAAGTCCCCCACTATGATGGGAACCTAGAGGAAAGATTACTATATTAATAGATATATTTTTTATAGGTAGATGAAATAATTTGAGGGACTCTAATGATATTTTCTATCAATTTTGGAGGCTCATAGAAATTTTGAGGGACTTTCTCATGGTGTAGTCCCTAGGTAATATCTAGTGGAAGATATTATGAGAAAGAGACCCACCAGTAGGACATCCACATTTATATATCTCATTGCATGTAACTATATGGGGATGTGTATATTGAAGTAAAGTCATGTCCTTTTCAAAGTACAAATCTATTTTTTTTCAATATAGGGATTTTTGAATTTAAGTGACAACATAAATTAATTCCCAACCTTGAAAAATTACAGCCAATGTAAGTGGTTTTCACCACATGAAGACATGTCACAAATGTTTATTACACCCACTATAAAAATATTTTACAACGCGTCAACATGTCATGAAATTGGGTTACACCACATGTTATTATATTACACCAAATGTACGATTACACCACATTTAATAAGATTACACAATGTGTAATATTTAAATAATGATTATTTAAAATGGTTTGATGGAATTTCTATAGGAAAAGAGGAAACATGTTAAATTTTTTACATGACATGAAATGAGGATTCACATCATGTAATTATGACGCACAACTTTTAAAAAACTCATCTCCAGTGCCATGTAAACCTTCGAACCCTCATTTTTATTTTCTTCATAAACTCCTCTCAACACCATTTTGAACCAGAACTTATCCACGCACCTCTTCCTTGGATCATAACTCCTCTCCGCATTGAAATCTTTGACAAATGACAATTTGTGCACCTCCCTACTTGCCGCAGGTCTCCTACCATTGATATTTGAGACTCCTCTTCAATCCGAAAGTGATATCAAATTGGATCATGGAAATCCAGTCATAGATTTTTAAGGTATGCCTTCGAGCTGTTAATCTAACTATATATCCATTTCATATAGATTATCTGGTAGTTTTGGGGAGGATTCTGGTATCATATTTCTATCACATGCATAGGGATATTTTCAATTGTTCCTCCACTTTCTAGGAGTGATATCTAAATCATATTCAATGAAACATTCTTGATTGATTACGGTCACTTTTGGAATATTCATTAGCGGGCCTTATTCATCACTGATCTTGAGGTAGGTGAATTAAAATTAAAATCCAATAGTCTTGATTAGAATTCTGTTATCTAATTGTAGAATTTCTACTAGATGATTAGAAATTCTGTTCATGATTAAATTAGTTAATTTGGTGAGTAAATTAATTAATAGAAATACAGAATAGGGATGTCAGGATTTTTGATCATGAATAATTAAATGATAAATTAATTATGGTGTTATTGTGACCGGCGAAATCTATTAATTAATTTTATAATTAATTGATGGGAATGGTTTGTAAAATGAAATTATGATTTGAATAATTAATTGTCCAATTAATTATTGATATGTTTAAAATGTGAATGAATTAATTAATTGTAGAGATAGTTATGTGATTTTGAGTTGGTGGATATTGATTAATTAATTGTTTTATATGTTAGTGGTAATGACATACTTAATTAATTAAGGATATTTATATGAAAAAACTAATTATTGAATTAGTAATTTTATTTTATAATAATTAATTGGTGAATAAATTTTTGATTGTTGAGTTGTGAAATGAATAATTAATTGTTGAATTAATTAGTGAAATTTATATGATTAATTAAATTTTGAATTAATTAACATAATGGTTGTGATTAATTAATTTGTGAATTAATTAATGGGGCGGACATGGGTAATTAGTTTTGGAACTAATTAATGGATTAGTATTTATTAATTAATTTTGGAAGCTAATTATTGAAATTTATGTAAATAATTAATCATTTGGTTAATTAATGGGAATGTGCTATGATTAATTAAATGGTGAATTAATTAATGGAATGAATGTTGTTAATTAATGGCCGAATTAATTGACGGAGTTAAAGTGACCAATTAATTGATGAATTAATTGAAGGGTTTGTTATGGTAAATTAATTATTGAATTAATTAAATAATTTGGAACTGATTAATTAATTTGAATTAATTAATGTCGTGATTGGTGAAATGACTGTTGGTTGTGATTATGATGGAATGAAGTAGCACATGGGTTAAAACAGGGGTGTGAGAAATGGATTAAATGGGAAGAATGAGAGATCGTATATTATTTTTTTGGAAAGGACAATGTGAGCCTTCGAGGAAAAGATGGTGTAGGGTTCGGTTTGTTTTCCAAAATACCATGTGAGACTTTGGGAATTAATACTGGGTCATCTTCTATTTTTTTAAGGAGCATGTGAGCCATTTATGGAAAATATTTTGAGATCTTTCTTGTTTTTCCTAGGAAGTCCTAATGTTTCGTTTCATATTACTCACTTTATAACCTTGAGGTTAGAACCCACATTTTACATTACAAATGCCTATTTTATTTACATGTTTTAGGTATTGAATGAATTCTATATGAAATATGATAATGAATGGTAACATTGAAATTCATATTGGTAATAAATCGTGGGGATGGTTCAGACATTGGAGAGGGATAAAGCAGGTATTGTGGTTCAGGTGTCCTTGGGAATCCTAGAGAAAATATGGTTAAATAAAGAACAACTAAATAAATGTAAACTCTTTACTTTATTAATTTATTTATTCCTTATAAAACTACATACATTTTTATTGAATGGATTTGTTTTATACCCCAATGGTGATGGCTTAATGAGTTGTACTCACAACCTACTAAGGATGCCTGATTGGTACCTGGATAGATTACATGGCTGCGGTACATGTTAAAGGAAAATTCCCTTAGATAGATGGATGATCGGGTTGAATCCTGGATAATGAAACCAATGTTTCTTCAGGACCCACATGGAACTTGTTTGAGTTTTTATTTTTCGGGTTTTTCATATTGACAATTTTCATGTACGTTGGCATAACATTTTTCTATATTTATGGGATATTATTTGTTCCCACATTTATTATCTTGAGATAGTGATATTACTCATTAATATATATTCTTCCTCTATTGATTTTTTACTTCCAATTTTTTTTAATCAGAAAAAAGAGGGTATTGTATCCCCACATCTAACTTAACAGACCCATGTTGTTAGTTGGAAGCCTCTAGCATACGGGGATTCATTCTTGAGTTCATGTGGTAGTCCATCTTGGGGAACTTGTGTGTGGAACTAGAGCCAAGACGTTACAATTGATTCTTATAATTTATAGTTATTAATAATGAGTTCTATAAGACGCATTATTTGATGTATTTATATAAACTATGATGACAAATGTTTACAGTGAGGTATGATCAGTTGGGTGGATCATGAATAATATTTAAATAAAGAACAATTTGAAAAATTATTTACATCTTCTGTTCTTTTACAAATGTTTACATCTTGGGACCTTTTAAGGAAATGGTTGATCATAAATAAACCCATATCTTTGGTTCTCTATAGGGAAGTTAAATTTTTGTGATGTCAATGAAAAATGCATCAATCAAATTGGTTGATACCACTAGTATGTAACCTTCTTAATTAGGGATAGCGTGATAATGCTATTATATTAAATAGTAAGAATCCATATGTGGTATTATGTGGTTGTGGGATTAAATTATTTCTCTGTAGGTTTTTTTGTGTATCTCAAGACACTAACATTGACTTTAGGATGTTTCACCTAATGCCACATAAAAAGAGGCCTATAGGGTCACACGCTAAAGTGTATCCAAAATCACTACTAGAAAATATATTATTATTTATTATTTAACATGTTGAATAAATGTTATTCTCATAAGTGGTATAATAATTATTCATATTTTCATGATCATATATATTCCATCACCAATTATTCAAAAGGATATAATATGATTAAAATATTTAATAAATATTTATTTTGTATGTAGTTAATATTATATTTATTTTTTTATTAGTGAATAATGTACTGGTATTTATTAATTAAACAAATAGTCATTATTCAGGTGAATAAAAATATAGTGGAGGAATGGTTTATTGAGTTTGATGGTCTGGTGAGAAATAATATATATTGAATATTATACGAATAAATGACACTTAATTTAATTCATGATTTTAGTTCATGACATGAAATAATATTGAAAATATTATTATTATTATTATTATAAACATGGGGTTCCAAAGGGATTGAGGGAATTATAAGGGTTCATGTGCAATTATTACTTTATAACTATAGCAGTATATAAAAATAATTATATTAATTTACAAGATAGAAAATTCATTTAATTGATGTGCACAATGAGACTTGTAGAGAATTTTATCAATAGTCTTGAGAACCACCTCTCTAAGAACATTCTCAAGAACAGAAAGTGATCCTCCTCCACCACCACTCTCAATTATAGATAGATTGAAGAGAACACATTCTTGTAGTGATTATATGGGTGATCAATAGAGAATTATGAAAGAATTAGGATCTACCCTACTAGCACCTAAATATTCCTACAAAAATAGTCAAAGGATCACAGAACATGTGTGGATCATCACTAGATGAAATATACTCTTGATCCCTACAACTCAATGAAATTATGATATAGATATGTTGATAGATCCATCCACAAAGAAAGAATTTATCACAAGGTAATTCATTAATTTACAAAATTAATCATAAATGATATGTTATTATCCTACTCATTAGTTCTGACAATGATTAATTAACTATATTCATTTATTCAATTTTGTTGATCAAGGAAATTACTATAGTTTAAATGTTAAATTAATCATCAATAAAGAAAAAATTAATCTTGGACATGCTCTATTTGATTCTTTCATTGTGTGTAGAAACTACATGTCAGATTTTAGGTCTCATATAATTATTTATAATTTTTTAAAGACCACTGATTGATTTTCACATTTATTATTAGTTTTTAATTCTAGTTTAATAATTTTTAATATAAAATACAATATCTATTTTTTCGTTAATCTATAATATAATCAAACATATTTATGTTATGAACAAAATAAATTTAAAGATATCATCTATATATGAAAAAGATTCTAGCTAGATAACACATGAGTACAACTGTGTTACCCAAAGGTCCACACCTTGTACTAGTACTTAATGTAGTCTAGATGAATTTAGAATTCATTTAATTTTTGTAAATTTATTACACATGTTGAATTTAATTACACATCATGAAGTGACCTAGATATCCAGTCATATGGTTATCCAGAGTACATGCTTTGTAACTTCTGTAAAATACGTGCAGTCCTTTAGTCACTAACTGACCATGTATCATCACACATGGCCTACATGACTAGGGAACATGGAACTCAGTTTCTATACTCCCCGTATCCCTTTCACATGTGAGATTTTCCAATATTTTCCATGGAATAATTACATGTCGGGTCCCTAGGAATGTGTTACAGATAAATTGTGAGAATAATATATTCCATGCATCACCAATTATATCACCATGTTATTTTATATAATTACTTAGAATTAAAAAATTAACTTATTATACTTTTCAAAACACATCCAAATGTGTTCGGTGTGGTCATTAAGTTGATAATACCCACCATGTGATGGGTTGTATATACATAAATGTCAAATTAAATTCGGTATAATTTTCTTATTTGAATATCATGTATAATTCATATTATAGTTATTTCTCGATGATTATTGAAGTATAAAAGACTATGTAAATACCATGTGTTCTGTGTGGTTATAAAGATGATAGTACACTCCATGAAATTCTATGATGACTCATATAGTTCACCTGTGGTAAGAATAAAAAGTATACAAGTACAAAAAACATTGGGTAGTTAAGAATGAGAATCAACGCGTTCCCACCAAGGAAAATTTTGGTACATTGAATGATTCACAGAAATTTGTTTAATTTGATTAAAATTATTATTGATAATAATGTCAATAAAACGTGGATGATAATTAAGATAAAATTAATTATTAATTAATGGAGATAATTAACTAATTTGTGTTCAATTTATCATAAATAATAATAATTATAATTGAATTACATTTTAATATAATGTGTAATTCATTTTATGAATATGGATAATCATAACCCTTGACTAGATCTTTTTATTTGATGGTTTTAATTATATTTATTATTAAATTAAATTTTTGGCCAACATGACATAACTCCTCCCATTTTGTCTGGGTATGCGTGCTCATGGATTCTTTTTTGTAAACTCTTTAACCCATCCTATGGTTCCTCTCATCTATATATGAGTAAAATAATATTTAATGGACAGATCTACTAAGCCAATGGAGGTAGACAAAGTTTGGAAATGAGGTGAAAATAATACTAGAGAGATATATAGGCAGACATGTGGAAAGCTAAAACACAAAGCATAAATGGTTCAGCATGCTTCCCCCTAGGTTGATGTTCTATATATCAACCATTATAAAAATAATTATAGGTAAAAGATCATGATCATAAAAATTTATTATTTTATTTCTATCAAGTTTCATCGTTATTCCATTACAAATGTTTTCTCACGATCACATGAATTAATGAATTAACATGCATGCAATTTAGAAGTAAAATAATTGTCTTCAACATATGATATATCTAATACAGGGTAAACTGTGTAATTAAATCCCATTTATATTGAAATGTATGTAATAAAGATAGTAATTATAAATTTATTCAATAGAGAAAACCCCATAAATTATATATATTATGTTTTCATAGCCTTCCACTACTTTAGTTAAAATTGAACGATTTTTTAAAAGTGGTTGACAAGCCAAAGATGAGGATATTTCAGTTATTGGGTAATTTTTACTTCATGTTTTAGGATAACAGAAAATAGTTCCATCAACATTTGATTGTAAAAGATGGACTTTGTGTAACTAGGAGGCAAAGGTTGAGGAATTCAAATTTAAGGATTTCAGGATTGGGGAGTCCACTCAATAGATCAAGTAACTATGAGTTAATACCGTTGTAATTTTGAAGACTTATTTAAAACCCTTAAAAAAATTTGAACATCCAAATTGTGGGTGATGAGAAGGGGATAATATAACTTTACCAATAGAATTTCCTAGAAACAAGATATTCTGAAGCCAATGGTTATGGCTATTAGGTTTAATAAAATTGTGGGATTCTGAAATATATAATATTTATTTATCATTCATAATTTTATCACATGATGTACTAAAAGTATGGTCATATTATTTATAGAAAATATAATAAATTTTACATCATACAAATCCTTGTGATGCATACTTGAGAATGATATCCTTTTCCCAAGAACAAATTTATAGGAGTGGAAAATGTGCATACAAATTATCCTATTCCATGAAAGAAAATTTGATGAGAATGAAGAACCTATTACGGATTCTCCTAGTAAAGAGTCCAGAGAGGAAGAGTTATCTCTTTATGAGAAACATGTAAATGATTTGAAATATGGTTAGTTTTTAAATCTATCATCAATGACCAATGATATTTTAACAAAACATAAGAACATGGATGCATAGAACATGATATATCACCATCACGATGTCTATCATGAAATGGAAATAGAAGAGAGATACTAGATATATAGTTCTCTGTTTACAACCAATAATAAAGATTTGGTGCTAGATGGGCCTCATGAATTAAATATTTTGGGATATGTTGAATTCTTATACATCTTAGGGATTAAATTCCTAGATGATTTACATATATATCTCATTATTTACATAATACCCAAATCCTTTTCCAAATTTATTATTAATTATAACATGATAAATATTGAGAATAGTCTTTTAGAGATTATTACATTGATTCTCCATGTAGAAAAGGACATGGGGTAGGAAAAACATTCATTCCTTATGGTGAATAGGAAAATGAAGAAAAATATAAGGGGGGACATGACTAAAAATAAGTGTAAAGATCACGAGAACCATCATTCTATGAAGAGTAAGATCTAGATCTTGGGAAAGGAAATGGACGAATATTGTTTTTCATGTAGAAAGCATGGAAACTAGTAGAGGAAATTCACCTTTATCAAGGAGAGGATAAAAGTGTATTATTAATCAAATTCAATCATTCCATAACTACCAACCGAGTATTATATATAACATGTGGTACTCACCTTGGTATCTAAATGCCGGAACCATATAGGATTCAAAATATTTATAGAGGATATGTGTATTTTTGTTCTTCTAATGGTGTATGATTTGATACTCTAGACATTTTTGAATACATCCATTCATTTCCAATAGGAATTTTATTGGATTTAAGATATTGTAGTTATGTAAAAACTGTTACCAAGAACATCATTTATATATCATGACTAGATCCAGATGGTGTTATTTTAAAATTTGGAGATAAAAGTTGTCTCTTTTATAAAGAAAATATATTTTATGGTATGGAATATTTAAATAATGACCTTTATATATTAAATCACCAAAACCATTTACCGTAAATAGATAACGAATCATGGTCACAATACTGATATAACAGCCATCTATGGAATCACCATATTGGTCATGTAAATGATGACCATTTGGTAAAGCTATATCAAGATGGTTATTTTGACCCCTTTGAGATAAAACCACTTTAAGAATGTCATGATTGTTTATAAATGAAAATTACTAAACCACCATTAGTTATACAAGGTGAAAGAGCCATAGGGATTTCAGGAATGGTACACAATATTGTATGTGGACCATTTCTAGTAGAATTTAAAGGTGATTATTCTTACTTCATCACTATTACTAATGACTTTCGTAGATATGTATATTTATACTTATTGAGGAATAGGTATGAGTACATTGAAAAATTCAAAGATGTTATGAATGAAGTAGTGAATCATCTTGGTTAGAATATAGAGAAGTATTTACTAGATTGAGATGGTGAATATCTTATCCTAGTGTTTATAAACTTTTTATAGTAGTTTGGGATTATGTATCAACTCAAATTACCATACACACAATAATATAATGGTGTTTTTGAATGTTGGAACTATACCTTGTTATTTTTAATGAGATTGATGATGAGTCATTGAGATATTACACTATACTTCTTATTATATGCACCACAAAATTTGGCATATAAATTAAACCGAGTATGATCTAAAGTTGAAAATAGAATTCACTTCGATTTAAGGAGTGGAATAAAACTCATTTGGTCACATACACATGTACGGGGAAGCAAAGAAATTCTCAAGGCCTTATCAGGCCAAAAAAATAACTCATCATGGAATAGAGTGTATCATTATAGGGTATCCAAAAAATAAAAGGGAAACTGCCTATACATACTCCAAAAAGGAAAGCGAGTGTCACTAAACAAGCCATATTTCTTGAGAGGGATAAGATCTTCAAAATGTATAGTCGAAGAAATATTTAACTCGATGAAGCTGAATCTCACGATTAAGAAGTGTTTGTGCAAGAACATATTCCATAGGTCCCCATATAAGAAGTAGTTCCTGATACAAAAGTACTTTTTTGGAGTTTTAGGGAGGTAAGAGATAAGTAGATATATGTTTTTTATATTCAATTAGGATTTTGAATAATTATTGCTTGAAAAGGATCATAATCTCTACTACAATGTGGTATTATAGAGATTAGAAGCTGCAAGATGGAATAAAACCGTGAATTCTAAAGTGGATTCAATTTATCATAACCATTTTTGGGTTTTGTTTGATGTGCTAGTTGATGTAATGCCCATATGGTGAAAATGGATATTAAAGAAAAAAATGGACATGGAAGGTAAACTAAATACTTATAAAGCATGTCTAGTATCTAAATGGTTTAAATAACACAAGGGAATTTCTTATTATGAGACACTTTCACTAGTCTTCAGGATTATATATATTATAATTATACTTACTATAGTTTCTTACCATGATTATGAAATTTGGAATATGGATATGAAAATAGATTTTCTTAATGGAAAACTTTAGGAAGATTTCTACATGACACAACCTGAATTGTTTGTGAATTTAGGTTTTCCCAAATGGATTTGAAATTTATAGAGATCCATTTATGGATTGAAGCAAGCATCTCAGTCACAAAACTTTAGACTCCATGATGTTATAAATTAATTTTTCTTTTCCATAAAAATTTATTTGATCCATGTGTTCATAATAGGTTTAATGGTACCCTGTTCATTATCATAGTAGTAAAGGTTGGTGAAATAGAACTTAATGAAAATGACATATGAATATTATAGTTTTTTAATGACTAGATAAACAAGTGTTCCTTCAGGATGAAATTATGAGAAGAATCCCATATTCTAGGGAATAAGATCATTCAAGACAGATCCAAGAGGCCTCTTGGACTATGTCAAAGTGAATACATTGACTAGATAATAAAGATATTTAGTATGTAACAATCCAAGAGGGTATTGGTTCTAGTGTCACATGGTATCCATTTTTACAACAAATGAAGTCTTTACATAGAAAATGAGAAAGAGAGACTGAGTAAGACCCAACACAATTCATCCATGGGATCAATAAATTTTTCCATGTTATGTACTAGATATAATGCAGACATGGCATTGAGCATAGAAGAAAGATCTCAAGATGATCCATGAGAAAAACATTGTTATACTGATAAGGAAATACTTATGTATCTTTGAAAATTAAGGATATGTTACTAGTATATAAAGGATATGAGGAGCTAGTAATATGGGTTTATAATAATGCTAGTTTTCAAATAGATCAGAATGATCAGATGTCACAGATAAGATATGTTTCCTATTTCAAAGGTGGAGCTGTGAGTTGAAAGAGTTCAAAGCAGCTGTTTTTCACTGATTCTATAATTAAGTTCAAGTATATAGAGAATTTTTATTTAATCAATGAATCCTTTGGGATAAAAATTATTTTATAGAAGATTGATTTGGTTTAAAATAGTAAATATCATATGAAATGATATTGTGATAATACTACATTGGTGGCTCTTGAAAATGATTCTTGGTCGCACAATAAGACAAATCACATACTCCAAAAGTATCACATACTGTGGGATGTTTATTAGAGGGGTAATGTTACAGAAAGAAGAGTTCCCAAAGAAGAAACCATGACAAACCCATTGAACAAATTCCTATCATAGTAGAAGCATGATTATCATACGAATTAAATAGTACTGAAGGTTGTTAGAAGTTGTCTCTAGTGAATATAGTAGTTTGTTAGAGTTGGTTCCCTAAAAAAATATTATGTGTACGTTATGATAAATAATATTCATTTTTTAAATATCAATAATCATAATGAAATCATATTTATTATTATATGTAACATATTATGGGATAATGTCTTAATATAAGTTGTTACATTGAATGGTCATTACAGTTCTCTTCTATGATGAAAACTCAGAAGTGACAAGAATGTATTCCTAAATATATTATCTATAGTCTTATGGAATAAATTGGGGGCCAAAATTAAGATAATATATCAGGGTTTTAGACACATTGGAAGTAGGGGCACCTCATGGTGTACTCCCGTGGTAATATCCAGTGTAAGATGTTATGAGAACAAGTCTCTCCTGTACGAAATCTACAGTAATATGGGTCATTGGGTTCTCCTACCAATAGATGCGTGTATTGATACTTATAATTTAAAATTGTTATTAATGAGTGTTATAAGATATGTAATTTTATATATTGATGTAAATATTTATAATAAATGCTCACAATACTACTACAAAAATGGGAATGGGAAGAGCCACTCTTTTATCAGTGCTAAAAAGAGCACTGATAAAGGGGGCCTTTATCAGCACTTTTTTAGTAGCTCTGATAAAAAGGTATTTACCCTCGCTTTTTCCTACCAGTGATAAATTTAATATTTCAAAAAAAATCATGAAAAATAAATTATTGTTATATAAGTATATTTATATTGATATAAATATAATATATAATTTTGAAATATGTTTTTGACATATATAAATAGAATACTAAATTTAATATATAAGAAATTTAGTGGAAATGGATTTAAAATATTTTAAAAAATATTATTAATTAATAATTTTCTAATTATTATCGATTAAAAATCATTTAATAACAATTTAATGACAAAAAAATCAAAAAAATTAATAAAAGATCTAAAATAAGTTGAAAATGTATCTCAAACTTCAAACGACCATAAATTTTGACCTGAGTGTCTTTTTGAGCTATAAAACATATCAAATCAAAGCCTGCGACGAGTTCTACGCATGGGTGACTGAAGGAAAGCTTGTGTCACATTTTTGGAGGCCAAAAAAGGCCCAGAAGGCCTCCAGAACTGAGTTTTTAGTCAGGATACAATGATTTGTTAACATTCAAACTAGTATAACTTCTGATACGGATGAGCTTTAGCCTTGTATCACATATCATATCGAATATTGTTTCATTTTCTTCGATTTGACTGGATGTGGAGTTGAAACGGGCTTCTGTATTATATGTTAGAATCGTTTTAACATTCTGTGGATTTTTAAATACACACACACACACACACACACATATATATATATATGTATGTATTTACTCATAAATATATATGTGTCTGTGTGTGTGTGTGTCTGTGTGTGTGTGTGTTGTATATATTTATGTATGTATTTTTTATTTAATTATAAACACACATAAAAAAAATATTTCATAAATGTATTTAAAACTAATCTTATAAGTATATATTAATATACATATAAAAATACATATTAAAAATTATAACTAAATATATATATATAAATTGTCACGACCCGTTCTCGGGGCCCGTGCTGTGACTACCCCAAGCCCGCCTTTCATAGGCCAGGGGCTGGTAACTGGCACCAAGGCGTAATTCCCGCTAAAAAGGGAAGGCATTTCCTTTGTAATGTAAACAAACACAACAGAGCTAGCAAAAAGAAGTAAACACTAAGTAAAAACTTGGTACACCAGTGAGTGCGGAAAAGTAAGTGGGCTAGAATACAAACCCAAACTAAAAGTAAAGTACAACTAAAAAAGGGAGTACAACAACTAAAAAGTAAAGCTGCAGCCTCGAGCCCTCCACTGGTACTCCCACCTGAAGGGTGGGTACAGATAGGCTCCACAGCTCCTTGGGTCCAGCCGTATGCTCTGAGTACGACCCACCCAGTGGTCCACCTCCAGGTACCGTCCTGCTCCGCAAGCCTCAACCACGATCAGCGCTATCTGTTGTCTACAACCAACACAACGTAGTGCGGGGATAGCCTGTGTAGGGATGAGTATAAGATACTCATTAGGGACCCCGAGACCCACGAAGGTCTCCTAGAATCCAAGAAGGATAATCCAAAAAGTAAGATACAATCACGAAGTAACATCCGTCACCACTTAGGTATATGCCCATACGTATACCTAAGTCATCAATTCTCATTCGGCTCCAACATCCGAGCCCAAGTACAACCCAGTCCACATAGGAAAACACATCCCATTCCACACAGGAAAGAAAAACGTAATCCACATAGGATATCAAGTCAAACTTATCGAAGATAAGGATTGAAAGTCAAGATTCATCTCCCACAGGTATACTTCTTCTTAAAAAGATAGAGATGATCAGATATTTCCACTAATTCATCTAAGTCGTCAGACCCACACATGATCGATAGGTACTAACCCCCGCAATGACCCACAAAGGATCGATAGGCAACTAACCCCCGCAATGACCCACACAGGATCGGACCCATATAGGATCTGTAGGCGCTAGCCCACATAGGACCGCTGAGCGCTGACCCACACAATATCTGACCCACACAGGATCAGTAGCACTGATCCACGTAGGATCTCTGAGTGTTGTAGTCATCGTCGTCTAATCCATGGAGGATTTCTGCACAGTAGTCATCGTCGAAACAGTCGCAGCCAGCTCTAGGGTTCCCGCAGACAGAAAGCTCGTTCGGGAGAGTCTGCTCCATGAGCCGAAGGGCTGATACATCAACTGACACATAGTCCGGAGTTGATGTATCCAAAAGTTCCGTATCGTCAACAGGAACTCAACGTCACAGAAGACACGTCATTCGGACGCCCGGTCTGAGAGTTATTGGCTTTCTCGATCCAGGGGCCTGGTTGGTTTTCAAATAAAAACCAACCTAACTGTACACCAACTACGTCCAAACCTTGATCGGAGTAAGCCTAAAGGTCTGTCTCACTTAGATGAATCCATCAATGTCGACGACACGTCATTCGGACGTCCGGAGCTCAAGTTATAAGTGTATCCGCTCCGAGGTCCCGGTTGGTTTCATGTACGAACCAACCCGGCCGATCCTAAAGTATTCATAAACCTTGAGTGTATTATACCGAAATTACTGTCTCGATTCAAGGATCTCTACGCATCTGACAATGCATCGATCGGAGGTCTGTAGCCCATGTTATGGGTAACAGACAAAAAAAGTCCAGTATTAGGGGGTTCGGGCCCGGTCCGACCCGGCCCGGTACCCCCTGGGTCAGCCCGAACTGGGTCGACCCGACCCGGGTCTGGGTCCGGCCCGCTTGGGAGCGGCCCGTCCTGGCTGGCGCAGCCCGTCCTGGCGGTCCGGTCGGGCGGCTCGGCCTGGGCAGCTGGTCTGGCGCGCTGGCACTAGCCAGGTGGCTCGACCGTTCGGCTGAGCGGATGGGGGGGGGGGGGGGGGGGGGGGTGGCGCCTGCCCCCCGTTTCATAACCGCGACCCCCATTATGGGGCTGCTCATGCTGGCCAGCCGGGGGTCATAACCCCTGGCTCTTCCCCTGTCCGTCCGGCCTACTGTCGCCGCCCCGGGACCGGCAAGGGCCGTTCACCCGGCTCGGACGCCGGCGGCCCCGAACCGGCCGCTGGTTCCTCTGCTCCACTGCGGCCTCAGTCGCGGCCCCACTCCGGCCGCGGTGTCTTCGGGCTTTTCCAACGCGGCGCGACGGCGCCGCACATCCTTGCCGCTCGTTCTCACGCGGTGCGACGATACCGCGTCACTTTCCTTCGAACCGCAACAACACAAAAAAAAAATAATAAGGGAGAAGGGTCGGCCGTGTTTGTGCGGTCCGGCCCCCTCTTGTTAATCGATATAAAATGGAAAAGATTCATGAAGAACGACAATAGAAGTAATCAGGAACAACAATTTAAATAAACCCCTACCTCATCGAAATCGTTGAGCGAGGGTTCATCGCAGAAATAACCGTCGCGGAAGAAGGCGTCGCAGAAGGAGAGTGTCGCGTCATGGAGAAACGATTCGTCGGCATCACGTCGTCGATCACCGAGGATCCAGCGTCCTTCATGTTCTTCGCGTTCTTCGTCGAGGAAAAAGAATAAGTTCTTCAAGCTCCTCAACTTTTCTCCAAATACTCACACAACAAGATTTCAACCAAAATAAAATAAGTTCATCACTTATTTTATTAACATAACTTAAGCATTTGAATTTCAAAAGTTGAATTAATTCCCTCAATTAATTAACTCAACTTTACTTATTAAATGGAGGGCTATGGAAGGTTAGGGAAGATGAAGGGGTGGGGTTCGTGTGGGCCCCAACACTCTCATAACCTCCCATGGGAAGTTGGGTGGTTACTCCAACTTCCACTCAATGGTTAAACCACTTAAAAGAATAAAAATTGTAACTCAATTTTAATTTTAACTTCGAAATTTTTTTAACAACTCCTCCCGTGAAAACGCAACTCCGGAAAAGGTGTTCCTAAGCAAATACCGACACTGAAAATTCATCGGTGACCTCGAAATTCGATTCCAAGCAACGGTTCAAAAGATAGAAAAACTGCTCATTTGTTCACTGAACATACCTGAGCTAAGCTTCAGATTATAATTCTGGGCACACTGGGCCTCAGAATCAGGTGCCGTCAAAAACTGTATTCTTGTAAAATCCCAAATAAAATTAAGAAAAAAAATTTCCCTTGAATTTTACGGGTCTTTACATTACTCCCACCTCAGGGCTCTACATCCCCATAAAGTTAAATCAAAAACTAGAGGAACAAATGTGGGTACTGGGCACGCATCTGAGCCTCCCGCTTCCAAGTGCTCTCCGGGAGGTTCTCGTGCTGCCATCTGATGCACACTAGAGGAATCGACCGTCCACGTAGGACCCGCTCTTATCGATCCTCGATCTCCACTGGGACCTTCACAAAAGTCTCCCCATCATCAATGTCCAGCTCCCCATGGTCAATGATATGCGTCGGGCCATGCACGTATCTCCTCAGCTAAGATACATGGAAGAGGTCGTGCACTCAATGAAACTGTGGTGGTAGAGCCAGGTGATATGCCACCTCGCCAAACCAGCTGAGGACCTGGAAAGGTCCGATGAAGCGTAGAGATAACTTGCCGCCTCAACAAAATCTACATAATCCACATCGAGGTGAGACCTGCAAGAAGACGTGGTCTCCATCCTCAAACTCATGTGGCCTCCGCCTCCTATCAGTATAAGACATTTGCTGGCTCTGAGCTGTCCTCATCTGCTCCTGGATGACCTGGACCTTCTCTGTCATGGCCTAGACCATCTCCGGTCCCACAAGTGTTGACTCCCCAGGGTCTGTCCAACACAGTGGTGATCTGCAAGGTCGGCCATACAACGCCTCTTATGGTGCCATCCCGATGGTGGAGTGGTAGCTGTTGTTGTACGCGAACTCTACCAAGGGTAGGTGGTCCTCCCAGCTGTGACCAATGTCGAGGACACATGTGCGGATCATGTCCTCGAAAGTCTAAATGGTCATCTCCATCCGACCATCTGTCTAAGGGTGAAAGGTGGTGCTCAAACGTAGCTACATCCCGAACACCTCTAGCAACCCCTTCCAAAGCCAGGAAGTAAAGCGAGCATCTCGATCAGAGATGATAGATTATGGAACACCATGAAGCCATACAATCTCCTGAACGTAGAGACGTCCCAATCTCTCCACTAATCCCTGCTCTCTGATGGGTAATAAGTGTGCCGACTTGGTGAGTCGGTCGACAATCACCCAAATGGAGTCGTGACCTCTGGAAGTGTGTGGAAGTCCAGTCATGAAGCCCATAGATATCCCATCCCACTTCCACTCCGTGACCTCCAATGGCTATACCAAGCCTGCTTGTACCTGGTGCTCTGCCTTCAACTGCTGGAAGGTGAGGCATCATGTAACGAACTCTTCCACAACCTTCTTCATGCCCGGCCACCAGTGCTGTCGTCTGAGATCCTGGTACATCTTCGCTACCCCAGGATGTACCGTCAAAGGGGAAGTGTGAAACTCTCTTAGCACCTCCTCTCGTAAATCAACTAGTACCAAGGTACGTCCTCTGAAAAGGATGTCATGCTCTCCTCCTAAAGGGAAACCATCAGGTGCATGCCCTGAGGATATCTGTGCACACCACGTCTCATAGTCGGCGTCCCCACGCTGTGCCTCTCTGACCCGCTACAGTAGTGGAGGAGTGACTGTGAGTGACCGAAGGAAGGATGCTCCATCTCTATCCACGAAGGATGTCTGCAAAGCGGCTAGCTGCTTTGTCGCCTCCCCAAGTAGTTGAATGCCCGTCCCCCTGCTGAGAGCATCGACTACTATGTTCCCCTTCCTAGGAGTATAGACTATCTCAAAGTCATAGTCCTGGAGGAACTTGATCCATCACCACTGTCTCAGGTTCAGGTCCTTCTGTGAGAAGATGTACCTAAGACTCTGATGGTCAGAATAGACTGCAAAGCGCTCTCCCATCAGATAGTGTCTCCACATCTTCCAAGCGAAGACCACTGCTTCTAACTCCAGGTAATGGGTAGCGTAATTCTACTCACGCTTCCTCAACTGACGTGATCCAAAGGTGATCACGGCTTGCTCCTGCATCAGGACACATCCGAGTCTGGTCCCTGACGCATCGCAGTAAACTACATATCCAAATCCCTCCTCCGGTAGCCTCAAGATAGGTGCTCTGGTCAACATCTGTCTCATCTCCTTGAAGATCTGGTGACAACAGTCTGACCACACAAAGGGTTTACCCTTCTTCGTCAAGGCTGAGAGTGGTGCTCCAACTCTGGAGAAATCTGGCATAAATCTTCGGTAGTATCCAGCTAGTCCCAGGAAACCCCGCACCTCTGTCACACTCCTGGGTGGCTCCCAAGCTAGCACTGCCTCGATTTTCACAGGATCCACTGCAACTCCCACCTCAGAGATGAAATGTCCTAAGAATTAGACCTCACGTATCCAGAACTAACACTTCCAGAGATTTCAATAAATCCGGTGCTCTCAGAGTGTGTCCAGTACAACCTGAAAGTGGTAGGCGTGCTCCTCCTTAGTCGTCTAGTATATCAAAATGTCGTCGATGAAGACCACGACAAATCGATCGAGGAATGGATGAATGATCCTGTTCATGAGGGCCATGAACACTGCTGGAGCATTGGTTACGCCGAATGGAATAACCAAGAACTCATAATGTCCATACCGACATCTAAAGTACGTCTTCTGCATTTCCTCGTCCCGAAATCTGAGCTGATGATAGCCTGACCTGAGGTCTATCTTCGAGAACCACCGTGATCCCTTGAGCTGATCGAAGAGGTCATCAATCCTTGAAAGCAGATACTTGATCCTCACTGTCACCTGGTTCATGCGATGATAGTCAACACAAAGTCGCAAGCTCTCGTCCGCCTTCTTGGCAAACAAAATCAGGGAAGCCCATGGTGAAACACTGGGTCGGACGAATCCCTTTCTCTGCAAGTCCTCCAACTGTACCCGTAGCTCTCAAAGATCAGTCGGGGCCATCCGATATGCTGGAGTGGATATCGGGGCTCTTTCGGGGTAGAGGTCAATATAAAAGTCTACCTCTCTGCGAGGAGGTAGTCCCGGAATGTCGTCGGAAGAAACGTCCGCATACGGATCCACCACTGCAGGAAAACCAGGACTCTGCGCGTTAACTTCTCCTAGGATGAGGCTAGAAAACTGATGAGTGATGGGATGTCCTCTCCTCTGCGGGAGTCCATCCTGTGCTGCGAAGGCTCCCTTCTCACTAGTGAAGGTGATCCTGCTCCCTTCGGTGTGTACACATCGCACCTTGCACCTAATACAGTCAATATGAGAATGTACTGTAGATAACCAATCCATGCCCAAGATGACGTCGTAAGGCCTCGACGCCTCTACAAGAATATCTCATCCGAAGCTCTCACCTGCTAGAGTAATCTCACACTGCCCGCACCAGTTTTTAATCGTCGAGTCAGCTCCCGTATGAGTCTCTAGCCGTAAGGATCGAGCCAACGGCTCTGTCGGAATCTCCGAGATCCGAACAAGGGCAGCGGCTATGAAATAATCACTCAATCTTGTGTCTTTAAGAACTGCAGAAAGGGTGGAATAGACATAGATAGTACCTCGAATCATCTTGGGTGTGCCGTGGTCATAGGCCTCCACTGCCTGAAGTTGTGCCTGTCTCTGCCCGCCAGCTCCCTCTGGTCGGGGTGGACCTCCTGGTGATGGTGGTGGTAGAGCCTCAAAGCATCTCCCACCACCTGCTGCTCGGCCAGCTCCTTTGCCTCATCCGACTGATCCCTGTGGAGTGCCACGGTCGACCCTCTACCTCTTCCTGGGTGGTCCCTCAATCGTCTGATGCTCCTCAGCACGGCGGGTCAGGCAGTCACGAGCCATGTGGCCCTACCCGCCGCATGCGTAGCACTGTCTGCCTCTCGAAAGACTGGCTCCGCGCTGTGTGCCCCGCCCTGCTGAGCCAGTTTCCTAAAGTTGTTGCCTAAGGGTCTGGTCTGTGTGGACACATGAGTCATCCGTCGACTGCCTGCTGCATATGACACTGCTACGTCCCACCCTGTGGTAGGTCCCTCTACTGATGAAGGCTCAACAAGGAAGCTCTCGATCAAAAGGGCTCACTCCAGTACCCCTGCTTGAGTCAGAATGCTGAGGGAGATTAGTGATGCCCTGATCTCTTGCATCAATCCCTGCTCGAAGGTCCGGGCCCAGAAGAATGGGTCCCGTACCATGTCCGTCGAGTAGCGCGAGAGATCGGTAAATCTCGCCGAGTACTGGGCGACCGTCAAGCTGCCCCGCCGTAGCTGAAGAAGCTCCTGGATACGCACCGCACGGAGGGTGGCTGGAACGAACTCCGAGCGGAAGAGGCTCTTAATGTCCGTCCAAAGGAGAGATTCCACGTCGTGCACCTGGAGCATCAAGCTCCACCATCTGCCTGCTGCCACGTGCAATAGGCTCACTGCGAGGATCACCATGAGGTCCGCTGGTGTCCTCACTAACCCAAAAACTCGCACAATAGCCTCCCGCCAATCCTCGGCTACCTGAGGGTCCGTCTCCCCGCGGAACCAGGGCAGTCACTGACGCTGAAACTCGTGCAGTGCAGTAAGGCGACGTGCATCGTCAGCGGCTGGGGCTGGTATCATCGGTGGCTCGGCGGGTAGAGGTACCGCCGGTGCCTCTGCTGTCGAAGGGCCCTGTACCAAGGCCTCGTCGCTCGGTGGGCTGTCGTCATGCACAACTATCGGAACCCTAGCTGGCCACCGTCATGGGGCATCCTAAAAAGAAACAGGTGCTCCACGGTCAATAAGTATACCTGGTGAGCTGACATAATGTAAACACAAAGAAAACTTGAATCACACATGTAATCAATGTTTTCGTGTATTAAGTCGAAAATAGGAATTCAGGGTCCTGGTGTACGGATACGTCGGCCGCCGCACCAACATTGGACTCCCTGGACTGATAAACACAACCAATACGTTTAACACTATTGCTTCACATAGAAGAAAGATTAGAGTCCAAAGTTCTGCGGTAGAACCGAACTCCTCTGATACCAATTTTTCACCACCCGTTCTCGGGGCCCGTGTCGTGACTACCCTAAGCCCGTCTTCTATAGGCCAGGGGCTGGCGACTAGCACCAAGGCGTAATTCCCGGTAAAAAGGGAAGGCATTTCCTTTGTAAAGTAAATAAACACCACAGAGCAAGCATGTAGAAGTAAAAAATAAGTAAAATCTAGGTACAATAGTGAGTGCGGAAAAGTAAGCGGGCCAAAATACAAACCCAAACTGAAAGTAAAGTACAACTGAAAAAGGGAGTACATCAACTGAAAAGTAAAGCCGCAGCCTCGAGCCGTCCACTGGTACTCCCACATAAAGGGTAAGTACAGATAGCCTCCATAGCTCCTCGGGTCCAGCCGTCTGCTCTGAGTACGACCTGCCCAGTGGTCCACCTCCAGGTACCGTCCTGCTCTGCAAGCCTCAACCACGATCAGCGCTGTCCATCGTCTGCAACCAACACAACGTAGTGCGGGCATATCTCGTGCATGGGTGAGTATAATCTACTCAATAGGGACCCCGAGACCCCCGAAGGTCTCCCAGAATCCACAAAGGATAATCCAAAAAGGAAGATACAATCACGAAGTAACATCCGTCACCACTTAGGTATATGCCCATACATATTCCTAAGTCATCAATTCTCATTCGTCTACAACATCCGAGCCCAAGTACAACCCAGTCCACACAGGAAAACACAACCCATTCCACACAAGAAAGCAAAACGTAATCCACACAGGATATCAAGTCAAACTTATCGAAGATAAGGATTGAATGTCAAGATTAAGATCACACAGGTATACTTCTTCTTAAGACGATAGAGATGATCAGATATTTCCATTGATTCATCTAAGCCGTCAGACCCACACAAGATCGATAGGTACTAACCCGCGCAATGTCCCACAAATGATCGATAGGTAACTAACCCCCGCAATGACCCACACAGGATCAGACCCACACAGGACCGCTGATCGCTGACCCACACATGATCTGACCCACACAGGATCAGTAGCACTGATTTATGTAGGATCGCTGAGTGATGTCGTCGTCGCCGTCGAATCCACAAAGGATTTCTGCACAGTCGTCATGGTCGACACAGTCGCAGCCAGCTCTAGGGTTCCCGCACACAGCAAGCTTATTCGAGAGGGTCCGCTCCACGATCTGAATGGCAGATACATCAACTAACTCATAGTCTTGAGTTGATGTATCCAAATGTTCCGTATCGTCAACAGGAACTCAACTTCACAGACGGCACATCATTCGGATACCTGGTATGAGAGTTATTGGCTTTTCGTTCCAGGGGCCCAGTTGGTTTTTAAGTCAAAACAAACCCAACCGTACTCCAACTACATCCAAACCTCGAGCAGATTAATCCAAAAGGTCCGTCTCAGTTAGAGGAATCTATCAAATTTGACGGCACGTCAGTCGGACGTCCGGAGCTCAAGTTATAAGCGTTTCCACTCCGAGGGTCCGGTTGATTTTGTGTACAAACCAACCCGGCCGAACCCAAAGTATTCTGAAACCTTGAGTGTAATATAACAAAATTCCAGTCTCGATCCAAGGATCACTATGAAACTGACGGTGCATTGATCGGAGATCCGTAGCCCATGTTATGGGTAACAAAGCGAAAAAGTCTGGTATTAGGGGGTTTGGGCCCGGTCCGACCCGGCCCGGTACCCCCTGGGTCGGCCCGAACCGGGGAGACCCGACCCAGGTATGGGTCAGGCCCGCTTGGGCGCGGCTCGGCCCGGCCCGGCCTGGCGGTGTGGTCGGGTGGCTCGGCCTGGGCAACCGGGCTGGCGCGCTGGCGCCAGCCAGGTGGCTCGGCCGTTCGACTGAGCGAATGGGGGGGGGGGGGGGGCGCCTGCCCCACATTTCGTAACCATGGCCCCCATTATGGGGCCGCTCATGCTGGCTAGCCGGGGGTCGTACCCCACGGCTCTTACCCTCTCCGGCTAGCCCGCTCCGGCCGGGCGGCTGTTGCCGCCACGGGACCGGCAAGGGCCGGTCCCCCTGCTCCGACGCCGATAGCTGGGAACCGGCCGCCAGTTCCCCTGCTCTGCCGCGGCGCGACGGCACCGCGCCCCTCCACCGCGACCCTGCTCTGGCCGTGGTGTCTTTGGGTTTTTCTAGCGCGGTGCGACGGTATCGCGGCTTGGTTCGATTTTCAAATGTGCGGCGCAACGGCGCCGCCCATCCTTGCCGCTCATTCCCGCGCGGTGCGACGGCACCGCGTCACTTTCCTTCGAACCACAACAACACAAAAAAAATAATAAGGGAGGAGGGTCGGCCGTGTTTGTGCGGTCCGGCCCCTTCCCGTTAATCGACAACAAGCAGCAAAGTTTCACGAAGAACGACAATAGAAGTAATCAGGAACAACAATTTAAATAAACCCCTACCTCGTCCAAATTGTTGAGCGAGGGTTCGTCACGGAAATAAACGTTGCGGAAGAAGATGTTGTGGAAGGAGAGAGTCACGTCGCGGAGAAATGATTCGTCAGCGTCGTGTCGTCGATCTCCGAGAATCCGGCGTCCTTCGTGTTCTTTTTTTTGAAGAAGAAGAAGAAGTTCTTCAAGCTCCTCAACTATTCTCCAAAGGCTCACACAACAAGATTTCATCCAAAATAAAATAAGTTCATCACATATTTTATTAACATAACTTAAGAATTTTAATTTCAAAAGTTGAATTAATTCCCTCAATTAATTAACTCAAATTGACTTATTAAATGGAGGGTTATGGAAGGTTAGGGAAGATGAAGGGGCGGGGTTTGTGTGGGCCCCACCACTCTTATAACCTATCATGGGAAGTTGGGTGGTTACCCCAACTCCCACTCAATGGTTAATCAACTTAAAAGAATAAAAATTGTAACTCAATTTTTATTTTAACTTCCACAAATTTTTAACAACTCCTCCCATGAAAACGCAACTCCGGAAAAGGAATTCCAAAGCAAATACTGGCACTGCAAATTCATCGGTTCCCTCAGAATTCGATTCCGAGCACTAGTTTAAAAGTTAGAAAAACCCGCTTGTTCGTTCCTTGAACGTACCCGAGCTAAACTTCAGATTAAAATTCTGGGCACACCGGGCCTCGGAATCAGGTGCCGTTAGAAACTGCGTTTTTGTTAAATCCCAAAGAAAATTAGGAAAAAATATTTCCCTTGAATTTTACAGGTCTTTACATAAATAAATAAATAAAAATATATATTAATATACAAATGAATATATATACTAATATATAAATAAATATTAATATATTTATATTAATCTATATCAATATACGAATAAATATAACTATATATATATAAATATATAGATATATCATTAAATAGAGAAAAAAACGAAATATATTAGAGGTAAAGGTGCATCCACGAAAGGGGGAGGTTGCAGGTTCGAGTTCGGGGGGAAGCAAAGTGGTGCTCGCGTGTGAGGAAGCGTGGGAAGGGAAGTGGGTGGGAGACCTCCTAATGCTGATGGGGGGGGGGGTCAAGCGATGTTAAATGATCTCCGTGCATTTTAATTATTTTTTATTTTTTAAATTTTATTTTTACGTTTATGAGTGATTTTTAAAAGCGCTGATAAATGTCCCTTTTATGAGTGCTAAAAAAAGTTATGATAAAGGTGTCTTTTATCAGCGCTTTTTTTAAGCTGATATAAGGGGCCTTTATCAGCGCTTTTTAGAGCGCTGATAAAAGGGACCTCCCCTATATCAGCATTGAGCTTTACATCGCTTTTTTAGCGCTGTTAAAGCCCATTTTGAGTGCTGATATAGGTCGTTTTTGTAGTAGTCCAATGAGGTAAGATACATTGGGTGCGACACAAGTAATATTTCATTAATGAATAATGTAAGAAAGGATTTTTACCTTATTTTCTTTAATATAAGTTGATATATCAAACCCTTTTATAGAAATAATAAATCCTAAATAAATCCTTGGCCATGGTTATTTATAGGGAAGTTCAGTTTATATAAATTCAATTGAATATAAATCTAACACATATGTTGATGAGACCGACATGAAACCTAATTTATTAGATATATCATGAGAAAGGGATTATATTACATATTAAGAGTCCATATATGGTATTATGTTGTTAAAAAATTAAATTATTTCCCTATTCGCGCCTTGACATATTGTAGGATGTGAACCATGGAATTTAGGATTTTTCCCTAATGCGATTAAGAGAGAGGCCTAGAGTGTTACCCACGATGTTTCTTTAGAATAGGGAATTCCCCTGTGTGGCCTTTTCGAACCATCGACACAGAGTAACCCGACTCCCCCACGAAGAGGTAGCACCCAGAGGCAACTCCACAGCAGGAGAATGAGCCGTTTCCAGCCGAGATGGTAGAGCATCCCGAGTGTAACAGCACAAAAGCGATGGTCTGTCACTGCGATCCATCAGCAGTTGGACCGCGCCTCAATTTTCCCACCCAGAAGAATCCGAGCGACCCGGAAAGGTAGATGGATTCAGTGGAGAGGCTCGCCCCGAAAGCAGACTCCCAGGAATCAAACCCTGCACCTCCAAAAGAACGACCAGTTTAGGAAACTCACTTTCACCACCACACCACCACCGAAGCGGCACCCACGATGTTTATATAGAATCTCATTTTATTAATATATTATTATTTATTGTTTTAAATTTTTAATAAATATTATTCCTACATGTGTTTTAAAAGTTATTTATCTTTGAGTGATCATATTTATTCTGTCAGTAGCTATTATAGAGAATATTACAAGACCAAAGTATCTATAAAAAAATTATATTCTATTTAGTGAGTACAATATTTTTTTAATGGTGAACAGTGAAGAGTTATTTATTTATTTGATAAGTAGTCATTATTCAAAGCTCAAAAATATTTTGGAGGAATATTAGACCATGTTTAATGGTTTAGTGAAAGATGATATATATTTAATAATATTTGGATAAATAATATTAAGTTTAAATTTAGAGTTTAGCCCATATTAGGAGTTAAAAGTAAAAATATTATTATTATAGACATGGGGTTCTAGAGGGATTGAAAAAATAATAATAGTGCATGAGAAACTAATATTTCATAACCCTATTAGAATATAAACCCAATTATATTATTTTTTGAGATCCTTAATTCATTTTGTGTTGTGAATAAAGAGACCCAAAGAATATCCTGTCAAAGCCCAATAGAGATCCAATTCCAATAGTGGTGTCAACAATTAAGAGTTATCCTCCTTAAACACCACTTTAATGTCTTATGATATCAAAGATAACTATTCCTTGAAGTGATTATTGAGGCGATCAATGGTGAATAACGCAAGATTTATAATATTCCCTCGAAGCACTGGGATTTTCCTACGGCAAAGTTCAGAGGTTCATAGAACACTTATGGATCATTTCTAGATGTAATATACTCTTTATTACTATATAAAAATTATAGTACAACATAGAGAGTTTGATAGATCCTTTAAGGAAAAAATGATTTCTCCCAAGTAAATTCTTTAGTTTCTTAAATTAATATGAAATAATATGTGATGATCCTTATCATTAGTACTTGAATTTATATATTGTTTGTATTCTTGATTCAATTCCATTGAACATGGAATTTATCATAAATTAAATATTATACAAATAATTGATCATGGGAAAAAGAAAAGGTTGTCAAGAACCAATTAATGCTTTTATAGTTCCTAGAATATAAAATATTTACTAGCACTAAGGGGGAATACAAACTTATGCGAGGCCTTAACAAAATGTTAATTTATAACAAACTGTATCTATAAAATGCAAATAAATTCCACCAATATTAAAATTTTTATATATATTTAAATTCCAAATTGAGAAATATTTTACATATTTGGTAATACAATCAATCAAAATAATGAAACAAATGAAAACAACCAATAAAAGAAAAAATATATAAAAAACATATCAATGTATATTAGAACTATGAAAAATAGAAAAGTCATACAAGATATAATGAATTAATGTATGATATATGATAGTAATTATCACTCTCAAATACCACTAGGAACTATCTCCACAAACCCCATGTCAACCAACATTCCCACTGTATAGCGTGTTATCTTCCCATATACAACATATGTGGGAATAAAACAACATGAATGTTCTATTACAAAACCCCCAATAATATACCAGGATAACACAAAAAAGGATATAAAAACAAGTAATATTAAAACAATATTTGGGAACATACAATAGTACTCATGAATTCATTTAATATTAGACAATTTTCAATTAAATGATTTCTTAAGTCCCCCAAGATTGTTGTAAGTCATATCTTGAAGGCATCCATATATTTCAATGCATCACTAAACCAACTTCACTTAAACATCACACCTTCATTAAATTCTATACCATATCCCTATAACTGTAGTGGGTAACCTACCTTATTAAAGGAATTTTAATCCAACTAGTGGAGTACAATCCCTTATAAGTGATCATGCATTAGTATGTTGGGGAGTATAAATTCAATCAATGGTGATCCACCCATGATACATAGTGGATAGCCCAAAGTGTATCAATTATAGGGTTAGTTGTGACCTATCCTAAGTATGTTTCAAATGGAGTACTGACCTCCATGTCTAAAATTAAGGCCACACCCTTAAAAATAAGAGAGTACATAAAAATTCATTTATTATATTAAGAGATTTTCCCTTTTTATAAGAATGTTTCTGGGGGAGAATCGACCCACATGTCTATTGAAAATTCCTTAATTAGACCATGTATTCACCAATTAAATTTTAGATACACAAATTACCTAAAATAAATCAAGAAAATATAGTATTATACCACCAGTATTTCTAAATAAACTTAAAATGAACTATTTGTTTATATGATGCTCATACAAGGAGGAGAGAATTCAAAAAACACCAGAAATGAGAAAGTACATTACAAGTGATTCAACATGTAATAGTGTGTGATTAATGTAGGGAAATTGATTGTGTACCACTGTAGCTAAGTCATTTCATGTCAATGTAAAAAATATTTCCTTTATACACCATATAATATCAGACACGAGGGTCATCAGAGGCATGTAATGTTGTAACATGGTTCTTGTCCTGTATTTGACATGGGTAGTGTTTCCAAATTCAAATTATGTGTACAAGGTGGGGTAGCTAGTGTGTACTTTTCTATACCAAAATTTATGTCCCATTCCTAGTAAGGAATGTGTTTTGAAACTAGACAACATGTTATATTTAACTCATTTTTAGAAACCTTATCCATTGATCAAACTAGGGATCATTGTAAACATTACTTGATGCATGTCTTGTGAATGTGTTTTCATCTATAAGATAACATTTGCTCGAGATCTATTTTTTTCATCACTACAACCACTATTTTATTCATTAATGGATGTTCCTAATAACAATACTCCTTTTATCTAACCTCCCATTACGGATGCTCCACTAGACATTTCCTCTTCACCTTTCATGTGTATCCAAGAAATAACATGGTCCTCAAGCTATCCAATATGTTACTAAATTCCCAAAATTACTTCCCATAATTTCTTTCATGCATGAGTTAGAACTAACCTAACCATACCTTTAATTGGATACCAATATGGGCCACCTTTAGACAAAATTCAACCATTTTGTTGGCTGAGAGTGGTCATTTATTAAGAGAAAAATGTGTAGAGATTAATATAAGGGATATCTTAATGAGGAAAACTACAGATGGTAATTATAGATTATTATATCATGTAAAAAAATTATTTCAATTTTTAGACTAGATTATGGGGGAGATGGGTAGTGGCTAGTGATGTTCCAACCACCCTCTGTTCGATCCGCAATCCTTGATAAGCATAACATAATCATTGAAAATTTCAAAATAATAACAATATTACATTGTATCAATAATTAAGGTAATAAACACAGATCATTAATTTTTTCTCAACATTATTTTTTGATAAATGTTAAAGGAAATAAAACATGGAACCCTGAATCTATGTAATTTTATATTCACTAAAAAATTGAATCATTCTTTCCTCATAATTTATGCTTTCCCACATATTCATTTTTAATTTCTTGTAAAACAATCCCTAATTACCAAATTACTCTCACTTCACGTTTTTCATCATTTGAAAATAACCTTATTTATAGGATTAAGAAATGTATTTATAGAGGTAAATTAAGTCACTCCTATTTTAATTTACTACTAGACATGAGGCCATTTAGAGGATCAGAACCAAGTTGTTAAACAAACAACTTTTAAGAAACTTCTCTTATACTGAGTCGAATCACATTGCCAGAATTTAGATTTGGAGATATGTTTAGGATATATTAATTATTCCATTTTTTCATGAACATGGGGAAAATATATATATTTAAAATAATAAATATATATTTATTCCTCCCATGTCAAAAATGAAAGGAAAATCTTACATGTTAACATTAATGAAAAATTTAAGTAAATATTTTGAAGGATATAATGAAAAATATGGGTCTTCAAATTATTATCACCTTTAATTATTTGTATCAGGAAAATATAAAACCACTCAAAAAGTGAGGTCACTATGCTTACATATTTTTCCTATTCTCCCATGAGTTATCTTAAATATTTATATGCCACTACAATATGTTCATTGATTGTATTAGTTTCCCTTATAAGGACTTCTTCAATCGATCCACATTCAACATTACATACCCCAAAAATGTTGTGTTATTATTGACATACACTTTGTTAAGTTTGAAAGAATGAATGAAAGGATATAAGGGATTGAATAGTAACTATGAAATTTTAAAGTTGTAATTCTTTAAAAAAATAAAAATTATATAAATCATAAATAATATTTTTTTGTAGTTCAGTCCAAATTTGACCTAGTCCACTCTTATAGTTCTCTACTAAAATATAGATGTATTTTAACATCCTTATTTTTATGGGGAATGATAACAATATATAAAACATAAATTTTCTAATGGATAAATAACCAGAAAGACTCTTTTACATATGTATAGAGAGTCATAACCCTTATAAAAAAATATGAGGAAGCTCTAAAATATCACAACTTTTAGAATCTTAGAGTTACAACATGAATAATAAGAATTAGTCTACATAAAAAAAGCACAAAATGATAGACAAAGTTTGTGTGACATAATGGAATTATTGTTAGATGAATAAGATCCAAGGAATAATTATATAATTAAAAAAGATATTCCCCATTTATGGTTATTCATTATTTTACAAGATTGTCTCTTTAATGTAGTAGAAATTAAATAATATTTAATTAAAAATTTAGAGATCATTCAGATGTTGAAACAATGATCAATCAAGAATTTATATATTATACAACACATTTAATGTTCACATCTTTTTTCTGAATGATAAAATATATTTTCGAATATGTTATCGATGATATTCTAAATATTCTCTTTGTACTGTATATAAATTATATGATGATAAAACAACTATAGAAAGGATGAAACAATTAGAGTAATAAAAATAGAGTGAAAATATTTTATCATAAATATAATATATTATAGAAATATTATAATAATTCCAAATAATTTTAATATATCATTTAGAAAATTTATAAAAAATTAAATAATTTGAAATATACCATTACAACCAATTACATAATGCTCATTCAAATAAATACATGAGTTTCACTGACAAGTTGACTATTTAAAATAAATTATAATCTCGCACTAAAATAATTGAAATTGTTTAAATATGTACTTATTTTTCTAAAATAACTAATAATATCACTATCGACATATAATGAAAAATAAAAAATATTTAAAACAATAAAATTATGTAATAAAAATTATATTTAAATATACAAGAAACATGTTTTGTATGTTTTCTAAAAATATAAAAATAGGAATTTAATAATCACTAAAAATAATTTTCAACACTGTATAATAAATTAAGAGAGGCTCCAAATAATTTATATTTAATTTAGGATCTAATAAAAAATGTATAACAAGAAAATAAACGTATAATAAAAAATTTTAATTAAAAATCATTATTCATAGGAATAGTTAAAAAATGAAGTAAAATAGAATTTGGTGTTCCAATAAAAGACACATTCTTTATGGTCAAAAAATTTCTAACTAATACTACAATACTTTTTGATCCGATGGTTGCTTATTTTTTGAACTGATGGTAGCGTATTTTTTGAACTGACATTATCATAGTTACTAGCCAACTATAGAATATATTTTGAACTAATAATAGCATAAATTATTAATTAATGGTAAGTATTTTTTACCCAATGGTAGTAGAAATTTTTCACTAACTTTAGTACAGTTTTGAACAAACAGTAGCATAAATTTTTAACAAATGTTCGGCGCGAATTTTAATGAACAAATACCTAAATTTTAAAGTAAAAATAGTAGAAGGTTTGAACTAATGAAATAATTAATTTGGAAAAAATGGTATCATAAAATTTTAACTAATTTTAGAATTAATTTTGAACTAACACAAGCATGAATTTTAAAATAATGGTACAATAAGTTTTGAACTAATGAAATAATTTTTTTTAATGGATTATTTTTTCAAAATATAAAAAAGATAAATATATCTTATTCAACACAGTAACATTCTATAAATCGTCATAGATGAGGATTGAAATAAAATAAATCATGAGAGGAATTATATTAAAAACATTGAATATTAGAAGATCACACACACAATAATCTCCCCATTTAATCAAACAAAACAAAATATAAACAAAAACAACCCTAATTTTGTTATATTAAAAAACCATAAAATTAAAATATAAAATATTTTTAATTCCCCCCAATTTCATAAACTAAAAAAAATAAAAAAATAAACACCCCAATGATATGTAGAGATAAAATTGTTATACTTCCAATATTTAAAAATGAAATTTAAAACAAAATCACCCTTCTTCAAATGATCCCCCAAAAAAGAAATCTAACATAGATATTTTTTATTCTTGATTTATTAAAATGATTTTATAAATTAAAAATTATATATGTATAATCATAATAAATAATAATTTATCAACATTAATACCAAAATAAAATAAGCTGATATTAATCCATAAAATTTGAGCATACAAACCAGTAGTATAAATATACTCGGATTCAATAGTAGATAATGAAATGCAAAATTTTTTCATATAAGGCTAAGAATTTAAGATCATTTATTGAAAATAAAATATAACTGATGCTATTTTTCTAAAAATATAGAGCCTCCAAAATCAAAGCCAGAATATGAGATTAAACCAAAATATTTATTTTCAAAATAAAACCAACTATTTTCAATAATTATTATAAAATATCTATTTATTCTTTTCACAACAATAATATAAATTTTTTATGATCATCTTAAAACCATGCACATAAAAAAACAATAAACAAGACATCCGGTCTAGATATAGTTAAATAAATAAAAAGAACTATAATTAATTTATTAAAATTAATATCAATAGATTTACTAGATGCAACAATATCTAATTTATAATTATTACTTTTAGGAGTTTTCAATAATTTAAAAGAATCGAGAGAAAAAATGTAAATCAATATTTTAAAATACTTTGATTGATTAAGAAATATTTAATAATTCTGTTTAGAAATTTGAATTCCATGATTGAAATATGATACATCCATTAATCTCATGCATAACTAAAATGAAATCAATTAGGTGAATTAATTATAATTTAATTCATTAGAATAACCAAAAAAATTATCAACTTAAATATTCACAATTAAACTACCATTAAAAAATATTTTAATAAAAATAATAGTATAGAAATTTCCTTTATTGAAACCAATAATCTATAAAAATCGAGATACCCTCTAACATTTAGATTGAGGTTCTTTTTGGAGACCATATATTGATTTAGATAACATAAAACCATGATTAAGAATTTTTCACTTCTTTAATATAAGGGGGTTTAATTGACATAAACTACATTAAATACAATACCATTTACGAACTAAAATTGGACATATATTTGACACAATTTATATCTGTTAAAATAAGAAAAATGTTTCAATATTATAATAGCCTCTAATATAGAAACAAGTGAAAATGAATCATAGAAATCTATACGTTATTGTTGATAATATACAACAGAAAATATCTTGATTGATTTTTGAAAATCTACCCCGAATTATTAGAATTGTTTCTATATATCCATTTTGTTATGATAACTTTAGTATCCTTATAAAATTCATCTAAATGAATTTTTTTTTTTGAAAAAAATAATTATGAACATATTGAATAGAAACAACCTAGTAATCATAATTTAATTCATTAACAAAATTATTTAGAATGTGAAAAAAATAAAATATGAGTTATAAATGAATTTTAAAGAAGTGCTTTTGGTATTTATTCTGGAACTTACACTCCTAGTAAAATTGTCAAAAATTTGATTCTTATTAATCCACCAGGATGTAGTATTTGATTGAGAGGCATCTGACACCCCCTAAAAAATAAAATATCCCTTGTTTTGTTTTCCAAAATAAAAATCACAAAAATAATCTTCATTATATTCAAAAACCACTTCAAAACATAACAAGATTCACTAAACATTATATACACAAAATCATTAATAGTTATGTCTTAATTAACATAAACTATATAATTTTTATATTAGAATAATAACCAATAAATATACCTTCAAGACATTTATCCACAAACTTATCTAAATCATCCATCAAGATAAATAAATTACAAGAGAAAATAAAAATAAAAAACCATTCATTTACCACAGTTAATAAATTCATAATGGGTTATCCTAAATAATGGTCTAACATAGACATTATTCATGATATAGAAAAAATATTAATATATTCTTCCCAAAAAATATATGGGAAAATATTCATTAGGTATAGTTCGAACCATTTTTGGTATATTTCTCTTTCCTATTTCTTCAACACCATTTTCCTTTTGGGTTCTAAGGGAAGAGAAATTATGAAAATAAAAATTTTATTTAAATGAGTTTTTAAAAAAAATTAACAATCTCAACACCTTTAACACTTATAATGAATTTTTTTAAAAAAAAATCATTTTTTGAGCTATCTTAGAAAAGGAAATAAATTTAACTAATTTTTCATGCTTATAAGAGGAAAAATAAACTCATGAATCTCTACTAATATAATAAATAATAAAAATTCATCATTTCCGCTACACAAACTACTAGTTTTTACTAGAACAAAGAAATCAAGATGTAATAATTCATGCAATATATTAGAAGAAACATGATTATATGATTTAAAAACACCCAATGTTTCATACCTGTTAAGCATGAATCCCAAACAAAACCATTTCTTACCTTTATCTTGGGTAAATCTAGAACTTGTCTGTTCATGGAAAATTTATGTGTCTTCTCAAAATTATCATGTCCAAGTATTTTATAATAGATAACATCATCTATTTCTATACTCTTGAGACACTTTAAGTTAGGATTTTATAGATCTTAATAATTAAAATGAAAAATATGATACATTTTATACACATAGAAAAACATTAATTTCTTTAACAAATAATCTTTTATTTTATTCAAACATAACATACACATTATCATCAAAACGTTTTGAGATACTTATTTGAGTACGATTAAGACCTAGAAATATAGAACTATAGATATTTAAAAAATATTTCAAATACCTACATCATATAATACTTTAATATGAAATTAGAATTATCTATAAAATTGGTAAATCATTGATCACATTTGATATCACTCAGGAAATTGGATAGGTCATTGTTCATGCTTAAATAATTACCATTATCTATGTACCTTGTTTCCTTGTGATTATTAAGGTAGTTATAATTCAAATATTGATTAGAGAATTTTTTTTACCCATCCAATTTTTGATCCAACTGGGATAATAATAAAAATTTTATGTACTTAAATTGATTTTAGAAATTTAATGTAAGGTACTCAAGAATAATTGTTTTTCCAAAATAAGAGATATATTATAGACAATATATTGAGGAAAAATAAGATAATATTAATTAAAATAATTTATATGAAACCTATAATCAAAAAAATTATTAAAATAATCATTTCAAGCAGAACATTTTTAAAAAGAATTTTTGTATAACTTAAGAATCTATGGATTACAAAAAAACCATTTTGTCTTTATTCAGTTTCATCATAGACATAATATTTTCATTTTTCCCTTGTAAAAAAATTTATAGTATTTATTTTAAACAAAAATTTACCTTCTCTTAATATCATTCTCATTATAAATAGGCTTAAAATCATTATAGATCCTACCTTTAGAACATCAATCAAAATGTATTATTTTCTCCTTAAAACCACCTTTATGTTTATTGACTTTCATAAATTCCACGACTATCTTATTATTTATAGTATTTATTTATTTATAAAATTGATCAACTCTTAAAAAATATTATTAAATATTTTAATTTTCTTCATAAAACTCATCAAAGCTATAATAATATTGATTATAAAAAAAACTAAAATTAAAATCATTACATAACTAATTTTTATTTTTTCCTTCAAAAATAGTTTGGATGAATATTTATCACTTATTTAATCATCACATGAATCATATTATTGAATCTAACTCTATCTATCTTGATAAACTTTCTTTATTTATTTCTTGATTTTTTTTCATTTCATTCTTACTTCCATTTTGTAATGTTAGGTTTAATGTGACCCTTATATATACATCCGTAGTAGGTTATGTCAGGTCAATATATTGTACCCTTCATTTATTAAAATCATTGTTTTGATATTTACATGACCACTTCTTGTACATTTTTATTTTCTTTACAATATTATAAATCCCCTAGAATATATTTTTGATTATCCATTATCACAATTATGTTCCAAATATTTAAAAAAGTTGTGATAAATATTTATAAAAGATTTTAAAGCAATACATTTCATATTATCAATATATTATTCAAAAATATTCTCCTACTCATGTGAGTATTGTAATAATGATTCAATTGGTTTATACATTTCATACTCTATGTGGTTTTTAAATTACTCTATAACTACCTTATTTTCTTGAAACTTATTTTATAGTATGTGAATAGACATTTCAATAGTTTTTCGGATCTCTATGGTTTCTACAAGTTCATTTTTAAAACTCACTATGCAAGTGAACCATTAGAACTAGTGGTTCAAATTATCATCTATGAAGAAAATTTAATATTCCAACTTAGATTATAGACTTCCATGTTTTCTTCTAATCACCTTATGTGTTCCATGATGTGTCTCTTGAAAATTATTTTAGATCTTGTGAGCTATTTTTGAAGAATATTGATGACTAAAACACATTGGTTGATAGAAAAGTATAAAATATTAAAAATCCTATAATTTAATGTATATTTATCAATGATGTTTTCTATATGAATGTAGGGGTCAGAATCAGGTAATTTGAAATGTAATACCTTTTTTGTGATCAATGATCAATTACTTTATATAATATTCTATTTTCGTTTTCTAGTAACCATAATTATTACCATCGAAATAATGCTGATTTGGAGGAATCCACTGATAGTTAGAATTTATTTATTCCATTTTAATAAATATTTACCTTATAATATTAGGGAAAGGAATTGGTTAGTGCAAAAAATAAAATAATAATAAGAACAAAGTTAAATGGAAAAGTCCAAAAAGAATGAACATGTAATACCCAATTTTAAGTATCAAGAATAATAATAATATATTATAATATCCTTAAGAAGGTACACCCTCTAATAAAATTTTTTTTGTAATAATAAAAATATTATAAAGATAATCTATCCTTAATAAGGTCCACCCTTAGATACAAATTGGTAGGTCATATTGGATGATATAAAAATGGGGGGGGGGGGTTTAATAGGCCTTATGAAAATTTTAAATTATTTCACGTCTAAAAATTATAAATAAAATATCATTATGTAGGAAATATTTTTATCTTTCTATTGAATATTTATAGTCAAATTTATATTGTGTGAAACCCTATATTAAAAATGGTTTATTTATTAAAATTTGAATTTCATACTTTTAACTCTTCTTTAAATAGAATAATAATAAATGTCCTAATCCAATACAAGTGGACCTAAAAGATAATATTTTATTACTAAGGTTTTTTTTGTTTGAAATACACTTATCCAATAGAATTACGACACATGTTAGTGTAATTATAATATCATGTTTACCTTTAATTATCCTATTTACTTTTAACCGTGGTAAATAAAAGTCAAAAGTTACTTTTTAGAAAAAATTATTTTCATATTATTGATCCACATTTTACTTATTGATATCAACTATGTCTCTTGGAATTTTGAAATTCAACTCACAGAATTGGTAAAATTATTTTTTATGAAAATTTGCAAATTCTTCTAGAAGGTGGGTAAAAGAGGTAAAAAAGTTCAATAAAATTTAATAAATATAATTTTTTTATAAAAGGGCTCCAATGAATTATATTGAAATTATATTGTTATTATATATCTCTTTTGACATAAAATAAATTTAAATAAAATAAATAATTATTTACATAAGAATTTGGTTTTGAATAATAACATTGTGTTTTCACTATTCATTAAAAATTTAAAGTTTTCAAATAAATACCAAAAAATTAAGCCAAATATGATTTTGATATTCAATATTAAACAATGAAGTCTATTTTACCAAATTCAAAATAGAAGTGTTTCAGTAATTAATTTAATATTATGCCTCATTGTTAAAACCAAAAAGTGTGTTTTAAAAAAATAAACACTATCAAAAGATTGACATGTGTTTATGTCAAATTTAAATGTGAAATTACTTATAATGACCTAAATTTTTTTTAATGATAAAATTATAATCTAATTATAATTCAAAACATTTCAAATGCATAATTTAACACTATAAATTATTTCGATTAAATTTTTTTTCAGTTAAAACATAGTATTTTTCACTATTCATCAAAATATGAAAGTTATAAAAAAAAGTACCAAAAATTTATCCAAACTAAATTTTTATATCCCAATTCTAAATAAAAATTTAATTTCCATAAATTGAATATATAAAAGTTTTATATATTGGTTTTAAAATGGGTTCTCTATTAAAAGGCTGTAAAATTGATTTTTTTTTGAAAAATAATTTTTTTATCTGAAAAAAATGAATTCGTTCTTATAATATATATATGAAATAGATAAAATGGATTTTAAAATTATATATAGTATATAAGATTCTAAATGTAGTTAATACTATTCATAACCGCTTTTTCAATGGCTAGTTTGGTAAGTTGTGGTACGCTCGAACTTGGAGTTGCGGGTATCACAAGATGTTGAATTACATTAATGAGATAACGTACTAGAAATCTTGGGGTGTCACAAGTTATGCTCTAATGAAATTATTATGATACTTATATGTTTTCCATAGTCTGTGATTTGATAATTTTTTTTGATTCCCATTTCATTTCATGGGCTATAATAGGAATTTTATGAAATAAATCTATTTTTTTTGTTTATGATAAGATATAATTTTTATTATCTTTTGGCACATGTATTTATGATTTTATTATATGATTTTTTGGTCCTATATGTCCCTAAAATTCATTGGGTAAAGATATATTTATCATGAGATAATTATGGGAAATAATTTTATGAGCTTGATCCATAATGGGAAATATGTGTGTCTTGATCAACTATGGGAAGATGTGAAAACCTGATCCACTATAGGAATATGGGGGAAAAAGATCCCATATAAGGTAAGGACAATAACTAGGGATATTTTTGTGTCCCTCCCCATAGGTTTATTCCCTATGAAGTGATCGGATATGTACTTCCAGTGATCCTTAACATAATGTGATTGCTTTATATGCTTATGTGTATAATGAACTAATATATTTTATTCCTATGCAATTAACACAAGGTTCATGTTCTTAATTATATTATGATTCATGTATTATTATATTTAAATCTATATTCCATGTATTATTAGTTTTATCTTTGATATTAAGGGTGTGATATTCAAATGTAAATATCATCTTCTCGTATACTTTTGTTCATTTTATGGTTACATATTTTATTTATTTTCCCTTATTGAGCACTCGAGCTCACCCTTTGTTGTAATTTATTTCCATAGGTAATGAATAATGATTTTAAGTAGGGGTAATAAATGGAAATATATTTAAGGGTGATGTTGGATACATTTCACCAAACTATAATAATCTGTTCCCAGTTTACAAAGACACCAAACAATTATGGTCCTTAGGATTGATTTTTTGTAATGTGATGATTATTCATGTAAAAAAATGTAATATCCATGTATGTAATGTTTGGGTCATTATAGTTTGTATAATATAGAATGTTTTATGTAGATTTGTAAACTAATATGAGAAAAATATAGTGATATACCTAGGTATATTTTAAAATACATGTAATGGGATGACTCTAAGGATAAATATAAGGATGGGTTAATATTTTAGAAAATTTCATTGAATTATAGTAAAGGATAGAGTGAGTGGTTTCCTATAAATACATCCCTATATGGATACTACAATTGGATGCGTCTTTAGCACATATACACATAGGGTTTAATCGAACACAACGTATTGATATAGTCCCGATTGGGAACTGGTGTACGATAACATTCCTTACTACACACCTAGATTGACACTCCCAAGGTATATGCTTTAGAAATTATCAAACTCTTTATAAGCCATAATTAAATATTTTAATAGAATAATTATATGATTATCCATGTATAAACCTATTATTTCATCATTAAAAAAATTAGGTTTCAAAATTTAGACATCCTCTAAGTGATTTTCATGAATATATGTGGTTTTACAGTATAATAAGTGTTCCTCACAATAGGATTTCATGTTTTATCCAATGGTGTGGACTAGATAGAAATACTTTAACATTAAATGTTTAATATTCTAAATGTATGGGAATTATAAAAATAAATGTCCTAAGTGGGAATCTCATGAAGAGAATTAGGAAGGTTGTATGAGTGTTGTATATAATATTGAAGATAAAGAGACCACAAACAACATGTGAAAGGTATGTGATGTTCTTATAGTATTTTTTACATTAAACAAATGATGAAAGATTAGATTGAGGTTAAGGAACCTTAATACATGATTCATATGCCATATACTGGGAAAGTGGTATTAAGGGATATGTTGATGATGCCTGAATAATGGTATAATAAAAAAGTTAGACGACCGAGGGGTATAGATTGTGTTATATTAATTATAAAGAATATAAGTATTGTTTGTAGAAGTTTCTATTTATGTGTTTTTATTAAATTAAAGGGTTATATTACAGGAAGGTAACTCTTAAAATGTCTTTAAGGATAAGAAAATTATGTATAATATTGATAAAAAGATTATAATGTGGATAAAATAATTTGGATAGTATTTGTTACAACATAAATGATAATGTATTTTTTGAAATAGTTATATATGTTATCATTGATGAGTTTTTACAACATTTTTTGATTCAATTAATATAACAAATAATCTATTGAATAAAAAAACATGCATGTCTCAAAAAAGGATTTATGTTAATTTAGGATATGACAATGTTTCATGGGAATATACGATGAGGATATTTACATGTATGGAATGTGACAACCAAGAGTTACTTTGTGTTATATGGGGGATCAATGATAAAATAATTTAGTGTCCTTTATAATGTTTTTAAGTTTTATCATTCAGAAGGGTAATATGGTTACCCATTTATAGAATGTTTATATTAAAATTTAGACGAGGTTTTTGAGACAAAATTATTACCTCATAATTTTAGGATTTATTCATATTGGTATCCTCTTTTATATACTCCATGGTGATGAATACTAAATTAAAATTGGATGAACTATCATTGATGTCATGATCTGTTAGTGCTTTATGAATAAAAACATTCACCTTCTTTGTTTGGGGAAATAGGTGAAATGGAATTTGGTAAATAAATGAAAAAATGGTAAGATTTCTCTTATGAAAGGGAATATAACCATGTAAGTATATATTCTTGTGAAAAAATTATTCATCTTTAGGAAAATGGTCTTGGAATAAAATATTGTTCTATTATCACCATTTTTTATTATATTAATGACCTATATCATGCTTCTTTATTTTATGGTTTTTTATTTTTAACATTAATTAGATCAACCAATTTCTTATGATTAATGTTATTCAATAATATGTAAGTTTTTTTATGATTTTATTATATTCAAATGTTCTCACTTCTCACCTATGTTCTACTACATTGAAACCCAGTTATGTGTTACATTTGGTAACTATAATGTTTCCAACATTTACTTTTAAAAGGTTGTTGTATTATTCATTTTTATGTATGTTTCTATGAATATAACTTTAAAGTATTAATCATATTATAACCTAGATGAATTTAGAAAGAGAAATTCAATTAGGGAGGGGGGTTGGTAGAATGTAACAATCAGATATTTTGGGATTTTTTTAATTAATATTAAATTTATGATATTTTTTCCTTCACACAAAATAGAAATATATATTTTTTATATAGAATAACTATAATTAGACTATATTATATGCTACACCAAGTTATTTTTGTGCTCGAAAAAACCCAAACATTGCTTTCGTTACATGCAACATTGAGATTCTACGAAATATAATTTTATTATTATAAATATTTAAAAGGGATAGTTATACCATTTATATTAAAATTAGTAATTAGTAATAATTTTTATTTAAATATTATATATAATTGTTTTATCAAAATACTACAAATTGATAATAAAATAAAATTTTTCTAATGTCTTATGTTTGAAAATACAATTTTTTAAAATGGGCTTCTTTTTATGCCCTTTTTGTGAACAATAAAAAAATTAATTTGACAAAGTTTTAGAAATTGAATTAGAGAAAATAAAGTACATATATTAATTAAAAATTTTCAAATTATCATAGTATTTTATTTTTGTTCATTATGATATTTTTTTAATTTTTGGATGACTAGTAAAAAATAATGAATTTTAATTAAAAAATCATTTCCGTATTATTTATTTACATAGTTAAATAATATTATAATATGAATTAAATTTTTAATTATATAAATTTTTCAAAATTAATCCAATGTAGGCCATTATGACCTATTTCACATTTATATTGTATATAAAAACATTTAAAAACATCTGAACTTTTCTCCTTAGAAACCCACTTTATCGCCACATTTACAAGATTAGATTTTAAATTTATTTTTTACACTTATGTGAATTGAATTTAAAAAAGAGGACATAAATGGTTATAATAAGAATAATTTTTATAGTCTAGTAATATCAATGGTGTTTTTGAATAAAAATATAGGTGAAAAAAATTAAAATTAATTACATCGTTTAAGGAAAAACAAATCTTAACAAGTGAAATCCCCATAAACATTACATCCTAAATGAACAAGAAACTATTTCCAAAATTTATCTGATACCCATATATAGAATATATACCCTATGTTTTTTAATTTAATGAGTTAGTGGGACACATTTTCATGAATTTTACTGGCATAAATCTTTATGTAATGAAAAAGACAAAAAAAGAACATTCCTTGCGTTTAATATTTATAAGCCTATAAATTATTAAAGTGGCTACATAGATTCAGTTATAAAAATAATTTTAAAATTTTAATGTTTTTATTAAATCATGATAATTTAAAATTAATTTTTATATATTATATAATTACATTAAAAACTTATGAAACACTAATTCATGGATTATTTAGTTAATAAATAAATAAAACAAATGATGCTTAAAACATCAAATGTAATGTAAATTTAATGAAAAATTGTGTTCCATTATTTTATTGATTAATATATAATATTAAATGTATGTGAAATAAATTTATTTTAATTACAATAATACTTTTAAATTTTTAAATTTAAATCATGTAAATAATTTAAAAATTGACTTTAATATTATTTTATAATAAATGAAATATTAAAAAAATAAATAAGATTATTAAAAATAGTATGAAATTAAAATTTACTTATAAGCTTTAATAAACATAAAATATGTTATATTTATGGGCCAATATATCTTGTATAATTAGCATCTTTACCTATATATAAGAATAATATTGTTAGCACGGTTTTGGTTAAAGAGTTTTTTTTTGAAATTTACATGTAGTTGTTTTAAAATTAATTTCCAACACACATGGGATTTAATTTTAATAAATAAGATATAACATTTATATTCTAGTGGGTATATATTTTCTAATAAATATAACTTTAATTTATTCTTATTGGTTAAATTAATTACGTAAAAAACTAGTTTTCTTAATAAAACAACAAAATTGAAAAAGTGGGTAAACATAGATGTTAAAGAATAGAATTATAAATATAAACTTATTTATTTGTGGTGGAGTTTTTTATAGGAAATAAATTATCATTAATAAATTATTTTTTAATTTTTTAAGAACATGATGTAAGGGTTATATCTGAATAGTTTTGTTCATTTGGTATTAATGAGAAAACCCCTCCTCCTCTATAAAATGCCATTCAATCTTTCTCTTCCTTAAAGATCTCATGAATCATTGGATTATAAATAACCTTCCAATATAGGATCTAAAACACTATAAATATATCCTATAATCCTATATTTTAGTATAAATACATCCATGGAAGTCCATTGGTGTAATCCAGGTGGAGTTGGCCAAAGAAGAGGTAACACCCTTCCTCAAGCTCGTATGTTTTTTTTCATTCTCCAAAAAAAATATTATTATTCCATGCTTATATAATAACATATTTATATTAAATAAACTAATATTTTGTTATTATAAATTTTAAACACATAAATACTCTCACTTACATCAAATAGGTAACGAATATACTGTTCTTGTGCAAGTCGAACAAATGCCTCATGAAATAGTGTTGTTGGTTTTTCCGTTATAACCTATTATGGTCGAGAAATATGATTTAAAATATTATTTTAAAAGAAATATATGATCTTTACAATATATTTATTCTTTTATAATTCTAATATTGAACATAACTTCAAGCTTTCCATTTTTTATAAATAAGATAACTGCAATTTTGAACGTTTGGACTACAGCCTCCTTAAATCGATGTGATTTGTTCACACTTTTCATGATATGAATTATGTGTTATTTTAATTAAATTATTTGATATATATGACATAATAATAATATAATTATGTTATATATATAATGTTATTTCATTTACATTCATTATTTCAATAAGACAATAAAACAGAAAAAATGTGCATGCATATGTACGACATACCATCTCCATGAACAATGTATTCCATTTCATATTTTAATATTTTATTAATTATTATAAATACTTATATAATTAACATATATGATATTTATATAATTTTTTTCATTATATAAATAATTAAATGCTATTCTAAGTAAGTAGATGAATAATAACAAGTCCGAGCATATACAAAAAACAAGCGGATATTACCCAAAATGTTATATTAACAAGAAAGTTTTAATAAACGAGTAATATAGTTTCATAAAAAAATATTATATGGTATGATATATAATAATATGGTTATTTGATATATGTATAATATAATTATACTTATTATATTTGAGGTTTGAATGCGTAAAAATAAAGTCAAGACTTAAGGTAAGGGAATTTCATCTCACTTTTTATTTATGTGATATATATGCCATATTCACCACTATCATTTCTTTTGTGGAGAATATACTACCCTATAAACTATAATATCATTAATTTAATTTACATAATGATATAAAAATATTTAAATGATATTCTATCATGTAAATCCTAATCGAAAAGTTACTCATGTAGTAAGGGTTTTCTCATTTCACTTTTTTTATGTGATACTTACACCATATTCACCTCTCATTTCATTTTATGCAGTGTATACAATACTAATGAACGTATTATATGATTATTATAATTTAATTTATGTGTATATATGTATCAATTATATTATATATATTTAAAGGGGTTTATGGTTCAAAAGTTACCAAATTGTTAAATTAATTTTGTCTCAATTTTCATTCTTTGAGATACATTCCAAGTTATGAACCTTTATTTTCTTATAGGTGTATAAACTCTCTATAGAAATGTTATATCATTAATAGAATTTTTAAATGATATATTAATATTTGTGTAATAATATTATCTCAGGTTTATTATTAGTCAAATTTACTGTAGGGGTAATAGTTTATTTCTACAATATCATCGTCTATCAGGATTATTTAAGATTTTTATTTTATAGATTAAATGTTGTTATCCATAACTCAATACCATTGATGATTTTTTTAACTTCTATTTATTCATAATATCTTCATTTATTGTTACAATTCTTCCACTTATTGGTACTTAAGAAAAATAATAATGTTTTTTTAATAAATTCTGAAATTATTTATTTCTTCAGTTGGGAATCTTTTTTAATCACATACCATGTTTTCTAAAAACATTAAAAAATATTTTGAAATGATCACTTAAGATAATTATCAAGGAAAAGGTATTTAAAGAATTTTTTTATAATTCTTTTAAATGTTTTTGAAATAACCCTTTACATGTTTTCAAAGCTATTTTCAAGGGAAAATTTAATTAAAATATTTTCCATGATTCTTTATATTTTTTAAAAGTATTTTATAGAAAACTACGTTAAAAGTGATTAATGTTTTAAAATGATTTTTTCAAATTTGAAAATATATTCTCCTGAAGAAATTTTTTTAAATTAAATTATAAATACTTTTTAAAAAATAATTTTTTTGAAATTGTTTTATGAATATTGTTTTAAATGAAATGCTAATTTCCATAAGAAATGTTCTACCTGATATTTTATAATATGTCTCTACATAAGATGAAATAATTTATCAATGTTTATGATTTAATGGTAATATGATCTAGGTTTACTATTTTTATTCTTTCATTAATGGTTTATATTTTTCTTGAAAGATATTTATGAAACCCGTCTTAATTTGATGAGTTAGATACTTTTGAAACACTCTTCTTTTCATGGGTTATTCTTTGATGAAATTATTATGGGACATATATATTTATCATAGGTAAATATATTATGAAATATTTAATATTCCCATTACATTTCTTGTGTTGTGATATAATATTTATGAAACCCATCTCATTTTATAGGTCATGTTATGATGAATGTTTTATTATCTTGTGTCACATTATGTATGTTTTATTATATGATGGGTGGGACCAATATATCCCTCAAATTCATGGGGAAAATATTAATATCTCATGATATAATCATTAGAAAAAAGTCAATGGGATTGATCCATAATGGGAATTAGGTGTGTCCCAATTCTCTATGAGAAGATGTAGAAACCTGATCTATTATGGGAAGATCGAGAAGCCTGATCCACTATCGGAAGATGTGGAAACCTGATCAACTATGGGAAGATTAGGGTCCCTATCTACAATGGGATGATAGGGAAACCTTATCCACTATGGGAATATGGGGAAACCCAATCCACTATTTTAAGATGGGGAAACCTGATTCATGTTATGTAAAGGATTGGAACTAGGGATGGTGGTGGGTCCCACCCATTAGTTCTAGACCCCATGTAGTTCCTTGATAATTTTTGGAAATGAGAATTGACATATACAGTGTGTTTTTATTTACTTTTGTGTACTCCAAAAGTATATGGATTATGCCTATGAAGGGCACATATCATTCATATTCTTGGTTATATTATGACTCATGTATTTTTAACTATAAATATTTTTTATCCATGTCTCATGATTATGATCAGGTATATATAGGGTATGATATTCAAATTATATTGTCAAGTTCTCACACCCTTGTGTTAATGTTACAGTTACACATTTCCTTTATTTATACTTACTGGACATTAGAGCTCACCCAATTATTAGGTTTTCATTCCCTAGGATATGAATAATAATTTTAATTAAGGGTAATAAAGATAAATATCATTAGGGGATATGTTGAAGATCTTTCACCAAACTTGAATAATTTGTTCCTAGTTTCCAAAAAACTAAACTATTATGGTCCTCGAGCTTGTATTTCTGTAATTTTGTGAATATTTTACTTAAATTATGTAATATATGTGTATTTTAATTTTATTTAGATATAAAACCTTTGACCAATAAATTCATAGTTATGTGGTTTGGTTGTGTGGTGGGTTGGGGTGTTACTCATCATGTGAGGGAGGGGGAAACGGAGATAAATATCTCACCAGGTCGGAGTCCTTTTCATGGTTAGTTAATAAAACATAGGATTTGTTCCTATTCATTGAGTGGGGTCTTGGTGGCTACTGTGAATTCAAAATGTACTAGAATACACAATAGATAATGGTTTGGTGGTATTAAAAATAGTTTAATGTAGTTCCAACTATATTCGAATTTATGAGATTCAATCATGGAAAAATTAAATCTACCTTTGACTGGAGAAAACATGGTCATTTTACTGAACTCTACACCATATTATATTTTGGTCAACCATACTTTATAAAAATAGGGTGATATATTTAATGTTGGGACTTTCCTTCTTTCCATTTGAACCATAAACAAACCATATCATTCTTACAAACCTACAAACATTCATTTAGAGACTCCAAACATGTCAGATCCTTGAGATAAATTCTATTAATTCAATGTTCAATAGATATTTCCTTCTAATCTAGTGGTGGATGATATATTATTCAATATTTATTATTTGGTGGTTCTTTGATAATATTAATAACAGTAGGGAACTCCAGACAGACTGTTTTATTTCTGAAAATCATTGGATTATCAGACCATTAGTTCTTTCAGTGATTAGTAAAAATTAACTTAAAGGAGATAATAATTGATAGAGTGGCTAATGGGGAAGGGAAGTTCATCACATGTGTTGTATTTATATTTTTTATTGTTATATGATACTAGTATAATTTGTTATTTGGTATTGAAATTTTTAAATATCACTAGAATAACATGATGGAGAACATGGTAGAGAATATATGCGAATGATGTCTGGAGCGACCCTTAATAATTTGTATTAACTAAAATCCCCAAAATTAAAGACATTTTAGGAATTTTTATGTTGAAATGGAAACTTTTTTACTATGAATTAATTTCCATTGAAAAATTATATTGTTGTTTTATCTGAACAATGGAATCAGATCCCATTCTCGAATGAGAATTAATGATAGTAAACAACATGATCTGATTGATTGTTCTAGAACTAAAATGATTATTTTCAATAGTCCATTTTTTAAATTCATATATATAAATATAATGTTTATAATTTTATTGTTACTAATTGAGTGCATCTTTGGTATGCAATGCATGTGTAACTGAGAATGTGGCGGCAATAGTGATGTGGTTAGATGAGAAATTAAAGGGACACTCATAGTGGATGGATTTCATGCTATGTTCGGTAGTGCTAGATGATGTAACATGGGGTTTTGAATGTGATGTGGTGAATCATATTGTGTGGCTAATTATGTAGAATTTTTTAGAACCTTGTGGTGTTGGTTGTGCAATGTGGGGATGTTTTAGTAGTGCTTAATTGTATGGGTGTAATTGAATAATAATGGACATGAAATAGGGTTTTTGGTTGAAACTAATGAAATGGAATATGTTTATGAATTAAACAGTAATAATGGGTTAGATGTAAATTGAATATTGTTGGTGTTTTCCTATTAATATGTTACCATAAATATGGTTAATTAATGAGAAATGTACATGATGTGGAATGATATTGAAAAACATTGAGTTTTTTAAATAGTTGGTTAACTGAGAAACCATAGTTGGTCATATTTATTTTTTCACGTGGTTCATGGTTCATAAATTCTTAGAGGTTTAAGTGGTTATTTATGGTTAGTGGTGATGTCATGGTGGATAAGTTGTGTAATTATCAAGATATATGAGTGCTCCTATGGTTGATATTTTTGTGTAACTATCTATCATTATATTTTTTAGTATTTATCTACATGGCCATCATGATTAGAATAAAATTATTTAAACCCAAATATTTTTGTCTCTAGACACTGTCCCCTATCATCAAGGTTGTTGAGAGTGGATGTATGGATACCCCTTCTTACAAACTCTCACTTTAGGCCCAGTACATAGTGGTATTGGTATATGGTGGGGTTAATTCATTGTAGGATAAGGGAAGGCAGTTAATGTCTTTTCTATTCATGATACCATACTATGATAGATACATAAGTGATGAGGTTGTGATCTGTGATTGGGAATATTAGAATAGGTTAATTGATAAGATTTATTTTCATTATGATGTATTTATTAACATAATGTGAGAGCTGGGAATTATTTTTATGATGAGGATGATGGTATAGAAGGGATGAGAGAACATGATTTTTGATGTTAGGTCTTGATATTAGAAAAATAGTAAGGATATTTAACAGGTTTCCTATTACTATATTCCTCAAGTTATCTCCTTATATTGTGTGCCATACTTCATGTCTAACACTTGTAAAGGATGAGAATGGGACAACAGACCATCTATGTGCTTATTGGTTCAACTACTTTTCAACTTGATCATTAGTATGATCTAATAAATTTTTCATGAGTGTTTTGGTATTAGTTTTGACTATGTGTACATGTTATTATCAACTCAATATATTTATTTTTTAGATGATCTAGAGTGATTTATTGGCCGAACAAGACCAAACATTCTTAGAGTGGATAGTTTTTTTCTGTTCTATTGCCTAAAAATATTTTTGTACTTTATTTTGGAGATATATATGTATTTTATGTCATTAATTTTTGGATTTAATTATCAAGGTATGGTGTTTTATTTTATATGATGTGGAATTGAATGGAGGATTCATTTTTATATCTTATCCTAAATACCATATATTTAGGGTATTGCTTCCCATTGTGTGTTTTAGAAACATGGTTATAGTCTCTAACCCATATCCTATTTCAGGATTTCTTTGAGGCTTACTTCTTCTCTTCACATCCGATCTAATAGGACTACCCAAGAGGGAGGGGTGGTCATGTTTTGGTGTTATCATTAATGATTATTGAGAAATTAGATAGATCATAGGTAGTAGACACTAATGAGGGCTAGATGAGTTGGTCAGTTATCAGTGACAATTGATCTTTGTAAGTGACATATGAATGTGAGATCAACTTGGATATTTGATTTTATTGAAACTTAGGATCCCATAAAAAGATCTTATGATTAAAAAATTTACTAAATGAAGTGATTATTGTTTTAGGGTAGAAAAATAGAGATGTACATGATTCATAGATGGTTTTTCTTATGTTTGATTTATATTGATTTTTTGTAAAAAGTAAATAAATATTGATAAATGAATTGTTTTAAATTAATTCTACACCATTAAGATTTATTGTTTCACATATTTTAAATAGATATAGAATTGTTATCATTTGTGAATGGTGATAGTTTGTGAGGTTTAATTGTATGAACTAGTTAATAGTTAGGTGGACGAACCGGCTAATTAAGATGAGTTATGGTATATGATAGAGCATATATTCTTGTGTTAGTGTTTATCTAATTATAAGTGAAATGTATCTGATTATGAGATATAATGTAGGTTGGAGAATTTGGTGATTTTGATTACTCTGATATATTATTAGAATGAGTATTTGGTTCATTTGGTAGTTAGTTAGATTTGTGGAGTAATATGTTAGTTGATGAAATTATGTCTTAGAATTTGGAAGGAGTCATATCTCCAAGGATGATGTCCATAATTATTTATGTTTAGTTTTTTTATCTTTAATGTAAAGGGTCTAAAATATATAATAGGTGATCTATTTCAAGTGGGAAATCTTGAGCTTGAGATTTCTTAGGAATAAGTATTTGGGTCTTCTTCCTTTCTCCTCAGATCTCATTCCTGTTGAGGATTCTACAACACAACGACGAATTTATCCAAGCTATTAGACATGTAGTAAATCGATTTTGATCACCTAAACATACAGAGGTGTAGAATAAATCTAAGGTGATGTAGAAGATCCATTCTCAAAGAGGCTAGTAGAGATTATCAAGATTGAAAGGTTTAGATAGAGGGTTAAAGATATTGGTATATTTAAGTTTGCAACTACTAGAGACTCAACCTTAGAGTTCTACCACTAATTTTTAAGATCCACTAGCTCTTGTACATCTACTAGGATTCCCTCAATTTTGTGATTTTAATAAAGGGGCTGTTATCATAAACATAGGGTTTTCTAATGAATCTGAAGGATTCAGATTGACATGGGTTTTTGGACTCCATATGATCCTCAATAAGAAATTACTTAGAGGTTGTTTCATCATTATGAAAAACATTCACATGTTCCCTTAAGGGGAGACATAGTTATTAGGTTATATCTTCATGATGTCCCACAGCAATAGAAACATAGATAATATCTTGGGCAAATAGGTCGATTTTCATAAGGTTAGTGAGTCTGAGAATATGGGAATGGACAGTTGAATTCCATCATAGTGCCAAACCCAAATGTGATATAGATCATTCAAGTTATAAAATATTTTTATTCATATTGGTTTATTAATTATTTTAATTAACATAATTTCACCCCTTTATCTCACCCACTATAGTTTTGGGATTTTATCTCTGGGTTGAGAGGCCTACATTTCCCATGGTGTTGACTATGCCTATCACAGAACAATTAATTTTGTTTGATATATACTAGGTCCATGGACCAATGTCAGGGAAACATAAGTCATTTAAGGTTTTTTTGCTACTATGGATGGTACCATAAATGTTTATCAATGTTATGAATTTTCGGTTATCTATACATGTAGTCATATTTTTAGGTTGGTATATATTATATATATTGTAGGGGAATTATTTAGTGTTCATTGGGATGTAAGATTATCAAATGGGTTTTAGGTGATCAGAGTCATTTCTACAACGTCATGTAACATTGACATTGGAATTATTATAGAATCAGAAAGTGTATTGTCCTAATTACATTAATGAGTATCTAAATGTTCCTCAAGAAAATTATGACCCTAACCCTTAACATAAACTCATGTTTGTGTCAACATTTCTATATGGTTCTTCGCCAATTTAGATGGATTCATATTAGAGGGAAATATTTGACTATATGAAATTAATATCAAGGTTGAATATTTGATGCATAATGAATTCATATGGACCTATGAATCTCCTTGGGTTTCAATAGTACAGTTTTCTATGAAGATAGATTATCTATTGAGGCTTTGTGTACATTACCAAAAATTGAACCAAGTAAAAATCATGAATTTGAATACTATTATATTGATATATGACTTTTTTGATTATGTGGAGGGAAATTAGTTTTTAATGATTTTTTTGGCTAGGGTACTATATAATAATGGTTATGGAGGAGGACATACCAAAGAACAGTTATCATTAATGATATGGGTACTTAGAGTTTGTGTCCTTGCCATTTTGTGTCATGTAAGAACCAAATATATTTATAAGGATGATGAACATAATGTTCCCTGAGTTCCTAGACTAGATTTTTTCCTTGTTCATTAATTAAATCATCATATAATACACATCAAAAGCTTATAATGTGATGAAACAAAGAGATATATTAAAGACTACATGACACCACAAGATCTATATGAAGATGTAAAAGTGATGATTTTGGATGTGGTGCACTTCCATAGACATGATATGTCTCAGAATAGTGTGGTAAAGGATCCCTCAAATATTGAGGCAGTTGTTTCATGGGAAGTATTGAAGAACATGGTATGGGTCTATATCTTTCCAACTATGTTAGGATATTATAGGGGGTATATGTCTAAATTATCTGGAAACATGATTTTGTTGACAACCTTGACCTGGATGGATAATGTTGTCATAATGACTAGTCAATTCTAGATAGCTTTTCACTACTTCAAGATGTAGTTGTCCAGTAATCACATTCTCTAGTTTCTAGAAGACCTATTGAAGTCTATGGTATTGCAGGATACATCCCATATAGATTTGAGGTGGTTTATAATATAGAAAAAGTAGGTGATATCCTTTAAGTATAGGAATTTTTGTCACCACGAGAAATAATATTCGATCCATGATCTGGAGTAAACATTTTTCATTTTCCAATAAAATTGTGGTAGCAATACCCCAAGGGAGAACACTTTGTAGTCTTTATAGATCAGAAGTGTCTAAGGTATTCCATACATTAGTGGTATCTGAATATATATTTGTGGATTCTTATGGAGTTTCACTAGAACTATGTATTTGAGATTGTATATACCCTTGAGAAACTAAATGATTTTACAGATGTGTTGAGACCAAATATACCAGGTGATATTATCCAAATTTTTAAGGATCCCTAGAGAGGAATATGGAAAATAATAACTTTAAAACATAGTGTAGGAGTGGTTGACATGAATGGGTGATTATATCATATGGTATAAGAATAATCATTATTTATCAATGTAGAGGAGTCTTATGGGTAAGGCTTAGAGTTGTATGTGATACTACTCAATTTTACTCATATTCATTCCTCAGACGATTTGATGGAGATTGGGTATAATAATAAAGTGTTCAAGGGGAGAATATTATTTCTACTAGTGATGAAATAGTTGTTCCTTTACCAGTTTCACAAATCATTTCTAGTGGAAATTAGGCATGTTTCTAAGAAATATTATTCTTTATGAAGATAGTTTTGTTTTCCTTGGATATAGAGATTTATAATCGAGTTCATAGAATAATTTTTGACATGTTGGTAGGTGACGGTAGAGAATCATGTAATATGTGGTTTGTTATAGTTATTTTCTTTACAGAAGTGCATGAGGGTGGTCATTTTTATGAAAATTATCTTTAGGATTCCATGGGATAATGGAGGATGGGATGATATTAGGGTGATTATGGACCAATTGATGAAATCATCCCATTTCATGGTGATTAATTAATTAGGTGATATTGATGCTCTAATTTGGTTTAATGTTCATGATACAGTGCAAAATCATGTCGTATTAAGGGAACTCATTTATGATAGGGATCATTATTTTACCAAATGAGTCCAGGATGGAATTTATTGTAATTTGAGCTCGTAGATACTAATTAACATAACATCCTCCCCATTAATGGATGTGAAGACATAGTAGACAATCTAGGAAATGGATGATATTTTTAAGGCCTATATATCTAATTTTGGATGGTCCTTGGTGAATAACATTCCACTGATGGAGTTTAACTAAAAAAATAACTACCACTTTTCCATCCTTATTACTTCTTTTGAGGCTTTGTATTAGATTCTTTTTCAATACCAACTAACCTATATAGATATTTAAGATAAAAACTATCATTGGAGAAGATGTAGAATAGAGAATGATCATGAAGGACCTAGTTTTTTGAGATGTGTTGAATGAATCACTGGATCATCCTAAATATTATAATGGTTAGGGGAGTAGACAATTAGTGTTTCTGTAGTGGGGTCATGTTATTAAAAATGTTTTTCCTTATCATGGGTTATATACTTTTGGTCATGAGAATAAGACACCCCATTGATTTATTGGTTCTTTCATGGTGTGTTGGAGTACATATTGGCACATTCCTATTAATTGGAGATGATATAAAATGTATTCCACACAATAGTACTCTAATAGTTTCTATATGATGATTAATATGTAATTTATTGGGGAGATTTGGATATCAGTGATTGTGAAACAGTCATAGAGTGTCTAGTTTGGATCTGGGATCATTAGGAGAAGATTTTGAATGAATAAGGCATTTATTTGGCTCAATTACAAAGGAGACATGGTGGTATAGAGGAGTGTATATGAAAAAATTCAAGTCACATTTTTATTATCAGTATATTGTGTTGTTATGAAAATTTTTTATATGATGTTTGAAATGTTCATTGAGCTGATTTTTTTTGTGTTTTTTATTATTCAATGTCAATAAGGTCACATTCCTTGGTTATTTTACTACTTCAATTGGTCAATTGTGTTGTCTGGATTAATAGGTATTTCATAGGGTGGCTTCTCGGTGGAGGGTTCTTGTGGATTCCATTATGGTATTGGTTATTATTATCAAAGATGATAATCATCTGAGAGGTATACAAAGTAAGAGAGATTACGGTTTTGCTAGTTTCAATTAATTTTTTTAACTTTTGTTGGTGTCAAAAGTGATTTTGGAGGATTTATGATGTATCGAGGTGACTTTTTATATTTAATGGTTCACCGCACTGTGATGGTGGGTGTAGTGGGTGGTATTTTTATTTAGTATAGTGAAGAGCTTGGGAACATTGGAGGATATCTATAAAGACTAATATTTTTGGGAGATAAGGCTTTCTATAAGGTTTCAAATGAATATGGATTCATTTTTCCTTGTGGTTTTACTTTGGGATATAGACCTATTAGAAATAGTAGATGTAGGGGGAACACTATTACAATAAGGTTTATGCCTATTTGGAATCTTGGCGATGTCTTCATTAGTGATAGGAACACCATGCACAATCCTGGTAGAGTTTTTCTAGGCACGGTCCATAGAGATGTCAAAATGTGTTAAATTTTGACATGAGAAATTCCTAGTGTGAGACATGATGGTTATGACACCCTAATATTTTATAGTATGTCTTTTTTTCTTTTAAATAAATTTAATCTCTTCGATAGCTAATTCTTCACAGAACACCAAGCTTATATGATCTCCAAAAAATATTATTCACTTAAGAGGACCAATATAATATTACAGTTAAATTAGAGAGAATAAATTGTATTTACTAAATTATGAAATATATAAATTTTCAAATAAATTTTGATATATTAATTTATTCTTATGAAATAAAAAAACAATTTTTTGTGAAGTCATTATGTTCCTCAAATATATATTTTCTTGAAAAAGAAAATTTTTATTTCATTCTTTGGCAAAATAAATTTAATTACTTTTATAAAATTTTATAAATTGTTTTTGATAAAATGAACATCATTTTTTAATTAATTATGAAAATAATATCTTATGAAGAATGTTTTATAATTATCTGGATAGTTTAATTTTTTTAATAGTAAAAATATCGAATTTTATTAAACATTCATTTTTATTATATTAAAAATAAATTTTATGACATTAAACTGATCTCAAATTAAATTAATAAATTTTTAGTTTTATATAATTTAATTAATTATATTTAAACAATATTTATGAATTATTTTTTATACATAAACTTTTGGCATTAAAAAGTCATTTTCTCTAAAAAAATAATTTCTAATTGGGTTTTGAAGTTTGAATTTAAAAACTAATATTAAAAATTCAAGGTTTTGAATTTTTAAAATTGTTATCTCTATTTTTAATAATTATTCAAAAATTATTTGATAGGTTTATTTTCATTTTTATGCCCAATTGTGTACTGTGGTAAAAGAATGATTTACCTCATTATAGGTAAAATATTATAACAGGTTTCTGTTAAAAAGGTAAATGATTAAAATTACTACAAACAACATCATTAAACAGATTTTTTTGTTTCCTAGGTATAAAAATCATTTAAATAAACAATTATAAGGAAAAAACGTTGGAATTCATTCAACTCAAATTAGGTTGACCTTAAATATAAAATAGTCACTATTTAATCTCTTAAAAACACTCCTTCTCAAGTATTACTAAAACTTCTCACCATAATTTTACCCTCACAAGCCTTTATTCTATTAAAATATCTTCTAAAACCTCTCATAATAAATCTTTCTTTCTCTATATGATCCATTTATCACTCAACGGAAAATTTTGATCCCATTAAGGGGTCCTTTAAGGAGGTGACATTTAAGAGGTAACTTTCTCAAACAACATCTCTTAATTTTTATTATTATTCTACCTTATATTCCCCTCCCACAAGAATAAAATAATAATAAATATAGTATTGTTATTATAATTAAATTTTATATTTCTAATGGGATATCTCGTATACATCCATTTTATTATCTCATTTTATTAAAAAAAATAATCCATTGACCAAATTATGGTAGTTAACCGTCTTCAAGAAAATGATTTCATTTTTTCCCATTAATTCATTCAATGATGGTCATAAAAGTATTATTCTGGTAAAATTATATTTCAATAGGTATATTATAACCTATTTCATGTTTTGGAACTTATATAATGACATAATATCATAAAAATGAATCTAGTTTATGATGATAAGAAAACCCATAAAAATAAACAAATCATTTTTCAATAATATTTTATCAAATGAATCATCCTCCAATTAGAAATAAAAATGATATATGGGATAATTTAAACATATGTGTGGTCATTAATTCAATTTCATTTCACTTTGGTAGTGTTATTAATATTTTTATTTAAAATATATAATTATACACAAATGAACCGACCGAGAACCCATTAAATGAACATGCACTGAATAATGAAAATAATGTTAACTTATTAATTTATGGGTAGTAATCTATTATAAAAGTATCATATAAGGTATTGTAAATATGAATATTGTCCTTTGATGAAATAATAACATTCTCTAAACATTTATATGTGGGTTTAATGCACACAAGTCTAAAAGTAATCATGAAGTAAGATTTTATTATCCCACTTATACTTCTTTGAGATATATGCATTATTCACCACTTATTTCAATTATGAGTTGTATATATGAACCTTTGGTATATAATAACATGTATCTCATTTCATTAATTATATTAGAATTTTCATTTTATAATTACTAAATTTATGTTTCATAGGATTTTATTGAGTATAATGTGGTAAGGGTCTTCTTTACACAGTTTCCACTCATTGGGTTAAAATTCAACTTTATTTATTTCTCCATGTTTTGATTTTTTGTGTATTGATTTTCGAATTTATAATGTTTTATTTTAACCTTTTTTCTATTTTTTATCTGATATAGATAATCAATACATTTTTTATTTTTCGTGTTAGTGATAAAATATTTATAAGGTACTTTCCTTAAATATTTTAATTTTTCTCTTAAAATAAATATTCATGTTTTCAAAAATTATGTATAATTTTAATTACTATTATATTATTAATATTTAAATTAATTTAAATTATTTTTTTAATTTTTAACAAATATTTTGGAAAGAAATGTATTTTCCATTCTTTAAAAGAGATTCGTTGGGAATTTTCTAACAATAACATAGAAGGAATGTTTTTTAACTTATACAACAAGAGATAATTTTACCACCATCATGATGCCTAAATTAATTGATTTTTCCTTTATAATCTTAAAAGGTTATTTTCAATGATTTCTTTACATTATAATTTTTTGTATCAATAATAATAACTGATTTGAGAATGTATATTTTATTTTTTTAATAATTATTTCAAGTGATTTTTAAAAATTATTTTCTATATAAGATAAAATTATTTGATGTTACTTATTATTTACTAGGGTTTTTATTTAAGTATATTATTCTTATGATTCTTATTTTTTTTTATTTTTTTGGTGGAATGGTATTTATGAAATTTGTTACTTTGTTATAGGTTATACTATGATGAATCAATTATGAAACCCAATTTATTTTCACGGGTTATGATACAATCTATATTTTTCAAGAACACTTATGTATGGTTTTCATTATGTAATGATGGTTATTTTATAAAATATTTTGGAGGCTATGTTATAAAAATGTATGGTGGTCACATTATAACAAATGATGGTGGTTATGTAATAACTAATGATAGTTGGGACATATATCTTCCTTCAATACAATGGGTAATAATTTATATATCATGGAATAGATATGAGTGAGATAGGAATTGAACTTGGTTCATTAAGATATGATTAGAATGGGGTGTGAACTCGATTTAGTATGATAGGAATAGAATGGGGTGTGAACATGGTTCAATAAGGTAATATTATTTCTATGATGCTCTTGTGAGTGATCCTTAACTACTCTAATGGCTTGGGAAATGGAAAAAATCTACTATGGGGAAAGGTCTTCTACTAGGTACGATTGTGCGTCCCACCTACGAGGTGAATCCACCCTTATATTTCCATTATATGTTTTGGAAATGAGCCTTGAGAACTATGTTAATGATTTTATATGCTTATGCCTTTGAAATAATTCCATTTCCTATGCCGAAGCTATTCAATCCTGGATCATGTTATTTTATGATTCATGTATTATGAACATATCTGAATTATTCCATAACTTAAGGTTATCTTCTTCGATTTGTAGGGTATAATGTTGAAATTCATATGTTAATGTTCTTATTCACTTATAATTATTTTATGATTGATATTTTCATTATTTACCCTTCATGAGTATCTAAGATCACCCATTTCTTATGTTTATTTTCCTAGGATATGAAACAATATTATATTTATGATATGTCAAAAGGATTATAGTTATTAATGAATAAGTAGGGAATGATGTAGATATTTTATGAACTAGTTTTTTTTATTTTTTATGTTTCTAAAGACACTAATCACAAACAGTTCTATCGTGGTTTTTTGGTTATGTGATTAATATTCATCTATTTAGATTTAATATATATGTATGAAAATAATTGGTTAATTACAGTGGGTATCATATGTAGCATCCCAAGTAAGTAATGAGTAATATATCTTTTTATCTATGTCTATTAATGAATTAGATAGTGTTTTAGAGGCTTAAAATAAGAATAAATCCAATCTTAAGCATGGAATACACTAATATTTTAAAAAGATTGTTTTACTGCCTTTTGATGGAAAAACATTTTTAAAACTATCTTTTGACTATTTTATAAGATATATTTTTCAAAATAAACTTATTATTTATGATTGGGACATTGAAATTTACAATGGATAATTTTTTGGTATTTTTATGACAATGTTCATTTTTTAATGAATAGTGAAAAATACTACATTTTACATCAAAACTACTTTTTCATGTAATTTAATTAAATAGTAAGATTATCTTTCTAATTGGTCTTAAACTTTAATTTGAATATATTTTTACCATTTAATCCAATAGTGGTCGCTGGAATTAATTTCACGTTGAAATTGGACTTAAACTAGTGTCAATCTTTTGATACTTATTGTTTCATAAAAACACGCTATTTGCTCTGACAGCGGGAATTAATTATTAAATTAATTAATGTAACTAATATGTTTTAAATTTTGTAAAATAGGCATCATTTTTAAATTCGGAATATCAAATATAGCTTAGGGGGAAGTTTTGGTATTTTTCTGAAAAACTTCAATTTTGATGAATAGTGAAACCACTAAGTGGTACTTAAAAAAACTGATTTTTCGTTTAAATGAAATTTTATCACCTCTGTGTTTTGAATATAAAAAATCCGACATACATGGTTTTCATTAAGAAGTAAAATGTTGTTCAATTTGATTAAAATAATTTTTTGGTGAATAGTAACTGTTAAGTTTTTAATCACGATTAGAGGTAATTAGTGTAATTTAAGGTAAGAATAATGTTTTAATAATATGAAATGACCTAGAAACATGTCCTACCCTTGTTGGATGTGTCATGGCCGACCAAGAAAATCCATGGGTCAACTTGGGGACTCCATGGAGCCACTTTGGAAGGAAAATGACATTAACATCATGATGATGCAACAATTACCTCATTATTTAACGATTTAAATAAAATGAAAAGATAATGTAAAATATAAGACCTAAACTTTTCAAAAACCTATTGGATGGGTGGATTTAGAACCCTTATCACCTTATCCACTAAATTTATAATTTTGGGACCTTTAAAATCCGAAACTCATTTGAAAATAATGTAACCTTTTATAACTTTCCAAGAGTGCCCCTCCTCTCCTCTTATAAAAGGCCCCAACCTCTACCTCCCTACACACACCTATCAAGCCTTTGGCTCGGCCAAACCCTGCCCATTTTGTCTCTAAACATCCCTCTCTTACTCATAGAAGCCTCACTTTGGGCAGAAGTCTTACCAAGGAAGTCGTTGAGCTCAAATCAAAAAGAGTTACCCGTTTTAAAGGTAGTGTTTTCTCTTGTCTTCTTTTGTTTTATTTTGCTTCTCCAACCCCCTAAACTATTTTTATTCATTTCTTTTGTAACAACTCCAGTATCTTCAATATAATAGGATGTTTTTATAATAATGATTCGAGCTACAATTACACACACCTACATCTAATGGTTAAAGAACATACTGTTTCTGTGGATGGCGAATTTCTGCCTCACGAAACGATGATTGTTCAACAATCATATAACACCTTCAAAGGTGGACATTAAGATCTCACTTTATTTATATATGATATATAATATGTTTATGTTTTACTTAAGCTTCTGTATTTTTCATTTATGGCATAACTTTATGGTTTCCATTATGGGTAAACGCGATATCTTAATTTTTGGAAGTGCAGACTACCGCCCCCTCAAAGTGATTTGATTCGTTAATACCATATGTGGTAAATATAAAGGATAGATTGAATGATATTATATATGATACAATACTGGAATTATAATATTATTATTTATCATTATGTTTTAATTCTATAAAATACGAAATAGAAATGGAAGTAGCGTTCATGCCTACGTACGACTTACCGTCTCCATGAACGATGCATTTCATTTCTTACCTCTAAACATTATGCAATATTATAAATGAATGTATATAATGTGTATATATGATATATATGATATCTAAATCATGAGTATAACTCTGGATATAATGGATACACGATCAACTTGTAATTATAAAGAGTTTATTTTTGACTCAAGTACCAATGGTCGTTAAAATGTCCATTATTAACTTAAATAATTACATAGTGTTCATGACATGGTAAAAAGTGATATAAAAGGAATAATGAACTTGAAAAAGGTTCTTAAGAAAGTATAATGTAACTCATGTTTATTATTCAAGAGGTAAAAGAACGATCGAGTCAAGTCGGACCCGAGGCATGGGACTTCGTCTCAATCTCTTTTCATTGAGGCATATTTTGTTTTATACACAACCTTCATATATATAGTGTATAAACCCCTTTGAAATTTACATTTATCCAAAATGAATATTTTTTATACGTAGCGTTTTACTAAATGACAAAAGGGAATGTTTTTGTTGAACGTATGCGGCGAAAACGACATCTCCGCCGCTGTGACCATTATTGGAGTTTTAGCTTCCTCTACAAGCCATACCTTTTTTTAAATGAAAAAATAAAAACCATGATTTACTTTTATTTTATTTTGGTATTGAAAATAGTGTTCATAATGTTTTTATATCAATGTTTTGTATTGATATCTTGTCATTGAAAAGTGGAAATGTTATGTTTCCTTTATGCATGTTTTATGTGATACGATTATGTTATGGTTCTTGGGAATTATTATGAAGATGGGTGGTTCCGTGATAAACTAAGGGCGGGTGAGACCAATATAGATCTCCAATGATTTGGGTAACACGAAGGAGTAAAACGTTAAGTATTCTCTGAAGAGATTTTTGGAATATACTGCGATGGGTATTCCAAACGTAACCAAGAGGGTTACTCCCTACGTAAGAGTGTTATGAATGACTCAAGTTACCTTTATGTCTTATGATTTCTATGATTTATTCATGATTTGATGAGGTATGTTAAAATGCTTATGTTTAATGAGTAGAGTATGATTTCATTGATTCTTGTGTATACATGTTCTCATGTTTCCTTTCCATATTTTTAAATCCCTTACTGAACTTTTTATGCTAATCCCATGTTTTTGAAATTATTTTCACAGGTCAAGGGAAGGGTATATGATATGATGATAGTGTCAAGGAAGTGTCAAGAAAGAATCCATGTTTTATTTTAAATATGTTTCTATTGATGGGAAAAATTAATACTATCCTTTATGTAACCACTTTGTTTAAATGTGGCACGTAATGCAAGTTTTATGATCTAATTATCTAAAACTCTAAACCTGAAAAGATCCTCAATGTGTAATCTTGTAATAACTCAAGATTATGTAAGGTTTAAGGGTAGGGCCTTATAGTTGGTATCAGAGGTCGGTTTAGATAACTTTAGGAGTTAGAATTCTATTAAATTATTATCCAAAAATATTTTTTTTATGGTCAAATTGAAATGATATAGCATTTGAAGATTACTATGTTGATTCATCTAAGAAATGTTTGTTCAGAATGGTTCTCTGCAGAGGAAATAGGGAAGAAGTGCTAGGAAGGCATAAAGAAGGAAATAACCTTCCGAATCAGCATCCTGAGATGGATGGAATTGGAACTGAACAGTATTCGGCAGTAATGGCGCAGTTGACTCAAGCGATAAATGGTGGTGGTATCCATGAAAGATATCAGCCAGATCAACCGTAGATGAACATGTCAGTGGTGGAACATTTCATGAGGCAACATCCCCCATCATTCAGAGGATCATCTGACCCCGTGCTAGTTGAAGGGTGGATTAAATCACTGGAGAAGATTTTCGATGTCATGGGATGTTCAGACAATCAAAAGGTTAGTCTTTCTATTTACTGTTTGGAGGGTGAGGCAGATCAGTGGTTGTCGATGGTTAAAAATATCAGGGACGCTGATGAGATTGATGCTCTCGACTGGGATGATTTCAAAGGTATGTTTCTTGAGAAGTATTTTCCTAAGGCTGTTCGTCTTAGGATGGAAAGAAAATTCCTGGAATTGAGGCAAGAGGAAGACTCAGTGGCTGCCTATGAAGAGAGGTTCACTCGATTGGCAAGGTATGCTCCAAATTTTATCCGAGACCTTGATAGTAAAATCAATCGTTTTTACTTAGGATTAAAGCCAAAATATTGAAGGGCATTGGCTTCCCGTGAGTTCAAAAGTTATGAAAATCTTGTTTGATGTGCTGAGAAGGTGGAAATGGAGTTTTCCAATTACCAAGTGTTCTATAACAACCAACAGAAGAAGAGACCGAGGTGGCAGGAGAAAGGAAATAATTCTTCAAAATAGTCTGATGGTAAGAAAACTAAGTTTCCAGTTTGTGATAAATGTGGTAAAAGGCATGCTGTGGAATTTCTTCTGAATTCTGGAAAGTGATACCGATGTGGTATGATGGGACATAAGGCTCATTATTTCACTGAAAAAGATCAAGGTGATGGTAAGTACAAATTTGATTTACAGTTAGTGAAATGTTTTATGTGCAATGAAATGGGTCACTATTCAAACGAGTGTCCGACATAGAGCTTGAGTGATGGGATGCAGTTAGACTACAAGCAAAAAGGGGTGGTGAAATCCTTTGCAACTACTTTAGAAGATGTCGGGCCATCAAATGAAGTTATATCAGGTACTTTGTTTGTTTTTTCAGATTATGAAAGTGTGTTGATTGATTCGGGGTCTACACATTCTTTCATCTCTGAAATCGTTTCTAGTAAAATGGGAATACCATCTCAAGAAATGACTCTTGAACTTGAGGTAAAAACACCTGGGGGGAAATGTTGAGGCAAAAAGAATTTATAAGAATATTCCTATCCTTATTAGTGGAAAGAACCTACTTGAAAACATAATTGTTCTACCTCTTGTAGAGTTTGATGTTATCCTGGGTATGGATTGGATCTCTATTTACCATGTTAAGATTGACTATAGAGCTAAAGATGTTTCTTTTCAGAAATACTTTCAGTTTGTGTACAAGAATGAACCCTTACTGATGATAACTTATCAAGAGGCCGAGAAACTTGTAAAAGATGGAAATGAATGTTACCTTGCACACATCTTTGGAAAAAAAGGAACTGTTCAGATTAATGATGTGCCAGTGGAAAATGATTATCCTGATGTTTTTCCTGATGAGTTGCCTGGTATAATACTAGATCAAGAAGTTGAATTTACTGTTGACTTAGTTCCTGATGCTAAGCCAATTTCAAACCCCCTTATCGAATGGCTCAAATTGAACTTTTAGAGTTGAAGGAGAAATTGCAGGATTTATTAGAGAAATGTTTCATTCGACCTAGCACATCACCATAGGGTGCTCTTATTTTATTTGTTAAAAAGAAAGACGGTTGTATGAGACTTTTCATTAATTATAGAGCCTTGAATAACATCACTATTAAGAACAAATATCCTTTGCCTCATATCGATGATTTATTTTATCCGCTCCAAGGAGCTCAGTATTTTTCAAATATTGACATGAGATCGGGGTACCATCAGCTAAAGGTAAAGGAATCAGATGTTCTGAAGACTGCGTTTCATATAAGATATGACCATTATGAATTTGTAGTAATGCCTTTTGGGCTAACCAATACACCTACTGTATTCATGGACTTAATGAATACAATTTTCCATGAGTTCTTGGATAAGTTTGTGGTGGGTTTCATTGATGATATTTTGGTGTTTTCTAAAAGTATATAAGAGCATGAAATACATTTAAGGGTTATTTTGGAAACTATGAATGAAAATAAATTGTATGGAGAATTCATCAAGTGTGAGTTTTGGTTGCAAAAAAATTCTTTCCTTGGTCACATTGTTTCTAAAGATGGGATAACTGTTGATCCTGCAAAAACAACGGTTGTGGAAGAATGGCCAAGACCCACAAATGTAACTAAGATTCTTATCTTCCTTGGTTTGGCAGGCTATTACCGAAGGTTTGTTAGAAATTTTTCACGGTTATCTAGTCCAATGACTAAGCTAACTCGGAAGGGTGTTATGTTTATCTGGACAAAAGAATGTGATGATTGTTTTCAGGAAATGAAAAGAAGATTGGTGAATGCTCCAGTTTTGGCACTACCTTCCAGGAATGGGGTGTTTGTTATCTACAATGACGCTTCATTGAAAGGACTTGGTTGCGTCCAAATGCAGAATGATCAGGTAATTTCTTATGCTTCACGTCAGTTGAAAACTCATTAGGTAAATTATCCTACACATGATTTGGAATTAGCTGCTATTGTTTTCGCTCTAAAAATTTGGAGGCTTCATTTGTATGGAGTAAAGTGTGAAATATATACCGATCACAAAAGTTTAAAGTATATATTCACTCAGAAATAATTGAAAATGAGATAGAGGATATGGCTAGAATTAATCAAGGATTATGATTGTACAATTCATTACCATCCGGGAAAAGAAAATAAAGTGGCTGATGCTTCGAGTCGAAAAAGTAATGCTTCATTAACAATGTTGCGTTTGGAACGTGATACTTGGTTAAGGATTTGATGAACTTTGGCATAAAAGTTTTTTGGTGCAGGATATTCTTCTGTTTTGTTTCAGGTATCAGTGAAATCTTCTACATCAAACAGAATCAAGCAAGCACAGAAGCAAGATAGTGAGTTGCAGAAAAAGGTAGAGCTGGTTCAGAAAGGTAAGTTTCCTGAATTCAACATTTATAATGATTGTGTTTTGAGATTTGGGAAGAGATTGTGTGTGCCTTATGATTCACAGTTTAAAAGAGAGTCGTTATGTGAAGCTCATAGTTCTCCATTTTGAGTCCATCCTGGAAGCACTAAGATGTATAGAGATCTTCGGGAGTATTATTGGTGGGACAGAATGAAAAGGGATATTGCTGATTTTACTGTGAAGTGTTTGACTTGTCAACAGGTTAAAGCAGAGAGGCAGTTACTAAAAGGGATGCTTCATCCTTTACTGGTGCCAGAGTGGAAATGAGAGAATATATCCATGGACTTTTTTGTGGGATTGCCGAAGACACCTCGAGGTAATAATGCAATATGGGTTATTGATGATCACTTGACTAAATCTGCTTATTTCCATGCTATACAAGATAATTTTTCCCTAGATCAAATTTATCATTTGTATCTTAAAGAGATATTCAGGATACATGGAGTTCCTCTCTCCATTGTATCTGATCGTGATCTCAGGTTCACTTATAACTTTTGGAAAGGACTTCAGAAGTCGTTGGGTACTGAATTAAATTTTAGTACAGCTTTTCATCCTCAATCAGATGGGAAATCAAAACGAACAATTCATACTTTGGAAGATATGCTACGTGCTTGTTCGATGTATTATTAGGGAAGTTGGGACCAACATCTTTCTTTGGTTGAGTTTTATTATAATAACAGTTTTCATTCCAGTATACAGATGGCACCATTTGAGGCGTTATATGGGAAGCGGTGTCGAACTCCAGCTTTCTGGGATGAAGTGGGTGAAAGGAAGCTGATGGCACCAGAATTGGTAGAAGAGTTGGCAGAAAAGATCAGCTGATACAGAAACACATGAGAATAGCTCAGAGCAGGCAGAAGAGTTATGCGGATAACCGGAGGAAGGATCTATCTTTTGAGGTAGGTGATCATGTTTTTCTCAAGGTCTCACCATGGAAAAGTGTGATGCGATTTGGTAAGAAAGGAAAGCTGAGTCAAACGTTCATTAGACCATCTGAAATTCTGGAGAAAGTAGGATCAGTTGATTACCGAGTGGCTTTACCTCCGAGTTTATCTCAGGTACACAATGTCTTTCATGTTTTGATGGTAATGAAGTACATGCCAGATCCATCTAATGTTTTGAGTCCAGAGGTAGTTCAGCTGGAAGAGAACCTATCATATGAGGAACAAACGGTACAAATTCTTGACCATAGGGAGAAAGTGTTACGGAATAAGGTGATTTATCAGGTAATGGTTTTGTGGAAAAACCACATGATTGAAGAGGCAACATGGGAATCTGGAAATGCAATGAGGGCTAAATACCCCCACTTATTCGATAAGTAAATAAACTACGGGGACACAATTTTCAAAAGGGGGGACAGATGTAACATCCCAAGTAAGTAATGAATAATATATATTTTTATCTATTTCTATTAATTAATTAGATAGTGTTTTAGAGACTTTAAATGAGAATAAATCCAATCTTAAGCATGGAATACACTAATATTTTTAAATGATTGTTTTACTGCCTTTTGATAGAAACCCATTTTTAAATCGATCTTTAGAAAATTTTATAAGCTATATTTTTCAAAATAAACTTATTCTTTATTATTGGGACATTGAAATTTACAATGGATAATTTTTTGGTAATTTTCTGACAATGTTCAATTTTTAATGAATAGTGAAAAATATTATATTTTACATCAAAACTGCTTTTTCATATAATTTAATTATATTTTTAGATTATATTTTTAATTGGTCTTAAAGTGTAATTTGAATATATGTTTACCATTTAATCCAATAGCGGTCTTTGGAATTAATTTCACTTTGAAATTGGACTTAAACTAGTGTCAATCTTTTGATACTTATTGTTTCATAAAAACATGCTATTTTCTCTGACAGCGGGAATTAATTATTAAATTAATTAATGTAACTAATATGTTTTGAATTTTTTAAAATATACATGATTTTTTAATTCGGAATATCAAATATAGCTTAGGGTAAAGTTTTGGTATTTTTCTGAAGACTTCAATTTTTTGATGAATAGTGAAACCACTAAGTGGTACTTAAAAAAACTGATTTTTCGTTTAAATGAAATTTTACCACCACTTTGTTTTGAATTTCGAAAATCCAACATACATGGTTGTCATTATGAAGTAAAATTTTGTTCAATGGGATTAAAATAATTTTTTGTTGAATAGTAACTTTTAAGTTTTTAATCGCGATTAGAGGTAAATCGTGTAATTTAAGGTAAGAATAATGTTTTAATAAAATGAAATGACCTAGACACATGTCCTACCCTTATTGGATGTGTCATGGCCGACCAAGAAAATCCATGGGTCAACTTGGGGACCCCATGGAGCCACTTTGGAAGGAAAATGACATTAATATCTCTTTATTTAATGTTAAAGTAAAAATGTCACAAACATGAGTTATTTTACTAAAACACTTTCTACATGGGGTTATAAAAGTCAGATGTTTGACTATAAATAATAATTGGAAAGATAAAATAATATCCTACATCATAGAATTTTTTCATAATTTTTAGACATTAAATAAATTAATTTATTTATGACATCATGATGATGCAGTGATTACCCCATTATTTAACGATTTAAATAAAATGAAAAGATAATGTAAAATATAAGACCTAAACTGGTCAAAAACCTATTAAATGGGTGTATTTAGAACCCTTATCACTTTATCCTTGAAATTTATAATTGTGGGACCTTTAAAATTCGAAACTCATTTGAAAATAAAGTAACCATTTGTAACGTTCCAAGAGTGCCCCTCCTCTCCTCTTATAAAAGGCCCCCACCTCTTCCTCCTTACACAAACCTCTCAAGCCATTGGCTTGGCCAACCCCTGCCCATTTTCTCTCTCCACATCCCTCTCTTACTCATAGAAGCCTCACTTTGGGCAGAAGTCTTCCCAACGAATTCTTTGTTCTAAAATCAAAAAGAGTTACCCGTTTTAAAGGTAGTGTTTTCTCTTGTGTTCTTTTGTTTTATTTTTCTTCTCCAACCCCCTAAAATCTTTTTATTCATTTATTTTGTAACAACTACAGTATCTTTAATATACTAGGATGTTTTTATAAGATGTATTAGAGCTACACTTACCCACACCTACATCTAATAGTTAAAGAACATACTATTTCTGTTGATGGCGAATTTCTGCCTCACGAAACGATGATTGTTCAACACTCATATAACTCCTTCCAAGGTGTACATTAAGATGTCACTATATTTATATATGATATATAATATGTTTATGTTTTACTTAATCTTCTGTATTTTTCATTTATGGAATACCTTTATGTTTTCCATTATGGGTAAACGCGATATCTTCATTTTAGGAAGTGCGGACTACCGCCCCCTCAAAGTGATTTGATTCGTTAATACCATATGTGGTATGTATAAAGGATAGATTTAATGATATTATATATGATACAATACTGTAATTATAATAATATTATGTATCATTATGTTTTAATTCCATAAAATATGAAATAGAAATGGAAGTAGCGTTCATACGTACGTACGGCTTACCGTCTCCATGAACGGTGCATTTCATTTCTTACCTCTAAACGTTATGTAATATTATAAATGCATGTATATACTGGATATATGTGATATATATGATATCTAAATCATTAGTATAACTATTGATATAATGGATACATGAAAAAAATGTAATTATAAAGAGTTTATTTTTGACTCAAGTACCAATGATCGTGAAAACGACCGTTATTAACTTAAATAATTACATAGTGTTCATGACATGGTAATAAGTGATATAAAAGGAATAATGAACTTGAAAAAGGTTCTTATGTAAGTATAAATTAACTCATGTTTATTATTCAGGTGGTTAAAGAACGATCGAGTGAAGTTGGACCCGTGGTATGGGACTTCGTCTCAATCTCTTTTCATTGAGGCATATTTTGTTTTATACACAACCTTCTTTTATATGGTGTATAAACCCCTTTGAAATTTACGTTTATCCAAAATGAATATTTTTTATATGTAGCGTTTTACTAAATGAAAAAAGGGAATGTTTTTGTCGAACGTATGCGGCGACAATGACTTTTCTGCCGCCGTAACCTTTATTTGAGTTTCGGCTTCCTCTACAAGCCATACATTTTTTTTAAATAAAAACTAAATACCATGTTTTACTTTAATTTTATTTTGGTATTGAAAATGGTGTTCATAATGTTTTTATATCAATGTGTTGTATTGATATCTTGTGATTGAAAAGTGGAAATGTAATGTTTCCTTTGTGCATGTTTTATGTGATACGATTATGTTATGGTTCTTGGGAATTATTATGAAGACGGGTGGTTCCGTGATAAACTAAGGGCGGGTGAGCCCGATATAGCTCTCCAATGCATTGGGTAACACGAAGGAGTTAAATGATAAAGTTTCTCTGAAGTGATTTACGGAATATACTGGGATGGGTATTCCAAACGTAACCAAGAGGGTTACTCCCTACGTAAGAATGTTATGAATGCCTCAAGTTACCTTTATGTCTTATGATTTATATGATTTATTCATGATTTGATGAGGTATGTTAATGTGATTATGTTTAATGAGTAGAGTATGATTTCATTGATTCTTGTGTATACATGTACTCATGTTTCCTTTCCATATTTTTATATCCCTTACTAAACTTTTTATGCTCATCCAAAGTTTTTGAAATGTTTTTCACAGGTCAAGGGAAAGGTACATGCTATGATGATAGTGTCAAGGAAGTGTCAAGACAGAATCCATGTTTTATTTAAAATATGTTTCCGTTGATGGGAAAAATTAATATTATCTTTTCTGTAACCACTTTTTTTAAATGTGGAATGTAGTGAAAGTTTTATGATCTAATTCTCTAAAACTCTAAACCTGAAAAGATCATCAATGTGTAATCTTGTAATAACTCAAGATTAAGTAAGGTTTAAGGCTAGGGCCTTATATCATAGGATGTTTTAGTTTACAATTGGAAACTAGGATGAGAAAATAGTAAGTAAGACCACTAAGGATTTGTCTATGTATAGGATACAGTCCTTGAATTGTGGTAACGATCATGAATAACCTAGGATTAAACTTTAGATGAAATTTATTAAAATTTTATGTGAAATGTTTCTGGATTAAGTTGTTTCCCTTTATGATTATTGTTGAAAACACTACACTTTTTGGGTTTTAGTCAATGACTAGAACCAGTAGTATTTATGTTAGTAGTAAATGTGATGGACAATGTATTGTTGTTACATATGAGAATCAAAATGAAATAGTATTTTTAATATTAATCTATTTTAATATGCCTAATCATAAATCTCAAAATATGAGTAATAATCTAAACTTTTTTAGTTTCATGACCTATCTAATAATAGAATGATATATTTTCATGGTGACAACATAGGAATGAAATTTCAATTATACTAATGTAAATTATATGTGAAAAGGCATCAAGGATAATGTTTATGTGGATATAGAATATTATTTGGGTGTGGAAAATAAAGGAAAAAATAAATTAATTTCAATAGAAGAGTGAATTTTTGAGTTAACACAATTGAAAAAGAACAATAGTATTACTAAGTAATCATCGAGAGTTAATTGTTTTAAATGTGGAATGTATGGGAATTATGAAAATTGATTCCATTAGGGGGAAACTTTTGAAGAGAATCAAAAAGGTTATATGAGTAATGGTTATATTACAAAGGATAAAGGTACTATGAATAATATATGATATGAAAGAGGAGTTAAGGAAAAATAAAATTAAGGCTAGTTAATATTTTAGGATGTCATTGGAGTGATGGGTTTTTTATGTATCAGAATTCGTGAATAATTTTTTAGGAATAATTTAATGGTATTATGGAATAAGAAGATGTATAAGGATGGTTCCACTTCAGTTTTCCCTTATTTATGTGAATGTAAATGATGAATGATACTGGAAACCATGAAATGTGATTGACCTGGTACGGTGATATTTTTTGTGAGCACATTATTGAGGGAATTGTAACCCTTAATATGTGCATGATGTTGAGATTATAATGATATAAAGAGATGTTTTATTGTGATAAAATAAATGGGATACTATTGGCAATCTTGGAACTCATTAGTGATTTATTGATTGATTTTTTAGATTTTTTAGATTTATGGTATGAGTAAATAGTTAATATTTTATTAATTCATGTTTTAAATAAGGTTCTATGTTAATATAGTAGATTAACATGATTAAATAGAATATATGAAAAGGATATTTACAAGTTTGGTATAAGATAATTAAGTGTAACATCAAGTTTTTTGGTTTATTAATGAAATGTTTAGTGACCATTATTTGAAGGTTTTGGATTTTAATCTTTTGGAAGACTATATATTAATTTTTTTACTTAGAAATTTGGATGTGGTTTTATCAATTAAGTTATTACTAAATCATATGAATATTTATGCATATTGAATAACCTATGATAACCATTTTATTACAATATATTGAGATAGAAGAAATGACTTGTCATCCCATTATGGATCTTATCATCTACTAGTTCAAAATGTATTACAAATTAAATAACTTTTCATCAAATACGAAATGAATTGGGAATTAATAAAGGAATAACTAAATATTGAGATTGTAATTATGAGACAGAATCAATTATGTATATATTATAAAAGAATTATTAAATAAAATGTTATCTTATTATTACCATTTCTGATGAAATATGTATCCTTTTATAGACCTAATTGGTTAAGGGTTTTGAGGACATTAACCTTCAAGTGTGCATGTTCTCTATCATTCTTGATCAGTAGTTGATAGTTATAATTATCTTCCATGTATATATTTTCACATTCTAATAATATTCCCATATTCATAATCATAGTTTTATGGTGATATTCTCTTTTTAATTTCCCTCTTTCTAAGAGGAAATTTTGTTGAACCATTTTATGATATGGGTTTCCTTCTACAGATTTTTCAAACATCCATCCTTGATTTAAGTAGTGAAATTTAAAATTTCAAGGATGAAATGCCTATAAAATTCTTGATTGTATCTGGATATTTGGTTATCAAATGGAGCTTCCACCGAATCTCTCTCATATTCATTATGTGTTGAATGTATATCACCTGAGGAAGTACATACCTGCTTCCTCACATGTACTAAAATCAAAGTCAAACCAATGAATGAAGATATTTCTTATGATGAAAAAATGGTAGAGATTATAAATCATAGATATAAGATTCTATAAAGCAATACAACACACCCGATAAATATTATCTATCAGTACCACTAATTTCAAGAAGTTATGTAGGAAATGAAGGATCTGATGTCAGATATATATTTTAATATACTTTTATTTGAGTGAAGAATTTTGATGAAAAAGTTAATAATAATGGTGTATAATGTAACATCCCCTGATTTTATGTTATGTCTTGTTTTATTTTATTTTAATTTAATTTCATTGATACCTTACGTTGCACAAAACACCAAGTTGAAACAAACTACAAAAAATATTATAATTTTAACACAATCATTATAACATAACAATTTATTAGTGGTAGTAAATAATATTCACAACATTATAAAATATATATTTTTTCAAATCTTTATTAATATATTAATTTATTCTTATAAAATAAACATATATATTCTAGTGAATATTTTTTATATGAAAATACATGTTTTCTCTAATTTTTTATTAGTTTCTCTGAGAAAATAAATGTAATTAATTTTTTAGTATTCGTGAAAGTATATTTGATAAAATTAAATTCATTTTTGGAATCATAATGTCAAAATTGTCTTTTTTTTTTAAATATTTAGGAAAATATTAATTTGTTAGTGAATATTAAAAAACCCAAATTTTAAGAGAACTCTCATTTTAATTATATTTAAAAGTAATTTATTAATTTTAAACTATATTCAATGTAAGTTAAGTATATTTAGAAAATTATAATTTAATTAATAAAATTTAAAATATATTTTTGCCCTAATTTGGTATAAGTACATTTTTATGCTAAAAAAGTCGTTTAAAAAAGAACAGTTTTCGTTGCATTTTGATGGTTTAATTTTAATTTTGATTATTAAATTATGTGTTTTGAATTTTTAAAAATCGATTCCATATATGTAACCAGGAGGATTATATTATCTTATAATGTCATTTTCATTTTTATGTGCAAAAAATATATCGTTTTGGAAAAATATTTACTGAAATATTGGTAAAATAATGTAGTAGGTTAGAGTTAAAATGTAAATGATTAAAATAACTAAAAATAACTATATAAATGGGGTTTTTTATGTGTTTATAGTAAGTAAAAATAATATACAACATTAATTATAAACCAGATTATTTTTAGTTTCTTCCACCCAAAGTGGTTAGCTTTATATAAAAAATAATCATCATTTAATAACTTAAAACCACTAATCCTCATGTATAAGTACCACTCCTCAAAAGTACCTTTCTCCAATGAAGTCTTGAATCTATTAAAATTTTTAAAAAATCCTATACTACACACCCTCACCACATCCATGTTCTGATGTTCTCATTCAATGACCAATCCCATGCTTCTTAATGGGTCCTTGAAGGAGGTAATATTCAATAGTTAATGTTTTTAAACATCCTCTCTTAATTTAATTTATTATTCTTCCTTATATTATCTTCCTACATCCAAAAAAGAATAATAACACCAGTATCATGTATATAGTTTATTGTTTTATTTATAATGGAATATATTATATCCATCAATTTTCTTATATCCTATTATTAAATAAAATGAAACCACATTCCAAATTATGGCGGTTAATCATCTCTTTGAAAAATGTTTTCTTTGTTTTTCTATTATTCCTTAAAGGCTGGTCCAAAAAATATTATTATGGTTAATTCATATTTTTATTGGTATATTATAAAATATTTATTGTTCTAGACCAAATACATTAAAAAAATACTAAATAAAACGAAATTAGTTTGTGATGGTTTAAAAAACAGCAAAAATAAATAAACCATTTATCATTATTATTTTATCAAATGAATTGTCCCCATATTAGCAATAAAAAAGATATATTGGAATATTTCAAAATATTGAATTGAATGAATAAAATTTCATTTAACTTATGATTTTTTATTTCCAATTGATATGAATATCCACAATTCTTCACAAATGAACCGACCATGATACCTTGAAATGAACACACCCGAAACAATGAAAACAATGAAATATTATTGATGAACAAGTTTTCATATGTTTCAAAAGTATCATATAAGGTATTATAAATATAAATTATGTTTTTCAAATAATTATTAACTATATTTAAAACATTATACATGATGTTAAAGAATGAAAAAATAAAGGTAAGCATGAGGTAAGAGTTTTTCACCTCACATTTACTAGTATGAGATATATTTACTATTCAGCACTTATTTCTTTTTTTAGTGTATATAATATCATTTTATATATCATATCATGAATATAATTTTATTTATTAAATTTTATTATTAGTTTAATGTGGATTATAATTTGATTGATTATAATGTGTTAAGGGATTTACTAACTCAATTTCCACCAAGTTAAACTTAACATTCAATGATTTTACATGTTAATATTATGTGTTAGATGATATTTTATTTTATTTTCAATTATTTTTTGTCGATTTGTTGCTAATAAACATAGTTGATTAATTTTACTAACTCTTATGTTAATAATATGATATTTATAATGCATTTTGTTTTAAAAATAATTTTTAGAGATTTCTTTAAAAGTGATATTTTGTTTTATTTATGTGTTTGATAAAAAAAATTCAATAAAATTGTCGAATATTATCTAATGATTTTTAATTTAAATTTTACTATTGTGTTATTTTTAACAAATTTTTTTGAATGAAGTCTTATTTTTATTTATAAAACAATTTAACTGTGGAATTTTGAAAAAAATACAAAAGGAATGTTTTTTAAGTTATAAATCATAATACAATTTTACCACAATTATGATGACTTAATGCTTTAATATTTTTTTAAAATCATACATAGTTCTTTTTGGTGGTGATTTTTTCCTTTATAATTCTCACCACATTAAAAATAAATGATTTGGAAATAGAAAAGTAAATTTTTTTATAATTGTTTTGGGTGTTATTTTAAAATTATTTTCCATAAAATATTACATTATTTAATGTGAATTATTATTTACTGGGGTTATTATTCAATGATTCTAAACTAATTATAATTATGGTTGGTTTATGTTTATGGTTTAATTATATTTATGAAACATTTTTCTTTTCCACCGGTAATATTTTGATGAAAGGTTTCTAAAACCGAATTTTTTCATGTGATATAATATTTTTTATGTTTTTTTGGAAGACATATGTTTGGTTTTCATTATGTAAGGATGGTATTTTGTATCCAAGTATGGTGGTAATATTTTAATAATGTATTGTTTTTATGTAATAACCAAGGAAGGTGGTTATGTTATGATCAATGGTGGGTGGGACCTATATCACCCTCCAATTAATTGGGTAATGATTTATGCATCATGAGGTATATTGAACTAAATAATTAATTGAAATCAGTGTAGTAAGACTTGGCTGGAATATGGAGAGAAATCAGTTCAGTAAGACCAGACCAGAATGGGTTGGGAACTCGGTTCAGTAATAGACTTTGTCATCAATGATGGGCTTAGGAGTGAACCACGACTACTATGTTGAATTGGGGAGTTAACCCTTTCAACTATGAGGAATGATATGTCACGGGGATGATGGTTTGTGACTCCCAGGAGGAGTAACTACCCATAGATTTTCCTTATATATTTAGAGATTAGCATTTACTACGAGGGGAATTATTTTCAATGTGTATCTGTATTCAAAAATTTCATGTCTTATGATAGTGTTATTCACTCATGGATCTTGTTATTTAATGATTCATGTATTATGAACTTTTAGGATTTTTTTAATGTCTCTATATTATGATATTTTATATTATGGATATAATTTTAGAGTGTTCTGTTCATGTTATTTTTTTCTTTATGCTTATTTTATGATTGATAACTCCCTTGTTTACCCTTAATGATCATCTGAGATCTACATTTTCATATGTTTATACTACATGGATATAAAAAAGGTTTTATGTATGATATATTAAAAATTATTCTAGTTATGGAGGAATAATCAATAGATTATGTAGAAGTTTTATGAACCAATTTTTTATGTTTACATGTTTCTAATGACACTAAACGCATACTGGTATGCCATAGTTTTGTTATATTATGTAATTAATATTCATCATTGTACAAGTAATTCATATTTATGAAAATAATTAGGCCATCACAATGGTGTTATATGTTATAGTGATACTGAGAACATGAGGCAAAAGGAAATGGAATGATAAATATTATTATGCCAAGGTTCTTTTCTTGGGGTTTAAAACTATAAATGAATTTGTTCTATTTCAATGGTGTGGGATCATGTTGCCTATATAGAATTATAAACCCCAATATCTATGCCATCAAGAAGTTCATGGTGCTAGTCACTTTTTTAACAGTGGGTTTGGATATGAATGTATTTTGTACGTTCTAACATAAGAGAATCATATCTCCAATTATCTTATAGTCCCACACAAATTTTAAATGCCCTTATATAACAGAAGATATTAATTGATCTTAATCTCTAAATTAAATGTAATATGTTAATTTTTATGATTTTAATTTAATACTTTGAAACTGAGTTGAATAATTTCACTCTCAATATTCTCCAACCATTCCTTGGGAGGTTGTAAACTTGTTTGATTATTCACATCCATTATAATGGTTGAAGGTTCTGGGGTGATTTACTTCAAATTAATTAGTGGTTCCTCCTCATTTCATTATATCCTGTGTGGAGTTTCTTAAAATATCACAATAAAGGAATGAGATTTAGGAATATTTATTTCTTTTCTGAAAATCATGGGATTATCATGGTTCTAGTTTTTTGGTGAAAAATATTAAGTTACCCAAATGAGGTGAATATAAAGTAGATTGAAAATTTGGAAGAGAAGTGGAATATATATGGATTATTTATAAATCTACTTTTTTTTGATACTATTGATTTTATTTGTTGGTTATGTAAAAACCAAAATAACTAAAGAATAATTCAATAAAAATGGTGTTAGAAAATTTATAACAATGAAATGTAGTGTGTCCCTTAATATTTAATGATAATTAAACCCCTATTAAATTAAAGATCAATTTCATGATAACCTATTTCTTTGATCCCGATAAAATTTTAATTTATTTATATTGGTATATCATTCTATGGCTGAATTTAATATTAAGAAAAAAAATCACATAATATAATGATAATTGAAGCTGGTAAATAAAAGGTTTTCCATGATTTATCTAGAAATTAAATGATTTTTGGCCATCTCATTTGTTTTATATATACAAAGAGGTTGTTGTTGTTATCATATTTATTGGAAAATGAATATTATATGTAGTGCGTGTGTGGTTTGTAATATAGGTTAAATGTTGATATGGTTAATTGAAAAATATAGGGTCTCATTTTAGTGCTCAGTTTGAATGGTATGCATGGTTGTTTCGGATGATGTGATGTGGGGTGGTGATGAAATGTTTTTGGCAATTAAATTTGTCTTGTTGTTTGTTATGACTATTATTCATGAGTCTTATGTTATATTGTGTGAGTTATTATTAGTAATTTGTGATGGCATGACATGGAAAAGATTAATAATGAATATGTAATGGGGTTTTAAGTTATAATTGAATATTTGGAAATTTTTTATTAATTATGCTATAATTAATAAGATGATTGGACTAGAATACTGTGGGTGTTGGAATCTGAATTTTTTTCCAAAAAATAAGGTTAATGAATGAAAATTTATCAAGATGTGAATTTATAATTGAAAATATATAATTGGTTAAATATACATTAAAAAATAAACATTTACCTGTAATATGTCTATTTTGATTTGATTCATGTATTTTTATATAGTACACATGTTAATGGTTGTTGATGAGATGTGGTGACCTGTTGGTCGAGTTGATGAGTTATTATTAGTCTAATTAAATGATCATCTCAACCAGGATTTGTGTGTGACTATCAATCCTTGTATTTTTCGATGTTTTTATGCAGAAAACATGATTTGTATAACTTTATTAAAACCCAAATGTTTTCGGTTTGATCTGTTTTCATCTAATATATAGGTAAGTGAGGGGGATGACTAGATACCCCCTCTTACCCTCTCTCCATTTTCAAATAGTACATGGTAGTATTGGTAAATGGTGGGGTCATGCATGGAAATATGGGGAATATGTTTAATTTCTTCCATGTTCATGATAACTACTATAACAGAATTAAATGTGATGAGGTTGTGATATTTGGTTTGGATGACTTTCACTATTTCAAAGTGATGATTTCTTATTTTGATGATGTGGTGATTAAAATAGGTTGAGATATAGGATTCTCTATTATAATGTGGATAATGATATATATATTATGGGAGCTTGTGAAGTTTTATTATGGGGTGTTAGAGTATCAATCTAGTGGGGATGTGGTTTGAGGGATTTGATGATTCTAGACTTTAATTATGTGTAATACTTAGCGAGTGAGCCTTACCAAAGAAGGGAATGTAAGAATTTACCAAGACAGTGCTTGTTGGTGCTATTATTTTTTCACTAGAGAATTATTATCCTCTTATAAAATTTTTATAAGATTTGTTGAGGAGAATCCTACAGACTATACAATTAATGCTCAATAATATAAGTATATATGAAATGGATTTTAGAAAATATAAGGGAGTCTAAAACCAAGAGGGATCGTTATAGAAAAAAATATATAGTTTTTACTGTTCTTCCAAACTAGGTGTATTATATTCTGATATTTCATTGTTGAGTTATCTTAATTATTTTATATTTTGTTCAATTAATTGGTGGTTTCCTTATTATATATTGTTTCAAAAATGAAATATTGATGGTAATTCCTCCAATTGTGTGTTTTATACAATCAGATCTACTTTGAAGCCTATGTTATATTAGTGTTTCTCTTCTAGTATCACTACTTCTCTTCATTAACTTCCCAGAAAGGATACTAGTGGGGGGTAGTGATAGTTTGGGTCAATATATTTTGTTTCTAAAAAACCTTTATACAACATTAGATATTAATATGTTATCATTTGATTGTAATATAAGAGTTTTTAATACCATTATGAGTAATTAGTTATAAGTGTGGAAAGAATTTAAATGCAAAAATGTACATCTATTGCCTTATGTAATTGGATTTCAGGGTGATTAGTGATTTTTTTGGGATGCACATAATATTTTTATATAAAAAAATCACAAATTAGGTATTGATAACACTAAGGGTTGGAATGTGATTTTATGTTGAGGATATTATAGTTGATGGGGATAGTTGATAAGTTGTGTTCATGAATTTATGTTGGGTAGTATAGATATCCTTGGTGATTCAACTGTGATTAGGTAAAAATTTAATTAAAACTAATATAAATTTAGTTTACTATATTTTTGGAAATATACATGATTATGTTACATAGAGAAAATTGTTTTCTTGAATGTAATTTAATGTTTATGTTATTAATATTATTTTAGGGATAATGGTTCAGTTAATTTTGGGGAACATATAAAATATATAATCTTGTTATGGTATAATTTCATGGTTGTTGAAGTTATTTATAGATAAAATATATGTTGATTTTTAGAGAATGATTCAATCAACATTTTGTAATTTTTCTCATTAAAATTTAGCAAGTAATATTTTAGAGTGTTTTTGGAGTAGAATTTATAATTTTTTTATAATGAATAGAATTAAAAAATTTATATAATCCTATGTTCTCTTGAAATACTACAATAATAATCTAAATGTTTTATATGATGAAGAAATGATATTATTATTTTAAACAACTAGTGGGAAAATCTCCTTATTTTTTTAAAAAAGAAATAAAAATCTTATTATTCTGGGTAGTGGGATCCCATTAAATTTTTATTGTAGGGAATTTGGAACCCAATAACCCAATATATCTAGCATGAAGGCCCAATCATCTATAATGAAAAAATCTAGTTGATGGAATCAGTTATATTACAAACTGATGTGAAATATCATTTGATTTTTCATTCCCAACTATATAAGGTTTTGAGTATCAAAAAAATCCAAATAAAAGAAAAATATATAAAATAATATATTAGTAGAGTTATACATATATTTAACCAGAAATTACTATAGAAAAAATAATATTCCTTTTATACGTGTAAAAAAATGGGATGAAGCGGTTGGGAAATTTCTTTGAAAAAACAAAAAAAAATGTTTCAAGTGTGATAAATATGGGCATCTTTCAAATGATTACTTATTAAGAATGAAAGTGTATATTATGTTAATATGTAATAAATTTGTATATGAATTCATTTCTTAGAGTTAAATGTATCCAATATATGTATTTTTGGAATTATACAATCCAATGTTCCAAAGAATGAATTAATGAGGAAGATAAATATCAATATCATTTTAATCCTATTAATCAAGGAATGGAATGGGTAGATTAGGTTAATGTGTAGTTATTATATATTTAAAGAATCTTACTGAACATTCGATTATACACAACATGAGAAGTCTATGAACCAAAATTCTCAAAGGTTTTATCTTTTACAGTTACTCAGAGGTAAGATAATTATATCTAAGTATATACCAATTCTTAAAACAATGATTATAGGATTGTATTTCCAGAAAATTATAGTTAATTTTCGTTTATTTGATTCTAATAAAATATTTGTAATTTAATACCTCTCTCTATATATAGTTATCAACAAATTTCAAAATTTAGTGATATCATTTCCTAAATTAATACAAGGAAGAATAATAACTTCTTTGATAAACTGTGATCTCAATATATAAATATTAAAATATTTTAACATGAGGTAGTGGTATAAGTATTTAAGGAAAATAAAAGTCAAAATATAATGTTATTATATGGGATATGATTTAATATTAGGTCTTATGTTAGAAATTATGGTTTTAAATAGAAATATATAAAATGATGTAACTATTATGAATAAAAAATAACAAAAATTATGACACAATTTCATTAATGGGGTTGAATGAGAAAACCCATGTATTTTAAAATTATATACTAGTGTTATGAATAATTAATATTTTTTTATGAAATTTCTTTATTCATTAAATATTTATTTTACAATATATATATATATAATGTCACAAAATATAATATATTATCATTGTAAATTTAAAATTACTACTATTTTAAATTATTATAAATAGATATTGTATTTAAAGATTAAATATATTTTCTCTAACTGATGTCTTATTTGATCTTATTAAAGAAATATTTAGTCTTTGGATATTTTAAAAATGTATTATTATTTTATTATGGATATTTTTATTATTATAGTATGTCATATATTTGTATCAAATAGTAGAACAAGAAAAAAGATCTCTATAAAAAAATTTTATCCTATGTTAATTAATCTTCCTTACATTGGGTCATTATATTTACAAGTTAACATTCATAATTTTATAATTTTAATTTTCTAATATGAAATTTAATTTTGTAATCATAAAATTAATTTTTTTTGAGTTTTTTACTGTTTTGTACAATTTATTTTTGTAGTGAATGGTAAAAATATATATTTTTTAAAAATACTATATCTTTTATACCATCACCAAGATATAAATCTAACATAAGACTATAATTTTTATGCCATAATAATGCTAAAATTTTTAGTTAGGATTTTTTTGAATCATATAGAATTTATATTACATGGGAATTTAATCAAAATATCCGAAAATTATTATTAAATTAATAGAGATTAATATTTATTTTAAGGTAAATAGGAAAATATTTACTAGCGATGACATAAAACATTCCTATCACAGGAAAAGTCCAAATTTATTCATATTTTAAAATATGGTAGAATGTATAAGGATATGAAAATTTGAAATGTTAAATGTGATAGATTGTAAATTTTTTGGAGCATAATTATGAATTTTAAAAATATATTTCATGTTAATTATAAAAATTTAGACAGAGTGATTGTGCTAAGTGAGAAAATATCATAAAAATTTCCTAAATATATAGTTTTGATAACGATGAGAATTAATGTGATTTATTATAGATCCTAATTGAAGATAATTATGTGTAATAAGATATATTTATGTTATAAATTTCATTATAAATTTATGAATCTGTATAATATTCTAAAATACTTAAACATTGCTGATGCAATACTTACAGAAGTAAAAGAAAAGACTATATAATAGCTATTTTAAAATATTTAATGTGATTAAAATTTCATGAATTATGTAATTTTAAGAATTTTAATAGATAATAATTATTATGAATAATTTATTTTATTTTTCAAAATGGAATTATAATATTATATATATATTTTTATAGCTAAATTAAAAGAATAAATCTTCAAATGACATCAATTAGTATATACTGTAAAAAATGATATTTAAATTGATTAAAAATATTAATTCACTATCTTAAGTATATTTTGATTAGTTAATGGTCTACCATATCAACTATTTTCAATTTATAAGTTATTTTCCATTTTAAAATTACACTATTGACTGTTAATGAATAAATATTTACGAAAATGTTTTCAAATTTTTTCTATAAAAATTCACTCATTATAAAATTTAATATATATATATATATATATTTTAATTCATTCTATATTTTTATCCAAAATACCAATTTATAAATCCATTTCAATGTCTATAGTTTTTTTCCAATTAAAAGTCAAGTCTCTTAAGGCTTTAGGCTCTATCAAAAGGAGGACAGTCAAAGATCAAGATAAGGGTTTGTAATCCTCTTTCTCCTATATTATTTTTATTTATTTATATTTACATTCTTTTAAATTACCACATATTTATTGATTTGGTTATATTAACATTTAATCTTAATTTTTATCAATCAATTATAATATACCATTTATTACCTCACAAAAATCTCTTTTTTTAAGTTATTACTTCATTAAAACACGTGTTTCAAAAAACAAGTCTTTTTATTTGAATTTAAATCATATTTTCAATATCAACATTTATCATTATTATGGGAAATAAACTAGTATCTTTATTATAATATAGCTTTTTATTTTATAAAACCCAACCAATTATTTGGTTTTCTATTCATTTAAGAACTTTTGAGAAACATCACCCAGCGTGGAAGGTTTATGCTACCTATGTGGTTGATGATGATCTCATAAACTTATATTATTCATGGATAAGCAATTAAATTCACTTAATTATTTAATATATCATTTATATTCATGTTATTTCATTTTTACTTCTCACTAATGGTTAAATATACATCATAACAATAATGTTAAATGTATACAATGACATTCATTTTTAGTAGTAAAAAAACTAGCTTATCAATGAAGATTTTCTAATTGGGAACAATATCATGAACCATTGAGATACATGGCTTATTAAAGATATAAATAATATAATTTAACACTTTTAGATATTACAGAACTATTTTAAAAGGATATTGTTTTCATATAATTTGAAGAAAATGTTTTACATATTATAAAATGATTGACCAAAAAATAACCGATGTGAAAAATATTAATTTGAAAAATGACTAAATAAATTTAAATGTGTAATAATGTGTAAATGAATAAAAAATGCTCATCAAAATATATAAAACTAATATAATTTATAAAAAAAATATATGATATATGAAGTGATTCCTCACACAAGCTAAGGTGTTGCTACCTAATTCTCAATTATTTTTAGGGGTTTTTATAATATAGTATCGTTTATGTTTCAAATATAATATTTTTAAATGAATAAATTACCATTTTTATTTCACATATAATGGTTATTTTTTCACATTTCCTCTATTATGGATTTATAGTCGATGCACTATGTTGTTTGAGGGTTTCTTTTACAATATTTGTTTGAATATGAGATTGTATATGAATAAGTTCATATTTAATGAAATTATATATTATTTATCTATAAAAAAATTAAATTTCTTATGACATATAAAATAATTGGTTTTATATGTCTTCGTTCAATTTTACCTTCTTTTTCTCATAGATTTACCAAATTTTTTCCTATAAGTGGATCTAACCAAATCAACTATGTTTAGTCTGAATTCATTATCCTCCATGACCATATTATTTATGGAATTTCAGGGATTTACATCTCAATAATCATATGATTTTTAAGATATTTTTAACAGTACTTTTCTTTATATATAAAATTTCCAAGAGAAACTATATTTATCATTTTTTACAAGGATATTTTTTACTAACATTGATTTTCATTAAAAAATCATAAAATGGATATTTTTAACACATTCCAAATGATTTATTTTGAACATCATATTATTTAATTTTCTATATGTAGCTTCATATACATTTCTTCATTGTTTTATAAAGTCACATGAATTCTCATAATTTTATAAATTATTACCTGTGTAATAAAAGTAATCAAAAAATGTAGAGGATTGTTTTTTAATTTCACAAAGTAATTTTATTTTGTTTTGTTAATGAATTTTTAAATTATGTTAATATAATTCAATGTTTTTTATGATTCACTAGGGATATTATACCTTTCCCCTTCTTTATTTGTATGGATTATGAAATCTTCATGAAAACTATTTATTTCTCTTATGTTAAGTAAGATATGATGGGATTATGAATTGTTTCAGGTTCACATAACATACCTATGTATGGATTAATAATTTTTGATTTATGGGTATGATATAACCCTATAATGATTTAGATATCGATTAATATTTCTTGAAATAATTATGATTGGGTAAAGTAATGAAAGCATCTCCTATAATATTTTTCATCACCATAGTGCTATGTCTGTTCACATTATATGAAATGTTGGTTTATCAACTTATTTAAAGTATGAACATTATATTATCACTATTCATAGTTTATATATTGTATTTCAACACAATGTTATGATATCTAATAATTGGTCCTTAATCTATGTTTATAATGACATGTCTTATGTTTGTGCCATATTTTATTCCCTCTCTTCATAACATTGTTCTTATGACATGGGAATCCTATTCTATATTTCATGCTATATTGATGATCATTTGAATGATTAATATTTTTTTCAACGAAATAATTTCTTATGAACTTCATGTCTTAAAATACTCATTCATAAATCAATTATACATGATCTTGAAATTGTTTTATAGATCCTTTTGACAAAAAATGATTTATATAAACTAAAATTTCTATGTTAATGAAATATGTTTTCCCCAATATTTATATATTTCAATATTATAATGGTTTAAATATAGTTTTAGGTCCTTAAAAAGGATTTATATTATCACTTTATGTTTTCAAATGTTTTTAGATGGAATAATTAAGAGTATGAATTATTATTTAGTCAATGTTATGGTTAGGAGGTTTAATAAATTAATGAAGTTAATGAGCCAACATAAGAGATTAGTTTAGTGAAAAATATGTCCATCAAATTTTAAAATTATGGGTTTTCAATGATTTTCTATAACTCTAAAAAAAACTAACCTATAAGCTCGTGTGTATGCTATTTATGAAATATTTTCAATAAATTGAATATTATATGATAGTTATTCTTGGGTTATTACCTACAGAACATGTTAGTTTCATGACCATGGTGTATGTGGGATGGGTAGTTGGGGGTATTTATCTATGCACTCATTTTAATTCTCCAATATTTTAGGGAAATATCATGATATGAAAAATATTTCGTTGAAAACAATTATTTATGAATAATGAGGCTGCAAATTAATTATCGAGCCCAACCTCGATGTAATATTTTAATTATTTTGAAATTAATTCATCATTTACTTATGATATACACTTTCTTTAAAACTCATTATCAATTACACTAATATAGTGATACTAATAATACAATCTTTTCCCCACAGGTTATTTGATCATTAGCGGATAACAACATTAATTGGAATTAATATATCTCAATAAAAAAAATTTAATCAATTATTTATGAATAATGATGAATGAAATTGCAGATTAAGTCCAACCATGAATTAGTCTTATCATTATTTTTAAATTCATTCAACATTTACTTATGATATATTCTTTTTTTAACATTCATTATAAATTACAATATTGGAGAGATCCTAATAATATAATCTTTGTCACATTGGGTATTTCATCATTAGTGGATAACAATAATAAAAGGATTAATACATATACTTACAAAGGAAAATTATTTCGACAAGAATTTTAATTAAATTGAAAAATGGATTTTATTTGGGAAAAAATAAATATTAATTAAAACTTCAATATATAATAACCTTTACATTGTTCACAACCAAAATATCAGAATTTTAATTTGAGGATCTACATAGATTATACCAATTACTATACATATTTTGAAATGTTCATGAAAAAATAAGATATTTAAAATTATAAATTATTATTTAGTTACCTATGATAAAAAAATTGAACAAAAATTGTAAACAATTTAATATTATTTTTATTAAAATATTTTAAAAGATATAATTAAACATGTAGGTCACTAAGTGGACCTTTCATTTTCCTATCTCATAATCCATGAATCCGATCTCTAGCTCATCCCATAGTAGTTATTTATCTTTCTCTATTTTTATAATTGCTCATGATTTTTTCACACACATGAAAATTAATGTTCATGGTGTATGAAATATAGTCAAAAAACCATATGATAATTTATCCCTAAATAAATCAATTATGTATTAGTGTATGTAAAAATATGATATGATAATAAAATTACTAAAACCAAACACTAGTCTCAACAACAATTTATAAAAGGTCACATAAATTAATGGACCTACCAGCATTGACTGACACACTTATTAGGGAGATTCTACCATATTATAATTGAAGCGTTCTTATATCTTTGATTCAGCTAATCTATTTGATTTCAAATAAATTTATCCATAAATTATCATTAAATAATATTAAACCAATATATGACTATAATGTTATATTATTATGTTTATACAACACCCAATTCATCTATAGTCAAATATCACCATATAAATAACAAGAAATAATGCTCAATAATCCATTGATTGTAATACTAAAGGATTGTTTGTGTATATGTGATACCGGATAACTTATGAAATACCACTTTTCTAGAAAAATTTTAAACCACTAATAGAGGACAAGATATTAGGTTGGCACCATTCCCAAACTGAAAATTCAATGTAAAAGCATGTTTAATAGTATTACTAACCCCTTTTTAACCAAATTCATGAATTTTATGGACTAAAAAGATCATTTCATTTTGTTGGTTAATAAGTTTTTACATATATAAAATGTCATAATATCCCTTTTCCAAAAATGAACAAAAGATATTTTGCATTGAATACCTATTATCCTTTTACCTTTTCTAATTTTTTTTTACTATATATACATAATAAAGGCATGAATTATATATAGTAATATACATCATAACATATTAAATTCAAATAATTAAAATCATTCAATGGGATACCATCTATGTTAATCTATTTTATAAGTACATAATACATTATTACTGTGACATAGACATCATCAAACATGTTTAAAGATCACTAATATTAAATATACCATTATGACATTAACAACCATTGTTTAATTATTAATGTATATAGAAACCTCCACCAATAGCCCAAAGGATTTCATTTTTTATAGATTTTGATAATCCACATTTCAGGGGGTGAGGTGGAACCCTTAAAAGGCCTGATGGCATAAGTATTACATTGCCAACATGCCATAGAGTAATTCATTGCCCGTAGGCTTCAAACATTACATAAAACCCAGACTAACTACTTGGAACTGAACCTCCCCATCATCTTCACTGTGAAATCATCTCTCCACCATCGCATGGTTGTTCAGCCAGGCTTTCCCATGAATACATAGGCTTGTCCCGATGGTAGGTTCTATACCCTTTCATTATTGAAATCCATTTAGCTTCTACTATAGTGAAATATCTTTTCTCTACCTCCTTCTGAAGCTTATTCCTTGAAGGTTGTCTAGTTTTCATCTGCACTTAAGGTGGTATGAAGGACTTGAGGTGGCCTGAAGTCCTTACTAACCTAAAGGCCAGGGTGGCCAGAAGGCCTTAAAGGACATGGGGACCAAATCGGTGTCCCGAAGACACAAACGGGGGAATATTCCCATATGATACAATTCCAAATAGTGCCTTCTACAGTTCCGTCTATAGTACCCTATACAGTACCAGAAATTAACCTCCGCCTGGATTTGATCTCGAGTCTCCTGGATGCACTTATGGAGTCGTCACCAACTGGGCTGAGGCTCATGTGCAATGTATATGGAAACCCAATTTGGTTCTGCCATGTATATATCACTCCCAAATAATGTATAACAATGTAAACATAAAAGAAAATAAAACTAAAATAAAGGCGCCACCTATTTCATGATTATAGGAGCCTGCTATTTTTAAATTATTGTTTGAATCAAATGAATTTGAGGGAAATCCTAAAACCTAACATGAATCCAAATATAGATTTTTTGGAAGAAGATTTGTGATGTACTGAGATAAAATCATAAATAAAATGATAGATAAGGTGAATCTAAAAAATTGTGAAGAAACATGGCAATCAACCCTCGAATCTAAGCTCACACCAAGAGGATGTCACACTATGCATGAATAAAATTTAAAGAGAGGGGTTCTTCAGTCATAAAGATTCCAAGTGATGGTGGTGTAGGGTTATAAACTTTTTTAATTTTAAATATAATTTAGTTGAATATTTTATTAAAACATGGTATGAGGTACTATTTAACCACCACACACCTACCAGGAAACTAGTACTCCACTAAATTCTTATACTGAGTCACTAACCATTTGGTGGCCTACCTTAAGCCAATAAGTGAATTTTTGCAGGAACACAGGGTTCTTGATATTGGATTTGCGAGTACCTGATGGTTTCTACTAAAAATTTATAATTCTATTATATTTTATACTTTTTTTAAATTCAATAACTAGATTCCAATTAAATGTTAATGATTAAAAAGAAATAAAATTTCACTTGTAATGATAAAAAATAACTTATATTCAGACCTTGGTATACTTGAGACATTAAAAAATATTACTTGAAACCAACTCCTACCAATGAGATGTATCACTAAAACTTATCACCTAAATTATTCCATTACTGAGCTATAATATCAAAATCATATTCCCATGTTTCCTCTTTGATCCATCCATTCCACCCTTAATGATGCACCGCGGGTAACATTTATCTATAAAGCATATTGTCAATTTGATCCACAATACACATGGGCCAATGGTTTAATAAAATATAATCCTCTAACTCCACATCATTGAAACATATTAGAAGATAGAGGTTTTTTTTATACCTCTACTGTTGAGGTACATGAGAATATCAAGCATCATCTTCTTTGTTCACAAAAATTCAAATGATTTTCTACAGTAATGATCCTATTTAATATAAAAAAATACCAAATAATTATGGAATAATATCCACTACTTATCACAAAACATATCAATCTAGTCTCTACCTGAGTAAATTGACATAAAAAAAATTTAACTACCTAATTCCTACACCAGTTGACCATATTCTAGCGATTAGTGCTAAGATATACAAATAGTGAGATGGGAGTCATTGCCCATATATGAAACCTATCAACTAATAACATGTAACTCTATCAATTATTTAATAGATGAAATCTAAAAATAATTCCAAATATTACAAGAATGTATATCATAACACCATAAAATTCATCAAACATAGTATAAAATACCGAAAAATAAACATAACTAGGAATTCCAAACACATAAGGTAAAATGAAAAATTATAGTGAGAAAATAAAATGTGATTAAGTCTATAATGTATCCACCACCATTAATTTAATGTATTCCAACAATATTATATCATATATTGAAACACGTTCTAATATTAATGAACATAATTGTTCAAAAACTCAAGTGTACTTGGATGGGTGAGTAACGAATCAAGTAATGGGATCCCCATGGAGTGAGATGACACACACTTAAAACTAAATATATGTGTATGGTCAAGATATTATCAATTTTTGTGGAATTGAAAATGTACCGATCAACTAAAATGAAAAAGTAGGGTTAACATATTGATCAACCCATTTATATTAAATCATATTAATAAGAAGAAAATAATCTGTTGGAAGTAATCTCATTCACCTCACGTAAAAATATTAATATAAATATTTTCACTATAGTATGGTACCCACACATTTCCATGAAAATGTTAAATGGTGATGGGACCACTAGTCCCATATATGGAAGTACCACATCCTAACTACTTGGTGGATACCCAAATCCATCAATATATATTGTATCTACATGTGTTTTATGTTGATTTGATCAAGGGTGTACCAAGACATTTAACACTCTAAATACATCAACCACTTATGTTCACAACAATGAGTTATAAGTAAGGGATAACTATTTAACAAATTTCATCATAATCCGAGTCCTCCATCAATGGGTAAGAAATGAAGAGTTACTTAAACATGATCTTCTAAATCCACCCTATATTAGTAGGTTAGGATAATCAGAAATACTTCACTAAACGGTCACAAATAAAATCCATATAGTCGTATAAAAAATATTCTCAGATATGTAAAATACATTTTCAAATATACATCAAATATAAGAAGTGAGGGTTCTCAAAATTGAAAGACACCTAAATCACCAGTTCTCAATTATATGACAATTATATGACATATTTACATCATTTATAGGGCAAATTATTCATTATCACATCATACAATAATGATTTTATCCAAAATGATTTATCAAACACCACAAAAAATCCGATATTGATACTTTTTAATGAAAAATCATAATCATTCTCATGTAATTATGATAATTTAGGATTATTATATCCACACAATCAAAACATATATACATATAAAAATCCATGAATTTTATCTCCTCAATTAATTAATTTCATATTTCCCATCCTCATTATTTAACAAAATTAACTTCATTCATTAGTCAAATATCATAATCATGATAGAATACTATCCCAAAAGTTTCCCCATTTATCAATTATCATACTTCAATAATAATTAATCAAATAATTATTAAACCCACTAACATATTAGAATTTATTTCATTACAAGATTCCTATGTCAAACACTATATATATATATATATGATCCTTTTATGTACCAAATTGATTATAACACAAATATTAGTTAATGAAACATCTTTAAAATTAATATTCATCATATAATTTTCCCAACTTCAGTGGCTTAGGATAATTTCTTATTCATTTTCATTTTTATCAACTTAAAGTCCCTTATTAGAATCCTCTCACATCAATGGTCAAAATGATCCACTATATAGTCGTTTTTATTAATTAAATAATATTATTTTAATTAGTTACCAATTGTAAATAATCCTCTATTTATAGGTTCATTTACCCTTTTATAATCATTTTAAAATAAATGAAATAAATTTTATATTTTATACATAATAAAAAAAATTATTTATTAATGGAATGACATTCCATGATATCAAATAATAATCATGACATTCATTTTAATTAACATAGTTATTTTATTAATTAAATCATATTTTAAATATTTCACAATATTCAATTAAGAATCAATTTTTAATAAAATATATAATTAGTATCATTTTCACAAAATCCTAACAGGAAAAAATAAAATTGTTATTGAGTCCAAAGTAATAATTTTACATTATTTTGACTTCAATAACCCAACTTATTAGTTATTACACATTCATTTAATAATTCTAATCCATAAACTGGGGAAAAATAAATAATAATTATAATAAAACAAAAAAGTCCCAATGAGCACAAAAAATTTATCTATGTCATAATAATATTATCATTATTTTTATTATAATAATATTATCAATTTTTCATCAATAAGTTTTTTAAATTAACATATTATACCTAACATTACCAAAATAGAGCTAGTAGGGTTCTATTTTGTCTACTATGTTGATATGTGCTAAAAAATATCATTTAAATTTCCCAAGGTCACATGCTCTGTTATATCCACAAAAAAGATCCAACTTATAGTGCGTTCAATTTTGTTCACCCATGTTCCATCTATGTTATATAATCATTATCACATCAATATATTTCATCATACTCTTCCTATACATCATATCTAATATTTAGTAGATATTTTTAAATTTATTTTCTCCAGCCAAGTACATATTTTGATGATTATTTGGCTTATGTCTTATTACTTGATCATTATTATATGATGCCTTTGTGAGTTATGTGCTATGCCACATGGATTTGTGGTTTCACATTATTATAACTATGAGCCCCAATGCATGATGTCTAATTTTTAATTAAGAAATACATGATGTGCATACATTACCACAGTATTCCATCCTTGAATATTATCATTCATTATTTGTTCTTATAAATGGAATTTTTCTCATGGACCAAAAATTCATTAGTATCTGCATTATGACCCATGGTTTCTAAATATTGACTCTATTTTACAGAATTCCTTTCCTCATTATTGAAAATTGAACTGTGAATTTATAATATTTCTAAACTTGTCATCCAAATTTAGGTCAAATAATGAAATCAATTTATGTGATTACAATTCCATTTTGTGAATTTCATCTGGACATTTCTACGGATATGTGTTTAGTATCATAACCTGTTCATATAAATAATTTAATAAAAAATATAAAAAAATACCAAAAACACAGTTACAAATTCATAAAATTCATGAATCATATTTGAAAATATCAATGGATTCGGTTTTTTTTCAATATATAAAACAAGAATAAAAACAATTCATTGTTTTTTCAGAATGAAATAAATTTTGAAGGCATAGATTTTGAAAATTAAAAAGGTTTTTTACAATATCTTATAATCCATTTAACAAAGTTTAAAAATTATAGTGACTATATATGTTTTTAATATTTTCAATGTATATCCATAAGGTTTAATTGAGTTTGAAATATTAGAGAATATAAATCTAAGAGAGAAATATTAGATAGTCCAATTTTTATACTGAATATCTAGGAATTCATGCACTATATTTTTAGGATTATTTTTCCATTTTGATCATTATTGTATAAAAAATAGGGATATATCATGTCTTAATTATATTTTTTGATTAAATATTTCAAAATAAAGGGATAATCATTCAATAATCAATATTTTATCTAAGATATCTCATAAACCAGGAATCTAATTTTTTAAATTCTTATCCCAACATGTACTTATGAACAATATGAATAAAAGGATGTAAAATAGTGTAGTATAATGTTAACTGAGAAGATGATCCATAATAATAAATCTAGAAGAATAATTTAATTAATAAAACATCATATTAATGGGTCATAATCAAGGAATCATACATGGATTCATCATTTATCATTCATCTCTAATGAATATCTATCTCCTATTATTATTACCTCCACCCTAAGAAATAGATAATTTAATTAGGGTTTCTCAAAACCCCAAAAATATTAATTTATTATAAGATATTAGGTTTGATAATATAAAATCAATTTTTCTAATTTATTTAGTTTCTGACCAATGAAACCTATATTATTTACTATACATAGTCAAACCGAATATATCACCCAAAATGAAAAAACCTCATTTGAAAATATGAATTTTTTTTATTCAAATCTAACACATATATTAAGGGGAAATTAATTTATTACCCCTATTATATAAGAGGTCACGAATAACTATATTTACTTTTCCCCTTCTTAGCGCAACAAAAAACCACAAAGATACATCATTTAACACACTATGGGTGAAAATAATCCAAAAAAACTAAACCCTGATTATTAATTATCACAATGTATATATTAATAAGGAAACAATGTATGTTACATCCTCCCCGCCATGAATGATGTTTTCCCCAAAATAAATTCAATAATAGATAAAGAATGATTTTTTTGATTGTATTAAATCCTATATTTATATTTTCTGTAAATTTTCACAGATGAAATATTATGTATCCCTGAAGATGAATTCAAAAAAACATAAGAATAGATGATGAACACATGATCACCTAGTTGGAATAAGCCCCCCCGCCTAGAATTAATATTTCAACTATAATCAATTCCAAAAAAATATTGTCTGATATACTATAATGATCTAAATAAAGGGATTCCTAAAACCATACCCTTGTATACGTGTTGATAAGTTATCATTAAATTCATGATAATCCCTCATTAATTACAGAGTTGTGGTGGTGGAGGACCTATGCCTCACTTTGAAAATATTTATATTTTGTGGGAGTGCCCCCCCTCTACTAGTGGAGGACCTGTGCCTCACTAGGAAATATATAACTTTCTAAGGAGTACCCCACACCACTAGTGTAGGACTTGAACATCATTCATCAATTGATTACATTCATTTACAATATAGGAAACACTCTCTAGTCATCAAGGGAGTACAAAAATATATTGATAGAGGGACTAAACTTTAATATTTAAAGGACTACCTACTCTTTTATTTTAGGATCTCACTTTGGTTATCAGAAGAGTACCTACACTATTGAGAGAGGATATGTGCCCTGGTAGTGGGTGTGGTATATAATCCACAAATACAAGACCAACACTATAGTCATTGGGGTATTACATACTCTATCAATAGTATAGTATACCCATGTCCTATCAATGATACAGTGATTAACAAAGTTTCTTACAAAATTATGTATTTCTAGTATTAGGACCCCATCAAATAAAAATTGACAATGGAGTTCCATACCATATTCCAGTATAATGAATTTAAGAAAACTAGGATCCCAATACCATTTATAGGGTTACACATAAAAATATCATGGAAGAGGGCCACTGGAGTATTTATGAAACATAAAACATGAATTCTCATACTGTTATGTGTAGCTCAGTCATTCAACTTATCCAAAAAAGTTGCATACAATACCAATAGTGAATAAAATTTCTTGAAATGTTCTAAATCCTCATCGAAAAAGATATCACTACTAATATGATGCAACATCATCAAAATGATAATGACATGATAGCTATATGATCCTTGAATAAACTTATGTACACCTGGAAAACAATGTTCTCTTTAGTAGTGTCAGTTAAAATTTTATTAGAGTCTAAGTATAGTAATTTATTGGCTACTATATCCAATTATTGGGATCCATTTCCTATCAAATTATACATATGTACCCATAACAATGGTGGTATTAATTCCCAATCTAAAACCTCACATGTTCCTAACTACAAAGTCTTTCTCTAAGAAAAACCATAACTTAATAACTCACATTCATTCCTTGGTTCGACTAGAGATCCACTTTAGTGGACTAACATCACTGTTAATTGAACCCACTAAGCACTCCTCTAATAGGATTTGGGATAATGAAAATTGATAATGTATCAATGATATAAAACGGTGGTATAACCTATATATGATGAGTTCAAAAGCATCGTATCGTATCTTTAAAGGATAAAATAGATAAAATCTACAAATAATGAATAAATATAAAATTAATGTAATAAAAGAACCAAAAATCCATCTAAAAAAGTTTAAAATACCATACATAAATATAACTACTTAAGTTGAAAACATGTGGTACAATGAAAAATAAAACATGAAAAATATACTTTTGTCACCTCTATAAAGAACCAATGGATTCCACTTCCATGAATCTAGTATATCTATAACATATAAAGAAATATCATGCTTCACCTGATGATCTAGTTGGACATAAAAGGGAAACCACCCTAGGGGGTGTATAAAGGTGAGTAATGAAGCATATTATAGTCATCCCATGTAGTTATCTGATCACTATATACTACTAGAATAATGTGCATGATCGAGATAATAGGGGGCCCATACCTTGTATATGATGAGTAGAACAAGTGAGTACCATTCCCCATACACATTATTAATAAATTAAAATTCACTTTTTAGGATTGAATTGTGAAGAGATGGAGAATAATCTCTCAAATATCATTGTTAACCTCGACATCAATCAAAGGGTGAGGAATGAATAGTTACATTGATGTCTTCATTCCACTTCTACCTAGGTTAATGGATGACAATAACAATAAATAAAAAAACATTGTCATAAGTACATACCAACATACCTAGAGATGAATAAAAAATATCATTATATCTATATAGGGTATTCTCTTTGCTACATCACATAGAAGAATTTATGGTTAAAAAATAATATATAGAGAAAATATCTTGGTACTTTATCAGGGAGTAATACATCCTGAAAATGATCAAATCATATCAACCAACATTGGAAGAATGAAGCAATAAAATATTAATGCCCATAACACTCTCAAGATTATTGTAATCTAGTATTGGATTCCCACAAAATAAGTACTTGGTTCTATATTATCACTTAGAGTTGTTTTCATCCATCACATTATACTCACATATTACTCAAATTGTAAAATAATCAACATACCATCTTGTTTGTTTTAGACACCTCAGATATGATTACATTCACGCATGTATTTTATGCCTCAAATTCATTACTAGGACCTCATGGGTGTTATAGAAAATTATTTCTACACTCTAACAACATCAATTCCCAAACTGTGGCATTGGTTTCATCACATTGATAAGTTAATTTTATATTTACCTATCTTGTTAAAAATTAAAATAAACATCATTTTTCATTTAAATATAATAATCATGAGGTAATACTCCCATTATTTTTATAATTTATCCTAGATTTTTTTCCAGATTATTTAACCAAATCATCATTAAATCCATTATAATTTTATAATTAAATTCCTCACTAAACACACATTTTCAATGAGATATATAAGTATTTTCAAATAGGTATTTATATATATACAAATAACTCTTATAATAAATAATTTAATTATACTACAAACATTATTTAATATAACTTCTTTAATATTTATAGTCTTCATTGATATTATCCATATTCATGTTTATCCACATAATATCTTTATATTGTTTATTATTATCCACATATTACCCAAAATCCACATAATTATATGGTTCAAATAAATCACTCATTAAAATCATAATTACTAATTTAACAATAATTAACTTAGTCATCATTCATAAATAATCAATTGATTATAATTTCACTTCCTCCATTATAATTATTATAAAATAATTAAAATAATTATTTTATTTTAATATTTTCTAAAAAATATAAGGAAAACCCTTTTAGTAATTAATTTTTTCTTCACAATGTCTAATATTAATCATACCATTAATATTTCTCAACTAACTTAAATATTAAATTAAATTATACCCTGAATTATTTATATTATTCATTTGAGCCGCAGCTCTTAATTAAATAAAAAATTAATGAATAGTGTTTAAAAAATTCCAACAATCCTTAATATAATAATTTTATTATTTATTAATATTAAAATTTTTATTAATTAATTATCTCATATTTCTTGAATAATTATAATATTGAAATTGGGTATAGATCACTATATGTTAAATAAGAAACTATTGGTGAGATAGAAACAATTAATTTAGGCTTCCAAAATTTATAATTTATTTTAAAGTAATAAGTTTACAAATTTACAAGCATTAAATAATTATAAAAATAATTCGGTTTATGTAAAATTAATAAAATACACAGAGAAGGGTTCTATTAGTTACGAAATTTCAATATCAACCTGATAAAAGTTTTTTTAATTTGTTAAGGCCACATATACCCTTATATACCCCAAGAAGATTAAATTTATTAGGTGTTCTATATGGAATCCCCATGGTCCATCTAATCCGCCTCTATATCCTTGTGTTGCTATATTATCCCTCCTTCTTCAGAGAGATTCATTCTATTGCTGGATAGCTACAACTATGTAGATCAACTATAGTGGATCCCATATTCATGTGTTATCTTTTAAACACAACTTATTGTATGATTTCAATGATGAAATGTTCATGTCAAGTTCAAATTGTATCATGAACATAAAATCACTCCACCCCACAATGGATATGTGGAATAATATATGTCACTAGATATTTTATTTGGTTGTTGTTGATGCACCACCAATACCTCACCCCAACATCACTAACCACATATTTACATGATGGAATCCTAGGGATACGAATTATCTAATGGTTGTATAACTTCTCTAGTAACATCATATTGATCTAATATATTTGAATATAGAAAATTGTTTCCCAAATTTATTCTTATAATATAGAAAATCTAAGAGATATATTTTATTGTACAAACAATTCACTAATTGTTTTCTCTCTAACCAAGAAATATAATTGATGTGATTACAATTTCCTTATGTTCTTCTTATTAAATACTTCATGGGTTATATAGTGTAATAAACTAATTTGGGTTTAAGATACCTATCAGCTAAGCCAACTCACCATAAGACTTGAGGTGAATTCTCGATTGGCACAAGTAGAAAACTAGTGGTTGGGAAATAAAAATAACAAAGTGGGCTCAATTTTACCCGTGGAATCCAAATACATACATCAGATATTACTCTTGAAAATCAATCATGACCCATCCATTTTTTTAATCCCATGGATAACATAATATATTTATAAAAAACCACAAAAATATTATAAAGCATTAAAACATTAACTAAGTAAATCTACCATCATATTATAATTAATAATGAATGTGATAAACTTATATAATATTAAAATATCAATTTCAAATTCGTGTTCATGTATATGTGGATGAAACATAACAAATTCATAATTCCAATATTAGAAAATCTAAAAAATGCTCCACAATACCCACCCCTATATAAACTATTGTAAAGAGAAATACCATAATGTGAAATTATTATGATCATTAAGGATAACCACTATAATATGTGGTTTATTCACCTTTCCTTGTATCCTTTAAAAAAATGTTTTCAAATGCACAATATAATATTCCATGTTTTGGGAAAATACTAGTAGGATACTATCGTGAATCTTAATATCATATTTATCATTGTAAAACATTATTTATAGGTTAAAAAATAAGTTAATCTAAATACATACGATGAAAAAATATTCATAAATCCTTTATTTTTTAATAATTTATATAGTTTTCTAGAATATCATGAATAACGAAAACATAATGTAAAATAGAGTACAATATAAAACATGAAATTCCATCATGTCACAAATAAATATGTGATAAATGATTAAACAATTCATCTATAACTTTTATAATATACACAATAGAGGGATATGAGCTATAGTTATAAGGTAACTTAGACTCACTCAAGGAATAATAGAAGAAATTCTAGAACATTATAATCCATGTAGATATACTAGTCTCACCAAGTTCAAATAAATCATGTAATCTCACATAGTCTTTATAAGACACTATCTCTATCCAACACATAATTTACCAAGGGTAGAATCCCTGAGGGTAACTAATGCACAACCAATGTCTCATGCACAACTACTAATAAATCTCATATCATATTAAATATTCATAAAGAATTAATAATATTTCATATAATTTTATTCCCATTATCAAGGAAATATAAATCACAAAAAATATACATTCTTGAAAAATGTTTTAAAACCCATTGGGTATCAAAACATCTTTTAAAATATTTTATCAAACACCTTTTATGAATATTTTTTTAAAAAAATCATATAAAATAACCTTTTACTAAAACACACTCTATAAATAGTAATGGAATATTTTATAAATCCCTAAATAACTCCTATAAAGAACTCCCATCTTTTTAAAAATTAATGAAATACAATAAATCCAGTTGATCTAAAGGAATTGTAGTTTAGTTAGAGAAAACTCCCCCATATCCTAATTGATATCAACCTATTTTTTCAAAATCATAATAACCATGAAAGTGTTATCCTAGTGATTAGATAATAAAAATAGATTCCATCGAAAAACTATTCCTAACATAGGTTTGTATGCCTGGTACTACCAGTGTTTACATACTTGGGGGAAAATGGAGAGGATTATGACAATCAAGTTGAGGATAATAAACCCCATATAAATCAAGAATTACGTAAATATTTCCACCCAAAACATGACACGAATAAAAAAAATTAAAAAAGGAAAATAATATAACATTATTAATACATAGTTTATTAAATTGGAGAGAAAATTTGGAATAAAGGGTCAAAAATTGATAGGGTGATTTCATTATTTTATAGTTAAAAATAGGGTTGGTCCTCACCGTGGTGTGTCCCTAGTGGCCACTACATGATGATCCTCTATTGGAACCCTAGTGAAGTGTCCTTCTAAGAAATAGTGTAGAGGTTCTCAAAATGTAATAACTAGGGTTATTTATACCCCATTATATAATTGATTATTACATCCCACTATGGAATAACATCAATTGCAACACCTTACCATGGAACAACACCATACAACAATGCTACCTCAACACCAACCCAAAAATTTAAAAAAGAAATATGTTTTACATTAATGGAAAAAATAAACGTCCATTTGTTATATTATTTTAACATTACAAAGCCATATAAAATCAAATACTATATACCTATAAAATTTTAAAAAAATTGGCAGTATAATGAGACTATAAAATGAAATAAATTATTATATGACTTACTTCGCAACTAAAAATACAATGCAGCTGTTATATGTATCCCTAAAAAGACAATTTATACCACCAAATAGTTTCTATTTATCCTAATTTGAGTAAAATTGAGGCCATTTCTACAATATTTTGGAATCATTCTCCAAATTATTATGTTTATCTCTGCTCCACTTCCACAAGACATAAAACATAGAATGAAACTCATCATGAAACACTCTTATTGATGATTTATGAATTGAACATGCTAATAAATGATGGTGGAATAATATTACAAGAAAAAATACTCCCAATTAACAACATGGGATGAGTGTAGATGAATCCCCATAAATTGGGAAACAAGAAACACAATGTAAATTCTAGACATGGGAGCCACTGAAAGAGATCCCCAATATGGTTGGTCAAATGGCCTCAAGATAACCTCCCCATACACTAGATCCTCATAACCAGTAGAAAGGAAATAAAGGTGGTATGGTGGGGAGGCTATAACCTCATTGTCATAGTATCAGAATGGTATAACAAATAATAAGTCAATCAACATTTGAAACCGAAGAAATAAAGGCATAGAAACTGAAGATTACAATAACAAATAAAATTGATAATTCCAAATATGAAATATTTCATTTCCATGTGAATGTATAATATAGAAGAAGAAGAAGCACATTAGGCACTAAATAAAAGAAATGTTAAATAATAATTAAATGACCGAGCAGTATTTCCAATAGCATAATGGGCACGATATTGGTCCTCTTATACTGTACTACATCATAAATCAGAAGGATACTGGTAAGAAAACATGATTAATGGACCTGAACCTATAATCACTAGGTTTATTCTGGTACCCAAGTGAAATTGTGGTTCGAAAAGGGTTTGATATATACCTAGTATTCCATAACCAAAGACTTCTAAAGATATCCAATATATTAATATAAAACATATTAGTGTTCAATTTTATAAATGATGCTGTAAAAAATGCTAGTAAGATGGGTACATATTCCTCAGGGGAACATTGCTAACCATACATTCTTAAAAATAATCTGAAATATCTCTAAATATACCCAAAATTATATATAATAATATATAGAACACATATATTCAAGGATATATATTCACTAGTTATATTCTAAGGAATCCACATAATATTATTGGTTATCATAGTATTATATTCTTAGGATCCATGGTTGTAAGCCCATGCGTTTATAAATGAGAGTCTCAAAAACCATAGATAAATTGTGTGAGGTCAGATAAATCTAATCTAATATAATCAATAGTTCAAGGATCCATGGAAAGTATACACATTGTTCTAGAATAATATCAACCGTAAACTAAAATCACTAGTCATATGAGTTGATAATATGAATGATAATATGCATTTATCCTATAATTCTATCCAAGGAATCCCATATAAAGGTTCCTAAGAATCCCCCAAGAATCTATGTAATAATTATTATTCTATGAAACCATCCTTAGACTTCCATATTGATAAATCCCAAGTATATCATGTAATATCCAACTAATTGGTGATCCCATTCATGGTGTCTTTAAGAACTAAAACCCATTTATGACACATGAGGAATGAAAAACATATAGTATATGAGCTCTTCTGAGGTGTTATATAAAAATTCAAACCAAGTATCATACATGGAAAAACACAAATCACATAACCTATGATCCCATACATGGCATTGTATTATGAGGAAATCTGTATTTCACATGGTACGAATACTATCGAATAGCCCAGGTTCCCTTCAAAGTTGTTCTGCAAAAAGGAACCTGAGTCTCAATAAAAAATACATAATTAATTTAATCATTTAAATTCTATAAATACCTAAGGCTATGTTAGTAAGAATGAAATATCACATATTATTTATAAATAAAGGGGGAAATTCCCTTTTATTATTTCAAAAACCCTATTTGGTTTCCATTTCTTGTTAAACATGATAGCACACCTCATATAATGTTTTTGAAAAATCAGGAATAATAGAAATTCTAATTAGTTTGAAATAAGTTTACCACCCATACATGAGAGTTAATTCCACACACCTCAAGGTGATTAAAATAAAAAAAATGAATTTTAAGTAATATATTTCAACTAACAATTATATGGGGTAATTTAATTGAATATGAAAGGAATAGGTAATGATATTCAAGAAATATACCAAAAAAGGGGTGGTTATAATTGATGTTGAAACCCTCTAATGGTTCCAATTAAAGCACTATGACTACAGAAATTTTGGAATTATAATAGGCATATTAAATTTCATATTTAATGGGAACTACATGGAGAATCTAACATATAGAACAACAATGTATTCTATAAATAAACAATACATTATGGGAAAATCCATAGACCACCTAACTCATTCACAAGATGGACGAAATTTATAATATTGAGATTTGGATTGATCTGATACCAGTGAAATTAGAAAAATAGTCAAACACCTTGAAGATAGGGTGAATTAGCTTTTTAATATTGTATCAAATAAAAATTTTATAAATGTAATTTTTTCTATCTTATAATAATTCTATATTTTATAAAACATATAAATAGCATAGAGAACCCAATAAATAAATCATTCCCAAAAGTTAATAATTAAATATGTGATATTTAATGAAATAAAGGAACCTATACTAATTCAATAGTAACATGATCATTGGAACAGTAACATAACAATTAGGAACAGAAATCTAGCCAACAGAATAATAACCTCACATTTAAATGTAAAAATAAAACTTCTCTTCTTATAAATGTAAATATGACATAATTATATCATAGTATATGTAAATAAATTTCTTAAAATGATCAACTAAGTGTTGTATTTTTATGAAATAAAATTTTTTATTGATTTTTTTTAATTAATATAATGTTTTCAAATAAAAATTTTCTTCTGAAAATAGATTCCCAGCTTAATATTTTGTTTTATTGAAATTATATGGTAACTATATGAGACAATAATTAATTTTTCATAGTGTCATAAAATTGAATATAATATTAAAATCATTATTTTGTTCGAATAAATGATGATTTTATTTAAAAATTATATTTATTATATTTATAATATTATCATCATAAAATGTAATAATTTTTTTAATTTTACACATCAAAATTTTTTAGGGTGAGGAATTGGGATTTTTCTGAAATAGTATATGTATTTGTGACAAGTAAAATATAGTAATTTATGATATTTAAAATTATATATAAAATATATGAATTTTTGACTAATTCCTGATATAATAATTGTAATTTCAAAATATATTTCATTAATTAATATTTCTTGTGATATGAATCAACACTATTTAATTTTTTGATAGAAAATAATAAAATAATGAATATAATTATAAAAAATTCAAATCACTTCCCCTATAAATACCACCCATCACCACCTATTCTCCCCATAGATTCAATGTTTCTATATTATCTAAATTATACTAACATACCTTCCCAAGGCTCTTTCAAACATCAAAAATAAATGGGTATCAATAAAATACCAATCCTATGTTCTTTAGAGAGGTTCTCAAAGAGAAGAAATTTAAGAGGTAAAATCTTCTTTCATTCTCTTTTAATTTCGCTTCTATTCTTATTCCCTCATCACATCCCTTATCCAAAGAGGAATGACAACTCCAGTATCATTTATATACTAGAATTCTATTTTTTGAGGGAATGTCTATCATCATTACTCTTCTCTTCTCCTTTTATTAAAAAATTTAAAACATCTTCTGTGATGTGTCGATTTATTTCCTTCATGGATGAATAGATTTCATTTTCTATTATGATCGTAATGGATGGTCACAAAATCATTATAATGGATGAAATAGATATTTATATTTATATAATTAATTTTAAAACTTTCTAGAACTAATTTATAAAAATAATATAAAAAAAACTAAATTATTTCATGTCAATCGTAAAAACCACCAAAATAAATTAATACATTTTCATAAACATTTTATTTAATGATTCATCATAATACCATATATCCAAATGAAATAATAGACCATTTTACATATATAAGTTATAAATTAATATATAAACACAATTCTTTATAACTATTCTCATTGTACTTGAACTTCCATACTTTTGTCCATGTGAACTAATCATGGAAGCCAAGAAAACGAATTGTACCAGAACGATGAAATTGAACTCTATAACTCATCAAAATGGCCATAAGTAAACTTTATTAAATTATAATAAATTATATACATGTATAATAGGTTACTAATTTATTAATTAATGAATCTAGTTTTCTTATCCAATATATTATTGAGAATAAATTATTCAAACATAAAGAAGGGGGATTCTCGAACCCATCTCCCATTTGTCTGGTTATTCCTATTTCATGCTAGATTTTTATGTGGATATTATATTAATATTCATAAAAAATAATTTTGTTTTACTTACCATTTCTTTTCTATTATAAAAATTTTTCAATATTATTTTAAGGAAAATAAAATTATTTTCCAGAGAACCCTTTTTTCAAAAGTCATTCTGAATTCTCTTGAGTTTTTTCTTCGTCAATCAAGAATGATGAATCTTTTACCCAATATATTTTTCCATTTTCTTTAGAGAACCTATATATTATTCATTATTTATGAAATACTTATGTTACCCCATATGTTTTATAGGTTTCTTCATGAATTTTGTAGATATATGTTCTATATGGCATGCATGATTATGTAAATTTTTAGATGTGATGGGTGCACCCAGAATTATATAGTGCTTAAATGGATTGGATAATGAGATGTCTCACATGAGATAATATGTAAATTTTTTGAAGAATATTATATGTTTTTTTCAAAGTAATTATGTTATGATTATGAAAAGAATTTATTGAAGAACATTACGGAAGAATTGTTCATAGTAATGTGTGATATATGACCATTAAGACATGATGTTTTATTTTTATTTTTCTCCATATTCCATGCCTTTTCCAAATGCTTACTCTCATGATTATGAAGATAAAAATATTTTTTCTATGATTATAATGATTATTTTTGTCCATTCCCTATCATTGGTGGTTGGTTGGTAAGGGTTGTGGGGGGGGGGGAGTCCTGGGGTTGAGTCCCCGACCTTGCGATTTACTGTAATTTTCATCCTTACGTTGTGTTCCACATTCTCGGTTGTACCCAATTTTTAAATGATTATGATCATCCACGACACATTGATTCATGTTAAATATTTATCCACTTATTGGGATTTTAACACACTTCATTCTTTGATTTATGTCCTATGGTGATTTCTTGTAATAAGGACTAAATGAGAATTTATGGATAAATGCAATGGATTTAAATTCATTTTTTTGTTTTATTATGTTATAATTAAGTATTTTTCTAATTTACCATGATACTAAACCATTGGATATATTATTTTAATGCTTTCTATTTTTATATTTAAAAGTAAGTATCAATCATGTTAGAAAAAGTAGTGTCTCTATAATTGGTATTATAGAAACATTCAGTTAATTTCAGAATTACTATTTGTGAACACTACTAAAAAACATTATTATAGGAATAAGGATACATAATCCTCAATTAAGAATTTATAAAAATAATAATACCATGATATATACCTTTATAGTTAATTGATCAAAGAAATAAATTTTTTATTCATGACTTGTTGACTTATTTTTTTCTTCAAACCATTCCTAGTTTAGAAAATGGAAGGAACCAGGATAAACCAAGACAACGAACACTATGATGTAAAATTCAATGATTTATTTAATGGAATCCCAAATTACATGGGAGGTGAATTTCAAAAATGTCAAGGGGATGCATTCCAATATATATCAGGATATGAAAAATAACTTGAACAATGTAAAAAATCCAAATTCACCTAATAGGGAATAACCAGATATCAAATATTTTATGTAAGAATGACCACATAAAATTACTGAATCTTTAAATCCACTCATCTCAGAATAGTGGTTAACTTAATGGAGAGTATGTTTTCTGTGATTCACTACTATAAAAATGAGAAGGTATATCTGGTCATTTATTATTTATATAGATAGTACAATCAATGATGGGCGTTTATTAAGAACAACAAGATGAAGGAAAAAATATAAGTTATAGAGTGGGTTGACATCAATAAAATATTTCATAACAATTATTTACATCAATGTATTTATAAAAATATAGATATAGAATTAATAAATATTAATAAAAAATAAGGTGAATATATCATAGATTATTAAGGTCATTTTAAATGGATTTCAAGGCACACTTCAGATTTTTTATAAACAATGTTAGAAAAATAGATAGATTTTTTTGGTTTAAAACCTCACCATCGAAAGGATCTAGCTATTTGAGACATTGGTGGTTATGAAGAAGCTACTCAATGTGATATCAAAGTTGAGATAGAGCTTGGAGAATGATCTCATGACTATGGATATAATATATAAAATATATTGTTTCAAGCTTGAGGATCTAATTAAAAGTTGGGAAGAAATCCCAACCACTAATATATAAAAAATGCGGAATGAAGAATCATGGGATATAACTCACGGGGACATGTAAATGCATCTACTATAGGAGATATTTCTACTACGATCATGAATTTATTAGAGATATGAATAAGTTAAACAGTGTGATGGAGGAAAGGAATGAATAACCCATGGTTCAACGCTTCAACTATAGGGAGAAAGGGAACTATGCAAGTAGGTTCACTAAACCTAGACTCTATGTGGGTAATCCGTGTCAATATCCACCAATTATAGAGGATCAAGGGATATATTACGACATCTGTACTACTAAAGTGTAGCCAGAAAATGAATCTGTACAAGGTAAAGTTCCTACTCACTCAAGAATGTAAAAACTCTTATCTAATTTTGGTTATATGAAATCCTTTATTTCTTCAATGTTTTCACGATCTATTGAATTTAATACATGATACCTTTTAGTATATAGCTCCATAAAAATACCTAGTGGTTTCGTCATTTCAACCCTAGTGTTGAAGTCTTCTCTTATTGGTGTGTGTTGGATGATTCTTTTAGTTAATCTTGTAATACATCTGTTGGGGGAATTTGATGTTATTCAAAGAATGGATTGGTTCTTTTTATATAGGGTAGACATCAACTATCAGGAAAATGAAATATATTATGAAACTCCAAACCATCCAATGATCATATAAAAATCCATGGATGATAATAAATCTCTTTGGTAAATTGCCCAATGGTTTTAGTTTTGATTCATAGTGAAGAAGTATGCCTTTATCAAATAGTTAAGTAAAAGGAATGTATCAACCTAAAAGAAATTCCTATTTTCAGTAAATATAGTGATTTATTTCAATAATAGTATCTCGTACATCCCGTAGACAGTGATGTATAGATATTAGTAGTACTCATACCCAAATAGACTCATATCTTAAAATTTCTCCATAGGATGACTCGTATTGAAATGGAAGAGTTAAGGATGTAGATCCCATAGCAATTGGATAAAGGGTTCATACACCCTAGTGCATCACCTAATAGTGCTCCAGTTCACTTTATGATGAATAAGGATGAATCAATATGGTACTGTATCAATTATCCAGAGTTCAATAATATCCCCATAATGAACAAGTTTTATCTTACAAGGATAGATGAATTGTTCGATTGAGTATGAGGATCTCAATACTTCTCAAAGGTGGATCTTCATTCTGGATATCGTGAAATAATCTTGAAGAAAGAAGATAATTTTTATAATTCTTTCCATACTAGGTTTGGGAACTAGGAGTTTATATTAACTCCATTTAGATATACTTATTCCCTTGAAATTTTCATGTATTTGATTAATAGAGCCTTTAGATACTACATTGACAAATTTTTGGTAGTGTTTATAGATGATATTCTAATCTCATCCCAGATAAATGAAGAACGTGAAGAAATTATAAGTCTACTTCTAGATACATTATGAATGGATAAATTGTTTTCCATGTTCAGTAAGGTGAATTCTGGATGCAACAAATTAAATTAATGGGACACATGATCACATGTGGCTGAATTTTTGTGGACCATTAAGAATAAATGAAATTGAGGAATGACCCAAACCCACTATTGTGAAAAAATATATTTATTTCTTATATTATTTGGGTACTACTATTTTTCTATGAGGAATTTATCATTAATTTCTAACCCACTAAATACGTTAACACAAAAAGGGGTAATGTATGAATTGATGGAAGTATGCAAGGAAAGCGTCAAAGGGATAATGGACATGCCACTCATTGCACCTCTAATCACAATACAAAAAATGGAGAACGTTTTATTATATGAAATGATTCTTTAAGGAAAATATTGGGATTCTTACTCATGAAGAATGATAAATTGATAGCCTACGCCTCATAGAAGTTGAATATCCAGGAGAAGAACTACCCTGCCACATAACATGGGGCAAAAAATAGTGATTTTATGTTGAAAATATGTTGAAATTGACTATATGGTGAAAAGTGTTACAAACACACCGATCAAAAGAGTCTAAAGTATAAATTCACCTATAATGAACCCAGCATGCATAATGGAATTTTTTGTGTGAAAATCAGGGACTATGATTGTTCTTCTCACAACATTATGGGAAAGGATGACAAGGTAGATGATGCTATTAGAAGAAAAGAACATGCAACTCTATCAATGATCTAGACTGAGAAATAACCTATCATCATGGATATGAAAATCATGTAATTGGAAATCATAATAGTATGGAATACATCCTACCTTTCCAAAATGATTTCCCACCCATCTATATAGGAAAATGTTTAGGAAGTGCACAGGGATGAACTAGTGTAAGAAAATAAAGTGAATGAAGTAATGAAAGAAAAGCTACATGAGTTCAACATCGATGATGATAGTGGAAATCGATTTGTAACAAGTATTTGTGTGCCACCATCACAAGCGATAACGCTAGGGATATTGGATAATGAACACAAGTCACCTTTCTTCATCTATTCTGAATATACCATGATTTATCGTTATGTTTGAGAAAACTTCTAGTGGGATAGTATAAAGAAATAGAAATCAGAGTATATTTAATGGTTCGTGGTATGTTGGAATGTTAAGGTAGAGAGAAAAATGTACAAAGAAAACATTCAACCATTCCCTATACCCATGTGGAAATGAAAGAATGTCACTGTGAACGTTGTCACTTGTCTCTTGAAAATATAAAAAGGATAAATGCAATATGGGTTATAGCGGATCAACTCATCAGTAATTCTTACCTCATTACTATTCTGGGAGATTTCTAGCATGAATAAATTGTAATTATATATGTGAAGGAAGTGGTGATGCTTCATGGTGAACCGATTTCAACCATATATGAACTTGATACATTCTTAAAAAATAAATTTAGGATAATTATTCATTATGTTCTATGTACTGAATTGAATTTAAGTATGACATAACACCCCCAAACTGATGTCCATTTTGAAGGGACTGGTCAAATTCTCGGGGAAATTCTAATATCCTGGTCAATCTAATTGAAAGGTGGGTGGGATCATCATCTCCCATTATTTGAGTTCTCATACAAAAAATGTTTCCACTCATGTATCCATGTTTCTTTATATGAAGATCTATAATGGAACCAATGTATAACTCTAACATGTGGGAATGAATTTAGCGAACAAAATCTAATTGGACCTGATCTTGTGAAAGAGATGACATAGGGGGTTCAATCCATCAGGAACATATCAAAGATTCTAAGAGTTTGAAGAATATTTGTGCTAACAACCATCAATGGGACAAGAAGTCATATTTTTGATACAAAGACATCCTTCAAATATCACCACAGAAAAGAGTCATTGAGTTTGGAAGGAAAGGAAAGATTATCCCAAGGTACAATTCACCCTTTGCGATCCTTGATCACATAGGAGTAGTAGTATATCAGCTTGAAATTCCTCCAAATATGGATAATTTTCGGAATGTGTTCCATGTATGTGTCTTAAGAACGTAAATATCAACCCCATCACATGTACTAAATAAAGATGTGATATAACTGGAAGAAAACCCAATAATATAAGGACCAGACTATGAAGATCACAAGCCATATAATAAAATTAATATTCCATAAGAAGAATCACCATATTAATGTTTTTTGGAGGAACCATATAGTTGAATATGAGACATGGGAATTGAGGAAGAAATGAAGAATAAGTACCCTCACATTATTTCACCATAGAAAATAAAATGAAATTTAAAGTGAAAATTTCAAAAGGTTGGAGGAATATAACAACCCAAACATTCATCAATAAAATTTTCTCATATTATAAATATTATATATGGTATAATAATAATAAATAACATAGAGATCCCAATAAAAACATTATTCTAATAAATGATTAATAAAATAAGTGATATATATAGAAATTAGTGAACCTATATGGATGTAAAAATTACATGACCTTCATAATAGTAATATGACCATTAAGAATAGTGGCTCGACGAATAAAATAGTAACCTCAACGATGAAAATAAAAATAAAATTTTGGCATCGTACAAATTCAAATATGATATAATAGTTCATATTATAAGTAAATAAATTTTCGAAAAATGATAAATTATGTGTTGGTATTTTTGTGAAACGTAAATTTTTATTCATTATATTATAATTAATATAATGATTTAAATGAAAATTTATTTTCCTAAAATAGAATCTTAAATTAACATTTGTTTTATTTTAATTATAAGGTAATTTTATCCAGAAATCATTTTTTTCATTTTCCAGAGGCCGGTTTAGGGGTCCTGGAACCCCAACAAAAAAACTACAAAAAGGAAAGACACCAAAAACCAAAAGGGTTTACACATCATAATAACCAGATTCATCTCCGAACCCCAAGCAGGAGTCTTCTTCTTCAGTAGCCGATTCCCAATCTGGATGCCTCCAAAAACTCCCACTTTGAACCTGACTCCTAAGCTGATCAAGAAGAGATTGGTATGGACATGCTGTCATGACCACACTCCCCATTTTAAAGGCCACAGTCACCTCATTGTTCCGCTTTGTTACAGATCGAGTCTGCATCGGTCTTGGAAGAAATGAATAGTCCTTCCTTGGTCTTCTTCTTGGGGTGGCAGACAAAGGACCTTCACCTGGAGCTAAAATCTTATTCCCACTTTTAACAAAGTCACTGAATTAAAGGCCAATTGGGCTAATCACATTCTCTTTCCCCTCCCCAGAGTTCTCCCTTTCAAATCTGGATCGCTCCCTCAAAGCATCATCACAAAACTCCAGGTTTCCCTCCTGTCATTGGGTTGGAGTTTTGCACTCCATTAGCGGAAGGCGCCTATCCTCAGCACCAGCACATTCAAAAATGTATTCACCATTATTCCCCAGCCTCTGGGCCAGAATCTCCACCACATGACTCTCCACCACAGGACTACGCCTATCCTCAGTAGCAGCACTATCCACTATCTTGGTACCTGCCTCATGGCTCAACCATCCAGCCTGGTGGTCCTCCCCTGGCTTATCAACAACTGGAACTGTCTCAAGCACCCGACAATCAATTTGATGTTCTTCCAAGGTCTCCACACCTTCTTCACCTCCTACCACAACACCCTCCTCCAAACCCGCATCCGCTTGGTCCCCCAAACCCACATCTGTTTGGTCTTCAGAGAGTCCTTTGAACCTGTTGCTCAAAGCAAGGAATGGCTTCGACGGAGGATCAAGGTTTTTAGCAACCTTAGCACTGGATGTGACGATTTCTTCCACAAGACTGGCTTCTCTTGCATCCTCACTCTGCGATGAACTCTACACAGCCATGGTAGCAGTAGGAGCTCCCAAACCCTGCCTTAATCTTTTGAAAACTTCAGACACCAGTGGATTACCCTGGCTCGATATAGCAGCGGTTGCCTCAGTGATCTAATTACCTTCCAAAGAAACCTTGCGGGACCTCGATAAATTGACATCCCCAACATCACCAGACCAACGTGTATCCATGTCTATGCCAGCTAGTTGCATATATCTCGATACCGGACCCGCCTTGACGCCACTTTTTGCACTATCCACAGTGTTCACAAAAACAGAATTCCCATTTCAACAATCCTGCGACATCCTTTACCTCCGTTCACGTCGGAAAACCTCGACTGAATCCCCAAATCTCTTGCAAGAGCCACAAAACCTAGTCCAATTCTCATAAATGGATTCCTTTTTTGAATTATACACATCATGGAATTTTTAGGGTGAATTTTATGGATTTTTCTAAAATAGGTGAATTTTTTGTAAAAATTTGAAATATAGTAATTTACTATAGTTGAAATGATATGTTAAATGATTGAATTCATGATTCATTTCTTATGTAAGCACAATAACGTAGAAATATCCTTCATTATTTAATATATTTAGGGATAAATATCAACACCAGTGATAGTCTTGAACCTACATTGGAATATAATGAATAAAATAATAAAATAATACCACTCTCCTCCACCTATGAATTCCACCCTCACCACCTCTTCTCCTCTAACCATAAAATCCTTTTCTCATATCCAAATTACATAATATTTCCTTCCCAATAATTTTACCAAATTTTAAGAGATTAGTGTTTCAACAAAAGTCTAAACTCATGTTTTTTAGGGAGGTTCTCATGAAGAATAAATTGAAGATGTTAAATCCTCTTTGGTTTTTATTTAATTTTTTATTTAGTTATTATTTCCCCACATACCTTATCCAAAAAGGAATTATAAATGTAGTATCATTTATATACTATAATTTTATTATCTTTATGGAATATCCAACATCAAACCTCTTACCCTCTCCATTTATTCTAAAAATGAAAACATTGTTCGTGGTCTTTGGATTTATCGCCTCAGTAGACGATGAATTTTAATTTTCCATCACCACATTAAATAATTGTAATGGAAACATTAATATGGTTAAAAAAGATATTAAAATTTACATAATAACTTTTATAATGTTATGGAACCAATTTAAAAAAATTATATTAAAAAAAATTATTTCAAGATGGTCAAAAAAACCACTAAGATAAATTAACGCATTTTCTTCTACATTTTATCTAATTAATCATTATCTTACCATATGACCAAATGTTGTATAAGAACATTTAGATTTTAGAAGTTCACTTATTACATATAAATTCAATTATATATAATTAGCCTCATTTTACAATAACTTTCATTGTATTATACAATTGAACCAATCATGAAAACCAAGGCAATGAACAATCCATGAACGATGAAATTGAACTTTAAAAATCATAACAATGACCACAAATGAACTTAAAAAATTATAATAAATAAAATACCGATATAATATTTAATTTATTCCATAATTATTGAATTTAATAAGCTTATCTATGATATTAAAGTGAAGAATGAATTTGGAAAAATGGTAAGGGGATTCTTGAACACAAATCTTTTTCTTTGGGTTATTCATATTTCATGCCAAATTTCAATGTGGATATTAATTTAATATTCCTCAAATATAATCTCAATGTCAATACTTTTAATTTTATAGTATATAATTTTTTTAAATATGATTTTCTGAAAAATAATATAATTTTCCAAAAGAACCCTTCTTTCCAAAAGTCAATTTGACTTCTCTTGAGTTCTTTCTACTATGATCAAGAATAATGAATATTATACAAAATATGTTTTTTCATTTTAATTTGGTAACAAAAGGTTTATTCACGATTGATTAAATCATTATGATACTCCTCCCTTTATAAGGGTTACTTCATAAACATTATTGACATACAATCTATGTGGCATGTATGATTATGTAAATGTTATGATGTAATTGGTGAACCCAGAATTATATAACACTATAATTCCCTAGTTAATTTGATTCATCTCAAGAGATATTATGTTTTATATTTAAACATGATTTTATATTTTTCAATCTTATGATGTAATGATTATGCATATATGTAATGCATGAATATGATACCATATTTTTTAACAACTATGTGTGGTATTTGACCACTAAGACATGATATTTCATTTTTATACATTCCCACATTCCATTATATTACCTAATGCTTCCTATTATGATTATGAATATGATCCTATTATTTTCTTTATGATGATTATTGTTTTTCTCACCCATGATATATTGATTCATGTTCCTTATTTAACATTTTACAAGTATTTTAACTCAAACCATTATTTTATTTATATCCTCAGGTTATTACTTGTACTAAGGAGAACATGAGATTTTAAAGATAAATAAGGAATACTTTAAAAACAATTGGTTTATTATGTTCAAATTACATATTTACAAATTTTTCCAAAATAATAAACCATTGGATCTTGTATTGTAGAAGTTTTATCTTATCTCTAAAATGATCTAATAATCATTTAAGAAATAGTAGGGTCTCTATAAAAAATTGTATAGGAGATATAAAGATAACTGCTGAATGGTAGATGTATGAGTTATATAATATTTTATAAATATTCAACGTGAAAATAACAACTTGAATCACATGACCAACAATGAAGATATAAATATTCATAGTATAGGGGAGGAGAAGATCCATGATAGGGTTGTAGTAGATGAATTAGATGAGAAAAAAGGGGTAGAAGAATAAAAATATAAGTGAGAAAATATAAAATCACCCTCTTTAATTAGTCACAAATTTTAATATACCATTTCTAAAACTATGCACCAAACATGCGATGCTACTATCTAGGGGACAAATTTTGGTGCACGGTTCCCCAGACCTTGTGCAACCCATGTTGTACCCTCTTTAACACCCTCTACAACTCCTGAAAAGTTGTGAGGCACGGTGTATATGGTCTGAAATAACTATGTGACATCCTCAATAAAAATGGACATTTTACATGGCTACTTTTGAATGGCTTTACAATTTCAAAACACTTGTTTTCCTTTACTGGATTCTTCTGAATTTCAGTTTTTGAATCCTCACACTTGTAAAAATCATTTGAACATGTTTTCCTCCCCATAGACTAAAATCCATATCTAAAAAAAATACAATTTTATGTTCTTAATGGATAAAATTTACATTCCAATTATCAATTTAAGAAATTTCCACTTCCACCAAAATTGAAAATTCCAATTCCTTTGCAAAATCTACACGGTAAAAAATACGAGATGCTAAAATCTTCTAATATTAAAACGTTTCACCCCTTAGAAGATTTTCTGAAGAAATTAAGTCACCACCTAACCTAATTTGGTGATATTTTTTTCAAGTTAGGTTATTGAATTTCCAAATTCCCAACTCATCAAAAATCATCCATATAACCACATTGTATATAATACATTAAATCTTGAGCGAATGCCCATATTCTAAACCAAAACCTCACGATGACCCTTACTTGGGCCTGTTAATATCGAGACATGGTCACATTGATGTCTTTATAAACATATATCCTATTTATCATCTCATCATAGGTTCTACCATTTAATGGCCAATTCTGAGCCATTGTACCTCCTTAAATATAATTTCCTATTTAAGAATTCTTATATAATTGTAATGATTCTCAAAACATGATTATTATCTCTTTAAAATTGTTAACTACCAATAAATATCAATTATTCAATTAAAGCAATCATGTCAGGAAAAACATTTTCTGAATCACACTGTACTGACCTCGTCCTGACGATGTTCCATGAAGTGGTCCATCAGGGACCACATTAAATGAAACATGAAGAAAAAAGTTACGACATTACCATACGACTATTAAAAAAATGGCATATTATTTTTGTGTATCACAACCCAAAACATGTCACATTCTACACACTCACCATGATTTTACATCAAACATGTCCACTGATTCTTGTGTCCAACTTCTAATGACGACTTTGGATGAAACGTGCATTTAGGATGTCAATACTCAAAATGAACATGGATGAATACCCAATCTATCATAATTGGATTCTCACCCTTATAACCGATAATTTTATCCTGAATGATGTTAAAGGTATCCAAAGAATCAATAATGGGATTCCATGTAGCAGATCTATAATAGTCCATTTTCCAGCATTTACAAGTTAGACTATGATTAATAGTTGAAATATCAATTCATTAAAACACTGAATGAGCCCAATGGAAATGAAGTCAAGAATCTAGATGGTATACATGGTTAAATCCATGTAATTTTTAATTGGGAACCCAAGTACCACTCATGAAATACCATTCCTATATAAACAAATATCCTTCTAGTGAGAAACTCCAATAGAGTTTATTTACCAAAGCATAAGGGCACTTTCTGTTAGCTCAGCGTATAACCTTAACTCCCTTAGTTCAACCAGGATGATGTTAAGAAGGATAAATGATCAACACTAAATAAAAGGAACAGTAGGAGGATATTAGGATTTGACAAGATTACCAGATAAAATTCAGTCATATCCAAGATGAAGTGCTCGATATGGTTTCAAATAAACCGTATCCAACTATTGAGAAGAGGAACATACAAACCATCCTGTGTCAAATAATTTTGAAAAAGCTAAGACGCACCTTTCAATTCATCATCACTACCAGACCATGGTTCCGTTACCACCAGGGAAATACAGTGATCAGTCATGTATATAACAACCCGTCATTTCTTGATGGTATGACTCATTTTTGTTTTAATTTTTATTCCATATTTTCTCTTGGTGAACATGTGTTATGACCTAAGGAATTCCCTAGTTGTGTCTGTTCCTTTTTTAGAGAAGATGGTTATTCAAAATGGGCTTATAGGGTTGACTATATTCATACCATATAGTTAGAGCTAACAGTACAGTATAACCATGTTGGTTACCTTTTGAGCAGTTGGGGTCACACAATTTTTCTAAAATTGTACGACCCATGGAGCATGATCATGTTAGATTTAAGACATATTGGATAGTGGGTTTTTTATTGATTTCACAATGATAGGTAAATTGTGTGCCATAACTATGCAGGGTCACTCATTAGATAGTGATTTGATCATGATTTCTTCACGGTTTTCCCAAACTGTGTGGCCAAATCACGCTCTACTATTTTTTAGGGTGAAATATCTATTTTCCCATAATGTAACTTTAACCTAAATCCATTATTTTTTCATCTTCATTTATTGTAAATGGATTCAATTTCTATGTCATTGAAATATCCATCCATCTAGTATAATATTCTTGACATTTCCAAGATCTATAATCTAAATTCGGTGTCCAAATAAGCATTTAAAATCTATATGTATGCTCTTATAGCCTATTCCTTACTTTCTATGTTTATCTTCATATCTATTGAGCTATTCTGGTTTGATATCATTCACTATATTTTAAAGTCATTATACCATTATTCATTTTTTCTAATTTAATTTAAATTTATGGCCTTTAGTGGGCAAGTATTTGTCTATTACCCTAAGGTATGTGATTATGTTTCCCCCCTAAGAGTTGAATTGTTTTCGTAGATCCGTTATTGTGGAACACACATGACTTTTTCCGGAATTTCTTAAAATGTGGTTTTCATTTTTAAAATCAATTATTCCATAATGTTTTACTCCCTAGGAAAACTTTTAAGGCATTATAGGAAGAAATCCTCGATCATGGAAATCCCATGGGTGTTACAGCTTAATGTAACCCATTATAATTAACTGATTAAATGTCCAGAACACCTTCTATGTGTTAAAATTATATTTTACATTTATTTTCCCAATATTTTATATGTTTTCTTTGTTTTTGAGACCCACATATGTTCTTTGATTATAAATAAATGGAATATTTATTCCATGGTTTGTTATTTGGATTTTATAAATCAAATGGTTTAATTCAAGACATGTTTCAAAGATTAAATGAATAAAGTGAAAAAATGAATAAATGATAATGTGTAGCAAGGAAACACCTATTAATTTATGATTATTATGTGGTCTAAATGAACAATGACACCCCATTCTATATATTTGTGTTATGATTGTTATGATGAAGTTTTGATTGTACCAGATATTATTATTATTATTATTATTACGCCATTTCCATTGGATATGGAACAATGGTTGAACGAATTAATGAACATGGTGTTTCACTATCCCACACATTGGGTGTTAAGAATTTCACCTCTCATTGTAATACTGTTACATGGGAAATGGGAATGTTATTACACATTCCACTATTTAGGTTGTTGAGAATGCTATCTCACCCCCCTATATCGAGTGTGTAGCACGATGTCTCACACTAGTAATGAGTTCCAGGGCATGTACCCATTACTTAAGCTTACCAACTAGTTTAGACCGGTTATGGATTTCTATGTTATGCCTTAGGACAACTAGAACCAAGTATCTATGTATATGACTACTTACGTCCTTAAGTACTTATTCAATATAGGTTGATAGAGTATATAACTACACTATATATATAATACTATATATAGATTGTTAATGACCAAACTATCATTCCGGCTTGATCCGATGTAGTTAGTTCAACCAGGTTTCCTATTGGATCATGATCCGATTGTTATTTATTTGTTCCGTAATGTTTATTATAAGTATTCCTACACACTTCTGTTTCTTTATATACTTCTAGAATTATTTATTGAAGCCTTTAGTGGTGTCCTACTAGGAATTTATCTCACACCATGCTTGGGCCAACTTTGGAACTCAAGTAGAATAATTATCTATAAGTATAGATAAAGGAATGTTACATGAAAATGATTCTTGATATAATTTAATTATAGTAGTATCATGGGAGAAAAGTAACGAGAACATGCTCAAAATCCTAGTGGGGTAGCATGTTATCTATTTTTTTATTTTTTATAAAATGTTTTATATGCATGTCCCATGTTACCCCTTTTTTATATCAGCATGGTATAGAATATTGTATCTGACTCAGACAATGGATTTGTTATTATTATTAAAATATTCAGTTATTTAGTCATACAAAGTGCATTATATTATCTATTATATATTCTTATACTATAACCGGTTTGTAACTCCCTTACCCCAATTACCTAGAGTCGGTACATTATTACATAACATTGGAATGACACAAAGAATCATGACCCAAAAGACCGATCCGTTTAGTAGCCTTGAAAGTACTAGACAGATTCTTATGTTTTACATTACTTAATAAAATAAAAGCAATAAAAAATATTTTCCCCCTTTTTAAAAAACTTATATCCGTAGCCTATCTCTTCAGGTCAACCATAAAATACTTCTTCACATTCTGGGAACAATAAAACATAGAAAGGGGTGAGCTCATATTCTCAGTAAGGATAAAAATATAACAAAAAACTTTCATAAATAAGCATAAAAATTTAAGACAATGTATAAAAATAAAACAAAATCATTTTAAGAATAAAATTCTACCTAATATGGCCAAAATAAATCAAATAATGCTATTTACTTATCCACATGGTTCTTCTACTAGTTGACTAATCACATGCAATATCAATAGGAACATTCATAATGATGGAATGCATAATGTCATACTTCATAACCACATAGTCAAGCCCATGTGCCTAGACTACAAATAAGATTTTGTCAAGGCCTTGTTCCAAGACACTAGTTTGTCTCAAAAGTCCTATCGATGCATCGATGAGCTATAGCGGGCTCTACCCATCACTTACATAGTCCAATGCATTTCTCATATGAAAAGGTCTAAACATAATACAAACATTCGTATTAAAACTAGCATATTAAATGTATATACATTATCTATAAACCATTAATGGTATAAAAATAACTCATCCACAGTCAAATGTATCACGAAACCTTCAATACAATATAAACGATTTGTATCATAATAAATCCATATCAAACATGTTAAAAATCTATCAATGAATGTTGACTTAGATGAATTCAAAACATTTTGAGAGAAATATCTCTTTCTATTTTTAAATCATTTAGAAGTCATGTAATTATAAGAGAAACATTTATTTTGAAAATTTTATTATAATCTTGTACGGGAAGCTTAAATGTTGTTATAACAGTAGAAAATAGCTGCACCCACCATATAATTTAAAAAAAGATATTCTTAACTTAATTTTGTCGAAAAGCTCTTAAAGTACCTTGTTTGGAAAACAACAGAATGATTCCTTTCATAACATATAATGTAAAATATGGGTATAAATGAATTTAACCAATTATCTAGTAAATAGTAAAAATGTTTTGAAATATATTTTGAAGAAAACAAATATGTGGATGATAAAGAGGTCCCAGTAGATACTTACGTAAAAACAATCTCGGATAATAAAGATACTATGAAATTAACCATTACCATGTACTTTTCCTTAGTATATGGTATGTTAACCTCCTGTATAATAGTTAAAACATTGTTATTAAATTATAAAATATCAACATACATAAATATGATATCATATATGATCCTCTAATATTGCATTGTTGATAATATTTCAGTAGTATCATCATTTCAGGTGTTAACTGATATGTTTTCTTTTATATGCTTGGTTACATAAGACATGTTTTTTATAGATAGGATGTAGTTTATTAATATAAATATTTATACTATGTTCATAAACATTATTTTTTATCATAAAATGAATATTATTCTTGAATGATTACGATGGGGAATGAATCTCATCATGTTCGTGGAGACGGTAATCTGCACGTATGCACGAGCGACAATATCATTATATTGATGGTGAAATCATATGTAATTGGATGGTATATCATATATAAATAATAATTGATGTGTTATATTTATTATTTACATTAGTTATAGTCATTATTATACCCATCCAAATAATTAAGTGTTTGAATAATAAACTACACCACAACGTGGAGACGGTAAGCCGTACGTACGCACATATGGTGACTTTGTCTTTCATATGATGGATAAAATAATGAATATCACTATACCATTTTTATTATAAGAATATAATATATAGAATATAATGGAGTTATTATTTTAGAATGGAAACAACAAATAAATAGGTAGTGGAAGACGAAAATAACTTGAAAGAGGTGATGAAATATTTGCCTCTTGTTTGTGGTCTTTATTTTTATTTGATCAAAATGACTCCTTATGTTGGATTTATGAACAAATTAAAGACTCTAGGATAATGGGAGGAATTTTTGGAGGATATTTGGGAAAATTTTGGTAAATACAAATGGATTTGGATGTGTGAAATTAAGAGAAGGGGAAGTACCCTTTTATAAGAGAGGTGAATGTCACTTTAGGAAAATCTTGAAATATTATTTTATTATAAAATAATTTTCCGTTTATAATGGATAAAAATTGATTTATTTCTAGGATAAGGTGGTTAATTTTCGAAAAACGTTCAACCAATATGTTTTATATAGGTTTAGGTCACTCTATTAACCTTATCTTTTAGATTTAACTCATAGTTAAATAGATTGACATTTACCATGTCTCTTGGTATTTTTATATTATATGGTGAATAAAATTATAATAATAATCCAAGAGAACCCCAAGTTGTTACATTTTTTTATATATAAACCTATATAAGTCTTTTTGAGGATCTTTATATTTTTAGGAATATTATATCAGTTAATAATATAGTATTTGTATTAAAAACTCTATTATGTCAATTTTGAAACTATTCAGTATTTGGTTTTTGTGAAAATTATAACAACATGATTACTTAGAAAGAAATTATTTAATCAACCATAACATGTCATATTGACCTAGAAAATTAGTTTAATTTATCAAAATCCTCAAATTACATTTATTTGGTTATTTATAATATCAATTATTTTAATCTTTCTTTAATAAGTTAATTACTACATCATCATTGTTTCATAAATAAATTAAATCATTTAATGTATAAAAATTATAAATAAAATAAAATTATGTATAAAATCATTATATATTTATAATGTGTATTTATATTTGAAATGATAACTTATATAACCCCATGTAAAAATTGTTTTACTAAAAGATATATGTTTATATCATTCTTGTATTTACATTAAATTAATTAATATAGAGTGTCATTATCACTCTAAAGTGCTCCATGGGGTCCTAGAATCGACCCAAGGATTCTCATGGTTGGAAATGTATCATAAAATAGGAATATTACACATTTTCATCTAATTTAATATTATTATCATATTATTTTTTACACTTATTTATCGGATTTATCCATTAACCACGGTAAATAAAATATTTACCAAAATAATTATTCATAATGTCTAAAAATAAAAGTTAACAATTTACACAATTTGGACCTCCTAATTCCAAGTATGGAATCCATTTTTCCAAATTCAAAACACAGAATTGACAGAAATTAATTTAAAATTAATTCCCTTAATCAAAACAAAAATTGTGTTTTTAAGAAATAATAACTATCAAAACATTGACAATTGTTTTTGTTCAGTTTAATTGTGAAATTACATACAATGTCATAGATTATATTAAATGATAAAAATATAATATAATTATACTTTAAACCCACTAAAATTTCTAATTTAATATTATAAATCATTTTGATTAAAAAAATATTTTTTTAATTAAAATTTTGTATTTTTTACTATTCATCAAAAATTGAATGTTTTCAGAAAAGTACCAAAAATTCAGCCTAAGCTAATTTCAATATTCCAAATATAAAAATGAAGTCCATTTTAAAAAATAGAATTTCTAAAATTTCAAGAACTGGTTATTACTATTTATAACGACTAGTTTCATTGGTCGTTGGTTGTTAAAACTCCTAGTTGCGTACAATGCAAGCTACTGAATTATTCAAAGGGAAACATACTGTAGAAACATTGTGAGTTACATGGTTACATGACAAGTCATTATAGTGTATGTTATATCATGATTCATTTATTGTACATTTATTGTTGATATCTTCTGTTCTACCCTGATATGAGGTTATAATCAACCCACTATTACAATTTAGACCCTATATTCTAGTTGGAAGCCTCTTGTGTATGTGGTGGAATTCTTGAGGCCATGTGACCCACAAGACATGGACCTTAGTTAAGTGGATACTGTATTGGGATGTTACCAAGTTTTAACAGAGCATTTGTTTCCTTCTCTTTACTATTTTGGTATTAGAAAGAAGACAACGAGTTAATGGAATTTGGTAAGAAGCATGTGGTTGGGTGTATATTACCCATGTGAAGGGGAAACAAAATTACATAGTATGGGAAATTTCTATTATTGATTATCCGTGTTACAGTTGATATGAATTCACTATTTGGTGACAAACATATTTTATGATGTTATTATTATTATATTATTGAAATGATATTTATTTTATATTGGACAAATAAAATGGGGAATTTCATTACATGTATCATTTTAGGCACAATAGGACTGATATGACATGAATTTTTTCTTTCCACATTTATTTTTAGTGCGAATTTTGGTATTGCATTAGTCAGTTCTTAGAGTATTTATATAGAAATGTGGTGAAATTTCCATTAGAGTGAATATACATAGACTACATATAGTTCCTAAATAATCTTAAATGATATTTTCATCGATAGAGTGGTGATGAAACCTTAATTATAAAATTAAACCATATTTGGGTTCCGACCTACTATTTTTGGACCATGATATATATGTATTATATATTTGAGATTATGAACTACAGTGAAACTAAAATCATAAAATAAAATGGTTACCATTAAATGCGATGATAGTGGTAAATGAATGGTTGTTTTCTATGTAAATTGAAATTTACACTCCATATATTGGAACCCCTATCATATTATTTGGTACTTATAGCTAAAAACAACATCATTAGTTTGTATATGGAAGTTTATATATGTTCTTATGTCCTGATAGAATCTTTTACATACCATATAGACATGGTTTTTGATGTAGGCAAAGAGGTTTGACCATTCCATAGTAAAGTGATATACCTTTCCTAGTTAACGATATATAAATATTTCAGCTGTTAAATTTTATAATGATGTGTGTGTTTGGAATTTCTAAATCATTAATTCATTACATCCTTCAACTGTAAACCCTAAAGGTAGTGAAAACTATTCACCTGAGGTGGTGTGCCTTGAGCTACCAATGATCCATCCTACAATTCCACCTATGTAACCTCTTCCAATTCTTGATATGGTCACCAATTTCTAGGTCTTAGTGGGTTTCCTTCGCATGATGAAATATATTAAAAGAGTTACTCATCCTATACCAACTATGGTAGAGGTGACTCAAGAGTTATAGTAGTAGGATCCTTTAACAATCTCATGGTATGGTGGATCTGATGTTGTTGAGACAAGGACAAAAGCTATTCTTTCTATATTCAAGCATTTACTGATTCCTCTAGAGAAGAGGGAAAACATGTAACTTTTATGATACTTGATTTTTTCAAGAGATTAAGGGATTTCAAAACCTATAAATATAATCATATTTATATTTTTTGGGAATATTTGGAGACTATCTTCTATGGATATTTAATTTGATATACTATTAGGACTGTTTGAGAGAGAGAGTTAATTAATCTCTAGTAGGGAGCCATGTCTGTCATGGAGTATTCTTCTCATTTTAATATGGTGTATTATTTTTAAAAGACAATATATCGAGATGATTTATAATCTCTAGGTTATCTATGGAGGGGATGGTATACACCTTCCTATCATAGGATAATGTTTCATAGTTTATTATTATATCAGATATTGTTATCCATGAAATAATTACAGAGAGAAATATGAGTCAAATATATGGTGTGAGTCATGGTGCTTTGGAAACTAGATATATCAGTGTTTCTTCTAGAATATTTAAAGGAATATTCTAGGAAACTCAAGGATATAGATATATAAATGCATCTTTTACTGATAGTTTCTCGATATGTCCTATGTAGAGGAAGACTATACATACAAAACACACATGTTTATATGATATAGTGGAATGAAGAGGATGTGGAAAGATGGGACTCATCCAACACATCTGTAAGACTATTCCATCAGTTCCTAGAGAGTGGGGATCTATACCTTCCAAATGTTCTGGAGAAATCCAATAGTATACCTCCAAGTATGAAACTAGAGTCCCCATGGCCACTCAGGAAAAGGTGTTGGTCAATAGAGGTAATCCGACTCAAGATTCTTAGTGTGAGTAGAGCGGTCTTGCTCAGTGTACTCATGTTTCCACTCCAGGCCATGGTATGTGCCAGTTACATGTAGTGTCGCCTATTTTATTTGATGATATCACTAAAACATAAAATTTTAGATGTTCCATTTTAGTAACCTATACATTTGTGTCTGCTTTGTTTCACATATGTGTGTCTCGCTATTTTATATTTGAGGAGGTCATGGGGAATCTAGGCCTCAAGATAGAAATTTTTTTGACATGATTATGCTTGATACAATGTTACGTATATGATTTGAGATCATATGTCATTTAATGGATAGTCTCTTGGATAGAAAGATATGTTTTCACGTGGAATCTTTTTTCCTCGACATGATAGGGTTTGATGTAATCATTGGGATGGACTAAATAGTTCCCTTTCAAGCCCGTAATGAATTGTATAATAGGAGGGTGATGGTCTCATCACTATAGGGAGGTAGATATGTACAAAAGGGAGAGTGTAATATTCATGATAAACATTCTATAATTGAGCAACAAAGTCACTATAGAGTGACATTATAGATGGATAGTCTCACCGTTGATGATTTGGGGTTATTACACACTTAATTCCCTCCATTAGGGGATAATTTTAGGATTTTCTTCCTTGATGACTATTCTAGGATACCTTTATTCATAGAGGTAGAGTTTACCATTGATATAGTGTTAGTAGAATCACCACTATCCATTCTTCCTTATAGGATGGTGCATATAGTGCCTATAAATCACAAAAAAACAATTAGAAGACCTCGAGGATAATGATTTTATATTCCCCAATACTTCTCCTTAGGGTTCACTTGTCCAATTTCCATGAAGGGGTATAGTAATGTTTGGATTCTTGTAGATTACCATTGGTTTAACCACCTAACATCCAATAACCAATATCAACTACCTAGAATAGAAGACCCCTTCGGTGATATCAATATAGAGAGTGTGTTTTCAAAGTTATATTTCATGAAGGGATATCATCAGGTACATGTTAGATCTTTAAAAATACCATTCACATCATTTAGGGGAATTTATTGTCATTATTATTACCTTGTTATTTGATTCAGACTCCCAAATTCACCTTCTATTTTCATGGATCATATGAATAATGTTGTCTACCCATATATAAAATCATTCATGGCAAATTTTTTGGACAAAATCTTTGTGTATTCATGTTATCAAAATGGCCATGTAAATCATCTTCAGATCATTCAGAATACACTGAGAGAGAAGAAGATCTATGCCAGGAATAGAAAGTTAAACCTTTTTACTAAAAAATTGCACTACATGGGTCATACTAGATTGTTCTCAAGAGTTTCAGTTCACCCAAAAGAATGATATTTGGTTCGCACTGAATACCCAAGAACGTATTTGAAATCCAAAGGTTATTGGGTATTTCTGAATATATAATATGCATTATATAGTATTTATCACACCTTGAAGAACCCCTTATAGGTTTGACGAAAAAGAGTGTGAAATTCATATTTTAAGAAGCTCGTGAATAAGATATATAAGAGTTGAAGGTCTGATTCATTTCAGTATTGATTTTTTTTCTTCTGGAGTCAGGAATGACTGATACAATCTAATACAACACATAATGTATTGGGATTGGAGCTTTTCTAATTCCAGATGAGTTAGTTTACATGTATGGGAATCATTATTTGAGTCCTCACAAGTGAAACTACCTGATGAAATACCATGATTTAGAAGATATCATTAATGATCAATGTTGCTGGAGAGACTATTAACTTGTAGAGAGTTTTATATTTTTCACTAATCATAATGTCTTGAAGTAAATATTTACCTAACACGAACAGAGTCATAGATCATGCATATAGGTTGAATACCAGTATTCATTTGAGTTTTCACATTCTTATACCCATATTAAAGGAAATATTATAGTTGAAAAATTGAGAGAGAAGACTCAAACATAGGGGGTTTAGGAGACCATTGGGATATAGAATCTCAGGAATAGTTTTTCATAAATTTTTGTCTAGGATTGGGTTCATTATGGAAAGGCTATGATCACATTGTTAGAATTGACCTCTACAAATCTAGAATGGGTGAAAATGATGAAAATATCTAATCCCATGGGATTTATCCATTGAGGAAGTGTATCGAATGATGTTTCATCTTATCATTGGATTATGTATGGGAATGAGACTTTATGATTTTGTGGGAATGTATGATACCCATTATACACTAGAGAGGAGTTGATATGGGAATTTCATGACTCAGTTTGGGAAGTTTATGTCAGTTTCACCATTGTATCAGGACATACATTTCTAGTAATGATTTCATGCTATGAAATGAAATATTGATGAATTTATCACTCAATGTTCCTCCTGTTAGTTGGTGAAGGTGGAACATAACTATCTAGAAAGTCTTCTTCAGCTGTTACCCATTCTCAAGTAAAAATGGTATGATGTTTCTATGGATTTCCTAATTGGTTTACCTATATCACCTCATGTTAATGGTATAATGTTGGTTTTTTGATGTTTTAACAAAGGCCCCACATTTCTTACCATTGTGAGGGACTATTTTGGTATATTATCTAGGGAGGATATACATTAATGTGGTCATACACCTTCTTAAGGATCCTCGATCAATCATTTATGATAAATATTATCACTTTACCTTAATGTTAAAGAAGTTGATGAAGATGGTATTGGGTTCATAAGTTATTCTATGAATGACCTATCCACCTTAGACCGACAGAACGAAAGAGCATACAATTTTGGTTTTAGAGGACATGCTCTATGCATGTACCCATTACATCAGTGGTTCTTGGGGGAAATTCATACCCGTTTTGGATTTATCATATAATAATAGATTTTAGACTACCATCTTGATGTATACTTATAATTTCTTATATGGTCAAACATTTGATAAATTCCGTGAATTTAGTGGTAGGGGATACAACTTTTATTGGACCTCATCTCACTTAGGAGACTACAAAGCTTGTTATTTTGATTATAATGAGAATAATGCTAGATCACAAAAAACTATAGTCATATTCCAATCAATTTTGATGACAACTAGTGTGAGAGGCTGGAGATTTATATTTATTTTTAGTCAAATACGGGTAGGTCTGTAGACATATTTAGAGGTAGGGTAAGCTTTGACTTTGATTGGCAGGACCCTTTGTGGTGGTGAAGTGAATCAGACCAGTGGATTACCAGATATAACTTCCTTTCAGATACAGTTATATTCATGATTTATTTCTTGTATCTCAAAGACATTAGTATTATCTAGAACCATCACATGTTTCTCAGAATGATGAGGTTGAGTTAGAAATGGATGACTCTTTTTAGGAGTACCATCTACATATCTTATATTGGAGCATGGAGACACTCTATGGTAGGAAAATGAAAATGGTACAAGTGTTATTCTAGAAAGATTGAGTAAAAGGTGATAAATTGGAGTGGAAATATGATATAAGTGCCCAATGGTCACATATTTTCTCTCACGACACCTCTTTACCCTCATAAGGTCACCTAGGGGATTAGTTACTTTAAAGAGGAGTGGTTTTAATGACCCATCTTTTCATGAAGTTAGAAAACATTATTTTTTTTTGAATTCCATTTTTTCTCTTGGTAAACATATACCATTTCCTATTGATGGTTCTATGAGAATCTAGGAATTTTTTAGAGGTTGGAGTTTAGTAAAATGATTATGCAGAGTAGTCCGCATGATTACCACAAAATGACTACTAACCCTATAGAGAACCTTTTGAGTAGTAGGGGACGCACAATTTGTTTGCAACTATGAAAACCCTGGTGAATTAAATTGTTTGTTTTCAATCCTCTCAGATAGTGGGTTTTTACATGGTTTGCACATGGATAAGAAACTAGTTCTCCATAACCATGTAGGGTCACTCCTAAGATAGTTAGATGAGAAGGGTTTGTGCAAGGTTTGGCCACAGAATGTCCCCCAATTTATGATTGTGAAATGTCTATGTTTCCCTTTATGAGACATAAAACCTAATTATTTCAATTCAATTATGCAATTACAATTGATGGATTCTTGTTCTCTGTTGTTGAGGTATCCCCCCATATTTTTTAGGCTTCTGGGTATATCCTAAATCTGGACTCCAAATTTGGTGTTGTTGGCAGCATTGGATATCTAGAGGTATGCTCCAGAGTAATAATCCATTCTTTCCAAGTTTATCTTCATATCTGATACACTATTTTGGTATGATATCTTTCAACCAATTTTTAGGGAGCTAGACTATTCATCATTTATATTTCAATCAACTTTGAATCTGAGGCCACTATTGGATGAGGAGTCATCTATGTCCCTATGGTAGGTGGTATAGTTTTTTGCAACAAATTTGAGCTATTTTAATAACTCTATCATTTTAACACATGTCCTACTTCTGAAAAAATATAAAAAAAGATTTTTTCTTCTTATAATAATCTATTTCACAATGTTATACTCATTGGGATCATTGTTAAGTGATTATAGGACCCCAAAATATATCAGAGACTCCCATTGGGGTTTATCGCTTGATATTCCCTTTCATAATTAATTGATTAAATGTATAGAACACCTTCTCTATGTTTGTATGGTTTTGTAATTTGATTCTTCCCACTTATACAAGTTTTATTAGTTTCTACTCACCTTTTATGTGCTTTACTAATATTAATTTTTTGTTTCATTCCATGGTTTGTTTAATCAATTTTATAAATAAAATAATTCTATTAATGATGGATTACATTTCTTAAATGAATTAAATGTACTAATGAAATTAAAAGTAATTTGTGGAAATGTCACACCAATTGTTCATTCTTATTATATAGACTAAATGAAATGTGTTACACCTTTATTTATTTTGGTTTGATTATTATTATGATAATATGGTGATTCCACATAATATTATTGTTATTATCATTAATCCATTGACATTGGATATGGAATGATGGTTATGGATTTTGTTGGGCATAGTGTTTTAGTGTCCCTTACATTGGGTATTTAGCATATCATTTTTTATGATTGTAGTCTTATTTCGGTGATGAATATGAAATTATACATTACACAATTTAGGAATTTGTTCTTGAAGTATCACCCACCTATATTGAGTGTAGATAATGATATATCACACTCATTATAAGATTCATGGAATATACCCTATTCGTGATCTTATAGAATCGTTTATAATTGTTATGGATTCCATAGTTACACCTCAATACATCATGCACCTCATGTAAAGGATTATAGCTACTTTTGACCTCACCTACATAGTATATATAGGTGAATACAATATACAACTATAATAAATATATTTATTATTACTAAATATATTTTTACTGATCAGACTCTCATTCGGGCCTTAGTTGAAGGAGATAGAGCCACATGGGTCCTTTAGAAACCCAAGCCTTCTCATATTTATTTCTTTAGTTTTATTTATTATTATTATTATAAATTTACACTACTATATCTATTCACAATGATTGGATTATTTCATGACACTATTGGTGGTTACCTACTGAAATTTTATCACACACCATACTTGAGCCACCTTTAGTACCCAAGTAGATTACATATTTATAGGTATGGATATTGTTAAGTACCATACTATATATTATTGATACACTATACCTATAGTTAGAGAATGGGAGTATAGGAACATGAATATTCCTGGGATGCAAGTAGAGCAGCCTATTATCCTTTTTGTATTTTTTAATACCATGTTTTATATGCATGTCCCCTATTTCCCTTATTCTATATGATCATTCCATGAAATCATATCTGCGACTCATCCTCTGGATCTTGATATTATCATTCAATTGTTCAATTATTTACGCTTCCACAGTTTATTATATTATCTTTTCTATATGCATTCACTATAGTGGTTACACGTCTATTATTTATACTATCTGTTATATAATGATTCCTCTATTGTATTCTTGTTCTTGTAATCCATTATTCCCCTATGATACTATAGTATAGCATCCCAATTATATCACCTTAGTCCCCCAATTCTCATATTTATAATATAGAATACAAGGATGAATTCTTGAGGTTATGTGACCCACTGGCTTGTGTCCCCGATATAATATATGCTGGGTTTGTATGCTACAAATGATAACCACTAAACTCCATCACAAACTAAAAGTTTTCCTGATTTTTTTCTTATAGAACAACTCATATCATTATCATGTTTCCTTGAAATAAGTAATGATTTTTTAATATTACCAACACAATGTAAATTCAATATAAAGGCCAACCATTTCCAAATAGCCCTTTGTTGGTTGAGATCCCTCTACATTAAAATAAATTATACACCTATTCGAGAGGATGCTCCCAACCTTATGATTGCCATAATAATTATTTTCTAAAAAAGAAACACATTCTTTGATGAACACTATATCTTCCACTGACCGTTGGTCATAGATGTGGGAAAAGAACTTTTACCAAGAATAATAAAGAGAAAATTTTAAAAATTACCACTTACAAGTGGGTAGGTCAATTGTAATTTAGTAATATGTGTAATGGCCTCTTGGGCCTCACTCATGTACATAATTAATGGTAGGCATACTAGCCAAAAAACCTACATGTGTTTCAAAATACATTATCCTCTTACAAAATCATCATGAGAATTGGGATGAGTTAGAATTCTATAATTTCCATGCCACTCTACCTTAGAGATGACCCTCGTTCAAAATGTTATAGCCCAGGGTATAAATCACTTACGCTAAAATCATACAATTCATTGTACATTTTTAACTACGCCACATGTACCATGTGTATGCATACATTCCACATAGAGACTTCATTAGCACAATGTAATATCCTTGACACTATATATAGCATTATCATACCTATGCAACCCAATATCTAATGGTCCATGAAATATATTTAGTCAAGGTTCAAATTAGTCCATACAACTAATAATCTGTCTAACAATATCTAGAATTTTCCAACACTGAATGATAAAGGCCTAAAGACTTACTAAGAGGATGGACAAACTCTAGGGATGTATTTTGCATTTAATGCAAACATTACAAAATGCTCATTTCTTTAACAAGGTTCAAATTACTGAATTACCTCTCATCTATCATAGGTTTCATTTTAGATTTGAAAATTCATTCTTTAGAAAAAAGTCACCAGAATGAATCCTTATGTTTGAAACTCATCATATGTATTCACTGAGGTTTTAATTCCTGATGGTTATACCTACCTCAGTATATACCCTTGATAAAATATGAAACATTGACCTTATAAATAGACCATTCTATACAGATTAACTAGGAACTACCACAAATCATTTAGGTTCAACATAAGACAAGAAAAGTAAAATGGGATCTTTAGGAAATAACTGTGTTCTCGTCCTAAACATTATACAAGGAACGAGGTATGTATAACCCATATATGTGGTTTCAATCAATAAATACCTATTTTGGTTTAATTTTATTCCTTTATATTAAATTAATATTTTTAACATATTTGAAGGGTAAATTTTAAAGCATCATGTAGATGTCTTTAGAAAAAGGGTTTTGGAACTTATTTGACTATTCCCCCAATGAACACATGTATGTTTTATGATATTTCATTTAAGAATTATTTATTTCATTAATTGACATTTACTCACAAATAAAATATTTTCTTTATAATTTTTTTTAACAATTTTATTTATCCAAAATTATCTTACCAAGGATTGGTAAATGAAAATGTAAACTTCTAAGATACAGAGGAAAACACCCTTTCAGGTTTAATTGAAATTTTAATTTACTAATACTCACATAATAAAAATCAAAAGTAGAATAAAAGTATTTATTAATTAAACTAGATATGGTTAGTAAGATGCCACCATAAATTTATAAACAACCTATATAAGTGTATGATGAAATTTTAATTAACCCTTCCAAAATAGAAACAATATACACCCACAATGTTAATAAGTATGTAATATACAAAATAAGGGTGAACTATGAATTTCCCACCCCCATATTGGGTCCATTTAAATAGAACCCAACTATTTTTAAAATAATAAGATAATTGAAAACACCATAATGGGTTAATTTGATATGAAGTAACACCATTTCCAACATATTATGGTCAGGTTTAACAAATAATTCATATGTAACCAAAAAATTTAGAGTTAGAGTTAAAAAATATTATATTTATATTCTGGTTTCATTATATAGATCACCACTCCCAATTAATAAAGGTACTGACCATTATAAGTTCCAATTGGTATTCATGTAACTACACCAGATTATTTCCATCGGTATCTAGGTATATATAACTCACACATGGTGGTTAAATTAGAGGGATAGCCATTTTAAAATTTATAAAATCCCATACATTTATAAAGTGAAAATTCAAACCTATTTAATCATAAACACTAATGTTTCTTCCCATGAAACCTATATTTCATGGATCAAATAATTAAAAATAGGTTAGAAAAATAGAATAAAACTATCAAGATATGTGGGAAAAAACATTTACATTGAAGAAATTTTTTATTTAACCAACCATATACTATAATTATATCTTGGCATGGTATTTAATTGCAATAATGTAGGTGAAAATACAAATTTATCACACAATATAGATTTTATGTAAGAATGTAAAATAATCATCTAATCATGGAATGCATATAAGAGTGATAAATAATATCATAAATATGTTATACACAAAATGCACATATCATTAATATAAGGCTATTTAGTAATAAATCCTATATTTTATTTAAAATTCCGGGCATGTTAATCCCTACATGCTGATAATGATGCATGTTTTAGTAATTCCTCCTCATACTAGGTTAAGGTTAAAATATTAAATTCCACAAAAATCAGTATGTAGAAAAAGTACACTATTCGAATAAGGTTAAATAATAATCATCCATAATAATGAACAACATGAAAAAAAAATCATATCCTAGAAAAATTTGTCATTTCCCCATTCCTAGATTGATCACTCCCATACACTACTATTTACCAAGCACTAAAAAATTCAATTCCACTTCTCTACTATCTAAAATGATCAATAAAAAGTTAAATAAAGATGTCTGATACCACTTTATTTTGTATTTAATTAAGACCCACTAAAAATTCCCTGAGCCAATTGGTCACATGGCCCCAAACGTGGATCCCCATATGTTAGATGATACAAACTAAAAGATAGTTTCTAAAGGTGGTATGGTGGGTAGAATATACCATCATAATCAGAGTATCAAAATTTTATAATAATGAATAAATAAACCCATAATAAAATTATAATAAACAAATAATGGGAAACATAATATTAGTATAACTAGTAAAATGTCCAAATCTAGATATACAAATATTCATGTCGACATGAAGCTACTATATACAATCCTAAGGAACATAAATAGTAATACATACCCAAAATATGTAATTATTAAATAAATAACCCATAAATTATCCCAAATAGCATTGTGAGAACTAGATCCATCCTCTTCCCACATAATCCATCCAAAATCAGAAGGATAACTCTAAGAAAGAATAATTCATGAACCTAAAAAAATCATGTGGTCTATTCAGGATTCTTATTTCAATGGCATCATGAATATGTTATGAGATATAATAAATAGAAAAGTAAAAAATTTCTTTATAGATATATATTTGGGAAATGAAAAATATAATAGCTTGATAGAAATAAAACGGAGATGAAAATAAATAAATAAATGTGAATATGTTATGTCGGAGTTCCTAAGATAAACCTGGATGACCAAATCAACTTTGGACTAAGACGAAATTTGATAAACCTACCCAAATGTATATATAATTGTATATATATAATAGATAAATTTTTATATATACATGCACCAATGATAACCTAGGAAATCCATATAATATTAATGGTGATTGTAGCACTATAGTTCTAATACCCATGGATGAAATCCATGGAGTCAATAAAAGTGAATCTCTAAAACCACAAAGAGACAGTGAGTAGTCATGGAAATCTGAAGTAATACCATCATCTGGTCATGGAACCAAGATACACATCCTTGGAGTCCAAGAAATATATCAATCATAAAGGGATATCACTATTCACATGTGATGATAACATTCATGATAATATTCTTTTGTCCTATGATCCCATACAAGGCATCTCATAATAATGAACCAATGTATATCCCAAGTAGTCATGTTATTATGTTAATTCTATGTACTTATCCACGTAATTATATAATGAGGAAACCCAAGTATCACTCATAACATCCATCTTCTCTATGAGCCCATCCATGATGTTCTGGGAAAAGGAAACCCATGTATCACTCCCAGAATGTGAGAAACGTCTATCCTATGTGCCCATCTAAGTAATTCCATAAATCAAAAATTCATGTATGACTCATGGAGTAAAAAAATTCATGTAACCTTTGATCCCATCCATGGGTTTCCATAAATGAAAATTGATATCACTCATGGTGCCAAACATCACTGACATATTATTAACTAGTCCATTATGTTCCAAATTATGGAAATAGTGTATTCATGATGGTTTAGATAATAAATTTAACCATTTAAATTCATGAAATAAATAATTCCATGTTAGTTATTTTTACATATCCAAATTCAAATATAAATAAAGAGGCAACTTTCCTTTTATGTGAAAATTAACTCTATTTTGGTTACCATTTTTATTAGATAACAAAACACACCTCAAAGGTTGTTTTATTAATAAATGAGTCATGTTAATAATACCAAGTCATTTTATAATAGTAATAAACATTTAATTGATAGTTAATTCCACACACCTCATGGTGATTACAATTATGGAAAGGAATTTAAAATCACATATTTAAACTAACACTTATATGGGGTGGGTAGATTTCCCAAGAAAGGTATAAATAAAGACATACAAATAAAACACCCAAAATGGGTTGTTTGAGTTGAGGTGGATAACACCAAATACTTCCAATTAATGAACTACAAATATCTATTTCTATACATTATCATATTTATATTAAATTTAATATCTAAAGGAAAATTCATAAATAATTCTACATTCAGTAAAATTTATTAATATAGAAACTAACAAGACATTATGGGGAAACCAATAGAACAAATACCACATACATAGGATGGTCCACTCATCCAATATCGATCTTTGATTGGAGTTGACTTGAGAGGAACCATAATAAAATGGAATAACACTAAAAATATAGTGAATTATATGGCCTAAAAATACCACATGATAAGGAAAGATAAATGAAAAATTAATGAAGGGGGGTTCCTATACTCACCAACATTATTTCAATATTATGACCAACACTCGAATTAGAGGTCAAACAATGAATTTATCACCACGCCTAGAGGTGTAGAGGAAGAGATCATTGAGATTGATTTTAACTACAATGATAGGAGAAGTTAGGGGGATATGGTTAAATTAAATTAAGTAAATTTTTTTAAAATGAACCTCTTTAATGAAACACTCATTTTGGATCCAAGGTTTAGAGAACATGGTACAAACTGCCAGATTCTACTATCCAGGGCACACCACAATGCACACAATTTTCCAAACTATGAATAACCCATGGAGTCCCCTCTATAACATCATCTATAAATGCTCCACAACCCTACGAAATGTTTTTAATTTTTATAAAAAACAATGAGACACCCACTGGATCACTTCAAATTCAACACAATTTCCCATAGAGGGCCACCCAGTATAAGAAAACCACGCACCTCTACTTGCTTCTTATAAATTTTAGTTTTCAGAGCCTGTCTCTTTTAAAACTCATCCATTATTCAGAGAAATTTACCAGTCCATAAAAAATATCTAAAAAAACATTCTAGGTGATAAATGGTTTATATTTACACAATAAAGCCAATTTAATAAATGACCCATCCACTATAAAAGAAAAATCAAATTCCTTCAGAAATTTAATCTGGTATAAAATGTGGAACACTATAAACTACATAGATATATCATATATTATAGAAAGTGTATATGGTATTAAAATTTACCTAGAAGTTACACAACCTAAAATGTTTTACATGTCATGTAATCAACTAAATCTTCATTCCCTTTCAAGGATGTGTTGATTGAGGAGTAACATTAAGAAACACTCAATCATAGGAAAAACTAAAATAGATAATGTGAATGATTAGTTTAAATAATTGGTTACTTTGATTTGACACCAATCATTTTTAGATCAACAAAATATTACTATTCATATATTGGGTGATTATTAGTCCAAACAAAGAGTTATCACCCCAATCTAGTTGGGAATGAGGGTAACAAAATGATAGTAAATATAGGGATTTTAAGGGATCCAATGTAGTGATGGTATGAAAATTATTATTGTATTCCAAGTTAACTAATGATAAATACTTCCCCCCAGATCCACCAAATTAAAAAGAACTCAAATAAAGATCTCATGAATATGAATAGATCACATTTCTTGGGTATCTATCTAGGGAAGCTAAACCATTCTTAAAATCAACTGAGAACCTATTGCCTCGTAATGTCCCCTCTATAACAGAATAGTAACAAGTTCCTCTAAATTAGAAACAATAACCTATATAAAATCTGTAGGTTTAACAATTGCGTATATATACTAGAATCCATGATATTATACCTTAATAACTTCTATAATAGCTTAAAAGTTGGTCAATTTTATCAACCAAAAAATATTCACCCATATCCAATACATCCCACATCAAGACTGAGACAAATTTATAAGATAATTTGTGGATATCTCAGACCACATCCATAATATAATCAGAAGTGGAAACAAGAACCCTTTTCTTTATTGTGAACAACTTTATTCCCTTTCTATATAAGGAATAAATATACAGAGTCATGAATTTACTACTTAATCCCAGGTCATTATTATTGGTGTCTCAAATCATAAAAAATCTTGGCATACCCAGGGTGAATGGATCAACTGGAATAGATAAATGTGATCATTACCCCATTTTCAATAAAAAATAAATCCATTAACTACCTTCTAAAATAAAAGGGTGAAATCATGATATTATGAAAAATCACTAGAGCTCTCCTCTATATTTAAGACACTATCTATCCACTGATTGATAGGACTCACAACATGATCAATCCAAATTCATCTATCTAAAGAAATGAAACGTTCAATTTGATCAATAACACCATATCATCATCCTTTTTTATCTATAGATGGAACATAATTAATATTCTCTTGGAAAACAAATCACTTACATATTCATTTTTATATTTATTTTAATGATTCGGTATCATGGAATCTGCCACAAAATTCCATTTACTATAAGTGTAGGAAAATTAATTTCAAATTTATATAGGTATATAACCCATCACCACTACCTACCATTCATATAATTTTGGGATAAAAATTAATCTAAAATCTTATTATTAGTAATATCAGTCATATTCTCCCTGGATATATAATGTCACATAGTTCATAAAGCATACATCACCATTAAAAATTCATTGTCATCGTAGGGGTATTTATTCATATAAAGGAATAACTGGAATCTTTAATAAGATACAATATGATCACCCTAAATCAACACACATCAAAATTAAAAACTAACACATCCTATAAAATATCATACACCATTCCCTATTCAAGAAGGATTGGGATAAGAGATAAAGTCCACCATAATTTTTTCCCATTGAAGGGTCTATTGTATTTTTCATCTTAAGGAATTATCAACCAATTATTAGTCAGATCCATTATGGGGGAATCATGTTTAGATAATTACTAAATAAAAACATTTGATACCCTATTAGGGCCAAATAATTTTTCTATTGAATACAATACTGGGTCTCTCCCAGAACAGCATAACCTAAATCTTATCTAAATCCAAATAAATGACTCCTTTTGAAACAAAATAAACAAAGAACATCAGTTTCTGGATACTAAATTGGAATATTGATAGAATATCCTTCATCTAATTATTCCTCATGATTCCAAAAATGGTGTATAGATATTATATATAGTCATATTATTTAATGGAATAAAGAAATATATAATAGAAAAACATAACCATAAAATTGTTGAGATAATAGTGTAGGATATGTTTCCTCAAAAACCTGAAAACATTTGGGGAATTACTAATGGAAAATGTAATATCCAAAAACCCAAGGTTGTTATAATTTCTTCGAAAGAATTTTTTTTAATATCCACTTATATCACCCCCAACAAATGGTCTATTGACATATGGATAATCTTTAAAAACCTCCCATATTCCTTCATATGATCTAATAAATCATCGATCTATGACAAATAGTACTTTTTTTTAGTGGTCAAATGCCAAATATTTCCATAATTAATTCTATATAAGAGGTTATCATATAGATTATTTTAAAAGATAACTGGAAAAGACTATATTGTCAACAGAAGGAAGATAAATCCCTACTCTCAATGCCCTATTGGGACATTACATTCATTTATATGGAAATCGTCTATTCAGTAGCTTGGAAATAATATTTGACTCATTCATAGTAGTATATCAATATAATAATTTACCTAATTTTAAAAATATAATCCCAGAAAATCGTAATAAACAACCTCATGAAACTTGTTCACTACCCAAAGAAGATGAAAAACTCATTTACATTCCATATCATCAAAAAGAAAACAATACCTATAGCATTAGATCTAAATAATATTCATAATTATAGGTTATTCCCTTACTAACCATATTTCCCACTAATTACAGAGGACATGTGTCCTCCCATTGTAATAAAAAACCAATATCCTTTATGATAGATGAGGATTATAGCTATAAAAGAAATATTCTTGAAAATACCCAAAATATGGTCAATAAAATACATATCATAATGTAAGGAACACAAATAAATAATATAACATAAACTACAACTAAACAAACAAGGTACATGAAAACCTACTTTCTATTCTTCAATAAGGGAGTAGAAATGTCCATTAGATCTGAAATTACATTGGATTATATTTCAATGGTATACATTTAATTAGATAAATAGGAATAATTCCATTCACATATATCTAAAAAAATCAAATACCTATAATATATTGCAAACAGTATACATATTAGGGTTTTTTGTCGAGCCTCATAGTCTTGTAGAAAATGCTCAACTATAGATAGATGCTCATACATAGTCCAACAAATGACACTTAAAGGATGACAGAGAGTATCATTTAATCCCCAATAGAGTTTTTCCTCAAATAGATTCACTATATTACATCCAATAGACTATATATAAGGAATATTCAACTCTAATACCTAGTGTAGTATTTAAGAAACAGTATAGAATGCCTCTCATGTCCCCAAACTCTTGTAATTTCAAGATAGTTGCCTAGTAATATATATCGGTGTAACTTGGTTTCCCAAAATGATATAATACCACATGATGAAATCTTCAAGATTCCAATTACATTTAATATAATAAAAAATCATGATCCCACCATAACTTCGATGGTACTCTTATAGAATTATCTTTTGACTAGAATAAGAGTTCTGATTAATCTACTTAGTTTTAGAGTCACCAATGAAACCCTTCAATAACACCATGAGTATTTTTTCAGTATCATATTTTTCAAATGTCTATGTATAAGTTAAAAACCCTAATTGGATAATACACAATTGACCAGATTGAAAATTTTAATTTAATGAGATTTACGTTCACCATTCCTGATTATCTCTAGTTATAGATTTACTAACTCAACAAATAGAGTTGTATATTCCATCATTAATTAGAATCCTTTCTCCAGAGTCCCAAATTCGTTATCATTTACTACCCTCACCAAATATGATTAGAAATACAAATGAAACTTTAATTTGAAAATTTCACATGAAATATTCTCTTTTAGGATGCACTACATGATGTAACCCGTCCACTTTTAGCTTGACCATTTATAAAAGAATATGAAAAAATGACATTAAATCTATTGTGGGTCTAATAGAAACTTAATATACATTCAATATTCTTCATCCACACTTCTTGATCAATCTTTCATCAATCACAAAAACTTTTTGGTGGATTATCAGGGTAAAATCTTAAGAGTTTTCCAATAATCATGATTGATGTTGTTTGCCTCCCTAATGTAGAACATAGATGGTCATAAAATCTTACTCAGTGATACTGGGGAATTTACATGGGTTAATATAAGGTATATTATTCATAAATCCTATTATGCGATTCACATGATCCTATCAGTGAGAAATGTGGTACAAAATATGAAACATTTAACTCAATCAACACATAAATCAACCACAATAGAATGTGAAAAGCACACATGCTCACCATTTATAAAATAAATTCAAAAATAAATCATACAAAATCATATCATTTTATCCAAGTATATTGTTCAATACAAGTAATAGTGTCCAAACCCTCATGGTAACTCAAAGTTTTAGATAAATAACATCTATTTAGAGACTCCCCCATACCTAACATTCTATCCCATGTGGTCCTACCATCAAAGTAACAATCATCCCTAATAACAAGAGGGTGATCTATTATAATTTTTTTTAAACAAAACTACCTAGGATGACCTAACCCATCACATAAGAAAACTCTATATAAGGATTGAGGGAAGTTTTTGATCACCCCAGTATTTAAATGAATGAGATTACCTCAAAACAAATCATATGGGAATAATTTTATGATTAAAATAAAATTAAACACGTAAGATATTTCACCTAAAAATAATATTTGACCCATCCTTACACTGGAATTCCATTAAAAAAATAAATATTTTTAGAATAATACCAAGAACCAAGAAAATCATTAAACATCATAATAATGAATATATAAACCATCTATCAATTTAAAACCCAAAATTATTGTAAAAAATGACATAAAAATATTTGAATCCAAAAAATAAGACAAAAATAATGAGGATAATAGATATTAAGAACCAAAGGGAAGCATTTCTAGATCCCCAAAATACTCCACAATATTCAATGCCTAATGAACTATAGCCATAACCAATCGCATTCCACAAAATAATGATGATCATCAATAAAAATCACCACACGATGTGTTTATGTTACATTTACCCATATCCTATAAAACTTAGTCTTCATATACCTAATTGTAAAGACCCGGAAATTTCAAGGAAAATTTTTTCTTAATTTTCTTTGGAATTTTACAAGAACGCAGTTTCTGACGGTGCCTGATTCCGAGGCCCGGTGTGCCCGGATTCATTTTCTGAAGTTTGGCTCGAGTACATTCAATGAACGAACGAGCGGGAATTTCTAACTTTTGAACCGGTGCTCGGAATCAAATTCTGAGGGCACCGATGGAACCATAGCGCCAGTAATTTCTTAGAAACTCATGTTCCGGAGTTGCGTTTACACGAGAGATGTTGATAAAAATTGTGGAAGTTAAAAATAAAAATTTAACGACAATTTTTATTTTACTCAAGTGTTTTTATCCTTTGGAAGGAAGTTGGGTAACTACCCAACTTCCCTTTGTAGGTTACGAAGGAGGTGGGGCCCACATGAACCCCACCCCTTCATATTCTTCAACTCTTTAACTCCTCTCAACTCACCATAAATTAAGATAACTTAAGTTATTAATGGGTGAGTTAAGTGTGGTTTTTCAAATTTTAAACTCATGAAATTCAAAGGTTTGGTTGTGTTAATAAAATATGTTAGGAACTTATTTTATGGGTTAGAACCTTTGTTGCTTGAGAGGTTTTAGGGAGAAAAGCTAAAGAAAGCTACAATTTTTCATCCACTTCAACGAAGAACACGAGGAACGCGAAGAACGCATCGAACTCCGTCGAAGAACGCCGAGTCCTCGAAGACGAGCTCCGTGACACCGATCCGATCCGCGACGTGACGTTTCTTTCTGTAACGGTTCTTCCGCAACGTCATATCTACCCGTGACGAATCCTTATTCGTCGAACCTCCGTTCGAGCAACCTCGAGGTAGGGAATTGTTTATGAAATATTAATTAACCCCATGCTTCTTCCTTCTAAATCAAAGAACCCAGATCAAATAAACATTAATTTGATCCGCGAAGATTATGTTGCGGGTTGGGAGTTTATTTTGGTATTCTCTTATCTTTTGAGAAAAGAACGACGAGCGCAGACCAACCAATTCCGGGTTGATCCGCGGATCATTCGTACATGTGGATCGATGTAGGTGTTTAATTTTATTTATTTTGTTTGTGAATACCAACTTGACGATCTTCATGGTTTTTAAAACAAATTGTTATCGAATAACGCGAGGGGGAATGACCGCACAAACACGGCCGACCCTCCTCCTTATTTCATGTTGGTTTCTTTGTGGTTTGCTACGGGAAGGCGTGGTGTCGTCGCACTACGCGAAATCAAGTGACAAGAAAATGCGCGGCACCGTCGCGTCGTGCCGTGAAAAGAAAGAATAAGGACGCGACGCCGTCGCGCTGCGCCAGAGAAACCGAAGAAATCCGCGGACGGAGTCGGGCTACGGTGAAGGGGCGCGGCGCCAGCACGCCGCGCTGGAGAACCACGAAGACGGCACATTTCGTTTTTTGACGTGCGGATTGATGGATGATGACAAACGAGGACACAAGGTAATTTTGGGGCCTTCGTAGTGAAGGTTGGGTCCCGGGAAGACCATAGGAGAAGACGGCAGGAGAAACGGACCACCGGAGCGCGTCCGGTGGTCCGCGGAAGGTGGCGGCGGCTGCGGCGCGCCGCCGGAAGTTGCCGGCGGCGGTTGCTGCCGGCGTCAATCAGCGGCGAAGGGGGGGGGGGGGATGCGCGCACCCTCGCCGCTCTGCGGCGACCGCGCGGTCGCGGCCGGCCGGTCGGGACGGACCGGACCAGGCCGGGCCCAGCCGGGTCGGACTCGGGTCCGGCCGACCCGGTGCGGGCCGACCCAGGGGGGGTCGGGCCGGGTCGGCCTGGGCCCATACCCCCCGTTTTCGGACCACTTTTGGTCAAATACCCATATCTTGAGCTGTAGACCTCCGATTGACGCGCCATCAGCGGCAACACGATCCTTGGATCGAAACGGTCGTTTTGGAATATTACAGTCAAGGTTTAAGAGAATTTGGGTTCGGCCAGGTTGGTTCGTACACGAAACCAACCGGGCCCTCAGAGCGGAAACGCTCGTAACTTGAGTTCCGGACGTCCGAATGATGTGCCATCGAATTTGTTGAATTTCTCTAAGTGAGATGGATCTTTTGGCTTACTCCACTCGAGATTTGGATTTCTTCGGAGTACGGTCAGATTGGTTCACTCACGAAACCATCCGGGCCCCTAGAACGAAAAAGCCAATAATTCACAGACCGGGCGTCTGATTGACGCGCCGTCTGTTTCGTTGAATTCCTCTTCATGAGATGGAACTTTTGGTATACTTCGCCCGAGTTTTGGACATATTTGGAGTATGGCCGGGTTGGATTGTACCCGAAATCCAACCGAGCCCCTGGAAAGGAAAAGCTGATATCTTTCAGACCAGACGTCCGTTTGACGAACCGTCAGCGGCGTTGGTGATCACATTGAGAAACGGTCCCTATGTGTATACCCTATGAGAGTTCGGGGTAAAGTTGAGATACGGCCGGAATTGGTTCGCTCATGAAACCAACTGGGCCCATGGGATGAAACGACTAGTAACTCACAGACCGGGCGTCTGATTGACGCGCTGTCTGTTGCGTTGAGACCCCTATGACGAGGCGGTACTTTGAGATATTTCTTCATGGGACTTTGTGATACTTTGAGTATCGACCTGTAGCTCGTGGAGTAGACCCTCCCGGAGATGAGCCTACGGAGTACGGAGATAGTGTAGCCGGCTGAGACCTGACAACTGCATGACCGACTCGACTTAGAGTGAGTCGACTAGCCCAGTGGACGGAGCGCCCGGTATTTGGCGAAAGACCCACGGCAGACGGAGCGCCAGGTAGTTGGTCACAGACCCGCGGTACACGATGGTAGGAGTACCTCTGTAGGCTATTAGGGGGAGCGCCCAGTATTTGGTGACTGACCCACAGCGGATGAAGCACCCGGTAGTTGGCCACAGACCCGCAGTACTCGACAGGAGGACTACCTCAGCAGTCTTAGGTTAGTGAGCAGTACCTCAGAGTCGTGACAGGACCACTGTACACTCCAGAGACGGAGCTCATCAGCAGTTATGGTTTCAACAATGAAAATCCTGGTTTGAGCAGAGACTTTGACCTTTGTGTTTACCTCATGATTGAGATGGGTTACTTGATAACTTAGGTATATGTATGGGCATATACCTAAATAGAGGTTATCTCTTGAGATCTTCTTTGTGGTTATCCTTGTTGGTTTTAGTGAGACCTTTAGGGTATCGGGGTCCCTACTGAGTATCATTATACTCACCCCTGCACGGGCTATGCCCGCACCTTGTTGTGTTGGTTGCAGACGACGGGAAGTGCTGATAGAGGCTGAGTGTTCGAGGACTGGACGGTACCCGGAGGTGGACTACACGACGAGTCAGTACCCGAAGGTGGACTACACGACGAGTCAGTATCCGGAGGAGGTTGACGGGTGAGAGCGTTGAGGAGGCTATCTGTACCTGCCCTTCAGGTAGGATCCGTGGCAGACGATCCAGGAGCTGCGCTATCTGTACCTCCCCTTCAGGTAGGATCCAAGGAGGACGAACCAGGAGCTGCTTCCTTCTTCAGCTGTTTTTCTTTTTCTATTGTACTTTCATTCAGTTGTAGCTGCACTTTCAGTTGGGTTTGTATTCTGGCTCATTTACATTTCAGAACTTTCTTTTGTACTTAGTGTTTTGCTTCCGCTTGTACTCTGTGGTGTTTTGTTTACTTTTATAAAGGCAATGCCTTCCCAGTTATCGGGATTTATGCCTTTGGTGCTAGTCGCCAGCCCCTGGCCTATGGAAGGCGGGTTTGGGGTAGTCACGGAACGGGCCCCAAGGACGGGTCGTGACAAATTGGTATTAGAGGAGTCGGTTCTACCGCAGAACTTATAACTCTGATATTTTCATTCTGTGAAGTAATAATGTTAAGGGTATCGAGTGTGGTCTTCAGTTCAGGGAGTCCAATGTTGGTGCGAGCAGACGATGTATCCATACACCAGGACCTTGAACACTAAATTCCGACATTGTGCATGAATACACTGATTGAATGTGTGTTCCAGACGTTTTATTTAAATATCAGCTCAAACCAGGTCATCTCACAAGGTATAAATCGTTTTATCATGTCATGTTGTTTCTTTCAGGATGCCTCCCCGCGGACGACCAGCTAGAGCCCCAAGAGTTGTTCGTACTGACAGCCTGTCGAGCGACGTGGCCTCAGTACAGTTCTCTATTCCAGTTGAGGCACCAGCGGAGGCACCAACGGTACTACTACCCGTTGGGCCACCGATGCCACCAGCCCCAGCAGGAGAGGGTGCATGTCGCTTGAGCACACTGCACGAGTTCCAGCGCCAGAGGCCACCCAGGTTCCGGGGAGAGACGGACCCACAGGCGGCTGAGGATTGGATGGAGGCTATGGTGAGAGTCTTTAGGCTAGTGGGGACGCCGACTGAATTCATGGTAATCCTTGCTGACATCCTTCTTCAGGCAGCAGCAGGCAGGTGGTGGAGCCTGATGCTCCAGATGCATGACGAAGCGACACTTCTTTGGGAAGACTTCGAGAGCCTGTTCTAGGCAGAGTTTGTACCAGCCACCCTTCGAGCGGTGCGTATACAGGAGCTACTTCAGCTGCGGCAGGGCAGCATGACAGTGGCACAATATTCATCGAGGTTCACAGACCTCTTGTGCGACTCCACAGATCTGGTACGGGACCCATTCTTCAGGGATCGAACCTTCGAGCAGGGGATCAGGCGAGAGATTAGAGCTTCTTTTGTTTCTCACAGCATTCAGACGCAGACAGGGGTGTTGGAGAGAGCCCTCTTAGTGGAGAGTTTCCTTGCTGAGCAGTCTCCAGCAGCAGGACCCACCACTAGCCGGCGTGCGGAAGAGTCTTCTACAGCAGGCAGTAGACAGATGACACAGAGGTCCAAGGGGACCAGACCTACCGGTGGACGACTGCACAACTCAGGTTCAGTTGTGTGGGAAAACCGGGGTGGAGTCAGAGCCAGATGTGCTGAGAGTGGACAGTGTTACTCCTGCGGAGGAATTGGTCACATGGCACGTGACTGTCCGACCCGCCATGCAGATGACCAGTAGTTAAATGAAGAACCTCCCAGCCAGAGGCAGAGGTTTGATCAGGGCAGACTGCAAGGAGCAGGCGGCCATGGAAGAGGAGCTGGTCGTGCAGCTAGAGGTGGACGACGCTTCGAGGTGTTGCCACCCCCACCACCAGGAGGCCCACCCCGACTGCAGGGGACATGAGGACATGGGAGATCTCAGCTTCCGGCAGCTGAGGCCTATGGTCATGGAGCTCCGGAAGTAGATGGACAGGAGCGGTACTAGCTTCCGACTTGGAGGCTATTGATCCTGTTGCTTCTAGTTTTGTTGATGTTTGTTTGTATTTGCTTCGTGTCTTTGTACTATGAGCTGCAATAATAAAAAGACACTTATCCTTGTGATGTTTTCCTTCCTGTCTTTTCGTTTGGTTGATAATGAGTGGTCCCGGTTAAGACTGTTGACTTGACCCTCACTTTCTAGATTTCTACTGGAGGAGACCTAGTGACCTCACACTGATGCCGATAGTGTGACTCGACCCTTGGAGGTGAGAGTGATAGTTGGATCTCTTGGTAGTTACGTCGAGGCCTTACGACGTCATCCATGGCATGAATGCATCATTCATGTCAGGATTGACTGTATTAGGCAATGAATGTGGTCCATCCACGGGATGAGACTAGATTTCTCTTATCGGCAAAGAAGAAATCATAGTAGCTCTTGTGAGACTAGAGAAGGTCCAGGTCATCCAAGAGTGGATGAGGACAGCACAGGGCCAACAGAAGCCTTATGCTGACAGGACTTGGAGGCCACTAGAGTTTGAGGATGACGATCACGTCCTTATACGGGTCTCACCTCGACAAGGTTTACGGAGATGTGGACAGGGAGGCAAGTTATCTCCAAGGTTCAACGGACCTTTCTAGGTCCTCAGCTAGGTAGGAAGGGTGGTTTACCGCTTGACCCATCCACCTCAGTTGCACTAGGTGCATGAAGTTTTAAAGTTATCTCAACAGAGGAGATACATGCTCGACCCTTCGCATATCATCGACCATGAGGAGCAGGACAATGGAGATGGGGTTACTTCCACGGAGGTTCTAGTGGGGATCAAGGATAGACAGGAGCGGATCCTACGAGGACGATCAATTCCTCAGGTGCACTTTCTCTGGCAGTACGGGAACCTCTAGGTGAGCACATGGGAGCGGAAGGCTCAAATGCGGGCTCTGTACTTCTTTTGTGACCCTAGTATGTGTTGAAGCTTTATGGGGAGGTAAATCCCTGAGGTGGGAGTAATGTAAAGACCTGGAAATTTGAAGGAAAATTTTTTCCTAATTTTCTTTGGAATTTTACAAGAACGCAGTTTCTGAAGGTGCCTGATTCCAAGGCCCGGTGTGCCCGGAATCATTTTCCAAAGTTTGGCTCGGGAACGTTCAGTGAACGAACGAGCGGGAATTTCTAACTTTTGAACCGGAGCTCGGAATCAAATTCTTAGGGCACTGATGTAACCGTAGTGCCAGTAATTTCTTAGGAACTCCTGCTCCGGAGTTGCGTTTACACGAGAGATGTTGATAAAAATTGTGGAAGTTAAAAATAAAAATTTAACAACAATTTTTATTTTACTCCATTGTTTTTATCCTTTGGAAGGAAGTTGGGTAACTACCCAACTTCCCTTTGTAGGTTATGAAGGATGTGGGGCCCACACGAACCCCACCCCTTCATATTCTTCAACTGTTCAACTCCTCTCAAATCACCATAAATTAAGATAACTTACGTTATTAATGGGTGAGTTAAGTGTGGTTTTTCAAATATTAAACTCCTGAAATTCAAAGGTTTGGTTGTGTTAATAAAATAAGTTAGGAACTTATTTTATGGGTTAGAACCATTGTTGCTTGAGAGGTTTTGGGGTGAAAAGATAAGGAAAGCTAGAGTTTTTCATCCTCTTTGACGAAGAACACGAGGAACACGAAGAACGCATCGAAATCTGTCAAAGAACGCCGAGTCCTCAAAGACCGACTCCGCGACACCGATCCGCGATGTGACATTTCTTTCTGCAACGGTTCTTCCGCAACGTCATCTCTACCCACGAAGAATCCTCATTTGTCGAACCTCCGTTCGAGAAACCTCGAGGTAGGGAATTGTTTATGAAATATTAATGAACCCCATGCTACTTCCTTATAAATCAAAGAACGCGGATCAAATAAACATTAATTTGATCCGCGAAGATTATGTTGCGGGTTGGGATTTTATTTTGGTATTTTCTTATCTTTTGAGAAAAGAACGCCGAGCGCGGACTAACTAATTCCGGGTTGATCCGCGGATCGTTCGTACATGTGGATCGATGTAGGGGTTTAATTTTATTTATTTTGTTCGTGAATACCAACTTGACGATCTTCGTGGTTTCTAAAACCAATTGTTATCGAATAACGTGAGGGGGCCGGACCGCAAAAACACGGCCAACCCTCCTTCTTATTTCATGTTGGTTTCTTTGTGGTTTGGTACGGGAAGGCGTGGTGCCGTCGCACTACGCGGAATCAAGCGACAAGAAAATGCGCGGCGCCGTCGTGCCGCGTCGTGAAAAGAAAGAAAAAGGACGCGACACCGTCGCGCCGCGTTAGAGAAACCAAAGACATCCGAGGATGGAGTCGGGCTACGACGAAGGGGCGCGCCGCCAGCATGCCGCGCCGGAGAACCACGAAGACGGCGCATTTCGTTTTTGACGTGCGGATTGACGGGTGACGACAAACGAGGCCACAACTTAATTTTGAGGCCTTCACAGTGAAGGTCGGGTCCCGGGAGGAACATAGGCGAAGACGACAGGAGAAACGGACCACCGGAGCGCGTCCGGTGGTCCGCGGAAGGCGGTGGAGGCTGCGGTGCGCCGCCGGAAGTTGCCGGCGGCGGTTGCCGCCGGCGTCAATCAGTGGCGAAGGGGGGGGGGGGGGGGGGGCGCACCCTCGCCGCTCCGCGGCGACCGCTCGGTCATGGCCGGCCGGTCGGGCCGGGCCTAGCCGGGACGTACCCGGGTCGGGGCGACCTGGTTCGGGCCGACCCAGGGGGGTCGGGCCGGGGTCGGCCCGGGCCCAGACCCCCCGTTTTCAGACCACTTTTGGTCAAATGCCCATATCTTGAGCTGTAGACCTCTGATTGACGCGCCGTTAGCAGAAATGTGATCCTTGGATCAAGACGGGCGTTTCAGTATATTACACTCAAGGTTTCGGAGAACTTTGGGTTCGGTCGGGTTGGTTCGTACACGAAACCAACCGGGCCCTTAGAGCGGAAACGCTCGTAACTTGAGTTCCGGACGTCCGAATGACGTTCCGTCGACTTTGTTGAATTCCTCTAAGAGAGATGGATCTTTTGGATTACTCCTCTTGAGGTTTAGATGCCGTCGGAGTACGGTCGGATTGGATCACTCACAAAACCAACCGGGCCCCTGGAACGAAAAAGCCAATAATTCACAGACCGGGCGTCCGATTGACGCGCCGTCTATTTCATTGAATTCCTCTTGATGAGACAGAACTTTGGGTATACTTCGCCTGAGTTTTGGACGCAGTTGGAGTATGGTCGGGTTGGATTCTACCCGAAATCCAACCGGGCCCTTGGAAAGGAAAAGCTGATATCTTTCAGACCAGACGTCCGTTTGATGAACCGTCAGTGGCGTTGTTGATCACTTTGAGAAACGGTCCCTATGAGTATACCCTATGAGAGTTCGGGGTACAGTTGAGATACGGCTGGAATAGGTTCGCTCAAGAAACCAACCGGGCCCCTGGGATGAAAAGGCTAGTAACTAACAGACCGGGCGTCCGATTGACGCGTCGTCTATTGCGTTGAGACCCCTATGACGAGGCAGTCCTTTGAGATACTTCCTCATGAGAATTTGTGATACTTTGAGTATCGACCTGTAGCTCGTGGAACGGACACTCCCTGAGACGAGCGTACGGAGTACGGAGACCGTGTAGCCGGCTGAGACCTGACGACTGCATGACCGACTTGACTTGGAGTGAGTCGACTAGCCCAGTGGACGGAGCGCCCGTTATTTGGCGACAGACCCACGACGGACGGAGCGCCTGGTAGTTGGCCACAGACCCGCGGTACTCGACGATAGGAGTACCTCTGTAGGCTATTAGGGGGAGCGCCCGATATTTGGCGACTGACCCACAGCGGACGGAGCACCCGGTAGTTGGCCGCAGACCCGCAGTACTCGACAGGAGGAGTACCTCAGCAGTCTTAGGTTAGTGAGAAGTACCTCAGAGTCGTGACAGGACCACTGTACACCCCAGAGACGGAGCTCATCAACAGTTACAGTTTTAATAATGAAAATCCTGGTTTGAGCTGAGACTTTGACCTTTGTGTTTACCTCATGATTGAGATGGGTTACTTGATAACTTAGGTATATGTATGGGAATATACCTAAGTAGAGGTTATCTGTTGAGATCTTCTTTGTGGTTATCCTTGTTGGTTTTAGTGAGACCTTGAGGGTCTCGGGGTCCCTACTGAGTATCGTTATACTCACCCCTACACGGGCTATGCCCGCACCTCATTGTGTTGGTTGCAGACGACGGGCAGTGCTGACAGAGGCCGAGTGTTCGGGGACTGGATGGTACCCGGAGGTGGACTACACGACGAGTCAGTCCCCGGAGGTGGACTACATGACGAGTCAGTATCCGGAGGAGGTTGATGGGCGAGAGCGTTGAGGAGGCTATCGGTACCTACCCTTCAGGTAGGATCCGTGGCGGACGATCCAGGAGCTGCGCTATCTGTACCTACCCTTCAGGTAGGATCCGTGGCAGACAATCCAGGAGATGCGCTATTTGTACCTACCCTTCAGGTAGGATCCGAGGAGGACGACCCAAGAGCTGCTTCCTTCTTCCAGATGTTTGACTTTTTCTGTTGTACTTTCATTCAGTTGTAGCTGCACTTTCAGTTGGGTTTATATTCTGGACCATTTACTTTTCAGCACTTTCTTTTGTACTTAGTGTTTTGCATCCGCTTGTACTCTGTGGTGTTTTGTTTACTTTAATAAAGGCAATGCCTTCCAAGTTATCGGGATTTACGCCTTTGGTGCTAGTCGCCAGCCCCTGGACTATGGAAGGCGGGCTTGGGGTAGTCACGGCACAGGCCCCGAGGACGGGTTGTGACACTAATGATATATACAAATTATAAAGAAAATATTAGTAGGACCCCACCAAGATTATAACAAACATTATTCTAATTTTAAACTACTTGTTTTATTTTGGATGAAATCATTTGGTGTACTTATATTAAAAAAATACGATAATCCAGATGGGTTTTATTAAATCAGGATAATTCCATGAATATAATTAATAAAAATCAATGGATCATAACTGAGGGAAACATATCATAAAAATATCAAAATTTCCCAAATAAAGTTGTAAATAAGAAAACAATACATCTCCGCAATGTAAAACATGCACTACATGAGGATCTAAATAGTTTTTCTAGGAAAAAAACAACTACCTCAAGTATGAGTATGCAATATATATGAAACTAGAAAATAAATGATCTATCATATTATAAAAATGGTGAAATTCATTATGTTAGATCATATAATCTAACTGGTCTATAATCAATAACCCATGAAATATCAACACTAGGGTTTTACCTTTCATGTTTTGCAGGACTCACTAAGGGTCTTGAAAAATCATTTTCTCATCCATTCAAATTTCATAGTCTATATTCATAAATAATAATCAATATCTCAAAAAAAATCACTACAGAATATTTGAAACATCAATAAAAAATTTTATCCCTTTTGTGTGAAACCTTTAAAATTAATTTGGAATCAAAACCTTATTTGAATAATTTTATAAAAAATCATTTATCCATTGATAATGATTTTTAAGGAAAATAATTTAAAATCACCCTTTAATCCAACACATGCATGAAACCAAAATTGATAAATATAAAAATACCTCAATAATTCAAAAAAATAATAACCGGTTTAAAACTAATGCAATTCAATAACTCTAGGTGTGTCAAAGAAAAATAGTAATTGTAGATATAACTATATCAAATCCATAATTAAATCTTTAAATTAATTAAAAATAATAATAAATAGGAAATATAGATCCCAACAATAAACTCATGAAATTCCATCAAGCATACACTCACCTCCATTCTTTTCCACCATGGGGTACTAGGTCTCGCATCCTTAGTAGAAAAAGGTGATGATGATGTTACATTAGTAGTGGAGGAGAAATATCTAAAAAAATAATGACATGTATCAATATTCCCCCATAAAATATAAGATTAATCACCAAAATAGATTATAAGACAATATTCTCAAATCTGTATCACCTATAATATGGAAATGGGTTTAAAATGTGGTAAGATATGTTTAATAGTTAAAGAGGGGAAGACGTTAATTTTACACATAAAAAATACTAGGTATGCCCACATTTTGGGGTGGCCCTATGATTCATGATGTGGTTACCCACACTAAAATCCCTTATTGTATGCCCCTTTAAGCAATGTATGGGAGCTTATCAAAATTTAAGTGTTTGGAATTTTGAGCTTTCATACCCCCAAGATTCAATGTATAACACTATAGTGATGTATGTCTTGTAAAGAATCAGCATGGTCAAAGATCCCCACTACATTGTAGCCTCTACTCATGATGAAAAAATAGAGACCCATCACTGGAATAAAATGAATAATCACAAAATAAAAATTATAAACATAATGTGGACATATGAGGGTTAATATTGTACAGATCCAAAATGTCCACAAAAATAGAGGAGAAAGAGACTGAAAAATTGAAACAAAAAAGAATAGATAATAAAAATCACACCTAAAAACAATACGGTTGGTCTTACATATGGTTTTAACCAAAACAAACCATATTAATTAATTATTAAAATATAAAATTTAAAAACCAAAAAATATCTATATATGTTTTCATAAAACCATGGAATTGGATAATAAGATTTCAAGGATAGTACTCTTTTAACTTTAGCTAGAAAAAATTCCTAACAGAATTCAATCTAATTCAATCATTATGATTATTAATTACTGGAAAAAATATTAACAATATATATTCTATTTCTGATACCTTACAATAAAAATATTTTATTGTTAACATTTCATTTCCTATAAACATACTTTTATTAGGTAAAAATTATATACGTAAGGGTTCAATGAGTTTCAAGTATTAGGGCATCCAAATTGGAGAGATAATTTTTATATAGTACAAATTTTCTATTAAAATTATCAAAGTCCATATATATGATCCTCGTGATTCCATTCCCATTAAAATCGATTTAATATAAAAAATATTATTCTAGAATTTAACAACCCATAGTTTTATCAATGAAATTCCCTTCTTATAATTATGCCTTATAGTATAATCACATTATCAAACACAATGAATTATCATGATACTAAATAATATGAGATCAATAAAAATAATTTTTCCACTTCAATGTTTTGTATTTTGAAAATGTGACATACATAGTTGTGTTTAGGGTGATTTTTGTAGTACAAAAGAACAGACATGATTTTTTGGTGAATAGTAACATACCCTTATAAATTTTAATGTTACCCTTATGAATAATGATAAACCCTTACGAGTAGTAACCTCCCATATGATAGTATATATATTGGATTTAACTGACAACATGATGTACCTATGTATTTGAATAGGTATACAAATGTTTTAAAAACTGTAATTTTCCAGTAAATTATTATTTAAATTAAAAATTAAATTAATCATATTTAGAAATTTATTTTTGAAAAATGGAATTCATTATTTTATTTTACATGTAGAAAAATTGTTTGTGTGAATTTTGTGTATGTTTCTGAAATACATGAATTTTTTATGAACATTGAAAAACCATAATTTACAAAATACTTTAAATACACTAATTATACATTCACGTAAGATTTTAGGATGATGTAAGCCCAATTGGTTCGGATTCACATGATAATATTACATTAAATAGTCATGGAGGACTCACTATAACTTCTCTTTTGGGGAAATAATTAATTAATGAATTTAATATTGATAAATACCTGCTTCCCTCCACTATAAATACCACCCTTCACACCTTCATTTCCTCACACCTATCATGATTTAATCCCTTTATATGATCTTCCCAAGAATCTTCCCTAGCCCCTCCCCACCGTCGAAGACCTTTTGGTCTCATAAAAAGTCCAATTTTATCTTCTTAAAGGAGGATATGAAGAGGAGGATTCATAAGGTAATTCCTCTCTCTCTCCCTCTTTCCATTAAATTCCATTCAATTTCAAGTTCATTTCTTCAACTCTCCATAACTATCCTCATCCACATGGTATATTAACTATAGTATTATAAATATACTAGAGTTTTATGATACTAATGGGTTATTATGTCATAAAACCCCCTTCCCCTCATCTTTTTATTCTATAAAAAAAGAATTGTTTGTGAGGTGTTAATTTATAACCTTCAAAAATGACATGTTTTCTTTTTTTCCAGTTATACCTTAAGATCTGGTCATGAAAAAAAATTAATGGATGAACCATAATATTTTATATGTACTATATCCTATTTAATTTTCTGGATCTAACTTATTTACATATTACTAAATGATTTATCAATACAAGTTCATTGTGGTCAAAAAACTTCACAAATTATCCCAAACAATCATCATTTAATACATATCTAAGGATTCATCCACATGGTATATAATATAATTCTTTATAAGATAATTCAAACTTAATTAATTTCATTAATATTTTGAAATATTAGTTCTGGATGTTTTTCCATGTTCTACACGAACATCCATTTATGAATACAAGTGAACCACTCATGAAAACCATAAAAACGAACATTCTCGAACAATGTTTTTGAAATATATAACTCAATAAAAGGAATATAAAATAACATAATGAATCCATAAAGAACCATATTCATGTAAAAAAAGGTTATAGAATTTTAAATTAATGAATATAATGTGGTTATACAATACATTAAAGTGAAGAAATCATTCAGATATAAGGTAAGGGGAAATTCTCAAACCCAACTTTCCTTGCTCAGGTTCTCCCTCTTTTACTACATTTTTTGTATTCTCACCCCTAGAAAATTATTTTTCTTCATTATATAACCTTTTTTGGGATACAAATGTTTTCCACTGGTGTTAATGTCAAAAAAATGTTTTCCAAAAGAACTATTCTTTCAAAAAACACTCCTTTAACTTCTCACTCAAGTTTAATGGTTGTTGTATCAAGTATGAAATTACATATTTCTTTTGGGAACCCAATGTTTATGAATACATTATTATTTAATGAAACCCATTAATTATCAAGGGATATTTAATTTTGTTTTTGATACATGTTCTTTGTGACATTCATGATAATGATAATGTTATGATGTGATGAGAGCACCCGGAATTGTATATTGTAATATGAATGTTTCAATGTGACAGGTGACCCTGGAATTATACAACACTCCAATGCATTGGGTAATGTGATGAATCTCATGAGTTAAATTGAAATGGTGTGTGAACATGATTCTATATTTTTTCACAAGTATTTCTGGTAGTTAACCACTAAGACCTGATGTTTCATTTTTTATGCATAGCCACATTTCAAGTCATTTATTAATGCTTCCTTTCATGTTCATGATTCTTTTCCTATGTTATGATTATTCTCAGCCACAATTATATTTCTTAGATCTATCAGCTCACTATGATTTTATATCACCCCTTATTTGATGTATATCCTTATGTGACTACATGAACCAAGTAGTGGAAAAGTGCAAATAAGAAGCTACAGAATACGTAATTAAATAAATGTTTATGTTTGTTGTAGTAAATGTTATGTATGGTCCTGTTTTTTCCAAGACACTAATCCTTGGGATCCTCATGGTGTAATACTATTATTTTTTATCTTCATAATTATGTAGTAGTAATGTAATAAAATGTGGGGTCACTATATTTTGTAATAGAGGAAAGATTTTGTTAATTTCAGAATTAGGATTAGTTAACCCTAGAGAAAACCTCTAGAATGAGACTAAGTAAAAATATGAACACAAGAAGCTTTACATAGGGATACAAGAAGTATGATTTAAGAGTAAATTGTAAAAATAAATAAGATATTCATAACTTTTTGACTTATGTTTTTTTAACGTTTTTTATTTTAGAGGACGTTGGGAACTAGGAGAAACCAGGACAACCACTCGTGCGAGGGACAAAAAAAACGATTGCCTAAAATACATACCCAATGATTTGGGAGGTGGAGTTCAAAACATCATGGAAATGCTTACCCAACTATCTCATGTTATGAAAATTAAATAGAGTAACTGGGAACATCCTCCTCCACCAAATTGGGAGAAGTTGGCTATCGTGTGTTTTATGTGGCAACAACCACCAACTTTTAGCGGATATTCTGATCCACTAGTTGCAGAACAATGGGTCAACTCCATAGAAAAGATCTTTTTTGTGATTCACTGTTCTGAGATGGAGAATTTGATACTAGACATTTATCTTCTAGATAGAGAGCCCAGTAAATTTTGGGATTTGATTAAGAAAACCAATCCAATTGAGGAAATTGAATAGATGGAATGGTAACACTTTATGATCATGTTTATTAATAATTATTTACCACAAAATATTTGTACGACGATAGAGAAAGAATCCATAGAGCTCAAGCAAAATTAAGGAGAAATTGTCACAACCTACAAAGAGAATTCAATAAGGTTTTCAAGGTACACTTTGGGTTTTTTTATAAACAATGATAACAAAATTGATAGATTCTTTAGTGGATTAAAACCACACCATAGAAAGGCTCTAGAAATTAGATACTTTGGGAGTTATGATGAAGTTGTTCAATGTGATATCAAAGGGGAGATGGAGTTTGGATAATGTTCCCATGTTTATGGTGATTCGAAATTAATGTTGGAGTCTCTAGATGGGGGATCTAATGATAAAGGTGGAAGAAAACTGAACAAACCACATGCCAAAAATATGGGAATTTGCACCCTCAGAACTGCCTCAATGGGACGGGGAAGTGCTTCGAGTGTGAAAAAGAATAAAACCATACACTAGAGTGTTGAAAAGACCTTAAAAAGAAGGAAAATATTGTGGAATAAAGGATAGAACCACCGACTGTTCAATGCTACAACTGTAGGAAGAAAGGGAACTACAAAATCCAGTGCACTAAACATCGCGTTCTCGAGAGTAATCAGGGTCAGCAGCCACCAAATCCAAAATAACTAGGGATGGATTATGAAATCACCACTATGGAAGTGGATTAAGATAATAAAGTCATACAAGGTACACTTCGAATTAACACGAGAATAGAAAAAGTCTTTTTTGATTATGGTTCAACACATTCCTTTATATCTTTCATATTTCCTAGAACTATAGAATTGAATCCCCAAAAACTTGAAGTATAGATTTCTATAAAAACCCCAAGAGGTGAAATAATTTAAACCCAGGTGTTTGACTATTATTATATTGGTGTATGTTCAATGATTCTTGTAACGAATCTCAAAATACTTCCCTTAGTGGAATTTGACACTATAATGGGAATGGATTGGCTCTTATTATATAGAGAACATATCAACTATCAGGAAAAGAAATATATTTTCATATTTAGAACCATCCCATTCACCTCTATAAATTCAAGGAAGATCATGAATCACCTTTGAAAAATCCTATAAGAGTGTGGGTGTTCATACCCTTTGAATAATCATACCTCACCAAAATTTCTGAGTCAATGGAAAGTGCCAACCTAGAAGAAATGCCCATCATGAGGGAATACAATGATTTATTTCCCAAAGAGTTACCTAAACTTTCCCTGAATCGTGAGGTTGAGTTCTCAAATGAACTCATACCCTGAGCAACTAATATCTCAATGTGTCCCTATAGGATGGCTCCTATCGAATTGGGGGAGTTAAATAAGTTGCTACAAGAGAATTTGGACAAAGGGTTCCTACGCCCTAGTGCATCACCATGATGTGCACTAGTGCTCTTCGTGAAGATGAAGGATGGAACAATGCAGTTGTGTATCGATTATCAGGAACTCAACATGATTACCATAATGAATAAGTATCCTCTTCCAAGGATTGAAAACTTCTACGAGAAGTTAAGAGGAGCTCAATACTTCTCAAAAGTGGATATTCATTTTGGATATCATCATCTAAAGGTGAAGAATGAAGATATTCATAATACTGCATTCCGTACTAGGTATGGTAAATATGTGTTTCTGGTGATGCCCTTCAGACTTATTAATGCCCCTAAAATATTCATGGATTTTATGAATAGAGTCTTTAAAAAATTGATTATAAAATTTTTGTAGTGTTTATTGATGATATTATCATATACTTCTAGAGTATGGAGGAACATGAAAAACATCTAAGACATTTTTAGGTGACATTTGGAATGGAGGAGTTGTACACCAAGTTTAGAAAGTGTGACTTTTGGATGAAGCAAGTCATGTTCTTGGGACATGTGATCACATGTGAGGGAATTTCTAAGGACCAAAATTAAAAAAGACAATTGTGTAATGGCCCAGGTCCTATAGTGTCATTAAAATATGTTATTTTCATGGATTATCTGTGTACTACTAAGGTTTTGTGAGATTTTTATCATGATTGTCAAGCCTGCTAACTATGTTAACAAGGAAAGTGGTAATGTATATCTGGATGGATGAATGTGAGGGAAGCTTCATGTAGCTAAATAGAAGGCTGATCACTGCACATGTACTCACACTACAAAAGAGTGAAGAATGTTTTTTTTATAATGTGATGCTTAAAAGAATTTCATTGGATTTTTTCTCATGAAAATGATGATGTTATATCCAATGCCTCACGATTGTTGAAGATCCATGATCAAAACTAATAGACGCATGCTCAAGAGTAGGCTGCCATGATTTTTTCCTTGAAAATATGGCATCACTACCTTAATGATGAGAAGTGTTTCATATACACCAACCACAACAGCTGAATGTATATATTCACACAAAAGGATCTCAACATGAATCAAAGGAGATGGTTAGAGCTAATCAATTATTATGATTTCTCTATTCACTATCATCCTAGAAAGGCGAACAATGTAGCTAATACTCTATGAAGAAAGGAAGAAACAATTGTATCCATGTTAATATTTGAGAGAGACCCTATCGTATTGGATATGTAAAGGATATATTTTTAAATTGTAAGGGAAAGGGATAAATCATACCTTTGCTAAAATATTGCACAACCATCCATCCAAGAGAAGATTAAGGAGGTAGAAAAGGGTGATCTAGAGTTACAAAAGAAGGTGAGTGTAGTAAAGGAAGGGAATCTCCATGATCTCTATATCGATGAAGATGATATGATTTGGTTTGTAATGTAGCTTTGTGTGCCTTCATCACCCAGGATAAAGAAGGAGATAAAGGAAAATGAACATATATCAACATTCTCTATCCATCCTAGGAGTACTGAGATTTACCGTGATCTCTGAGAACACTTCTGGTGGGAACACATAAGGATGGATATTTTAGAATATATATCAAGGTGCTTGGAATGTATGCAAGTTAAAGCATAGCGACAAAAGTATAATGGGACGATGCATCTATTTCTTATACCCATGTAGAAATTGGATAATGTTACTACGTACTTTGTAATGGGTCTCTCGAAAGTGTCGAAGGGAAAATATGCAATATGGTTTGTGGTTGACCAACTCATGAAGACATTAATCACTATTCAAGATGTCCTCTCTCTCAAACAACTTGAAAAGATATACATGAAGAATGTAGTGAGACTGCATGGTGTACCACTCTCAATTGTCTCTGATCATGATCCAAGGTTCACATCTAAATTCTGGAGGAGTCTTCAATATACTTTGAGTACTGAAATAAATTTCAGCACGACCAATCTCCCCCAAACTAATGGCCAATTTGAAAGGGATATTCATACGCATGAATATATTAAAAGAAGCAGCCAATAAAGATTATGGACTGTTCAGATAAGGTTCTACGCAAAAAGACAACCCACACTGTCAAGGTGTTGTGGAGGAACTATAAGTTTGAAGAAGCTACTTGGGAGTTGGAGGAGGTGATGACAGAGAAGTACCCCAACCTATTTGTGTAAAAAAAAATTTCGAGGGCGAAGTTTCATGAGGGGGGAAGAACGTAATGACCCAAATGATTATTAATGGAATTCCATTATTATAATTATTCCATATGTAATAATAAAATTCGGAAGAATGATGAAATATCATGATACTAAATACTATGTGATCACTAGAAATAATTTTGTCACAACTATATTTCGAATTTTAAAAATATGACATACACGGTTATGTTCAATGTGATTTTTGGAGTCTAATTGAACAAACATGATTTTTTGGTGAATAGTAACATACCCTTATAAATAGTAATGTTACCCTTATGAATAGTGATATAACTTTATCAATAGTAACCTCAACTATGATAATATATTTATAGGATTTATGTGAATGCATGATGTACCTATGTTTTGGAATAATTAAACCAATGTTTTAAAAATGTAATTTTCAAGTAAATTTTGATTTTAATTAAAAATTAGATTAATCATATGTAAAAAATCATTTTTGAAAAATGGAATTTATTTTTTGATTCTATACACTGTAAAATGGTAAAGGATAATTTTTAGTATTTTTCTAAAATACATGAAATATTGATGAATAGTTAAATGACATTATTTACAAAATAAGTTAAATACACTAATTATACAGTTTTATATGATGTTATGCTGATGTAAGCCTAATAGGTTTGGATTGAAATGATAAATTTACTTTAATTAGTCATGGATGACTAACTATTACTTGCCTTTTTAGAAATAATAAATTAATGAATTTAATATTGAGAAATCCCCTCTCCCCACCACTATAAATACCACCCTTCACACCCTCATTTCCTCACACCTCTCAAGCTTCAAGCCTTGTCTGAAATTTGCCAAAAATATTCCATATCCTCTCCACCACATTCAATGTCTTGAGTTCTTATTAAAAGACCAAGCCTAGATTCCTTATGGAGGATCTCAAGAGGAGGATTCCAGAGGTAATTCCTCTCTCTCTCTTTTCCTTTAAATTCCATTCAATTTCAAGTTCATTTCTTAATCTCTCCCAAACTATCCTCATCCACATGGTATGGTAAATATAGTATTATAAATATAATTTAATTTTATTATTCTAATGGGATATTATATCATTAAACTCCCTTCTCCTCTTCTTTTTATTTTATAAAAGTAAATGCTGTTCATGAGGTGTTAATTTATCACCTTCCAGAACAACATGTTTTATTTTTTTTTTCATTTCCACATTTAGATCTGGTCATGAAATAATTTTTATGGTTGAGCAATAATATTTTATATGTATTATTTCGAATTTTATTTTCTATATCTATATTATGTACAGATTACTAAATGATTAAACGAAACAAGTTCCTTGTTGTCGAAATACCACCCCAATTAACCCAAACAATCATCATTCAATTCTTATCTAATGATTCAACCACATTGTACATAATATAATTCATTATAAGATAATTTAATCTTATGTAATATCTTTAGAAACATTAAATATAAGTTCAGGATATTTATCCATGTTCTACACGAACTTCCATTTATGAATACATGTGAACCGCTTATGAAAACCATAAAAATGAACATTCTTGAAAAATGTTTTTAAACTATAAATTTCATCCAAATTACCATAAAATAAATTAATTAAACCATAATAAACCATATTATTGTGAAAATGGTTCTGGAATTGTTAATTTAGGAATCTAATGGGGTTATACTTGACATTAATGTGAAGAAACTGTTCAGATACATGGTAAGGGTAATTCTCAAACCCAACTTTCTTTCTTCGGGTTCTCCCTATTTCACTCCATTTTTGGTATTTTCATTCCTAAAAAATTATTTTTTTCATCATTATATGACATTTAATGGGATATATATGTGTCCAACTAGATTTTATTTCAAAAAAATGTTTTTCCAAAGAAATATTCTTTCAAAAAATAAACCTTTTACTTCTCACTCAAAGACAATGGCTATTGAATCAAATATTTTTTTCCCACTTTCTGTTGAGAACCCAATGTTTATGAATGAGTTCTTATGAGATGAAACCTATTTATTTCCATGGGTTTTTTATGTTCATTTTTTATATATGTTCTACATGGATTGCATGATAATGATAATGTTATGATGTGACAAGTGTACATGAAATTGTATAACTCAATATGAATATTTCAAAGTGATGGGTGAACTCAGAATTATACAGCACTCCAATGCATTGGGTAATGTTAGGAATCTCAGTAGTTAAATTGAAATGACATGTGAAAAATATTATAGCCTTTTCCCCAAATATGTGTGGTAGTTAACCACTAATACATGATATTTTATTTTTTAGGCATTTCTACATTTCATGTCTATTATTAATTCTTCCTATCATGTTCATGATTCTTTGACTATGTTATTATTATGTGCACCCAATGATATATTGTTCATATCTATCCTTTTAATGGGATTTTACAGAACCCATTTTTTATGTATATCCTCATGTTACTACATGTACTAAGTAGATGTCAAGTGAAAATATGAATCTAGAGAATAAGGAATTAAATAAATTTTTATGTTTGATGTTATAAATGTTATGTGTGGTCCTAGTTTTCCCAAGACACTACTCCTATGGATCCTAATGGTGTAATTCTATTATTTTTTTATCTTTATAATGATGTAAAAGTAATTTAAGAAAATGTGGGGTTGATATATTGAAGGGTTCATTGATATTCAATCCTTTAATATTTCAAATTAATGAGATATGTTTTTTATAATAAAATTTGTCTCAAAGATATATCATGAACCATGAATCTATTTTGCAAGATTATTAGAGCTACAAATTCATGTATTTAATCTGAATGAAGTGACATATAATAGTGCTATTGAAAATTTAATTATAAGAAGACCAGTAATATTCAATGTCTAAAAAAATAATTAATAAAACCCTATATAAATATTTTAGAACAAAAATACTATACAGAAAATTCTAAATTTTTATTATTTATAAAATAAATTTCTATATCTTTAGATCATTTTTTCTACACTGGGGCTATGAAATTATGGACAGGGATCTATAAACCATTAAAATATTAATATATAGGTCGGATAAATATTAAATAATATTTATTTAGTTAATCTATAATGAAACCTAAAATATATATGATGTTGTGTCAAACCCAAAATCTCAATGAAAATGAACACCCAATAGTGAAATCATTAAAAATAAAAATTTCCCAATTTGAAAATAAATTTACGAATAAATCATGTTTTTCTGATTAGTGGTCATGTGAGTATGGTTAACTAGATCACCATTTCCCTGTTCTACTAACACTACACCAAACAATTGAGATACATCATTTAACATTTTAGGACACTAATGAATCCAAAAAATGTAAAACCAATTATAAATTATAAATTCAATCTATTTCATTCTCAGTATGTAACTGCATGATGTTACACGAACTACAAAACTTCTAGTATCTTATCTTCGGAAACACCAACCAGAATATATGATCATTGGCCCCATACTCTGTTTCTTAGCATCCACACTATGAAAATGATATTTTTAACTATTATATAAATTCACACACCACTTCTGAATTATACATATATGATACGAAGTATCCAAGATTTGAATAAAAATAATTAAATATGACTCCCCACATCAATTCAAAAATGATGATATCTTCATGACCTTCATTAAAGATCATTGAAGGGTTTCATATGAATTGATCCCTAATAAATATTTTCTTAAGAAAACTCTTTTAGTGTTAGATGATCATCTAATGATCTACCAAAATACATGACAGAAACTAAAATAATATCAATCATATATTGAAACATATGTTTATATATTACAATAGTTTATATATAATTCCTTATATAGATTTTCAAAACAGTTCTCAATGGTCATTACATTTTTTAAAATGAATGGAAAATGAACATTGTATACTGGTTTTACATGTTACTCATAAACAATACAAAGTGTCATAAAATCCACAATATAGGATATATACCTTGATTTTATATATAATAATTATATTTTACTATGAAAAAGTATGAAACCTTTGTTTAGATATTAATTATGACCCACATTGCATTTCGACCATACATAAATAATTTAATTTATATGAAAAATCCCATGGAGAACTTATCCCATTTTTTATATGAATGAACCTCTGTAGATAAATATAAGAAGAAATATATGAATTGGTCATCAGTAATAATCAAGTGAGACATCATGATCTTAATATTGATATGCCCCTTTTCATCTTAGGAAACCAAAAACATCATCATATGTCATATGTTCTCTTGGTTAACATAATATGTATTTAAAATTTAGGGACATAGACCCCAAAAATTAGTAACTACCATATGTTATTTTAAACAACCACACTTAACTTAATATAAATAACATAATTATTCATTACATCACATTAAGAAGTTAATCACCATCATTATTATAATCCATATCACATATTAGTTAGAATTAATGTGATGACTAAATCCAAAAAAAATTGCGGTAGAGCAATTCATAGAGAATATTGATTATCAACGAGTTGATAATAATAAATGATAAAATGAATATTTATAAATAGGAATATATATTTCCACTCATCACTATCCAAAAGCACCAATCACTCCATAATATTTACTCTTAGGGAATCTTCCACTACATTTATATTCTTACGTGTTTAAACTATTTCAAAAACAATATACTGTAAATACACAATCCATATCCATTTAAAAATAATTAGGTCTCCCTATGAAAATATATATATATGCCTTTTTGGGGAACTATTTACCATAATGATCAAACAATGTATTGAATGGTTCCAATTCTTTAGTAATTAAATTAATATCACCATATTCAAATCATGAATTATATGGGTTTATAGATGGTTTCTAAACACTGAATGCCCAAAATTAATAAACTAACCATCATATTCCACTAAATCCCGAAGACCAACTATTGATGCAATACAATACACCATATACACCTTTCACGTCTTATTTATGTTAAGAATCATTTAATAAGTTAGGTTTTATTTTAAAAATGGAAAATATATGTAACATTAATCATACCACTTAAAACATATCCATTTCTTTGTTAAGGATATCACATGAGATTCTAATCCAAAAAAGTCTCAAATGATTTTCCTAAATATACCCCCAATCCCTTGAACCTCTATATCCAAAATATATTCTTTAGACACTCCAATGATATCACAAAAATCGATTTTTTAGGGTCCATTTTTATTACTGAATTAGATATTGAATTCTCACTTTGAATCCCTTCCCATTTATTATGAAGTTAAATTTTTAGTAAATTTCTTGATTTACACTCAGTGTACATAGCAGTATATTTATATTCATAACCCTATACACTTTTATTTAAGAACATACTTTGATATCAACCACAAATACCACTAGATTAAAATGAAGAAAGAAATTAATAAAACATTTTATGAGTCTTTAAATATAGATATCACATTCATTACGAAACCATTGATCATAAATAATTTTTACATTCTGAATCTTCTTCTCAATCTAGTCTATTTTATATTCACTAATATAACACAGTCCTAGTGATAACAAGAAAACATAAAAATCTAGGGGAACCATTTGGATCCACTAAACTAGTAAAATCCATTAATAACATGAGGAAGTTTATATTTATTCATGATCATGACACAGATTAATCCTTGATGATATACATACATTTAAAGGATACCATCTCCATTATTGGAGAATAGAATTGGATTTCCCAAAAAAGAAGTTCTTAGAAAAAACATAATTCCTCATGGTCTTTCTTCTAGACCTTAAAAATTTTCAGATAATATATTTCAATCCTATATAGAGGTATAAATATAATCTTCATACCTAGTACCAGAGTGATGATAAACTCTACTTATCTCTCATGTGATTTTGTTAAGAAAATAAAAATAAAGACGTTATGATATTGATATAAAATAATAGTAAGGGAAAGATGTCACAAATACTACTCATCCCATCAATGGACACATTTATTTTAGGATGTGATCATAACCATATATCAATGATCTGGTCCTACCTGACCTTTCATTTGTTTTTATTCCTCAATGGGGTTATAATAACCACCTATAACTGAATTAAAGGATGCTCATCTTAGATAAAAAATTATCTGGGCCCTTCTACAAGTAAACCAATCGATATTGATGATCACAAAAAAGATTCATATATATATATATAACACAAATGAATCCCATTAATGTTTATTACTAAGGGAAATAATTTTTTAACCAACACATCTTCAAAAACCCTGAAATTTATTATTTATATTCATTTTTTTATCAACATCCCGATTGTAATTTCCATAACCAACCCTAAGTAAACTACGATGAAATATGTAATAAAATAGTGTATCAATTCCATATAAAATAATATAAAATATTTGGTATATTCTATTAGGATTGTATCTCATACTATCAATGATCCCTTACAACTACCTTATGGTGACTATTGTATCACAAAAAGATATCCAGAACCAATAACCCAATACTCCCATCATTTCATATAGATAGTATATAATGTAGTACCCTTCCATCATATTTTTCCGAACAAATTATGGATACTAAAATATCTTTTAAATACTGAACTACCACATTGAGGGAGTTCCCCAGAAAAATAAATATAAATTGGAGATTGTCGAGTACCCTACACATTATTAAACTTCATTTAATTATTACATATATTTTGATGATTTCCTATCCATCCATAAGATATAATATTATTTGAGGAACTATGAATCTATAATCACACATGTCTTATCCTCATATACTATAAGAACATATGAAGAGTGTTAGATGAAGGGGGAAGAGAAAACATATACAATGACTTATGTACCTACCTCTAGCATAGTTAGAGTGATAAATCATATACATTGATATTGATAATGTTCCATGCCTGAATTATAAAAAATATATGGAATAACCTAATGTAGCCACTCTAAAAATATTCCATTGGTGAAAATGTACCATTTCACTATTTTGGAAAATGAAGTCAGGAATAAAAAATTCGCTTGAACTCTTATTGTGTTCCTCAACCCAATTTCAATGTTCCTAGCACTAAATTCCTCAACTCAATCCAAAATTATATAAAAATGTGTCACCATTATAAATTATAAAAGATAATATATTACTAACATATCAAGATAGATTAGATTAATAAACTCTTATTTACTATACATATTTGGGGACACAAGGAAAAATTATTCAACGAAATCAGTTTAATGACATTTCCATGATAACCCATATTGGTGGACTAACTGATACTATGCATCCCATAAGTGATTGGATATTCTACTAAATAAATAAAACGCATGCTTCACTCTACTATTTTATGTGTTCTATATCTAATAAAAATCAAAAAAATCACCAAAACTAAATCCATGTCAACATTTATCCCACCTTCACGATATAAAAGGGTTGTGTATCACATGTGAAAATATGTATTTTGATTTAAAAAAATATATCAGTCCTTAATTTCCAATTATCCAAAAATAGATAACCCTAATTCGACACATTTCGACAAATAAGTCCATTAGGGAATCAAGATCCACCATTGGTAGAAAATTATTTTATCCTCCATCTCAATGCTTGGTCAGAATTTTTCATGGCTTCATATATATAATAAAAAATGAAATACTATGAATATTCTGTTATATTTCTCTCTATCAATTTTTTATAAAATTAATGATAAGGGTAACACCCCTAGACTTTATATAATTTTTTTGTTTCAAATTAATTTAATATTTTTTATATTGTTTATTTCAAACAATAATGAAATAAATATTTTTTATATGAATGAACTAATTTTGGCTTGGATTATATGCTAATCCAAGTTAAATTCTTTCAACATGAAACACCTACTTGTCTATCGTTAAATGTATCACCTAATTTCTTAAAAAAAAATTAATTCAATAATTATTTAAAAGATATAGTTATAACATAGATATTAAACACTATAAATATTAATAACTAATTATTGAATATTATTCATATTGATTTTATAAAAATAATTTATATTTAAAATAAAATGGATAATTTTTGTTAATTTCTTTATATGCTTGAAAATATTATTTTATCAAATTTAAAACTTTTTATGTCCTTCAGTGAAAAATAATAAAATTAATTATATAAAATTTTATAAATTTAATTAGTTAATGTTAAAAAATATTTAAAAAATAATTTAAAATTATCTTAAGATGAATTTTTTGGATTTTATATAAATATTTATTTTTTGGATGAATAGAAAATATACTGAATTTTAATTAAAAACTATTTTTTCATCTAGATTATTTTTTGTAGTTATATAAAATGATAATTATACATTAAAATGTAACTATATCAACTGTAAATAAATTAATACAATTTAGGAAAATCGAATAAATTTAATATTGAAATAGGATATTAAAAAATTCAAAAAATTTGAACATCTCTCCTTAAAAATCTGCTTTCTCGCAACATCTATGGGGTCTGCTTTAAATTTAATTCAGCCACATCTGTGGATTTTTTTAAAATGTAAATACAAATTTGTAATCAACATAATATTTATTTTTTAATATGATGAACATATATTTATTAAAAAAAATACTAGTAAAAGTAATTAAAATTAATTATAGTAATTAGTGTAGTATTAAGCTTAACAAGTTAATAAACCAAAAACATAATGTCATAAATGACCTAGAAATCTGTAAAAAATCCATTTTATAATCATATTTTGACCATATCCCCCATTGGTTAAATTTTTTTATTAGATGAAAAAAATAATGAATGTGTCCAACATAATAAATATTTAAGGAAAAAACCAAAAAAGGAATCTTTCATGCCTTTAATATTAATAAATTTTTAGAATGTAGAAGAAGCAATATATTTTTTTCATAAATATTATTTTCAAAGATATATGTTTTTTCCCTATAAATTTATCTTTAATTTATAGATATTATATAGTAACAATAAAATTATAACAAACTCTAACACATGGATTATTTATGTAATTATTTAATAAAAAAATGATGCTAAAAAAATTTAAAGTAAAGTGAATTTAATGAATAATTATTTTCCATTGTTTTTTTACATCAATTTATCATTTTACATAGAAATTAACAGAAATTATTTTAATTTAAATAATTTAATTTAATTTTTTAAATTTATAATAAGTAAATAACTTCAAAATTGTCATTAATTTTATTTTATAATAAATGATATTTTATTAAAAGAAAAAAAATAACTAAAAATCACATACTATGATAATTGATTTATAAATGATAATAAATTTACAACATGCTATACTGATGTAACATTAGTTTTTTTATAATTATCATATTCACCCATAGGTAGTAAGGACATTATTAGCATGATTCGGGCTAAAGAAGTATTTTTACGCATTATATGCACTTCTTTTAAAATTAATTTTCAATAAAAAAGGGATTTAGTTTTATTAAATTATAAATCATATTTAGAATAAATTCATAATATAATTTATTATAAATTTCATTTTAATTTAAAATTATTGGTTACATTATGTAGGATATAAATCTATTTTAATTAATAAAAATTTAAAAATATAAAATTTGGGAGACCTTGATGTTAAGGAAAAAAATTACTAAAAAACATATTTTTTTGTGGTAGATGTTTTGATTTAAAATATTTACAATTTATCAATTCTTTTTTAATTTTTAATGAAAATGAGGTAATGTTGGGCTCCCAATAGTATTATCTTTTTGGTATTTACCAGTGTTTGGCTACTCCTCCTGTGTAAAAAGGCATTCAATCGTCCTCTTCCTTAAATATCTCAAGCAACTTTGGATAATCCAAATCCTTACTATATAAGATCTAAAACATCATCTATTTAACCTATAATACTTTACTTGAGAATAAATGCATCCAAGGAAGCCATTTTGTTAAATCCAAGAGGAGTTACCCAATGAATTGGTAATACTCTTCCTCAAGATCCTTTGTTTAATTTTCATTCTACACTACCCACAAATAATATTATTCCATGATTATATAATAACATCAATATTCTAAATATAATGATATATTTTTATTATAATGTTTAAAACTAAAACTACACCAACATCCATCAAATGGGTAATGATCTTACCTTTATTCTGTATGGCGAACTAATGGCTGACGAAACAATGTTGTTGATTTTTAATTTAATGCCTCTCATGAATGAGAATTTTAAAGTAAAATATGTTTTTATATGATATATATGATATTTATTATGTATTTATTACTATTTAATTATAATAATAAACATAAATTCTGGATGTCCATTTTGAATAAATATGATAGCTTCATTTGTAGATGTGTGGACTTTCGCCACCTCAAAGAAATCTAATTCGTTCACAATTTCCTTGGAATGTGTTAAGGGTGGTTTTATTGAAATCATATGATATATGTCAAATAATAATTCTACAAAAATTATATTATACATATACACATACATTTCATATACATATTTCTTTCAATAAAAAAATAAAAAGAAAATAATGTTCATGTGTATATACGACCTACCGTTTCAATGAATGGTGTATTCTATTTTCTATTCGTACATTTTTGAGATTATCATAAATAATTATATACTATATATATGATATTTAAATCATGTTTTAATTTATTTAAATAATTAAATCATGATCTATTTAAGAAGGTCATGAATTACAAGTCAAAATGTATACGAAAAAGAATGTGATATTACCCAAAAAGTAATATTAACATGAAATTGTTAATAAATGGGAAATATAGTGTCGTAATAAAACCATGTATGGTATGAAATATAATAATATGGTTCTTAGGTAGATTTATAATAATCATATACTTATTATACATGAATTTTCTATGCATATGAAGAAAATCCAAACTCATTGTATGTGAATTCCATCTCATTTTTTTCCTTGAAAAACAATACATATTCCACACTTTTTTTGTGTTATATATATACTTCCATATGTAATTTTATATAATTTATCTTCTTTATATAATGATATAAAAATCATTAAATTATATAATATAATAGTAATCAAAACTATAATTTTACTCAATAATTAAGGGTTTTCTCTACCAACAAGCTTGTACCCAAGTGGTACAAGCTCCTGCTTGGCATCCAAAAGTCCCAAGATCAAATTTTGGAAAAGAAAAATTTCCAGGTACTGTAGTAGCAATGTAGCATGGCACTATAGTAGTAGTGTACCAACAGCAGAAATGTAGCAATGACGACACTGTAGTGGCGGAGGTACTATAACAGGAACTATATCAGTGGCGGTACTGTAATAGGTACTGTATCATCCTGGGTACTATATAAGTACTATTCACCAAAGGGTCATCAGAGAAAAAAATGGGCTTTCAAGCCTAGTATTCATGCCACATGGCCTTGGGCCTTTGGGATATGTAATGGGTACCCCTCAACCGAGTCAAAAGATATCTTTTCTTTAATTATAAAATGAGGCTTTGACCCCCAACCTTTTAAATAAATAGTAAGGGTTTTTCTCATTTCACTTTTATTTATGTGAGACTATGCATTATACACCACTTATTTCTTTTTAGTGGTTTATATATTTCCCATGAATATATTTTATTATTATTATAAAAAAATTTAAGGATATTTAGGTATCCATTTTATTAGCTTTCTTTAACGGGGTTAATGGTCAGAATTTTCCATATCGGTAAACTAATTTTGTCTCAATTTTACTTATTTGAGATACATGCCATGTTATGAACCATTATTTGTTTATGGGGTGTATTTAATACCCATTTATGAGTAATATAATCAATATTATTATTTGAAAATATTTTAGATTCACGTAAAGTTATTCATATATTTGTATTATGAGTTAATTCTACCAATGTGTTAATAATTTATTGTTAAAATATCATCATTTACTGTGATTGTTTAAGACTATGCTTCCATTGATGAAACCTTTTGACCAATTACTCCATAAATAGTCATGTATTTTCTTATATAATTATTAATCATGATATTTTCAAGTATTGTTACAATGTATTGCACAATTTTATAGTCAAGATAATTAAGAATGTGATTTTAATGAAATATGACTATACGTATCTTATTAGTCGGTAATTTGTTTTATTCATAATCCATGACTTATAAAAAGGTTTTTAAAAAATATTTTTAAATGATATCATAGGATCATTATCATGGAAAATTAATTAAACGAAATGTTTTATATTTTAATGTGTTTAAAATGGTATTCAACCCATATTTTACATATTTTATAAGGTATTTTCAAAGGAAATAGTTTTCAAAAAGATTTGAAGATTTATTTATAATAATTAAATTTATTTTTTAAAGAAAATGGTTTTTAAAATGATTTATTTTAAAAAAAGCAATTTTCATAGAGGAAAATAACATTTCCTTATGAAATTTTATAAATGAAATTATAAATCATTCTTTAGAAGAAAATGAATTTGTAATGGTTTTATGGAAATGTTTTTCAATGAAAGGATACTTTCCTTAATAAAAGATCCCTATAATCTTTGATGACCATTTTTCATCTAAGATATCATACTCTGTTATAATTTATGATTTACTAGGGTTATGATTCAATAATACAATTCAATCTCATTCGGGAATGGTTAATGTTTTGATGGAATGATGTTTTTGAAATCCATTTCACTTCCATTGGTTATAGGATTCTAAAATCCATTTCACAACAATGTTTTATACACTATTTAAATCTATCTTTTTCAATAGTTATGCATTGAAGAATTTATTATGAGACATATCACTTTTGCATAGGTAATTATGTGATTAAATATTTATAATTTCAATTTTATTTAATGGTTTTTGATATGTTGTTAATGAAACCCATCACTTTTTATGCATCACGATATAATTCAAGTTTTATTATCATGTGGCCCATGTATGTATGTTTTTATTTAGTGATGGGTCACACCTATATCTCCCTCAAATGTATTGGTTTGCGATTTTTTTTCGTACAATATAATTATTTTAAAAAAGATGATGGGCATGATTCACAATGGTAAATATGTGTGTTTTGATCCACTCTGGGAAGATGTGCAAACCTGATACACTATGGGAATAAGGGGAAACACAATCCACTATTGGATGATGGGGAAACCTAGTCCACTATGCAATGATGGGGAAACCCCATCTGAAATAGTAATATGTAGAAAATCATTCCATTACAAGGAAAGGACTATGACTGGATATGGTGGTGTGTCCCACCCTATAGGTGTAGGCCCCATGAAGTTCCTTAATATTCTTTGGCAATGATACTTAACTTATTGGGAATATTTTATATGATTATTTGTTTTCAAAAAGTCCATATCTTGTTCATATGATATGAAAAGATGGTTTATTTTCATTATTTTGTTAGGATTCATGTATTATGAACATAAAATATATATTCCATGTCATAGGAATATGATATTTTATATGTAGGGTATTATCTTCAAATGTTATTATCATGTTCTCATAACCTTAAATTACGGTTATGTAAATGCATTTACATTGTTTACCCTTACTAAGAAATCAAACTCAGCCCTTTATTATATTTTCACTCCCCAGGTTATGAAGAATATTTTTAAATAGGGGTAATAAAGGGGAATATCATTAAGGTAGATGTTGAAGATATTTCACCAAACAAGATGAATGTGTTCCCAATTTCCAATGACACGAAACTGTTATGGTCCTCAAGATTGTATTTTTTTAATTTTTGGAATTATCATATCAAATGAGGTAATATTAATGTATGTTAAGACTGGGTCATTATAGTTGGTAAAAAGAGTTGGGTTTTCACCATTTTAAAACAAGGATGAGGAAAATGTATTGATATCCCAAGGTATATATCTAAGTATATTCATAGAAATTACTCTAAGGATAAATATAAGGATAAGATAATTTTTACAAAAATTTCATTAATTTTTGGTAAAGGTTAGAGTGTTTGGTAAATAATAAATACATCCCCTTTTGTATACCAAATGGTGATTTTTCTTTTCCATATATGTATATGGGTGTAACTTCAAAACATAATATAGCTCTAGAGTCGATCAAGAATTGGTGCACGATAGTGATACTTCTTTAACACCTGGGTTAACACTCCTATGGGATATTATTTAGAAATTAAAAAACTATTTATGAACCATCATGAAGAATTTTAATAGAAGATATAAATTAATATCCTAGTATAAACCTATAGTTTAATATATTAAAAAGTAGGCATCATGATTTAAACACACTCTATGTTATTTGTCATTATTTTGTGGTTTACTCGTATGATAAGTGTTTCTCACACTATGATGTATGGGTTTATCCAATGGACTAAATGAGAAAGAACTCAATTAACATTGAATGATTTAGATTTGGAAATTATAGGAAATATATAATTCGATGTCCTATGGTGAAGTATCATGAAGCTAGTCAAGAAGGTGGTATGAGTATTGGATATACTATCAAAGTTAAGGTGATCATAAATGACATGTGAAAGGTATGATATGTTCTTCCAACATTGTTTAAATAAAAAATTAGAAACATTTTAAGATTGATTCTAAGGAACCTTAATACAGTATTAATATTCCATATTATTGAAAATAGGTATTAATGCATGTGATGATGAATCATGAGTAACGGTTTAAGAATAATGTAGGATGATCTTCATGTATAGATTGTGTTATATGTATCATGTATTATAAAAGGATTATTTGTAAAATATTTTCCTTAAGTATTTTGATTCAATGACATGGATACATTAAGATAATTTAACCCTTAAAATGTACCCGAGGATGATAAAATGATGTCTTATATTTATAAACAAATGATAATATGTATAAGGTACGTTGTATAGTATTTATGATAGAAAAAATGGAAAAGGATTTGTTGAAAAAGGCATCTATGTTATCATGGTTGATGTTTTGAAAATTTTTAAATCTAAGGAATATATTCAATAATGTTTGGAATAGGTAAGTAGACATGTTTTGAAAAATTATTTATCATAATTGAGGTTATTATCATGATTCATGATAATATACCCTGAGGTATTCACAGGTTTTGAATGTGAACACTAAGATCTAATTTTGGTAATAAGTTTACCAATTTATGGAATGTTTTTGTTAAACATGAGATGATGTTTATGAGATGAAAGTATTATTTTAGAATTTGAGGATTTATTCATATTTTATATCATGTTCTCAATATTTTGTTTCCATTGTAACAAATGATAAATTTGATGACTTATCCTAGATTTCAGGATTTGTTAGTGCTTCCAGAATGAAAATTTCACAAATTTTTGGGAAAAAGGTGAAGTAAAAGTCATTCATAACAAAAATATGGTGAAAATTTTATTATTAAATGGAATGAAATAATTTATGTACATCTTCTTATTAAGAAATTACTCAACATTAAGAAAAGGATATAGAAATAGAATATTGTCATGTTACCATCATTTTTTGATATCTCATTTACACTTCTTCAGTTTGTGGTTTTTTATTGTCCAATTTATATGGAACACAAAATTTTTAGTGATAATGGATCTTTATTAATATTTATTATAATTTAAAATTTTCTTCCATTTTCATTTTTTTACTTACCACCTATAATTTCCTATGTGTAATACTAGTTATATATTACATTGGGTAACCATTATGTTTCAAACTTTTCATTTTCGATGACAGTTTTAGTATTCATTAATTCAACATGGTATTATATGAATGGAACATTCATTTATTAAACATTGGATATCCCTGATGAATTTTTAAAGTGAATTTCATTTCATGGGGCGTAAGTTATAACACCTTGAGATTTTGTGTAACAATTTTTTTTCAAAATAATTTAATATTATTTGATATTTTTAATTTCAAATAACCCTAATATATATTTTCTATATGAATGAACTAATTTTTTTTGTATTATACATGACGTGAAGTTAATTTTTTAGTGTACAGAACACCTATTTGTTATGTGTTACATGTAACATTTATTTTCTATAAAATAACATTTAATTATTTTTAATTTTTAAACAAGATTGTTATAACATAGTTATTAAACATTTTAAATAGAAATGAATAATTTTTAAATATTATTTATAATGGTTTTTTAAAAAATAAAACATATTAATAATAAAACATATAATTTTTGGAAAAGTGTTTATATATTTGAAAATACTAATTTCTCAAATGAACTGTGTTTTATGTCTTTTGGTGAATAATTTAAAAAATAAATTTAGAAAATTTTAGAAATTAAATTGGATAAAATAAAAAACCCATTTGTATCCATAATTTCAAAGTAATCATATGATGAGTTTTTTTATTGTTGGGAAATATTTAATTTTGGTATGAATATTAATAAAATACTCAATTTTAATTAAAAACTACTTTTGTGTCTATTAATTTTGTATACTTAAATCATTTTTTATTTTATTTTAATGTTAAATTATATAATTTGAACATAAATTAATCCAATTTAGGTCATTGTAACAAATATCACATTTAAAATTGTTATAAAAACAATTTAAAACATTTGAATATTTTTCCTTAAGAACCCGCTTTCACACCATGTTTGGGGAATTAGCTTTAAATTTAATCTTTTTTCCTTTTGTGAATATAATTTTAAAAAATAGACACAAAAAGTTTTAATAAATAAAATATTTATAGTATAATAAGTTTATTAATGTTTTTTTACCAAAAAATATTAGTGAATGTTAATCAAATTAATTACAGCAATTAATGTAAAATTAAGTTTAAACGCGACTAAACCTAAAAATTAAGGTTCAAAATGACCTATTTTCTTTTTAAAAATCCAATTTCTAAAAACATTTCAACCATATATTCCATTGGTTATAAAAGTTTTACTTAGTCATACATATGGTTAAGAATAGGAACAACAGAATATGTTAAGTAAGGAAAAAGGCAAAAAACAAACATTTATTACCCTTAATATTTATAAATCATTAGAGTATGGAAGATGCTACATGGTTTTAGTTAAAAATCTTATTTTCAATGTAAAATATGTTTCTTTATAATGGTAATTTATCTTTATTTTTATATATGTCATAATTTCAATAAACTCTTAACAACACTAACAAATTGATTATTTAGTTAGTAATTAAATAAAACTAGTGACGTTAAAAACATTAAAAGAAAAGTAAATTTGTTAAATATTTTTCCCATTATTTTTTATAGAAGAATATATCATTTTACATTGATTTTAAATTATTATATTTTAATTCCAATAATTATATTATATTTTTTAAATTTAAATTATGTAAATAATGTCCAAATTGATATTAATGTTATTTCATAATAAATGATATTTTATAAAAAAAATTAAAATTAATAAAATAATATCTTATAAAAATTCATTTATAAATTTTTATTTTTATAAAATATTATCGATTTATTTTCTAGTATATATTTTATAATTAACATATCCACCAATTGATAGTAAAAAAATTCTTAGCATGGTTCAGGTTAATGCCTTGTTATTGTACGTTACATGATCCTGTTTTAAAATTAATTTCCAACACACATGGGGATAATTTTTTGAAATATTCTATAACATTTAGAATAAAGTGGGTATATATTTTCTAATTAATGTAACTTTAATTTATTAATATATATTCAGTTAATTTGGTTAGAAAACTAGTTTCTTTAATAAAAAATCCAAAATGATAAAAGTGGAGAAACCTATATGTTAAGGAAAAATTATTAAAATACACTTATTTGTTATTGTTTTGGAGGGTTTTTAAGACCATAATTTCCTTTTATTTCATTTATATTTATTTTATAAGAATATTAGGTAAGGGATACCTCCCAATAGTGTCCTCCATTTAGAATTTACAGGAATGCCACCCCTCCTCTATAAAAAGGCACTCAATCTTCACATTCCATAAAAATTTCAAGCCACTTTGGCTCATAGAAACCATTCATAAATAATATATAATTGTCCCAAAATTCATCCTATAATCCAAAATTTTTGTGTAATTCCATTCAGTGAATCCCTTGGTGAAATCTAAGAGGAGTTACCTAATGAAGAGGAATCACCCTTCCTTAAACTACTTTGTATTATATTCAATACCATCCACATAACTCTTATTATTTAACTCTAATATAATAAAAAGGTATAAATAATAAAATTATATGTTTTTATTATATGGTTTCATCCTTCACATTAAAACAATTCCATCAAATGGGTAATGAACTTACTGATCTAGTGTACGACGAACTACCACCTCAGAAAACAATGTTTCTTCTTTTTACATTACCACCTCTCATGGTTTGGAAATATAATGGAAAAAATGTTTCTATATTATATATATTATATTTATGCTATCATAATTCTTATGTATTTATTATATAAGACATTAATTTTTTCCATCCATTTTTTGTAAATACATAACTTCATTTGTGGACGTGCGGGCTATCGCCTCCGCAAAGTGATGTGATTTGTTCACACATTACATGGAATTTTTTAAGGGTAGGTTAAGTGAAATTATTTAATATATATTAAATAATAATGATAAATTAATTATATTAAATATTTATATAAAAATATTTCATTTACATTATTTCTTTCAAAATGTTAATAAAACGGAAACAACATTCATGTATTCATACGACCTACCCCCTCCAAAAAGGATCTATTCCATTTCACAATTCTATATTTTATAGATTATTATAAATAAATATAAAATAAATATATATGATATTAATATCATGTTTAATTTTATTTAAATATGTAAATCAATATTTCATGTAAGAGGATCAAGAATAACTTCTCAAAACGTAGACAAAAATCAAGCTGATATAACTCAAAAGTGAAATTAACATGAAATTGTTAATAAAAGAATAATATAGAGTCATAATCGAATCATATATGGTGTTATAAATATTAATATTTTTATGTATTCTATTTATAATAAACTTATACTTATTATACATTATAGATTAATGTATACGAAGAAATTGAAGACGTAAGGTAAGATAATTTCATCTGACTTCTTATTTCTATGAGATATTTGTCATAATCATCAATACCTTTTTCGTGTGTGGTGTGTATAATAACATAAGAAATTTCATATCATTAATTTCCTTTATTTACTCATATTAAATGATTTAAATGATATTATCTCATTGTAATCACAATTGTAAAGTTACTCAAGTACTAAGGGTTTTCTAATCTCACTTTCATTTCTGTGATAGTGTTTTCGTTTTCACCACTCTTTTATTTCCAATGGTGTATACAATTCTAATGAATTTATTATATTATAATCATAATTAAATTTATGGTCTTTTATTTATCTATTTTATTTCATTTATTTCGTCATTTTTATGGTTTAATAATTACCGAATCGGTAAAATATTTTTGCTCCCTCAATTTTCTTTTTTTGAGACAGATGCCAAGTTATGAACCTATTTTTTATATGGGGTGTATATACAACCTATTGAATTGTTATATAATGAATATGATTATTTTCTGACATATTATGTTTCATTTAATTTAATTATTTCATTTGTATTATGATTCTAATTTTCCAAATTGGACATAGTTTATTGTTACAGTCTCATTGATTTGTGTGAATATTTATGATTATGCTTCCATTGATGAAGTCTAATGATATTTCAATCATGAAAACTCATTAATATTTTTATATTCAGGTTATTAATGATATATTCATGTATTTATATCATTTTCCCACCATTTTGTACCTAAGATAATTATTCAATTGTTTTTAATAAAATATGACTTTATTATTATCCTCAGCCAAGAATCCATTTTTTTACAAACCATTTTTTCTATTATTTTTTATTTTTTATAAGAAAATGACCATATAAGATATACTTAGAAGAAAAGGATTATAATGAATACGGTTATATTTTAAATTTTCTAAAATGGTCTTTAATGATTCCTTTACATGTATTGAAATCTATTTTCAAAGAAAAATGTTTTATATGAATTTTCACAATTTCAATATATTTTTTCAATGTATTTTAAATTAAAATATATTTTTTTCTAGAAATAAATTTTCATAGAGGAAATGATATTTTACTAAAAATATGTTTAAATGAAATATTAAAAATTTCTTTTTAAGAATATTTTTATGGAATGCATTTATTAAAGGGATTTTCAAGAAAAGATCTTTTGATTATAAAATGCTCCATGTCATCTATCAAAATAGTTATCCATATAAGATGAAAAAAATAATATTTTATGATTTAATTGGGATATAATCCAAGAATAACATTCATATTTTTTCATTAAGGTTTTATTTTATGATGGAATGCTGTTTATGACACCCATTTCACTTCTACAAGTTATATTCTTTGGAAAATTATTTCTTTTAACTAGTAATTATTTGTTTAAATTATTAGGAGACATATCTATTTTATATAGGTAATAATATAATGAAATTTTTTTGATTACCATTTCATTTATTTTGTTATGATATGATGTTTATGAAACTCATCTTTTTTTATAAGTCATGACAAGCATGTTTTATTATCTTGTGACACATGAATATATTATTTTATTATATGATAAGTGGGAACTATATATCACTCAAATTAATTGGATAAATTTTATATATTATGAGACAATGATGAAAAACAAGTAAATGGAATTGATCCCCATTGGGAATCATGTCTATCCCTATACATTGTGGAAGGTGGGGAAACCCAATCCACTATGGGAAGATGGGTAAACCCAACCCATGATGGGAATATGAGTATACATGATCCCTTATAAGAAATTGAATGAAACATGGGATGGTGGGGTGTCCTTACTAGTAGGTGTATCCCCCATGAAGTTTCGTGGTTAGTTTTTTCTATGAGCCTTGACATATAGGGAATTATTTTATATGTATTTGTGTTGGTCAAAATACTATGACTTTTTCCTATGATATGCACACATGGTTCACTTTCTTGATTGTCTAATGATTTATTTTTTTAATGATGTTCCAATATTTATTCAATGTATCATGAATATGATTTTTATATGTCAGAAATGATATTTAAATATAATTCTCTTGTTCTCATACACATAAGTTGATGTTATGCTTATGAATATCTTATATTTACCCTTAATGATCTTTCGAGCTAAACCATTTCTTATGTTTCATTTCCCCATGTTACAAATAATGGTTTTAAGTTTTTTTAGTAATGGAGAATATATTTAAGGGAGATGTTTAATATCATTTATGAAATTATAAGAACATGTTACTGGTTTTCAGAGACACTAAACTATTACAGTCATCGAGATTATATTTTTGTAATGTGTTTAATATTAATTTAAAAGGATAGAATATTCATGTAGGTTAATTATTGGTCCATTATAATCCCAAAAAACCACTAATATATATACATGTAAATGAAATTCGGATCTATAAAACTATTAGAACCCCATTCCCCACTTACAAACTCTCATGGTTTAGTTTTCAACACACGTATTATTTATACAATCATTTATTGAATATTAATCATAAATAAATATCATAGTCATAATTAGAGTTAATGAATATTCCAACAATAATATTTATATGAACTCATTATACACTTATTGATTATATTTTAATTAAAAAATATTGTATCGATTTTTATCAATCACATAAAATCATGGCATGTCATGCAAACCTGCATGCCAAACATGACACCCACACACACACAAACACACTCTCTCCCCCCCCCCCTTTGACCCCAAGCCATAATTATTATAATAAAAAAATAAATATGAAATCATATACATTAAAATTACCATAATATAATACTAAAAACCACAGAATCACTATCTTATTCCATGAAAACATGTAATTTCACTATATAGGTGTTTTACAAGAACAAGTTTAGATTTTAACACATGTTCTAATCCACAATATCTTAAAGAAAAATTCCCTAAATAGTTAAATAAATCAATAAAAATGTATATAATAACATTATTTAATGTCCTCTCTTAAGTAATCAATAAAATGTCCAAAGCTAAAGTGATACATACATTAGTTGTGTTTCTCCATTAAATAAATGATTTTTGAATAATTTTGAGGGTTTATCAATATCATGGTGAGACCATACCCTCTTGAATATAACCATTAATAATAGTAAAATAATAAATAACCACCATAAATAACATATACCATATAATGTGTATTTTATAGAAATGGATATACTATAATAAAAAAATCACACGACCGGATAAATTTTGCAACCCAAGTTGTGTCACACAAGTAATATAACAGAAAAAATTTGATTTTATGGGTATATCTCATATAATGTATAATATAAAATAATAAAATTGTTTAATTGTAGAAAAAATAAGGTACATATCCTCATCTGTCCCAATATCTTGATCCATCACTCCAATCTCTATCTCTTTCATCAGATATTGATTCGTTACCATTAATTAAATTTTGAATAACTTAGTATTCACATCTATTATTGTTCACATATAGGGTATAAGGGAAAATATTAGATAAATACCCATTTATCATCCATATTTTTCCATTTATTAATAGTTAAAAACTGAAATGAATAGATTTTATGTTAAATGAAATTTTTTATGTCATATTATTGTAAATAATGTCATTATAATATTTTAACATTAGTAAAAATAATAAAAGACATTGAAATAGAGATAACAATGAAATCCATGTTAGTTATCATGAAAATCAATGTTTATGGTTGATTTGGGTGTCAGATATCATTTTAACTAAGATATAAGGGGAAACTATCATTATAAAATTACATTAAAATAAAATTTCCCATACTCTGTAGAAAAAAATATCCATACTATAAGAAGTAATAATCAACATAATAAAATAGATAAGAAACAATTATAAACATTAATATAACAAAAATTACCATTACAATATCTATATAAAAATAATATTTAGATATAAATATATAAATTAATCAAACATAAAAATAATCCATGAATAATCCTCGAAGGTGGTTAAAGTCATCTGATTAATATGATGAGACATCATCAAATATATTCAAAATAAATAAATGTAATATGATTGATAATATAATTCAATAGGTCTAAATATAATATTTAAAATGGAAGAAACATTGTAAAAATATGTTTTCATTATAGTCATGTTAATATCAAAAATAAATGCTAATACATAATAAACACATCCAGCTTTTCCAATATGATGATGACACCGTGATTATGAAAGAATGAATTGAAAAGAAGAAGTTTTAAAACATGTATTAAATAATATTAAATTAAACTACATGCATATGCAGAAAATTAATTTCGTATGGGTTCTTTATCAAATTTTTTTCCATGTTAAATTCTTTATAAGACATGTTTAATTTTCATTGATTAATTTACAAAAAATATTTAACATGGAAGATTTTGGATTAAATTATACATAAAATACAATGAAATTTATGATTTAAAAAACCATAAAAATTACAAAAAATTAATATAGAAAATAGTATAACAAATATGTTTTTCATTTACATGGGAAAAATATACAAAACATTAAATGTATTAAAAAATATAAAATATAAAATATTAATGAAGTATCATTTTATTATGGTTTATAATTATTTAATTATTTTTACTTTTAATAAATAAAGTGAACTGATACTTAATATCCATCTTTTTCAATTATTATGAAGGATATTTTACACTTTTAGTATTCTTTGGTACTGAACAACTATTGAAATGAAATATCGATCAATAATAGTATAAAAATATGATCTCTTGTATTATATTCAAATACTATATGGATACCAAATTAGTAAAATAATAAATTTATTATTAATACTTTATGTTTTAAATTGAAGGGAAATTTTAATTCAATGTTACTTATAAGGAAAATACTTGTAACATTGTTAAAAATAGGTCCATAATAATTAAAATGGCCAATATATATTTTTAAAATAACAATAACATAGAATCTCTCTCATATATGTCATTACTCATTGAACATTCATAAAAATCACCTTATATAAAATTACTTAGTGATTATTTTCATAACACTAATTGAATATGATTATATATAAAGGTTTCAGTTCATAAAAATTTTGTTTCTTTTTAGTGATTTGTTAGATTTTATATACCCTTATATATAGTTAATGTATGATTTTTGTTCAAATTCATTTGAAACAATAATAAAATAAAAATTTATAAAAATACACAAACCTCATATTTAAACTAATGAACAATGATATATTACCTAATTAAACAATGATTAAAACTTTTTCCAACTGTAGCCACCTCTTCAATAGGAAATTAAATAAGATAATTTTTATCAGTAATATCTTGTATTACTTCTATTAGAATATACGAATATAAAATATGATAATTTATATAATCAAAAATATCATGTGTGATTCCATAAACTTTAATACATAAATGGGTATTTACCGTATAAAACCCAATGTTCAAAATTTGTTATAACAGTATTGTTATTGGATTTGTAAAATAAGGTTGTATATGATAAGTCTTTCATTGCATATATAATTTCATTGATTATACATATGATTTAATTTAACTATATTTTAGTTTATTCATTAATCATAACCAATCCATTAAAGAATCTATTTCACCCCTTATTCTTTATCCCTTTATGACACACCCGAACATTTGAAAATGTTTATAATATGTACGCTGCATTGAGTCCTCTTATATAACCTTTGTTTCATTTCATAAATAATTTAGTGATGATAATGTAATTACAAAACTTTGGGATAAAGTAATTCCATGTTTATTTATCATTTAAGGAGTCCAAATAGGATATATGTAAATGTTATCTTTGTATATTGAGTTTACAATGTACTTATATTTATGAAAAATATTAAATAACTTATTATAATCATATATTATAATTATTTGGGATTCATCAATAAAAAAAATCAATTATTTTCATTGTTATACTTTTCTATTTTTTCGTGAATATTTAGAGGAGATAGATGACCAAAATGAATCTATTTGGATATCTTACTGGATTTAAAACATAAAAAATTCAACCTTTTAACAACTATATTTTCCCCTATTTAAGGATACCCTTTACATGACCATGGGTAAGGTATATATTTTTGAATTGGATATTTTAGTGTGATATCCTAAATCAATTTTATTTAAATTAAATATAAATAAGTTATAAAATAAATAAAAAATAATTTTATAAAATAATTTTTTTTAAAAAATATTATACTAGAAATATTTTGTCCTTTAATATGGTGATCAAATTTCTCTCCATTTTGGCATCTAAAAAACAATATATGAGACATAGATTTTAATCTATTTTCTTCATAAAATGTTAATCAAAATAAACATTGAATTAAAATTTATCAGTTTAACTTCTATAAAATACATCACTATTGTATCCTCGTGATATTATTGAAAATGAAATATTAAGTTCTGTAGTATAAAATTTATAAAAATATGATTTTAAAATTATTACGAATTTTTTTAATTTTAATATGATCGATATAACCAAGCTGTTAAATTTGAGGGAATGAATAGTATAAGCCACTTTATGAAATTTATAATGATACTACTGGTTTATAATTTTTTATCTATTTCTTTGAAAACAAGGGCTCTAATTTTGGAAGTCATTATATTCTTAAAAAATAAGTTTTCTTAAAAAATGGTTACTTCATTCTTATTATGGCTGAATATAATAACGAATTTTTGAAAATTATAGTAAATTTATTTGTTAAATTAAATTTAATTTTTAATTACTAATTTCTAAAATATCTTACGATGAATTTTTTTAATAATTTTTTGTGATGAAAAGCCAAAAATATTGAATTTTATTAAAAATTGGATTTTCATTCAATTATTTACAAATTAAAATTATATTTTCAACTATTATTAAAATTTATTCTGTCTATTTGTATTTATTATAATCAAAATATTGGGTTTTAAATGGGTTTTATACATAAATTTAGTATAAGACATGTTATATTTTAGAAGTTCATTTTTTTAAATCCATTTTCCTTATGCTTTGAAATATTGATTTGAAAATAAATTATTATCTTTTTAAATTTTTAATGTTTTATATTTGAACTAATGGGTCCAAATTTAGTCAAAATTTCAAATTTTTTTCTCAATATGAATAGTAATGTTATTAATTTTTTTTTTCACAGTAAAGATTAAATCCTGAAATTAATGATAAAAATTGATATGATAGGGATTATATAATGACCCTATCTATATATTTAAATTAATTTTATGAATTTAAAATTTTCATACCCATCCAATATTCGATTATATGGATTTTTTATCCATTTATATGTGATTATGAACATTATAATATTTTATTTATATAAAAGTAAAAACAATCACACTATTGTTATTCATAACTATTATGTTTTTATGATGGGGATAACCTAAAGACATGTAATATTATCAATATAAATTAAAAATATGAAATGATTATCTTTATATTGGATTTTTTTTATTTCAATGGAGAAATATTTAACTTAATTTCTTTCACAATGATGAGATAGTAAATATTAAAATAATGAAAAAATACAATAAATGATATATAAAAATTAAAAGAAATTTAGTTTTAGATAAAAATTATGATATAGGAATTTTATATATGTAAATGAAATGGAACATATATAATAAAATTATTTTTTGGAATTTTTCACTTTTTTCTTGATGTTATTAAAATAAATTTAGTGAATAGTTAACAATAATTAACATTAGTGATATATAATAAAAAAATAATAACTTATTAAATGATATAAAATTAATAAGTAAATTATATTTATATAATAATTTAGTATATATTTGATAATATTATCGGTGATCTAGTTATAGTCATTTTTTGTTTATAGTGTCTATATTGACTCTCAAAGAGTAAAAACATTATCGTTGTGGAATGCCTGAATGAGGTTAACGAGGAGTTAATACCAAAATATAAAGTTAAAAAATATTATGAAATAGTATAAATTATATTATATAATATTATTCTATACCATGATCATCTTATATTAGAAATAAATTAGTTTTTTGCCATGTTAAATATGAAAAGTATTTATATTAATTTCATATTTTGAGGAGTTCAAAAAGTGACCCACTAATCTCCTATAAATGAGAACCAACTATTTTCATTTAACAATAATTAAAAATCCATATTTTTTATACAAAAAAAGCCAAAAAATATTCTTATAATCCCTTACCTCAATATATATTTTTTGTTTTAGGCATAATAGAAACATTACATAGCTTAAAAAGATAATAAATGGAGCCTTCCCAAAGAAGAGGTATTATGTTTAACAACATGTTTTAATTTTGTTTCCTCTTAAACTTCCATAAAATAATTATTATTCATGATTATTTTATAAAATATTATATTATATATACTTCGGAGTTTCTATTTTAATATCACAACATATATCCATCCCAACTTATATAAAATGATAAACAAAAATATCATTGGCATATAAAGAGGGATGTAATCTCACGATCCAATGAAATTCCATTTTCATAATTGTCTCACATTGATGGATTTTTACGATAGAATTAATGTTTATAGAATATATTAATGATATATTTATTATTTTTAAAAATTAATATATCATTTACCTTCTTACCCTTATATTCAATGAAATATGATAACACCATTCTTGTTCATATATGGACTACCACCATTATTGAGCGATGAGATTAATTTTTAATCAACACATCAAAAGGATGGTATATAAAAATTAATTTAATGGACTGATATGAAATTAATGATATTATTATCATTTAACAATTATAGAACAACTATTTCTTTCTTTCTATAACGATCATAGAAAATGGAATCATTCATTAAGCATACATATGACCTATCAGCTCCATGATTGTAACATAGTTCATTTTTTCATAAAAAAATTATGATTAGTTTTAAAAGTACAATTTATGTATAAAAATTACAATTATTTCATTATTATTTTTCCAAGATGGTGTAATAATAACCACTTTGATAATATACAACCTAATAAAGTCATTTATGATATATGTACCGAATATCATCAAAATGTATGATGTGAATTTAATTGATTAAATAATAAATTTTAGAATAGTAATAATTAATTTAAATGTATTAATACTATAAAAAATATATCTTAAAAAATTTAATAATTAAATGATTTTAATTATTTATGATGATAATGAAATTATATGACGAGTTAGAAATAATGTAAGGGACTTTCTTAAAAAATATCATCTTTTAAAGTTTCCTTTAAAATATCTTTTTTTCAAATGTGTATACAAAAAAATTGTTTTAAAAAAGTATTTTAATGTTATAATATTATTTTTTATTATTATCTTTACCCATGTTTTAGTTTTTACAAAATTTATTGAATGGAATATTATTGTATTTTTTCAAATGAGGAACTTTGTGATTTATCTATCAAAAGAATGAAAGGAATATTTTTTAACCTAGATGGAATGAAATAATTTTCTCCATCATGAAAAATATTTTATTTAATGATTCTATTATTTTTATAAAAGGTTCACCTAAATGATATTTTTTTACTTTTCTATAGAAAAATTTTTAAATAGGTAATTTCAAAATGGAAAGGCTATTTTATTATATAATATTTTATTAACGTATTGATGAAAATTAACTCTTTCTTGTTTTATAGATGTTGGGAACTGTAATGATGAAGGGTTGTTCTATTATAAACCAATGATGGGTTGTCACTTTAGTAACCAATGATGGGTGATTATCTGATAAACAAATGATATGTTGGTCCTTGATTTCCATCAAATTCAATGTGTTTTGAGGTTGACCATATAGTTATTCCATTTTTTAGAGTGATTTATAGAGCGATATGGAAACATTTCCCCATGTAACATAAATGTTTTATATATGATATCTGAAGATTTTGTGAATATTATGAATTCCCAATACAAAATATTAATTTTATGTATATAGGAGATCATATTCTACATATTATGGGTTAAGAAGTATAATGTTGTGAAAAATTTATTATGTGTTTTTTTTTGTTTTCAATGAATCCTTTATAGTTTTTATTTTTTTTCCTTTTATATTTTTTATGATATATTTTTCTCTAGATAATTGGGAATATAAATTGATATTTTGGGTACAAAATGTTTATTTTGAACATGATGTTTTTTATAAAAAGAGAATTTTTTATAATTATTTGTGGAAAAATGATTTAATCTATTCATTTTATGTCTTATAATGAGTTTTTTTCTCATCCAAGATTTTAAAAAAATCATAAGGGGATTTAAGGGTGGTTATAGTGAAATATGAGGCCCTGATAAAATTTTTGTTATTATGTCATGAAAGTAATACCTATTTCTTTTTAAAAGACGTTTTTGGTGGGATACTGGATAAATAGTGTAAGTTTCAACAATGTTATTTATTGGGTTCTTACATAAGATTTAGGAACATACTCTCTAAAACTATATTGATAAAAGGTATTTGGGAATATAATAAGGTTAATTATTTCTTAATGTTAGTAGAATATGAAATTTTTATGGATGAGTCAATAAAATTGGAATCAGAGATGAGATCAAATATCTTTACTCTTTTTATGTTATTTTAAAAAATGATAAAATACCTAAATAACCACAAATGATAGATTTATAAGTTGAAATATGTTTAATTTGGATAAAATGGTTATGGTTATCGTAGCATGTATCATCATTATATGACCCTTTATTGTTATTTTATTAATATGACCACAATATCACCTTTTATGGTTTATTAAATAGATATATCAATCAATAAACTAAGTAATAATTTATGGGAAAAAATATGTTGGTTTCATAGAAAATAAATAACATGAAATTTGATCTGTAGTGAAAATCTTATGGTTACTCTTAACCAATTATCTTGAATAATGAATAACAATAATAAAATTTGTTATTTTCCAAATTAATAAAATATGATAGAAATAAAGACCCATTAAAGTTAATGTGATAACGACCATAAAGCTAAACATATCCATTGGAATATGTTTGTTGAATGTATAAATAATAACCATGTAAATTGTTATAAAATAATAAGAAGTTGTTTTGTATTCAGAAAATGTGGTCATAAAGGAGTAATATAATAATAAAAAGGTATAATTAAATAAACTATATGAAGGGAATGATTTCCTTCATGATTTTAAAATTCAAAATTTTAAATTTAGGGAGAATATATATTATAAATATCTATTTCCTAAAGGGAAATATTGAGAATGGGATTAGAAAGAACATGTTTGATAATTCCTAATGACATTATTTATGAATATGGGGAAAATACAAATTACATATGAAAATTATGAATTATATCCTAGCCAGTGTTTTATATTGTTGAATCATAGGGCATGATTAATTTGTTTTGTAGGAAGAATTTATTATGGAATATGAGGGAAAATAATCGTTAAAAAAGTATGACTAAGTTTTAATGTTTAATGTGTATACATACTGGTATTTTAAAATTATGATTTACCCATGATCTAACTAATTAGTATTCTTTTGATATTTTAGGTGATAGAAATAATTTTTGAGACATTTATTTTTGAGGTATATATAACCATTAAGACTAACATGTAAACAAGTTATTTTAGGAAGAATGATACTTTCATTTTGTGGACATAAGTTTATTATGTTGGATAACCATTAGAGTTTATATGATTTTTTTTCATGTAATTATGGGTTATCATATTTTATGGAAATTTAATATTAAATGAATGAGATAATGTTATCTAGACACATTTATTTAATGTTTCATATATTAATATTATTTTTTTGTCTGTTTACCACATTTTTTTGGAATTTTATAAGTATAATATTAATTTATTTTTATAATAAGGATAAACCATAGTCATGGAAACAACCCATTTCATTATTCAAGCCCACAAGTCTTGAACCCACAACTGATGGTACATAAGGATGCTTCACCTACCACTGGATAACATGACGTCTGGGTTAGTATGATATTGTTTTTAATTATTTAATCAACCTAAAAGTGAAAGGATATATTCATTTTTGGAGCATATGTTTTACTATATATAAACTATTAGATTAAAAGTGATTATGTGATTATATTATTAATTTTATTTCGAATATGTTTTACTACGTTATGAAACATATATGTTTAAGGTAAATAGAATATTATAATATTTTATTTATGGAATAATGATTGAATTATATTTTCTAAAAATATATTATTTTAATGTGTCATTACTATGATTCATGATATTTAATGATTCGATTAACATATATTGGAGATTATTAAATTAACGAAATTCAATTTTTTGAACATGACATTATGAGTTATTAATGTTTTTTGTAGATAAATTTTAAAAAAATCATAGAAGAAAGTGAGCTTAAATAGTTTTGAATTTTTTTGTTTCAATATTAGTCTAAAATATTTTGATTGATTTTATTAATATTTATTCACAGTGTGGTCAATGTTTAACTCTTTTTATTTATGCTGAATTTTGGAAATTAAAGTCAAATTTCTTCATAGGATGGTTTATAAATTTTGAGATTTATGTTTTATTTCCCTAACCATTTTGGTTTGGATAATGTATAAAGATAGTAGGAATACTTATTTTACATTTTTTATATTATATTAACCATAGAATTTTTTTTCAAGTGCTTCAGGCATGAAAAATTCATATTGAGTACTCATAAATTAGAGCAAAATGATGTGTTTTGGGGGAAATTGATTGAAAAAAGAAATCATTATTTATAAGAATGTATATTTTCTTATGATTTTAGTACATGTAATAATGGAATTTATAATCTATAGGAATATGGTTTTGAGGTAAAAATGTTTTTATTTTATATTTCTTATTGATAAATTAAGGGGCTTTTAACCCATCATATATTTAAGAGTTCTTATATATATCTATGTTTTCACTACCAAAAAATGTTTTCTAATATTAAAAAATTGTTACATGTTATTTAAGAAGGACTTTGTTCCTCAATTTCATATATTTTCTTGTGAAATTTACATTAACCCTTTTTACGATGTGACAATTAAAAAAAGATATTTTTCAATAGTCCAAAAACTAGTTTTCAATCCAATTTTTAATTTTTTAGGATGAAATTTCATTATGTGGGTGGGGGGGATGTAACATCATACTATGTTTTAAAAAATAAATACAATGTTTGATAGTGTGTAAGATTCAAAACATCGATCTTAAATACATAATACATTATTATTATTTTAAGTTGACCATTATAACCTACCATTAAATATGTGTGAATTAATATTAATAATTTAACTATTAAACATATATTGGTCTTACTAATTTTAATTTATTAGTCAATACTTTGTATATAATGACTTTATTTTTATTAATGTCATTTTATTCATAAAAAATACATGTATTTAAGAAATTTTTATTTTCTTTATTTTTATGAGAGTATATCATAAATAATTTTTTTAAACTTTATATAATGTAATTGAAAAAATGAATTTAAAATTTTAATTAAAATTTTTAAAATTATCTTTTGCTTATTTGTTATTAACTTTTTCTTAAAAGTGTTTTATTTCTATGAATATCGAAAAACACTAATTTTTATTTTAAAATATATTTTCTTTTGTGTAATTACAATGTCAATTTATATTTTGGATTACTCATATAATATAATTTGTTCCTTTTGATTTATAATAATCAAAGTATTTTTTGTAAAATAGATTTTATAAATTAATTTAGTATAAAAACATTTTTTATTTTAAAAGATCCTTTGTTTGGAAAATGTTTTTTTGTATATTTCTTTTCATTTGATTTCAAATTAAATTATGAAATTCAAGTATTTTATTTTTTTGAAAATTGATTCTATATTTTAATTCTATGGGTACAAATTTTGTAAATAGTTTCTTTTTTGTTTGGGTCAATATTAACAGAAAGCTTTGTAAATTTTATTTTCAAGGTAAAGGGTAAAATGAGTAATTAAATTTGTAAAAAATAATAGAGTTTAGAAAATGAAGATAAAACATTCCTTGATATTATTTTATGATATCATTTCATCCAAAATCATCCAATAGTTGACTATATATCTTTTTTTTAGTTTTTACGTTATTATAACAGCTATAGAAATTTATTTAATTTTTTTTTAAAAAATATCAATATAGTTTTTAAAAACTATTATATACATAACATAGTGATAAAGGCATGATATGTTAGATTATAAATAATATTCTAAAACCAAAACATTCTATCTCAATCATGTTATTTTTTTTAATTTCTAGTGAAGAAATAATTACCATAAATTCTAACACAATAGTGACAGAATAATTATTCAATTAATGGAAAAATGAAATAAATGAAAATAAAAATATTAGAAGAAAGATAATGTGAGATAATTAATGTGTTAAATTTTTTTCATCATTAAAATTATATTTTAGGGATATAATTAATTAATAGGTTGTAATTTTATCTATGTTCTTGATGTTATTAAATTCAAAGTAGTGAATATTAATTTAAATTGACATTATTAATATATTACAATGAATAATATTTTATTAAATGATATAAACTTCATAAAATATTATATTTTTACAAGATAAAAATATATTTTTTTTCATAAAGTTCATGGTATATTTATTTTCTATGTTTCGAAATATATTAAATATATTGACACTCAAAGAGTAGAAAGCATTGTTGTCCCAGTAAGTGTGGAATGGGTTAATGAGGAGTTAAAACCAATGGATAATGGAAAAAATATAGTCAATCAATTTATTTTTTATAGAGGTTATTTCAGCCCATATTTATCATATATTATGTATAAATTAAGTTGGATAAATTTATAATTTAAAATTAATTTATATTAATCTAATATTTTGAGGATTTACAATAGTGTCCCTCCGCCTCTTATAAAATTGTGCCACTTCTAATCATTTCAAGAAAAAGAAAACATATTCTTATTTATAGAAATTACCTTACCAAATATCTAATTATAATACCTACACTCATTATAGAGGTATTTGGTTGGGGAAAAATACAGTCCTTATAGAGCATAAGTCGTTAATCAAATGATACATTTCAAAGTAGATGTATAGTTTTTAACCATGTGTTTTTTTCTTCCAACATCATCAAATAATAATTAAAAGTTACTATATAATAAAATAAGTATCTTAAATAGATTCATATTTTTTAATGTTAATTTAGCATCCTTTAAACATCTTTTTATCCATCAAATGGGAAAAGAAACCATCATTCATCTATTCAAAGGACTACCACATTTGGAACTGAGGTAATTGGTTTTCTATAAAAGTATCTAAAGGGTATATTATAATTATGTAATTAATATTTATATATGGTATGGATGATGTATTTATAATTCTTAAATGGTATTTTGTTCCTATCTTTCTAGACAATGAAATATGAGAACGTTTTTCATGTGTACGTGGTGGGATGCCACCTCCACAAAGCGATGCGATTCATTTTTCATCACTACATCACATGGATGATATATGTTTGTATATTTTAAGAAATATAATTATATTTATAATACTACTATCATTATTTAATTATAAAAAAATAATTAATTTTTTTCAAAAAATTTCACTAAAAACTAGAAACATTACATATGTGTAAATATTACCGACCATATCCATGATTGAAATATATTTCGTAATTAGATTTAAAATTAATTTTGATGTACAAAAATGTTAATTATTTATTTCTTTATATTTTTTTAGATGGGTTAATAAAAAAATATCCATAGATAACCCAGCAACGTCATTTCTGACATATGAATCAAATATCGTCAAAACGTCCAATGGGAATATAATATATTATGAAATTAAATATGGATTGTTAAGAGGTAAAATAAAAGGATTGATAAGAATGAAAAATATTTCTTGATAAATTAAATAATTAATCAATTTTTATTATATGGGGTGATAAATAACATACATGAAGAGTCATACTGAAGGTAAGTAAAATTCTATTTAAAATCATAATATAGATTTTTCCTAAAAAAATCTTATTCTACCATATACATATTTAAAAATAATGTTTTAATAGAAGTTTTAATATTCTATTATGATCATTTAAAGTTAATTTTTCACTTATTATACTTTAAAAAATGACTTAAAATGAACCCTTTTGTCATTTTCCAAACAATTAACTTTGTTAAATATCATAATAATATTATAAAGGAATACTTTTTATAACTTATATGTTACACAAAAATTTTCCCACTATCATGAATAATCTTTCCTTTGAATATTCCTCTACTATTTTACCAGTTTATTTTCAACGAAAATGTTTATATTTTTAATATGATGATTTTTTATATAAGTAAATTGAATACAGAAAAGATATTTTCCTCAAGAATATTTTATTTTCTGTAATGAGGAAAATAATTGATTTCATGTTTTATAGTTCTTGGGAATTTTAAGGACGAAATATGATTCCTTCGTAAACCAAGGATGGGTATTTTTGTTATTAACTTACGATGACTGGTTTAATGATAAACCTAGGATGAGTGTGTCTCTGATTTAACTCCAATTGATTAGGCATGGATGTCAACCGTTTGGTCATTCCGTTTTTAAGTGTGATTGTGAGTGTGTTATGGAAATGATGTCCCATGTAACCTACATGCTTTATCTATTATTTCTTTGAGTTTTTATTAGAATCTTAGGATATCCAAATGTAAGATAATGATCATATGTTTAAAGGAAACCCTATTCCACTTTTACAGGGTGAAAGTATATCATTTTGGAAAACTTATGATGATTTTTTCATATTTTTAATGAAACTTGTATGTTTTTTATTTTTTATTTTATTTTCTCTTATGAAATATTTTATAAATACATTTTTGTAGTGAAAAATATTTCTTTGGTATAAAAGTGTTTATTTTCTGCTCAATGTATATTTTTATAAAGTAAAATTTCTATAATTATTCATGAAATCACATGTTGTTTCATTCATTTTATGTCCCTATATAATATTTTTTCCTCATCCCACATTTTAAAAAGTATTTCATAGGTTTTATGAATGAGTAGGGACAAGGATAAGGTGAAGACAAAAATTTTAAATATATTCCACAAAAATAAAACATGTTTCTTTTTAAAATCATTGTTTTATGGGAAAATTGATTCTGAGTAGAAGTGTCCAATTTGTAAAATGTGGAAGTTTTCTGTATTAGGTATGAAATAAATCTATAAAATAACAACCATAAATGTTTTTTGGGAATTTAATAATGTAAAATCTAACATAAATTCAGTAGATGATGTACATTTTAAGTAAGGATCATTACATACCACTTCTTAATTATTTTTCTATAATGAAAGATAAATGGATACTCTAATCGAGTAGATAAAATTTTATTAATATGAAATATAAAATATTTTATCCCTTGGTAAAAGAAAAATCTCTTAAATTTTTTTATGGTTAAAAATATGATAACATACCTATCATTTCTTGGTCCACATTCCTCTAATAATGATATAGTTTCCTAATGAACCCTTTTATCTATATTGTAATGAAACAACTATAATTCATCACATTTAGGAGAATTTTTTGTTTTTATCTTCAAATTCAATTAGAAACCCTTATATATCTCTAAAATAATGGGAAATATTTAGAAAATTTGTGACCCCAAGTCTTCTAACTTTGATTATATTCTTCTGGGATAAGGAGAAGATTCAACAATAGTAGGCTCACTAGTACTCTAGAAAATAAATTATAAATATAGAAGATTAATTTCATTAAAAAATTTAATTATTTTAGATATAATAAGACGAGGAGATGTATTCATACCTCCCTTAATATTTATGTTCCTTAATTTTCATCATTTAATTAGATTTATAATAAATTCTAATTAAATTATATTATCAATTATATTAATAAAAATAATATATTATTCAATTATAACAATTTATTATTTAAAAATTGAATAAAAGTATAATTTTTTTATTAATTAATATTTTAGAATAAAATTTCATACATAAAACATTGAATATAGAGAAATTATCACAAAAAACATAAATTTTTGGATGCTTTGAAAAAAAATGTTAACTAAAATTGATGAATATTAAAATTAATAAAATAATGGTAGAAATGATCAGAATTTATAGATTTAAATATTATACATAAAAAATGTTGTTACAAGTGAATGTTTAAATTTGTTAAAAATAAATATTTATTCAAATTATTTAGATGGTTATTGAGTGTTTAATCATATCACTTCCACACGATCATTTGAAATATCATAGAACATGTTCACTTCATAATCATGATCATCATCTGGTAATAATGTAATACAAGATGAAATATCCAATATGTATATGATATCAACAATATCCTCATCACTAACATAATTTTTTCTATTACAAAATGATAAATCAATGATCATACAATGGATCAATGATATAAAATTTCCAATTCGCATGTTTATCCCATAAAAATGGGTTCTCGTTACTGCTAAATATTTTCAAATCAAGTAGTGTAAATCTATATTATAAATGTTTTCAACACATTTACTATAAACCTAATCACATTGGATTACATGCACTATAACTGAACTGTAATCAATTTTCCACATATCCAAATAACATCAAAATATATATTGATATAACAATTTATTATCATGTTCACTAAAATAAAGAATTTATTTACTGATAAATGTTACTTTTCTATTTTTATTAGTGATCTTATTTTAATTATTTATTTATAAAATTTATAACCATTGATGTTAGAATCAAACCTTGTTATCATATTGACACGTGATCTCCATCTAACTATTTTATTGATTATAATGTTGGAAAAGTAGTACCATATAAATCCTTTAACCAATAAGAAAATGTGGTTATATGATCATTCATATACCTCATTTCATTAAATTATAGGTGTATTTCCTTAATTACAATAATATTTTGTGATATATATTATCGAGCCTCACAAGTGTTGTTCAAAATGTAAAAATATACCAATATAAGTACATCGCTTGTAATTAAATTATATTTTAATGCACAAATCCCCATAAAATCATTACTAGATGCCTGATTATTATATTTATTGATATTTAGATGATTCTCGTCATATTTTTAGTCAATAAAAAAATCAATAACATCATTTGAAATAAATATTTACAAAACCAATACAAAAATGAACTATAAAGCTATTATTACATTTTTTATCAATAATTGTAATTAAATTTATTTATGGATGTCTATAAAAGATCTAGTTGATTTAATTTAACAGAAAATGATAAATTATCCAATATTATAAAATGAGTTGAGAAGATCTGGTTTCTTGGTGAGAATCCCTTAACATCAAATGATTTCCAAGTTGGTCCTAATTAATATGACAACTCTATATAGTGTAATAGTATTTTACAAAATATTTATATGTGATGTTATAGGTGTTGGAATAATCCGGTATATTGAATTCAACATTTAAGACATGAGTAAGAGGTTTTAGGTTTTAATGATTTTAGGAAAGAGAAATGAGGGATTGTATATGAATGACTTCAAGGCCATCCCAGCTAATAAATTATACCTATATTATATGAACATAGAAAAATATGTGGATTTACACCAATTGAAAAGGAAATCAGATAGTGAAAAAATTAACTAATTTTATTAATAAATTCTCTCAGTTTTCATTGGAGTTAATGTCAAATGTGAAGATAAAGGTTCATAGTTTTTCTATGGGACTTCAAGCTGATATACTATTAAAATTATTTTTTCTAGGGAATTATTCCAATTCTAAGGTGGTTGAGAGGGTGTCAATGATATTGATTTAATTAACTGATAATTTATGGATGATTGAAATTTCACATACCTCCACTTGTAGGTATATTGGATGTTATTATGGAAATAGTGAGATGAGTGAGTTTTAAATAAGAAATAGTGTATTTTCATCATATAAGGCCTTTTTCCCCATCATAAATTGTTAATGTCCTAGATTTTTACCAGTGTGTCTATAATTTTTATATAAATCATGTTTTACATGATGTTATTAATATTTTCTTGACTTATTATATACACCCTTTACTGATTTTATATGAAATGTTCATAATTTGTGTGAAATATTAATGTTTTAATAATAAATATAATTTTTGTGCATTTTTAGATGTACTCCAATTGAATTAGTTTACTATTTTATTTATAAATATATCATTACTGATCTCGATTGAATGGTTCTTACTTTTTAGTATTCCGAATTTAATATACAACATTTCATCAGAAGGAATCTTGGGCCAATTATGCCATCTGATGGGTCATATGGATCACACAATAAGGCCCACCGAATTTGTAAGGAAACTGGACCACCCATAGAGACTGAATTACTAGTCTCAATACAACATTTCACATTCATTTATTATCTTCAAACGTTAGGGGGTCAATTTAAGGGTTTATGGATAAAAATTTTGAGACCCAAATCCAATGACTTGGGTCCCAACTGATTCATTTAAACTTATCCCACCATTCTGGATGAGAAATAAAATAAGTATAGTATTCATGCATGTATCTAGATCAATTAATCAAATCAAAATGATATTTTTTAGTGATAAGGAGGAGATATAGGCCGCCGGATTTGTTGAATAATGAATTCTGATTTGAAGGCATCTTCGTATCCAAAAATCCATTCACATTTTGGCCATAAAAAAACAATGGATTGAAATTGACAGTTTTACATCGTTTATGAAAACTGCCATAACATTTGTTCCATAAATAAAAATGAATCAAAATATTTATATTAGATGGGAAAGATTTTTTCTACAACATTAATGAATGATATATCTCTAGATTGAGCTATCTGGATGTCCAAATCGTTGATCCAAGTGGAGGTGTAGTTTTGAAATGAAAACAGTCTACCACCTTGGGCTACTAATATAACCCCAACACTCCATTCAAATGGGTTGGAATTTCAAAAGATAATAAACTAAATTTTAATTATCAAATCCTTGTCAAAGGCATGATATGACTTTCCATTCTCATGTTTTTACTTGAGATAAACTTCCTCCTCTCTTTAATTTCATTTACTTTTGTGCTTTGCTTCATTTGTAATCTTGTAAGTATTTGTTTTATAATTCTGTTTTAAGGAACTTTTCTTCTTCATATTATGTTTTAATCATGCACCCTCTGTTCTTAAATATTAAATCTCTTAAAATATTTTAAATTAAAATTAAAACCCTTCCCTTGTTTTTCATCCTTATTCAATCAAAATTCTATTTTTAATTCTCGTCATCGTTTGCGTGTTTTTGTTCGATGCTCAAATCTTTTCTTATCCAATTATTTTTATTGTATTTTTAACTCATCATAATAAAAATAATAAAACAAATTAATAATCATCTTAATCGATGAGTAAATCTGCCTTTGGGGTGAGTCAAAATTTAGGGATGTTAAGTGATTGAGAGTATTTCCTCGATGAGTATTATTTAATTTAACATTGTTTATGTTGGACTTAATATGTATTAGATTGATGACATATTTTGTTTAACATGTGGATTCTATGGGTTATTGGAAGCATAAATACTCTAACATCAACAAGCTCTGATTGATATTATATCCCTAAGATAAGTTAAGACTTGGATCGAAGCCCTAACACTTAGGAATTCCAATCAACGTTTTCTTGTGAAGTGCGTGTTAATTTAAATATAATATAAAGCTAAGCTCAAGGATATCATAAGATTTACCCCCTAATAAAGAACTCACCCCAATATTTATATATTTTTTTAAATCAATATATATCAATCAATCATTATATAATCACTGCAAACAAACCCCCCAATTAGAATACAATCAACAAAAAACAATCGACTATTAAAAAGTATCATCACCAAGGATTTGACCCGAGTGGTACTATACACATTAGCAGAGCACCGGAACCTTGAATGGTCGGTTGGAGACAATCTGCCATGCTTTAAAATGTATCCATTACTGGGGATGGTTCATTATGTAGTAATTAGTTTCTGGTTATTCAAAAAAGACAAAAAAAATAAAAATTGATAAAAATTGAAAAAACAACACAATGAAAAATTCACATTCTCAGAAAAATCATAAACTGAGAAAACACAAAGAAATCCAAATATTCCACTTTTGTACAACATCTCTATGAATTTCCCATAGCCTCCAAAGAAATATCTCATATTTTATTGACCCAAAAATTTAAAGAAATATTCTCCAACATAGGAGGAACATTAGGGATAATCAAATAATTCAAGGACACGTCTTTGTTAAACCAATTAAATTAGACATGGCCAATCATATGGAAAAACATTTAAAGAACATGATGCCCCTGATATGATTTAACAACTTATTGGTATTCAATATCAAACTTGTAGGTTGGCTAAAAACTGAAATCAGGTTTGATTCATCTTCTCCCTCATTTCCTTGGGCTAGCCGGCGAGCAGCCACGTCTTCATCTTAAAGAGTTCCAAGTGGTTAGCTCTACCATAAAGGCTCAAGGGGTTTCTGAGGATCAAATCAGACTACCAGCATTCCATTTCTCCATATTTAAAAACTACTAAGTCAAGGCTTTACTACCTCACTTCTGGTTCCATAACCACGTGGAATGACCTAAAGTGACTCTTCTTAGAGAAATTCTTTCATGCTTCTCGTATTGCTAATTTCCAAAAGGAAATTAGTGGTACTCATCAATTCTCTATTGAATCACTCCATGAATACTGGGAGAGGTTCAAAAATCATTTTGAAACCTTCCCACACCACCAAATCCCTTACCAACTCTTTATCAATTACTTCTATGAGGGGTTATTGGCATTGAAGAGAACCCTCATTGATGTCACAAGTAGCGGTGCTGTTGTTGATAAAAATACAGTAGCTGCAAGTGATCTCATAAGAAACATGGATGCAAACACACAACAATTCCATACTCGAGCACATGCTCAAGTCAAAAAAACCCAAGATAATCAATCAATAGAGCCGAACAAGATGACAGAGTGGATGAGTGAACTTACAGGTCTTGTGCGCCAACTAGTTGTGGCTACCAAAGACCCAACCTCATCTTCTTCAAAATCAATGTATCATGGACCTATCAAAACAAGGGGAATCAACAACTCACCAACATATCCAACATACAAATATCCAAAACATCATGATGAACCATCTGATTCATCCAGACCAATGGATCTCAATGCAGCATATGCTCAGTGGAACCCCAACCCTCAGCAATCAGGTCAGTTTGTTAAAAAATTCTTCCAACCCCATTCTGAGCCCTTCTCTTCTACATATAACCCTAACATGAGATATGCGAATCATATTTCTATTCCCCCTCAATACCCTCATCATAAACCAATGAAGTTCCTATATGGTCAAGGTGTTGGTAACTTTTAACAACATTACCCTTTTGTTCCTCAGCCTCAAAGGATCAATCCCCCACATCCTCCTCAAGGCTTCCACAGTCTCAGTGAGCCTTCCCAATTCCCAAAAAATTTCAATCGCTTTCCCAAGAACAAAAATCAAGGAAATCCCAATATAGGACATGGTTATTCTTCTAATAAACTATGGAACAGTGCAATTGAAGATCTTCCCTCCTTTACCCATTCTAGCCTCAAAAACATTGAAATACAAATTGGTCAACTAGCATCCCACCTGAGCCAGAAACGACAATAAAATTCTTTCCAATTCCCAGCTCAACCATTACCAAAACCCAAGGGTAATGTAATTGAAATTTCTCTTAGATCTGAAAAGTAAATTGCTACGCCTCAAGATAAGTTCACCAAACCTACGTTGAATGTTGACTAGAAAATGAAAAGAAAAAGAAATATGAATAGGAACAAAAAACTCTTCCCTCCCATCCTTCCATTCCACTTAGGAACCCAATTCCTTTTCCTCATACTGTATCTAAGCCAAAGAAGTCATTTGAACCCAATATTGAAATGCTCGATATTTTTAGACGTGTTAAAGTGAAAATTCCCCTCTTAGATTTCATTAAACTGATTCCTAAGTGTGATATTTGTCTCAAGGAGTTGTGTAACCATAAGAGGTAACATAATACCTTTTAAAATGTTTCAACTTAGGAGTACATACCCATTAATTACAGTGATCTTGAAAACTATACAGTTCTATTCCAAATAGAAAGTTCCATCTTCGATGATAAACTCATAGACATGGGATCCTCAATTAATTTCATTCCCGAATCCATATTCTCCAACATTAGTCTAGGTCACTTACATCCAATAGGTGTTGTGATTCAATTTTCCAATCTAAGCACTTCTAGTCTTGAGGGTATAATAGATGATGTCCTTGTTCGTGTGAATGATCTTATCTTCCATTCCGATTTCTATGTCCATGACATTGAATATGAGATGAACTCTTATCGATCTCTATTAATTATAGGAAGACAATTACTAATGATAGCGAGAACCTAGATTGATGTCCATTCAAGAATATTATCAATGTAATTTTGTGACCAATTGGTCAAGATCATCATTTTCCAAGCCATGAGACACCCATATGAGGATCACTATGTATTCTCAATCCATGCTTCTGAGGACACTTCTAAGAGTCAATTGAACACCAATCTATCATATTATTCATGTTCAAATGGTCATAGATCCTGTGAAATATGAACCATGATTAACCAAGTCATAAATGGTGATGTTTATGTGGACCTTTCATTCATAGAATCCATCAATCTAGAGGAACATGAAAACTATCTTAAATCCCACATCAACTTTGATCTCTACTGCTCCACCTTAGACAATATTAATGAAAATAAAACTGAAGTAATTGAGGTCCATTTCGCCATTCCTGAGTTTTCTAACCCAAAAAATGGAAGATGAGACTGATCTGAAGCCTCTCACTGAACACCTGAAATATATATTCATTTTTCATGATCACTCTTATCCTATCATTATTTCCACTTCCCTTACTAAAACTGAGGAGTCCAAACTTGTTCAAATGCTAGAGTAAAACAAAAAGGCCTTAGGGTGGATCCTATATGCCATACCAGGAATCAACAGTTCTCTTTTCATGCATCACATACATCTTGTGGAATCATCAAAACCAATTAGACATCCACAAAGAAGACTCAATCCACTCATCCTTGATGTAGTTCTGGAAGAGATCACCTAGATTCTTCAAGCTGGTATTATCTAGATAATTTTTAACAGTGAATGGTTTTGTCCAGTTAAAGTTCTACCTAAGAAGGGTGGGATAACTGTTGTCACCCAGGAACATGGTGATGTAGTCGCAACTCAAGTGAAGATGAAATGGCGTGTGTGCATCGACTATAGGAAATTGAATGTTGAAACATGAAAAGATCACTAACCTCTTCCATTCCTTGATCAAATGCTAGAATGATTATCCAGAAAGTAACACTATTGCTTTCTTAATGGATACACCAACTACTTCCAAATCCCAATTGCACCTCAGGACCAAGAAAGCCAACTTTCACATGCCCCTTTGGAATGTTTTCATATCGAAGAATGTTGTCTGGCCTTATCAATGCTCTTGCAACATTCCAGAGGTTTATGATGAGTATATTTTATGAATACGTTGAACACTGCATGAACATCTTGATGGATTACTTTACCATTTATGGTGAGTCGTTTGAATCTTTCTTAAATTCACTCTATCAAGTCCATCAAATGTGTGTCAAGTGTAACCTTGTGTTAAATTTTGAAAAATTCCACTTCATGGTTGAAAATGGCATTCTTCAAGGGCACATAGTTTCAAAAGATGGTATTGAAGTCGATCCAACCCAAATTGATGAGATCCAATCAATTCCTAAACCCACTTCTGTTTGAGACATACCTTCATTATTTGGACATGATGGAATCTATTGATGATTCATCCATAACATCAGTAAGATTTCCCTCCCACTCACTCGGTTTCTCCAAAATGATTTCACTTTCCAATTCGATGCGGTTTGAAAGAGAGCCTTCATTGAACTCAAAATTGCTCATATATCTGCCTTGATAATCCAACCCCCATATTGGTCCTTACCCTTTGAGTTGATGTGTGATTCTTATGACAGAGTAGTTGGGACTGTTATATGTCAAAGAAGAGAAATTATTCCTCATGTCATCTGTTATTCCTCAAAAACATTCGGTGAAACTCAATATCACTACACTATGACTGAAAAGGGACTTTTAGCTGTGGGTTTTGCCATTGAAAAATTCTTGCCCTATATTTCAGGTTCCAAAATTATCATCTACACATACCATTCTTCTATAATGTTCTTACTCAATAAATTTGATTCCAAACCGAGGCTAATAAGATGGATCCCAAAAATCCAAGAGTTTGACCTTGAAATCTAAAATAGACCATGAAATGAAAACCATGTGGTTGATCACCTGAGTAGAATTTCTAATTCTTATCATTCAGAAATCATTGATACTAAATTCACCACTGAGTACCTTTCATCTCTCACAACAAAAATACCATGGTATGCCCTAATTGTAAATTACTTGGTTTCTAGTGTTTTTCATTAAAATTTTAAAATAGATAAAAATGATGTTGAAAAGAGATTAAAAATATAATTTTTGTGAAGATAATAAACTATGGAAAACTGGGGCTGATGTGGTAATTATGATATGTGTTGATGAAAATGAACATACTTCCATCTTAGAATTCTGTCACTCAATTCCCAATGGTGGCCACATTGGACCACAAAGGACCTCCTGAAAGGTCATAGACTCTAGATTCATCTAGAATTCACTCTTCTAGAACTCACATGAGTTCTATCAATCATGTCACACTTGAAAATTTTTTGGCACAATTTAAAATAGAAATTTAATTCCCCGAAAACCATTAATTTTCAGTGAAATCATTGATAATTGGGGAATCATTTTCATGGGACCATTCCCCCCTTCCAATAGATTCTCATACATTCTTCTTACAGTTGATTATGTTTCTTGGTGGGTCGAGGGTAAACCCACTAGAAAGGATGATTCAAATACTATTAGTGAGTTTCTAAAGACACACATCTTCCACCAATTTGGAACACCGCATGCCCTGATCAGTGACTTAGGAACCCATTTTTGTAATGAAACAATAGAATCCCATTTGAAAAATAATGGTGTTGTACATAAAACATCAACTGCATATCACCCCAAACAAATGGCATGGATGAAATTTCAAATAGAAATTAAAAAGAGTGTGTGGGATAATTGTTAAGCCCTCCATAAAAGAGTGTCCTGAAAGACTTGGTGAATCACATTTGGATTATCGAACTGCATATAAAACACCCATTCAGATGTCTCCTTTTATGATTGTTTTTGGTAAAGCATGACATTTTCCAGTTGAAATCCAACATAAGTTATTTTGGGATATAAAAACAGTAATTTTGATTTTGAAAAATATGTTGAAGAAAGATGGTTGCAATTGGATGAACAGGAGGAGCTTCGACTGGAATCCGATGAGTATCCAAATCTATACAATGAAAAGGCTAAGGTACTCCATGAAAAATGTAACAAACCGAGATTTTATGAGAATTATTCTTCTTAATTTCATTGATGTCTTGTGTTGTACATTACACCAAAATTATCTTTTGCTATACGCAACATCGTATTAGTTATATTATACACAAACACACTTCTTGGCTTGTGTTACACGCAATCGCGACCTCCTCAATAGCGTGTGTAGTACACAATACAGAGTTTCACTAAACAAAGATATTTTGTTATAATATTACTATGGACTAGACATTATGAATATTATTAACTAAATTTTTAATTTTATAACATTATTATTCATCATAAACATTTTCTAAAACATGGTATGTGAACAAAATAAATATTTCTAGTAAAATAAGTATTTTAAAAAAATGTAGTTTTTCCACCTTTTGATGGAGAACCCAACTTAAATCTTGTTTTTGACAGGTTTATAAGTTAAATTTGACAAAATAAAAATCTTATTAGAATCACGATATAAGAATTTACTTTGGATAAATTTTTCACATTATTCTGATAACTTTCATATTTTAATGAATAGTAAAAACACGCTATATTTTAATTAAAAAGAACTTTTTTATCGCAATAATTTATATGGATAAATTATAATATTGAATGGTTTTAAAGTAAAAGTAGAGTATATTTCTACCATTTAATATAATTTTTATCATTACAATTAATTTTACATTGAATTCATAGGTAAACACATTTCAATCTTTGGCAATGTTTAAACTTTTAAAACCCGTTTTCTAACAACAGGATTAATTTTAAATTACTTACTACAACTTTGGTGTTTTGAATTTTGAAAAATGGATTCCATATTTTAATTCATTGTTTCCAAATTATGTTAATATGTAACTTATATATTTTTTATATTATGAATAGTAACTACGATAATTTTTATTTACCACAGTTAAAGGTATATCGAGATATTAAGGGTAAAAATAAGATTATAAAATTATCCTAACACCTACCAAAATACTATTAGATGACTAAAAGTCGACCAATATCACCTAAGGGGGGGAATAGGTTAATTTTATGGACTTTTTACCAAGAAAATAATTTAATTATTATTAAAACCAAAGAAAGTGACAACATGTCACTATCTTAAATCTTATAAGTATAATAATTTTAATTTAGTGAAAATGTTCATGAAACTATGAAACTAAATAGTCTCGAGAAAGATAATAAAATTATCTACATCATTTAAATTTATTTATAAATTTTAGGGATTAATAATAATCATTAAAGGTGACATAGTAGTGATATTGATATTATTTTATTTATTGAAATATCAAATAAATGGTCTTAAAAAATATTACAGTAAATATTATATAAACTATTTAATGTAATCCACTAATTTTATTGAAAAATATGACATGTTATGAATCTATTAAATATTTTAGTTCGAACATATCTTCTGTGAGGATTTTATTTAAATTCAAATAAATGAATAGTGTCAAAATTGACACTATTGTTATTTTATTAAAATAACATAATATAAAATTGTTTAAAAATCACATAATACTTTAAAAATTATAAATTAAAATTTATATGGTCTAAAAAGTCATAAATTATCCAATTATGGAAAATTCAAAACACATATGTAATTATTTATAACAATTTAAAATTTAGAATCTTATTACTAGAAATAAAATTAAATAGATTAAATAAGGATAAATCAAGTTGATAATGTTTAAAATAAATTCCAAACACGTATAAATTTAATTGGTTGATGATATTAAATCTCCATATCATCTAAGATTCGGATTTGAGTCATTTTGGACGTTTTTATATAGATTTTTAATTTATTATAAATTAATATATTTGAGGATTCCAAAGGTGCCCCTCTCCTCCCTTATAAAAGGGCACCTCCTCCCTCTTCCCATTACACAATTTTTAGCATTCAAGATCAGTCAAACCATGAAAATTTCACTTCTCAACTTCCCTAGAAACATTATAGAGGTTATGGTATCCTCAAAATACCATCTCTAGTTCCTTAAGAGGAATCTCAAAATAGGTGTGTCGAAGAAGATGTAATATCTTCTACCGATACTTTCAAGTTTCATTATTCTTTAACTTATTCTTATTTAGTTGTTTCATTATAAAGTAATAACATCAGTATCAATAATATACGGATATGTTATTATAAATATGAAACAACCCCATTTCACCTTCTATCCATCCAATGGAAAATGAAATCACCGCGCATTCATACGTACGAAATACCGTCTCCACACCGTGGTGTAATCTTTTTTTTAACCACCACCTTACTTGGATGGGTATGATGGTGTAAAAAATAACTATATATAGTCATTATAACATCATACTGATTCTGAGATATTATATCATCTACTCCAATTCAATTCAATAGTTATGAGAATGATATCATCGCTTGTGCGTAAGTACGGATTACCGTCTTCACGACGCGATGAGATTCTTTCTCCATGTTAACCATTCAAGAATGATTATAAAGTATATATAATGAATAATAATGAAATATATTACATGATAATGCCTCTGTATTTATGTATATATATATATGACATCTAATTACTTTCATTCTAGGAAATAAGTAAAGGAAAACAGCGTTCATGCATACGTACAGCCTATCGTCTCCATGAATAGTGTATTTCATTGAATTTATCTATCTATTATATATATATACACTGAATATATATGATATATAAATCATTATTTACATTCTAGAAGTAATTAAATCATTATATAAGTAATACTAATATCAATAACAACACGTCCAAACACGTATGATAAATAAAATGATTTTACCCAAAACACTGCCTTAACATGGAATTTACAAAAGAACGGGAAATATAAAGTCATAAGTGAATAATATATGATATCATAACTATGAATATGATTCTTTAATAAGTCAATATAATTATTTAAATCATTATATAGGAGGTTGGGATACGTACGAAGCATATCAGACCTACGGTAAGGGATAATTTTGCAATCTCATTTTTATCTGAGATTTCTTATACCTAAGTATTTACTGGGGTTATATTTTTCATCCATGTCCATAAAATGTTTTTCATAAAGTGTTTAATATTATTCTATTTATGGTTAAATTCGTTTTTACCCTTCTTTTACTTTTACATTGTGTTATGGTTGGAATATTTCTTTTGTTTACCATACGTGGTACTTTTTGTCTTTTCCGTTAAAAGTACGAGGAGAATGTTATTTTAACTTATAAGGAATGAACATATTTTAATGGTTTTATAATTCCTTATTTTCATGAAGCGTACTCTACAAGATTTCATGACTATTTTCAACAAAATAATTTTATTTTAAAATTGCATGGCATTTTGTGAAAAGAAAATGATTTGATAAAGAAAGGATATTTTCCCCAAGAATTCATTTCAAGTGTTTTGTCAAAACCATTTTCCATCTAAGATGACATTATTTAATATTTGTATGTTCCATGTATAATGTCTCTATGATTTACATGGTTTCACTTTTCTTATGATTAAATGATATCCATTTGTTTTATTTGGATTATGTTATGATGGGATGATGTTTAAGAAACCCATTTTATTCTTTGGGTTATGATGAATGATTTATGATTATGTTGTGGCACACATAAGAATGATTTAATTATGATATGGGTGGGACCTATATCTCTCTCCAATGCATTGGGTAAATATTTATATCACATGAGACAGACATGGGTGGAAGGGTAAGTTAATCCGGTTCAGTGATACAGGACTGGAACAAAGAGTGAACTCGATTCAAAAAGGGACTATGTCCACTAAGATGGTCTTGGAAACAATGCCTTAGATACTATAGAAATCATAACATCTGCTTAATGGTTTCCAAAATTACATGTTTTATTCCAATTCTATATTATCATGATTATGTTTTTCTTATGATCTATTCCTTACGTACTGTAATGTTTTATGTCATTGCTCAATATTTTGATGTTTAAACATTATGTTCATGTATTTTAAGATCAAATGTATATGATTTGTTTTATTTTCTCCATGCATACCCTTACTGATCATTTGATCCCATCCTTTATATGTTTTCTTTTCCTTGGGATTTAAGGAAAGGTTTTAGGTAAGAAAAAAAAGGGAAGATCTTTATGGTAGATGTTGAAGATCTTTCACTATGATTTGAAGATTATATTCCGAGTTTCCAAAGACACTAAACTATTACGGTCCTTGTGTGTCTTTTTTTGTTATGTCTTAAGTATTCCTCAAAAGTAATGTAATTTCCATGTATTTCAAGTGTGTGGTCTCTACAAAAAACACATCATCAGAAATATTTTACATGAATGTGAAAAGGTATTTCTTTTCAACCCTCAATTTTGGATTCACCTGGGTAAGCATAATTCCCGTTGGAAAGGTCCTTTTGTTATTAATAATGTTTATCCATTTGGTTCAGTGCAATTCCAAGACCCCCTTTTAAAAGGACATTCTTAGTTAATGGACAATAGTTAAATCATCACAATGAGAAGACACACAATCTTGGAACAACAATGATTTTTGTTGGATCCCCAACTTCTACAATTGACCTATACCACTGGATGGAGATAGAAACCCACAAAATCCAAAATAGGGGAACCTCTTTCCCTTTAACTCATCTTTTTTTATCTCTCTCTCTTTATTCTTATTCATCCCACATTCCCCATTTTTTTTTCTTACCACTTTTCTCATCATGTTTTTTTTATTTTCTATTGACTCTTTCTCTTTTGTGTGGCTGTGTAATATAAAAACACTAAATAAACAAAAATTATAAAAATAAATGAAAAAAAACCAAATGAGTCATACTTACTCTCTATCAAGTTTTTAAATTTTGTCCAACCATTTTGGAGATTCAAAAGACTTGGTTTCATCTCATAAATCTTATGTTTTAATCTTATATTTGGATAAAAAATATTGTGTTATACCCAAAAAAATTTTAATGCTCACTTTTTTATTTGGAAATTGATTTTACCCAAATGTGAGGAACACCATTTTCTTTAATGGTAACGTCACTTATGACCATGTTTTGAAAATGTGTGTTTTTACCACCATTTGTGAGTCTTCAGTTTGTGAAACTTTGAGCTGAATTTTCTACTTTGGTGTGCATTAATATGATAAAGTCATTTTCTAAACCACATGAGAATCACAAAATCCAAATTGCAACCCATTTTCCATACATTAATCCTATATTTGAAAGCCCATTCATGCCTATGAAAACCATTCCTTTTATATCCACATTACAATATCAATACCTTATCCCACCCAATATCTACATGGATTTACATTCCATTATTTATTGAAATTTTAGTGTGCGGGGAATGGATTTTATTTTTTTGGTTCCCTTTTATTGATTTTAAACGTGTCATCAAATGCTTGAGGGGATGCATCCATTTTAGTGTGGGGGAGAGGTTTTCATTTAGAGAGGATTGGGGGATGTAATGTACTTTAATTTATGTAATTTTGTAAATGTTACTGAAATGTGTTCATAAAAATCAAAAAAAAGAAAAAAAAAGAAATAAATATGGGTTGTGTCTGGAATTTGTCAAAAATAACTCTTAGTCAACCTTTTATCTTGTTATAACTATTAAAATTAGTGTCATAAAGAGAAAAATCATGGTATGGGATATAATTGTCATATCTTTTTCATATTCAACTGTTGAAAAAATAGAATAAAAGAAATGAAAAATAAGAATGCTTATGTTATTGGGAGAAGTTTTGTGTTTTGTGAATATTTCATCTTCTAATCCCCTTAAAATTTTTTCCTATATTGTTTCTTTATTCACATTATCATTCCCTTGTAAATATGTGTTTTCATTTCCTTCAATGTTTCATTTTCTTAGAAAAAATTGTGCATTTTTTTCCATGTTTGTGTTTTAACACCTTTTTCTTATCTTATAGGTATCAAATTCCTACCGTCCCATAGCCACAGAACACCCCTAAAAAGACCTCTTGATTTTTTATCAGTTTAGGATAGGGAGTGGAAAATGGGTGCTCTTAAAAACAATGTGATTTTCATTTTTGGTTGGTGAATGAGGGAAGCTCCATAATTTAATTTTATCATCTTGAGTGGAGTCTGTTTTGTGAGCCTCCATTTTCTACTTATAAATTTGAGAATGAAGAAATGAATTGTTTTTGGAACATTTTTTTTATAAGAAATTGTGGTGGAATTCAATATAGATGTGTGTAATTATCTAAACCTTCCCTGATTGGGGAAAATAAAATTTTAATATTTGTTGGTGAGTGAAAATGATTTTGTTATTTTTTTATATTTGTTATACATGAGGACATTCACAAGACTATGTGTGGAGCAGTAGATGTTATGTATATTTTGATGACTTATTATACACCCCTTTACTGATTTTATTTGAAATGTGCATAGTTTGTGTGAAATATTAGTGTTTTAATACTAAATACAATTTTTGTGCATTTTTTAAAGTAGTCCAATTGTGTCAGTTTACTATTGTATTTATAACTATAGCCTTACTGATCCAAACTGAATGGCTCATGTTTTTAAAGATTTAAATATAAATATAAAACATTTCATTAGAATGAATCTTGGGCCAATTACTCCATTTTAAGGGTCATATAGATCACACAAGAAGGCCCACAGAATCTATGATGAAACTAGACTAGTAATAAAGATTGAATTACAGGGCTCAATTCAGAAGTTAAAATTCATTAATTATCCTCCAAATATTTGGGGACAATGTAAGGAGTCTTGGATAAATATTTACAGGACCAACTCCAAATAAAATGGGCCCAACTGATTCATTTAAACTCAGCCCACCATTCTGGACGGGAAATAAAATTAGTACAGTATGCATGACATTTATTCTGATCTATTCATCAAATCATCCAAAGATTTTTCTGTGTGAAAGAGGAGATATATTTTTCCAACGTTTTTGAATAAATAAATAGTATTTTAAGGCATATTCCTATTCTAAATACCATTCAAATTTTGTGCATCAAAAAAGAATAGATAGAAATGGACAATTTAGCATTGTTTATGAAAACCGATATAACTTTGGCTCCATAAGTCCAAATGCCTCCAATTGTAGAGCGTATTCATCCAATAATATTTACTAAAACTTTTAAGAATCATATATCTCCAGAATCATATCTCTTCATGTCCAAATCATCGAGCCAAATGGAGGGGTTAATTTTGGAGTAGAAACAGTCCACCACCTTGGGCTATAAATACATCCCATCATCTCCTTTTAAAAGGGTTTTAATTTCTGAAAAAGAAGCATCAAATTGAATGAAAAAAGCCTTAAAATGTCTTGTGAGGACCTTTCATACTACAGTTTTCACATGAAAGACCCTTCCTCCACTCTTTGATTTCATTTAATTTTGTGCTTTTCTTCATTTGTAATCTTGTAAGTCTTGGTTTTGAAATTCTATTTTAATGAATGTTTCTTTTTCATATTATGTTTTAATCATCCATAATATGTTCTTAAATATTAATTATCTTTAAATATTTTAAATAATTATTAAAAACCTTCCTTTCATTTACTTAATCATTCAATCGAAATTGTATTCTTAATTCTCATCGTCGTTTGTGTGTTTGTGTTCAACGTAATACTATTTTATTATCCCATTATTTTTATTCTCTTATTAAATCATCATCATAAAACTAATAAACAAAATTTCTAATCATCTTAATGGATGAGTAAATCTACAATTGGGTTGCATCCAAATTTAGGTATGTTAAGTTATTGTGAGTATTTTCTCGATGAGATGTTTTTAATTTAACATTGTTTATGTTGGACATAATATGTCATGGATTTATGACATATTTTGTTTAACATAGGGTTTACATGGATTATTGGAACCATAAATACACTACCATCAATATGCTCGGATTGATATTTGAACCCTAAGATAAGCTAAGGCTGGGATTAAAGCTTTAACACTTAGGAATTCCAATAAACATTATCTTGTGAAGTGTGTATTAATTAAAATAAAATTTAAAGCCATGGTCAAGGATATCACAAGAATAAATCCCTAATAATGAACTCACCCTAATCTTTATCAACTTTTTAAATCAATATATATCAATCTATAATTTTATAAGCTCTGCAAACAAACCCCCAAATCAAAATACAATTAATTAAAAGAAATCTACTATTAAGAAGTATCATCGCTGAGGATTCGACCTGAGTGCCACTATACATATTCTCAATGCACCGGAACCTTCACCAGTTGATAGGTGATAATTAGCCATGATTTCATTACCAATTCCTCCAATGATCTAAAACTTTTATAGATGTCATTGTAACTTACAAAAGTTTTTAGGATCCTTTTTCTCATAACATTAGAACATTATCATTCACATCTAAATGGTATTTAGTGTAGTTGGATTCTTCACGTAAAACAGGGTTCAATCCAAAATCCACAAGAATAAAGTAGTTCGAAAAAGTTGAGAGGTATCTAATGAATGTTGATGCGGGTATTGAAACTATGTGAGGTACCAATTCCGTTGTTTTCACCATAGTTACTAATTTATTTTAAATAGGTACCTCTTAATCGTTATTGTTGAAAAGTATTGAGGGTGTATTAAAAAATTCAAATGGAATTCATTATGTTTATTTGTGAATCAGATTAGTCTATAGTAAATAAGGATAAGGATTTATAATGACCCATATGCCCTTTAATTCTGTGGGATATTTATTGGGGTTGGGATTTTTTGTATATCATGTGGGGACTCCTCAATTTTAATATCATGATTGATTGGTAGTTTGATCTAAAATATTTAATTTATTATTATCATTGATGGATGAATTTTACTTATACTTATTGAAAATACCATGTGTTTGAAGGTTTATGTGACCTAATGTCCATTTAGGGGGACATTGTCTTATAGAGCTTGGTCAGCCAGTTCAGTTGACTACACTGAACTTTGACAAAAATATTTTATCTATGAGATTATTCAGGTATTCAATGAATTTACTAATGTATCTCTAGATATGATTTTGCGTATTCCTCTAAAGGCGTAATTACAGTTATAAATTGATTTAATATTGGGGACTTAGCTGAAATTTATGCCATCATACCACATTGATCCTGCTATATTGAAATAAAATAAAATTCAGTTGTATTATTTGAGTTCCAATTTTTATATACACCTGTGTATGTCACCATAGAAAGATCCTATATTCTTTTCCTTGAATGATGAAAAAAATCCTGAAATATATGTTGATGATTGGAAACTCAATTGAGTAATGGTCATTAATTAGTATCAATTTACATTCATAGATGATTTTTACAATTCGTTAAATGATGGATGTTTATCTAAGAAATTGATCTTATGTCTAGTTTCTTCTACCTAGAATCGAGGTGTCAAATAATCTAATGGTTTCTATCAAAAAAATTATGGTTATTTTGGGTACCTAGTGAAACTATTTGGGATAAATAAATATTCTATATTCTTTGTGGAACCAATGATTTATATATTTCACTGGTATCTTAAAAGATTTTTAATTGTATTCATAGATGAAATTATAGTGAAATCATATACTAAATAAGATCATATGAATCACTTGAGACAAATTATGTAAATCCAATGAGATTAGTTTATATGTAAAAAATATAAAATTCCAATTAAATATCTTTGAATTTATGTTATTGGGACATATGATTTCAGAACATAGTATCTCAGGTGATCTAGAAAAGTTTTAAAATATCATGTCATGAAAAGAACATAAAAATGAATTTGAGATACAATGATTCCACAGTTTTCAATATATTATCTACTATTACTAAATGTTTTCTAAACACATTCATTACTGTTGACTACTCTCACAAGGAAGAGGGTGATGTTCGTGTGGGATTAAATGTGTTATAAATCTTTTAATGAACGGAATTATTTTTTGAACTCTAAATACATTATGATAAAAATGGAAGTCATATAGGTGTGCATGGTTTATTGAAAGGAATAATGTTTTTTATTTCAATCTCCATATTCACAGAGATCATGCAGTGGGTCATAACTTATGGAATCTGCGACCACATGATAGGAAGTATCTAACTCATGATTATGAATTCATAACTAATCTTCATGAACTTATGTATTGATGACACTACATATTTAAGGATATGATATTTTTTTATTATTACTATAATATTTGGAGTGACATAATTTCTTAAATAAAATGAGCATGTACCAGAGTGGTAGAGGCTCACACATAGTAGCCAAGATACCGATGATCAATTCCACTTGGGGGTGAATTCCTGTATTTCTATAGGAGTATTGTAGAAAGCACTATTCGGTACTATAGCTAAAAACTATTCATATGATTTGGTTCTTTGGGTAAGCAGTTTTGGGCTACTGGTATTAGGGCCTTAGACCACCAAAGGAATTCACGGAACAAGGACATTGGGCCATAGAAAAATTCCAAGAAGATACTTGAAAAGACCATATAAGACCATACCCTGATGAGGATTCAAAGCATAAATTAGAATCCACAAGAGATGTGCTTACCAGAATGGATGAATGAGAGGGTATGTCAAAAACAAGTAGGACCAAGTACCATGCCACTCTTTATGGGGAAATGATAACGGATTAGCCATGCGTGGGGGGGGGATCTAGGGGCCTTCCAGATGAAGATGATGGGGAGGGGTTATTTCAAGGGTGGTAGGTCTTGGGCATTTAAGGTCATGTACTTGGTTGTGTATGGACCTTGTTCATTGGGCCAATATGTCATGTAAGGGTTCCCATTCGACCCTTAAAAGAGGTATTATCCAAAAATAAATATAAAATATGGCCATTGAGCCATTTGTGGATAAATACATTCTTAAAAATTCTTCAATATCTTACTAAGATGATGGGTTGTATTCCTATATCAATTCTACATTGGAATTCTCTATACCTTGGGGAAGGGTAGTAGGGTTGTAGACCCTTTTATTATCATATTTTTCTCTTGATGTAAAGACAAAAACCTTATATACAAAGATATTAAATTTTATGACACATATATTCATTACATAACACAATGATCCATTCCAAAATCATATAGTTCTAGTACCTTTGGTAGCTTGGAATAATAATTAATTGCTTCATAAGAGAAATAAATCATATACCACTAATTTTTTCAAAACAATCACCCTTCTTAGATATATCATACTTATTATCATTCTACATAAAATGGTTAACGGAGTCATAATAAAGGGTTCAATCATATTACCATTAATGGTAAAAGAGATGGGTATCAACATAAAAAATTAAATGTGTAGGGGAACATTTGAATAAAATATGAAAAATATATATTACATATCATAAATTATAAACATCAGTCACGGTATAAATCATTGATGATAAAAAAACATGAATCATAATGGGATTAAATAACATGACCCATTAGAGCATAACATTGGTATAAGAAATAATTTTTTTATCCACATAATCATAGTAAATTATTTCCTTATTATTAAGGATTATTCCAAAAAAATTATTATAATAGTATCAGTTTACTCCCCAAACCGTCATAATAGTCGTGGTTCACTCATAGGAATATCGTAGTGGATAATATACCTTACAGAACCATGTTAAATACCCATTCTATCCCTTTTTATCTAAGAGATATCAATCATTACCCTCTTCATTGGAGGGAGATATAGTTCCCACCCATCAAATAAATAAAACCATATATATGTGTTCCATAAGATCGTAAAAAATAATCATATAATAATCCTAGAAAAGAAAAGGGATTTAAAAAAAATTCATCATAGAGTGACCTATAAAAAATAAATAGTATTAAAAATCATTTCAACATTTCATCATAGAAAAACACAAGGTAATTAATGTGTGTTTCATAAGAATTTTATCATAGTATAAACCTTAGTAGTGAATATGGTGTCATAAACATCATTTCATTATAATATTTTTAGATAAATAATATGAATGGTTTCCTTGGATCATATCACCAGTATTGAATAAGTAATATCATAGATGTCATATTATATAGAAATTGATTTTATAATATAACATGGAGCATTTCTATATAAAAATAGCCTTTAGACTTTAAAAAATATATGAAAATTCATCAGTAAATTTCAAAATCACTTACATTGAAAATAAAAATGGAAACATTAAAATGTGTATATAAATCATTGATATGTCCAAAAGGGGGAAATTTTTGTTCATGCTATACATGTTTAAATATGAATATCCCTTTCACATTTTTAATAAAAATTCAAAAATACCTTGTACAGAAAACAAAAAAATTCATTCGAAAACAACAACTAAAAAGTGAAACTAGGGTAAAAATGTATTTTAGATGTCATTAGATAATAATAAAAACATTTTTTAAATCATTTTTAGAAATATGTACATGGAAGGAAAAAAATTACGATCGAAGAGGGAAATAATGTCTGTTTTATTTGAAAACATTCATTTGGAATCATGAGTACATAAAGAGACAAAAATGATGGGGAAAGATGAAATTTAATTAAGTAACCATAGGAGAATAAAATTAATGCATTTATTGATATTTAGTACATAATATAACATAATTTTAATCATGATAATAAAAAAACCCAATAAACGGTGAGATTGTAAAATCAATCCATTACCACATTGGTATCGTTCGAATCATAAGAACTAATAAACAACATCGTCAAATGAAATAGTTAATATCATGAGAATAAAAAAATACATGATATAACATGTATAAGTGGAATAATATACACCTTATAAAATATCTTAAATAAATAACATATCGTATGACCAAAAAAATTTTGTTTTATACAAAATTTTATTACCTTATGTTTCATTATCATTCATACATGATCGATCTTCAAGTATAATATATATTGTTTTTATAAATATGTCTAGAAAACACAGACACACATGTATATATATTTTTATATATATCATACCATATGTGATTGGCTTGCGACCTTTTATTACCTCTTTATTAATAGTTCCTTGTTAAAATGTTGTTTTGGGTAATAACAGCTTTGTTTTTCATGTGGGTTAAATTTGTTTTTTTTTGTTCCTTAGAATTTGATCACCACTATATCATATTCATAATTTTATCCATTATATAAATTTCATATATATTTATATATTTATTACATATTTATTAACAATAATCCATAAAATTTATATATACAAAATAATATACACTTTCGATGGAGATGATATGCTATGCGTATGCATGTACACTGTTTATATTTTCTACAAAGATGAAATAATATATTGTTAAATAATATATTACCCACAAAAAATCATTTTTATGTCATATGTCTCATAAATTTCCATTAAACATATCCTTATTGACTTCAATATAAAGCATAATGGAAGATAGAATCCCATCTATTGTCAAGGTGGTAGTACGTTGTATACACGAGTGACATAATCATATTCCCAGATAATAGAATGTATGATATAATATGTGATATTATGATTCCTGATGTAAAATTATGTCATAAATATCATATAAATAAATAAAATCCATCATCGTATTTTGTTTTGAGAGTCAGTATTGGGAAAAAATACATTAGTCTGTGAGGTGATAGTCCACCATATACCCAATAAAATATTTCGTCTTCCATTTAATGGATGATGAAATTGATAAAAGTTATGATATGAATGTAAAAAACATAATTATATAGAATATAATGGTTTTATTATAATTGAATTAATATAATACGAAAGGATGTTGTAAGAAAATAATAAAAAAGAAAGAGTTTCATGGAAATAATTACATTTACTTAGAAGAATCCTCTTTGGATCTATTATTAAGGGACATAAGGATGGAATTTTGGGATTGAAAATAAATTCATAACATGGATACATATGTTGGGGAGGAATTTATTAGGTGTATTTTAACCTAAAGTGCTTATGAGGTGTGATGAAGTCAGCGGATGTGGTGGCGTACTATAATGGGGGAGTAGTGGAATTTTGATAAATACAAAAAACTATTCAATAATGGGAAGTAACTTTGACCACAATTACCCTAAAATAGATAAATAATGGAGTGAAGGAATAAAATGGTTGATAAATTCCCCCCAAACAAAATAGATATGTTTTATACATGTTCTTCCGTAACATCTATGTTTTTATACAATTTTAGTTTTCACTATGGCAACAAGAATTTTTATCTAGTTAATTTATCATATAAAAATAGTAAAGAAGACAATATTAGACAATTTATTTGTATTATTTATAATTGGTAAGTACAATTTATAAAATTAAAATCTTCTGTGATTTTATAATTAATTTTAGCTCAAATACATTTTACACAGAAAACCTGGTTTTACCCTTTATAATGTTTACCCGTGTTTTTACTATTTAGGGGTAAATATAATTATTATATAATGAAAATCCGTATTTTATTGAACTCTAGATGTAATATTTCAATATATACAAATAAATATTAAGTTGATAGGTTTTTTAGGAATATATTACTATTTTATAAAATATCTATTATTATGAGATGACATTAATGTCAATGTTGACACTACTCATTTAATTTTAAATTGAAAACATAAAAACAATTATGGAATTATAATATATAATTTTCATACATTTATATAATGTTATATTTAAATAAAAACTCATCTAATAAAATAATAAATTTAATTTATATCACGTTTAATATTTTTAGTATCATTTATTTTCTTTTTCTACTAATTAAATAATTAATACGTTGGCGTTGCATAATAATTTAATGTAACAATATAATGACTAAAAATTTAGAATAAGTTAACCACATTACATAGTTTCACTATTTTAAAAATTAATATATATATTCATTCAATTTTCCCCCATGTGTGCACATAAATGAAATTTAAAAAAAATAGGGTGACATTTTGTCTTTTTCTATACTTAAATTACTATATTGGTAAATTTCATCAAAATATATCCCAAAAGGACACATAAATATATAATATGTTTACAAGGCTCTAAATAAGTTCATAAAATAATAATTTTACATTTTTAGGTCATTTTAACACTTTTCTTATTAGTTTAACTTCCCGATGAACCCATTTTAATATTAATCAAGATAATTATTTCTTTTACTCTTTGTACTATCCATTTTGGCCAAATATTATGTTGAATTTATAATATAAGATTTATTATGCTGATTCAAAACATTAATAAAAAATTTTAAAATTATATTTACAAAATTGGGAAATTTTAATTTAAAAGTAAACCTATAGATGCGACAAAAAAGTGGTTTTATAAAGAGAAAAGTTTCAAATGATTAAATAATATTTAATGTAAAATTGAAGATGTTATTGATTCTAATTACATATAATAAATTAATTATAAAATAATTGAGCTAATTTTACTTTTGAATATATATGTTTTAAAAACATAACCTTATAAATTTTTGAAAATATTATGTCGTTTTCAATAAAAATAGTATTTCTCACTATTCATCGCAAAACTCTTCTTTTTAGAAATATTATAAAAATTCAACTTAATTTTTTTTAATTTATTTTGGTTAAAAATATGATTTAATGGATTAAAAATAAATTTTCTAAATGATTAAATATTTAATTTTATTATTTTTCACATAAAATAATAGAATTTTTTTTGAAAAAAAGTATTTTTAAAAGCATATGATAATCTAATAAAAATTAAATACATTATATATGAATATGAATAATATAAGAAACCATTATTAAATTTCATTAAAAGAATTTATTCTAATTAATTCAAAAAATATTATCCTCTATGTAATAACGATTACATTTTAAAAAATATTAATAGGTTTTTGTGATTTGTTAAAACATGGTGTTGAATGTAATGAAAAATATCGATGAAATAACATATATTTGGTAACAAAAATATTCCATAAATTATTGTGATGTTAAATTATAACGCCTTAAATAATTATGTTCCAAGAAATTTTAGATTGATTTTGATAATCAAGGGTTTGAAATTTGGAATTTCTTTAATAAAAAGTCTGCATCATAATAATGATCAAGAAAACATTCATATGAAATGTGGGGAAATAAATCTTGAAGGTGGTCACATATGTAAGTTCCAAAGTAGGAAAATATTAGTGTCAAAAATAATATATGGAAGTGGAAGAGAAAAATAACACTAATATAATACTACATAGTTTTAAAGAACACAATAAGAAGAAACTTAATGACCAAAAATCCATAAATATGTGATTGGTGAAAAGACCACTCTTTCACCAGAAATGATAGTAAATGTATAAAATTATTATTTGATGACCCATTTTCTATTTACAAGTTAATTCTTTATATTATTATTTAAAACATGAGAAAATATTCTAACATGATTTCTTCTCAATTTAAAAAAATAATAGCATTCTTTTAGTTAGGCTTTGATCAATTTATAATTCATTTATCATTCAAAGATGTGAAGATGAGTTTTTTCCCTCCTTATACTTGAATCAAAAATAGATCATAAGATCCATAAAATTTTGTTGATTCATTGCTTATGTTTTTAGTTTTAATCAAGACCAAGATTGTTATCCCATGTTATTGAATATACAAAAATCACCATATAGATAAATAATACATAAATATTCAAATAATCATTGACAGTTCAACTTAAAATTCATTAAAAACGGTTTTATTTAATAACCCTAAAAAATAACGAAATTTATAAAGATGATATCTAAATTTAAAATTAATTTAAACCCTTAAATATCATAATGAAAGTATAAATTTTTACATACCAAATGTATGAATACCATGGTCATATATTCTCCTAAAACATGGTAATAACTAGAATTACCTTAAAATATCAATGAAAAGATACATTCTTCCAAATTCCTCAAATAAGACCATAAATTATTTTATATGTGACTCAAATAAAAAACAATTCAATGTCCCTAAATGATATAATAAATCTACTTATCATCAAATCATTAACAAATTCCATGATAATTAATACAATCCAATATAATTTACCTATATCAGTAATCTATTTATCCCAACATTATTATCTAAATATAAGAACCATATTAAGTGATTTCATTCCTCAAATCATGTGTTTTCCATAAAATATAACATTTACCTTAAATAAATTTTCTTTTTCATTAAGAAACATCATCATATTGTTGAAAAAACATAATGAAAAACGTATATATAAAACTCCTTATATATTTTATAAATTTTTAATTCTAATACATGAATTCTTCAATCATTCTACTTTATTCGTAAATCATTAAGAATGATTAATTATATTATTCCTTAATACCTCATTACTTTCATATATATTTTATATTCTCTTCATCATCAACAATAGAATCATTACTTGTACTATAGAAATGAACATGATAAACATATTTCTCCATGGGGAAATTATTTAAATAATGAAAATTCAATCATAAATGATTTTTATAGGAACCATTATTCTAATCCATTTCATTAAATAGGCCTTTAGTTTTTTTCTGGGAAATTCATTACTTGTTTCACTTCTTCACCAAAAAAACATTTTTGTTCTTTTGAGACATTCCCAAAAGTGATTCTTTTGACGTTCGTGATACATAGGAAAATGAATCATCATTACTTCATGGTCTCTATTAAAAAACACTCATCGAAATCTATCCTTCAAATACATGAAAAGTCTAGAAGTTTGTTCAGGTGCATGTTTTTAATCATATATATTGATAATATATTATTAATAATCACTATATCGTTCACTCTAGTCATCATACCATTTTGTTTCTCATCAACACATTGTCTATCACAATCAACATTTAACTAGTTCCTTCAAGTTTTTATCATTTTGTAAAAACTAAATGAACTATATGAGAAGAATTATTCATATTTTAAAAGAAAATAATCATAAAAATTATTTATAGGATGTATAAATCATGAAACATTATTTTAAATTGATGATAAATTAGGATTAAAATAGGTCATTAATAGTCATCATTCATTTATTCATTTTATTATTTTTTGCAAAGTTTATTTATATTTCAAGAAAAATATCCCATGGGAGTGTCAAAATAGGTATTCATAAAGCCCCTTTGTTTTGAGCTAGGTGGAAAATTAATTTAGATCAATACACCATTTTCAATGTTATCACCCAAGGTAAAATATAAATAGAGCCACATCCACTTTTATTATCCTGATAGGGATTTATTTTATTGGAAACAACATGCTCTCTAGTTCACCAAAATTCCATGATATTTTACTATAACTAGTATTATACTTATTCTTATCGATAGACATATCCCAGGACATATCATTATGAATATCCCAAGGGATCTTCATAGGGTTTTAACATCTCGAATTCCAACTTTTTACTAAACATTTTTGTAGATAATAATTGAAATGAACTATAATTATAATAAATAGATATTAGATCTTATTATTTGAATATTATGTATATAACATTATGATCCACTCTATAATCATTTAGGAATAGTATCTTTAGAAAAACTAACACATAAATGGATGGTTCATAAGAGAACTGAAATATACCCCTATTAATTATAACCATAACCTTTAATAGAAATATCAATCTTGATACATTTATTCATAACCTGGGTAAGGTAAAAATAAGAAATCAATAGCTGAGATGCTTAGTAAAATTTAAAAAGTTGATTTCAATATAACAAAATCATATGGATATTAGAACATAAGAAGATCATTTCACAAATATACATTGTATATCAAAAAATATATACATGATACATGGAATAGATCTTAGTAGGTTCATAAAAAATGAATAATAATTGAATATTTAATACCTTTATATTTTATGAACTATTTTTTTATTAATTTAATTTATTTGAGAGCTTATGTTATCGAAAACATCATGTTTTTTAAAAAATGATAAAATATAAATATTATTATATAAAAATAAAAATTATTCCATATCCATTAATAATCGGGGAATAAATAGGAATAAAAAAATTTAGATATTAATTATAATAAATCTATATGAATAAAACACAATGATAAAAAATACTTACTTTTTAGTAATGTCTTCATATGTTTTCAAATTATTATTTTCTCAAAAAATGTTTTTATTTCTTTTGGTAAAAAAATAATAATAGTAATTTTCCAATTTCATAAAATATATTATTAAATAATGTAATTAATTTTTTAATTTATCATCTCATAATTTACTTATGGTGATATTTTGGGATTTTTCAGAGAATATTTATTTTTTAGTGAATTGTGAAAAATACAGGTTTTTGTAAAAAATATGTCACATATTTTCAATAAATTAAGAAAATACAAAGTATGAATATGTTTTATAAATTATTTAAAGTTATAAAAATTTTATTTAGTTTTATTTATTCCAAATAATTACTTAGTATTCTATATTATTTTTACTTTTATTATACATTTGTTTTTTGGGTTAAAAAATGTTATTTTTTTGAATATTATTTTATAGTGAATATTATTTATCCGTTATTGTTAAATAAAACAAGCACTAAGGATGAATTATTTAAATCAAATTTAGAGATTATATATCAATAATTATTAATTTAAATTCATATAATTATTATTACTAGTCATAGAGTTTATATAAACGCATTATTTTTATTAAAAATATACTTTTTGAGAAGCAATTTTTTCGTTGTGTATGCGGGTTTAATTTTATATTAAATTTTTCATGTAACTGATTTTAATTATATAAAATTTAGATAGTATATTTAATAATCATAATATATATTATCTAAATTGTCCAACTTATCTTTTTTTTTCATAATAAAAAGTGAATGATTAAAAATCTTGTATAGTGGTTAATGTAAAAATAGGTTCTTATGGGGATAAACTAAAAAAATAGTGGTATAATGACATAAATCTTTAATATATTATATTTTTTAAAAATTTTATCTTATAATTTTTTATTGGTAATTTTATATTTTTTAGTACTGTGGTGTGTGAAAAATGTGACATCACCTTTTACTTTTTAAAACATTAATGTTTTCTACTCACCTCACTTCTGAACGATCATTCCCTATACAGACATTTTCACAAAATAAATTCCCATTATATAAGTGATGATATATCCTAAGATATTAATTAATTCTCTCCACATAACATAGAACCATTATTATGATAAAAAATCAATCTAAATAATCCCTTTGAATCTTACCTAATGATTTGTTCTGAAGAAGATGTGCCATTCTTAACCAAGCATGTCTATTTCATTTATTTCCCACCTCCTATAAGTATTTTTGAATTGGGTTGATAATATAATAACATTATATAAACAATTCATATATTTTATTATGATAATTTCATATCCTATATAAATCTCATCTTACATCAAATTGGATATGAAATCATTTATCATGTTTTCAGTAGACTACAACCTCGCAGAACAATATTATTCTTTTTCCATCACCACCATACATAGAGGGATATATTGATATATTTAATATAAAAATATATTATATATATTATAATATTATACATTTTTAATTTTTATAACACATATCACTTCTTATTGTTCATTCCATGGAGGATACTGTAATGGAGTTCGTGTGTATGGAAGACTACTACCTAGCAAAGCCATGCAATTCCTTTTTAAATAATATTTTTCATGGAATGTGATTAGTGTAAATTTACTGAATATATGTGATATATATGTTATAAACAAGATTCTAGAATGTAATATGTAATTTAACATCATTTCTATCCATCAATTGAGTAATGGAAATAACACCCATGTGTAGGTAGAGTCTACCATTTCGATGAATTGTGAATATCATTTCAATCTCTAAATTTATGGATTAATATAAAAAAACTTATACTAAATATATATTTTATTTATATCATTGTAACATTTATGGGGATTATTTAACAATGATCAATTTAATAGGATCAAAAATATCAAATGATAACATAAAAAAAATGAAGAAGTTATTACCCAAAATGAAATTATAAAAAAGAATTTGTAATAAATGGTTCATAAAGGGTCATAAGTAATTAATAAATGGAACATATATCTAATTAAGTTTATTTAATATATATAAAATCATCAATTATTTAATATATTGAATGTTTAATTGTGTATGATGGAATTTGAATATTGTGGTAAGAGAATTTTGTGCCATGTTTCCTTCTTAGGGACATAAGTTATGTTATACACATATCCTATTCAATGTGGTTTATATATTACCCATTATAAATGTTATATTATTAATATAGTGATTTTTTTATTATAATCCAAGATTAATTTAATGTTATTATTTATTTTTATATATGAATCTAATGATACATAAAGTGTTTAAGGTTTGACGGTATAATCCCATTCTTTATTTGGATTGCTTATGATTCTGATTTCAATGATGAAATAATATGATATATTTATCATGGAAATCATGAATTTAGTTTTACTATTTTTGTTTCAAGAAAATAAATACTTTCCTTTCATTTTCCTCTCTTCTTTTAATCATGATTGAAAAAATAATTTTTTTAATAAATATTGTCTTTAATTCAGTTTTTGGTCAAAAACACCTTTCCTTCCAAGTCACTGTTTTCCAAAAACATTTTAAAAACGGATCAAACATTAGAAAACAAATTTATAAGATAAATATTATCCAATTTGGGAAATTTTTAATTTTTTTCAAAATGTAATCCTCATGATATTTTATAATTAATTTTTATTTTTATTTTATGAAAAATTTGAAAGAAATCATTTTTTTAATGTGTAAAACATGAAATAAATTTTCCACAATCGTGGAAATTATTTTATTTCAAGTATACCATATATATAATAAAGTCTATTATAAATAAAAATTTATTCCAAAATATTTTATGAATTTTGGAAATTAAAAAATGTGATTTTTATTGAAAGTTCATTTTCCTCAAGAAATGATCCATGCGATTTTTCTTTCAAAATCATTTTCCATAAAAGATGATATTAATTTATGTTATATAATTTTTACTTTGGATTTGATCCAATTATACCATATTTATTATTTATTTATATTTTTTATTCATTTTATGAAAACAGATCTACGAATATCATTTATTTTCCATAGGTTATTCCATGAAGAAATATTCTATTAAACCCACTTCATTTAGTGTGATTCGATACGATGAATTATTTAAAAAACCAAGTTCTTGTTATGGGTTCTGATATAATCAATTGTTTTAAGGTCCCATTTAACATGTATATATGATTTTCATTATGTGATGTGTGTGAACTATGTCTCCCTCAAATGTATTCGATAAAAATTGATATCTCATGATATAAACACGATTGGAATGTGGAGTGAACCCATTTTAGTAATGGAATCTTTCCACAATGTTATTCTGAATAATGAACCATGACTACAACAATTATTTGAGGGAGTAATCACATTAAAGTGTGATACCATTAGAAATTATCCTTTTCTAGTGTGAAAATGATTTTTTATGCTTATGTTCATTCTACAATACCATGTCTAATGTAATTTTTTGGCTCTCATGGATGATGTTGTTTTATTTCCTTATTATTCATGTCTTACAAGAAAACAATATTTACCCCATGACTCCTGACTTTGATCGATGGTAATCATGGTATATTTTTCAAGTTCTATTCCCATGTTATCATACAGTTATGATTATGTTATTTATATTTATTTACATTTTTTACCCTTAATATAAATCATATTTGAACCTTTCTTATGATTTCTCTAGGTTGATATGATAGTTATTACATGTGATATGTATTTTAAGGGTACTAGTTATGAGTAACTATGTGGTAGATGATTTAAAAATCTAATGAAAATATTGTTTATGTTTCTGTTTTTCCAATGGAACTATATCTTTACGATTCTCAGATATGGGTTTATGAATTGTAAATAATACTAATCTAAAAAATGAAATATCTATGTATGAAAATCATTGTTCTCTACAGTTGGTATCAGATGATATGTGTTTTTACCTTCGTATACTAGGATAATAAAAACCCAGCATGGTCCCTTGGGATATGTATGAGAAAATGTCTAAATATAATTATAAATATATTAAATTATCCATCTATATAAGTGAAGGACATAGTTAGTGGTTTTCTAACAATACATCCTGCTCTGGATACTAAATAAAGATGATGTTTTAGTACAAATTTACATAGGGTTAATAACTCTGAAAAATTAATTTTAGGATTTAGTCGATCATTACCTAGAACATTACAGTGACTGTTACTATGTACATAGGTTAAATATCATGTGGTATTTTCCTTGAAAATTCAGTAACTCTTAGAATCATTGAGAATGATTAGAATAATTACCATTAATTACCTAGGTTAAGCTTATTAATTCATAGAATGAAACAAAAGTGTCATGATTTAGACATCATATAAGTGATGTTACAAGATTATGTGGTTTCTCTATATGATTATTTCTGGTCAAAAAATGATTTTAGGTTTTAGTCATTCGGTGGGACCTGAAGGAACCTTATTAACACTGGGTGTGATAGAAATCCCTACCATTTAATTATTAATTAAGAAAATGTGTTGGGAAATGAAATGTAAAATCTCATTTCAATGATCATACATATTTTTCAAGATATGTATCATGAAGAACTTATAAACAAGTAATGATGGGAAAAATGTTCTATTTATTCATTTATGAAGAAACATACACCTAATTTTAGTGGTCCTACAAATCCACTAGTTTCTCAATAATTGATTTATACTATAAAATGTTATTTTCCGTTCTCCAGTTTTTAGGGCATTAAAATTTCATTTTAGGTGTCTATCATTTGGAAGAGGACCAGATTAATGGTTTAATCATATAAATAATACAAGAGAAAATTTTGAAATAGACTCCATAATATGGGAATAATTTAGGAAATTATATTATAATAAGTACTTTCCTCATATTATTTTCATGAAAATGTATAGGGGATTCCTTGATACAAATAATAAGGATATGAATCCATTGGTACCTATGAGGAAAATATTACATGACTTGTGTGGTACACTTATGGTACTATCATCTATCCTGATTATAAGGTTGATTGATTCATTAGTGGATTAAAACCATGTATTTGAAGGGAATTGGCCATAATGTACTTTTGTAGATATTGGGGAATTGTTCTTTGTGATATAATGTTAGTAATTGATATTATGTTTTCCCAACAATTACATTTGTTGATAATAAAAGAAATAAGGAATTAAATGGAAACTATAAAACCATGTAGAATGAAGATTATATTTCTATTTTTCTCAATATGTGGAAGGAAACAAGGTAGGAATTTTTTTAATGGGACTGATTTTATGCTTGGGAAGTAAGGTAATTGATAAATTTATTGTAAAAGTGATGTGAAGAATATACATAATGATTCCAATAGAGTAAAAAATCCATATAATGTACAACCCACACTCTAGTGTTTCATGTTAATGGAGTTTTATAACTATTCCAACTAGTTACCAAATACATATGTTAATGAAGATGATCGACATTAGTAATCTATTAAGACAAGGGTAAATGAAAAATATCATGCGATCAATATTTCAGATGAGAGGTAAAATAACAATGTGGTGAAAGGTACAATTACCATCCAATATAGAATAATTCATATTTTATTTTACTATGGATATACCTATTTTTTCATATATAATGAATTTAATATAGGTTTAATGATTCCATCAAAATGATCATATCTATATATTTTTTAGGCATCAGTTTATGTATTTCTATAAGAGTTTAGTAGTCTTCCATTGAAACATGATATTATGTTCCTAATAGATTTCATACTGGGTGTCACACCCATGTCAAAGTATTCCTATATAATGACCCTGATCGAGTTGCAGTAATTAACTAAGAAATCCTAGGGAACCATAATAATGGATTAATTTAGCCAAGTGTGTCACCATGTGTTGTACCTGTTCTTTTTATTAAAAATTAATATGGATCAAATTCAATCTTTTTATTATTAAGAGATGAACAAGATCACTATGAAGAAAATTTATCATATACCCTGTAATGATGACTCTCTAATCCAATTAATAGAGTTCAATACATTTCCATGGTTTCCATTCATTTTGGATATCATCAGTTAAGGGTCACGAAAGTAGAATTGCCCAATAAATTATTTCGTATAAGGTATGTACTAAATGAAATCATAGTGAATCCGTTTGGTCTTACAAAATTCCAATATATCATCATGTATTTAATGAATAGAGTATTTATTGATTAACTTGGTCATATTTTGGTGTTATTTATAGATTATATTCACATATATTTGAAGAGAATGTAATTTCATGAAGACCACTAGAGAATTATAGTAAATAACTTGAGGAAAGTGGAAATGTATGAAAAATTTTCAATGTGTGAATTTTTGTTTAAAAGGATTCTTTTTGGGGTCATATTATCCAAATAGAGTGTATATTAGTAGATCCATCAAAAATAGAGGCTATAGTTTATTGGGCCAAACCAACCATGGTGAAAAATATGCATATTTTTTATAGTTTATTTTGATTTTATGGATAGTTTGATTATAATTTCTCATGAATATCTAATCCACTCACTATGTTAACACAGAAGGGAGGCAAGTTCCCCTAGATAGATTAATGTGAGAATAATTTCTAGGAATTAAATTGAATATATGTTAGTGAACCTGTGTATACATTACCCTATAATGGATAATGGTTTGTAATCTTTAGTGATACATCCAAGAAGATATTGGGATGTGTTAATAGGATTAATGGCATAGTTATTTCTTATTCCTCATAATAATTTTAGCTTAAAGATGAAAATTACACAGCTTATTTTCTAAAGTTAGCTACTATAATTTTTTCATTAAAGAGATAGAAGCATTATATTTTTGGAGAAAATTTATATATATATATATACACCGATCACAAAAGAATAAAGAATATATTCAAACAAAATGTGCTGACTATGAACTGAAGAATATTCTTAGATTTGGGTAAATAATATGAATTACCAATACATTTCCACCCACAGAAATGAAAAAATGTGGTTGATTCATTTAGTCAAATGGGTTATCATATCTTATCAATGAGGAGGATCCATAAATATATAGTACTTTTGGATTTGAAAATGTTGAATATAGAATCCTGATAGAAGGGGATAAACATTATTTTTCTCAATTTACTTTTCAACCATCTATATAAGTGATGACTAAAGGGTCCTTAAAGGAAGATACAAAACTAAAAAAGACGTTTATAAATGATCCTTTTATTAAACCTTGAACATAATATAATAATATATTCTAGGAATTGTGTATGTGTTCCATCCATTTATGATTTGAATATGGGGTTTCTAGTGGAATATCGTAGTTTATCATTGAATATCTTTCATGGACGTAGAAAGGTGTTTATTGATTTTAATGTTTATTTTGGGTAAGATTTATCGGAGAGAGAAATTATAGAGTTTGTATTACAATACTGATTATTTAAAAAATTTAATCTTGATAGATATTATTATACGGTTTTCTTACATATATTACCCAAACATTAATGGATATATAAAAAATCACCATGGGTTTTTTCCATTGGACTCCCTAAAACATCTATGTGGCATAATTCTATATGGGTTGCAGCCGATCACCTTATAATGTTATCACAATTTATTATAATTCGAGAATATTAGAATTTGGATCATGACTCTAGATTACTCATTCATGAATTGGTAAGGTTACATGATATACCATATTCATTTATATGTTTGATTAGTATCCATGATTTACCTCAATGTTTTGGGGAAGTCTTCAATATTCTATTGATACATTGATGAGAATCATAACATCATATCATCCATAGAAATATGGTCATCTTGGGATAACCATTCATATACTATACGATATGTTTAGATCTCATTCTATGGATTTGAAAGGTGGTTAGGATCAACCCCATCCTCTACTTTAGTTTTCATTCAACAGTAGGTTTTACCCAAGTATTCAAGAGGCTCTTTATGAAGGCCTCTATTTACTGATGTGTTGAGCTCCAATATTATGGAATGAAGTTGATGGTAGAATCAACTGGTACCTCAAATAAACTATGGAATGTATGCGAATCCTAGATCCATTCAAAACAATTAATGGCTGACAAATTTCAAAAGATTATTTATGATGGTAATCATCGTTGTGACCCCTAATTTGAAGTTGGTGAAGAGGCATTTCTATGAATTTCTCCATAGAAGACAATAACATGCTTTGGAAATATGGAAAAAATATTCCATATGTATATATGTAACATTAAAATTCAGGATCATATTAGTATGATATAATATCAATATTCACTTCCTCGTAACCTTTCGTATGTTCCTAATGTCTTCCATGTATCTCTCGTGAGGAAGTACATTATTAAACCTTCATGTGTATATAATTCAATGTTTATATAGAGAGATAAATATATTTCATTTGAGGAATAACCATCAAATAATAGAATAAAATAGATAGAGATATACGAAACAAGACCACCTACATATTCAACATTTTGTGGATAAACCACTAATTTGAGGAATCTACTTGGGAACCTGAAGATATAATGAGGAAAAAGTATCATAAACTATTTTTATTGAAGTGAGAAATTTTGATAGAGAAATATATTACAATGGGTGTAAAATGTAACACTTATAGATTTAATTAAATATTTATATTTTCAAATAAAATAAATTTATTTGATAACTTTTATTTTATGCAACACTGAGTTTTGATGAATTACAAAAAACTATAAATATTATTATTTAAATGAATCCATTATTACCTAGATGTTAATAATGGTGGAATTAATAGGAATAACCAAATTTTAAATATTATGAGTAAATGATTTATATCAAGAAAAAAAATTGATAATAATGAATTTAATTTTTATTATTGTCTTTATATGTTTCAAAAGTACTAATTTATCAAAAAACTATTTTTATTTCATTTTGTAAAAAAATTAATATTTCCAATTTTATTAAATTGACATTAAAAACTACTACACGTTTTTTGAATCAGAATTTCATGTTTTAATTAGGGTTATATTTTGGAATTTTTTATAAATATTTATCTTCATTGAATAGTTAAAAATAACAAATATTGAAAAAAATATCATTTAATTTTAATAAATTAAGTAAATAGAAAGTCCCATTATATTCTTAAGGTGATTAAATTTAACAGAATTATAATTTATTTATATTTAATCCGAATAATTACCTTTTAATTAACATTATTTTTTATTTTTTAAAATTTTATGATAGAGTTTAAAAATAGAAATTTTTATGAAAACTATTTTAAATTGAACAATATTTATCATTTTCAATTAGTAAATAAAAAGCATAATTATGAATGATTTGAGTTCAATTAAGATATTATATATCTATTATAAATAACATATATTCATAAAATGATTACTACTAGTCATAGATTTAATATAAAGTCATCATTTTCTTGAAAATCACTTCATGAAAACATGTTATTCATCTCGTCTGTGGGATGAATTTTAATTTAAATTATTCAAAAAATTTGAATTGAATTTGTAAAAATAGGTTACATAATTTTAATTAGAGTAATTTATATTATGTAATATAGTCGTCATAATTTATTTTTATAATTAATAGTGAAATGTTAAAAATATTTTACAGTGGCTAAAGAAATAATATATATATTATGGGTTAAATGAACATGATATGGGAGAAATTACTTAATAACTTGTGTGAAATATATTATATGTTAATTTATTGACCTTATATTGTCTATATCTTGAGAAAAATCTATTTTTGATCAATTTGTATGATGAACAACATAGATAAGCCTTTAATTTAGGAAAAATTACAATTGTGCCACCAACATAATTTATAAAAGACCATCCACTCTCCTCACCTATTTTCACTGATAAATCCATCTATATTATCCATTACTGATCCCAATATCTTCCTTAATTATTCCCCCCAGAATGACAGTCCCTTATCATAAAAAAAAATACATCCAATTAATCTTTTTGGTGATTAGCTAAAGTGGTTGTTTAAAGAAGAGGTATAGTGCTTAACTGTACATATTTATTTTATTTATTATTCCACATCATCCAAATATTTTTAAATTATGTTGATATAATTAAACTAGTAAATAGAAAATACTTAGATTTTATTATTTTAATTTCATAATCTAAATCAGTCTCATCTTTTATCAAATGATATCTGAAATCTTCATCCATGTGTGTGGTGGACTACCATCTCACGAACCAATGTTATTAGTTTCCCATTACCACCCTAAAGACATTATATATTGACATATTTAATATATATATATATACGATAATATTTTAATTATGAAAATATTATATCACTTATACATTTTTTCATTCCATTTTGTGTGGGATATGATAATAGTGTTCTTGTATACAATGGATTATCGCCTCTTGATGCGATGAGATTCATTTTTTCACTAAAAGATTTTGTGAAAGTTAATCAGGGTAAAATAAATTAATATATGTGATATATATGACATAAATGAATATGTAACATGAATATATTATTTAAATTCATTTTATTACATCGATCAAGAAAATTGAAACATTGTTCATGCGTATGTACAACCGACCATATCAGGTAGGAAGTATTCAATTTTATATCTCTAAATTTTTGGATTAATATAAATAAATATATAGTGACTATATATTATTATTATATGATTATTATAAATCTAGAGAATATAAAACAATTATCAATGTAAGGGGACTAAAAATACCAAATCATAATAGAAATGGAAAAGAGAGTAGTTACTACCCAAAATACATGATATTGTTAATAAATGGGTAATAAATGGTTCTATGTAATATATATATGAGATTAAATTCAGTATTAATGCTCTTAAATAGATATATAATAAAATTATATATATTATACACGAGGTTTTAATGTGTACAAATGATTCTAAGACTTAATGTATGGGATTTGGTCTCAATGTTTTTTCTCAGGAAAAAAAGTTTTGTTATGAACTTATCTTATGATATGAAGAGTATATAATACAATTTTTCGTGTTATATCACAAATATACTCATTTTATGATACTAATAATATCATTTAATATTATTCCTTAATAGGTACTATGATTTAAAATACACCACATAGGTAAAGGTTTAGTATAACAATCACATTTTTATGAGGACTTTCTATGATTTTTCTTTCGATAATAAAAGATTAAGATATATTTCTCAATAACGTCATTAAATATATTAAACTATGATTATTTTATGAAAAAATTATTTCAATTTTATTTTTTTATATTTATATTCCAAGGAAACCAAATAAATGTTTTTTATTAAAAATCACAATTATTTCCATCTCGTTGAATACCCATATTCATCCACATCTAAATTTTTTAAAAACTTCTTCATAAATATTGTAATATTTTGAAAAGGATTTATAAATGAATTTTTATCAATTATTCAATTATATACATTTTTTTATAATAGGAATATTCACATGTTTTCCAATACAATTCTTCTTATGTTTTTAATGAAAATATGAAATAAATATTCCTCTTAAATTGTACGAAATCTACTGCATTTCCCAACATCATGAAAATTATTTTCATTAATGAATACTTAATTTGTTTTCAATTTTTTTCAAGGAAAATTATTTCCCAATTATTTTATGTATTTTGAATTTTTAAATTATGATTTTCATTGAATAGATGTTTTTCGGAAGAAACTATCCATATGTTATTTTTAAAATGCATTTTCTATCTATGTTGGAATCCATTGATGTTACTTAATATTTATTAGTGAAATGATCAAATAATAAAACCATTATTATTTATCTAGAAGGTTTATTTTTATGATAGAAAGATGATTATGAAGACTTTTTCTTTTCCATGGGTTATGCAATGATTAACTAAATTATGATACCCATTATTTCTTTAGTTCTTATCAGATGAATGATTTATGAAACTCGTGTATTTTTAAGTGTTCGGATATAATGAATGTTTTATATTAATTTGGTGCATGTAGGTATGATTTTAATTAATATTATTGGTGGGAACCATATCACCCTATAATTAATTCAGAAAATATAGATATATCTTGAGGTAAATAAGAAATTAATTGAGAGTTATAACATTTTTGTGTGGGACATTTCCAATAACAAAAGTCTTAGGAATAATCATTGACAACTATGATGGTTTGGGGAGTTAACCCATTGCACACTGATATCCTTGTAAATGAGCCTTGTCTAATATAGATAATATTTTATGTTCTTATGTGTATGCATCAATTCAATATTTTTCTCTCATGGCACATTATTTCATTTCCTTAAGATTCATGTATTATTAAATTCCATTATTTATTCCATGAATCAAGATTTTGATCATTTGTAAATAAGTTATGGTTTTAATATGTTTTCATCATATTCTCATAACCTTATAAGAATTTTTTTAAGTGTTATCTTTTTTTACACATACTGAGCATCCGAGATCACCTTTTATTATGCTTATTTTTACCACATTTGGATTGTCGGTATTATGTGGGATATGACTAAAAATGGAGAATTTGTGAGACAATTAGTGGGAGATGATGAAGAAATCATACGAAAACGTTTTTCAATTCCAAATTCACTATACTTTTACTATCCTCATACATGTGTTTGTGTAATGTAATTAATAATCATCTAAAAAGTCATAGTATCTATGTGTGGTAAGCCTGTTTACTCTAAAATTTTGTACAAAATCCTAATTATATTTTAAATGAAAATACCACTTTATTTCTTGGTAGTGGGAGATCCTTACATAGCTCGTAGGCCCATGAATACGTGGTCCATGAACATGGCCTAAAGTCCTAATGCACCATCATGTCCACATTGTCATGCATGTATCACCAGGCATGCTTTATGCTTGTATCACCACAAAACTACATCATTACTATGTCACCACCATCCGAAATCATGTTTTTGACACAAATTACATTGTAAATCCCCCAAACAGGATTTCCATGATTTTAAAAATGGTATTTTAGATATTGGATTACAATTTGTACATCTGAAGTAACAGAAATACTACAAAATTTGTGCATGAGTTATGATCCACCGCCAATGGGGAGAGGGAAAATGTCCAAAATAATAATAGTGTAATTGGTTCACTCATCAATCTATCATAGTTCTCATGTTTCCCACCTATGACTATCATAGTATAAAAATTCCCTAATTGAACACAAACCCTTTTCTAGTCCTATTTATCTCATGAGATATCAATCATTACCCAATTCATTGGAGGGAAATATATTTCCCACATATAACATAATGAAAATCATAGATACTTGTACCATTAGATCATATGATATTCATCATATCGGAACACATGAAAAGGAATAGGTTTCTTAAAAATACCATTACATTATAACCCATGTAAAAGAAATAGGATGCATAATCATTTCACCATTTCATCACCCTATATGGAAATAGTTCAGATTCATAATAATTTTTTCATGGTATAACCCATGGATGAGAAACTCAGTTCACGCTTTTTATTCTTCATTAAAATAATAATTATAGTGAAATAATGTTAATGTAATACTTATATAATATCTATTATTATGCATAAGTAGCATAAAATATTTTCATTGAATTTATAAAATGATCTGACAGATCATTTAGTACATTATTAAGAAAAATTTCTATTTCACATTAAAAATTAATTAAAGAATAATAAAATTTCCCCGAATCCAATTAATTTAAAATAACCTTTTCAAATTATAAATGAATCATTTAATCATTTATTGGTTATTATTATGGAAAAAAATTTCCATGTTGTACTTGTTTGGGAAAAAAATTTTCATTTCACATTTTTGATTAAAAGCCTAATGTACCTCATTCCGAAATTGACAAGAATATTCCTTTGAAACCACTATTAGATAAAATCAAACATGGGTAAAAATATAATTAAAAAATAATTTGATAATTGTTAAAGACTTCAATAAATTTTCTTTATAAATAATTGATATATTTTAAAAGGGTGTTTGATTAAAGTGAAAAATAAACTCGATTTCATTTAAAAACATTCTTTTTTAATCATGACTACACAATGAGATGAAAATTATTGGAAAACATATATCATCACAAAATATCTATAGAATAAGAAAATTAATTTGTTTCCTGATTGGTATATAAAAATATCTCAACATTAGAATCATAATCTTAAATGTCATTGATAAACAATGATACTATTACAACAAAACATTATAACCTCAGTAGCTTTTATAACCTACGAAACATTAAAGAATATCATCAAATTAAAATTTAAATATCATAAGAATAAATAAATTATTGATATAACATTTAAAATGGGTTTTATATACACCCCATAAAAGTAGATAGTTTCATAACATTTTATATGTCCCAAAGTAGATAATTTGATATGAAATTCCTTTACCTTAAGTCTCAACGTCCTTCATAAAAGATCCAAAAAAAATTATAATAAATATATATTTATTATAAATCTATTATAGAACCTTAATTATATATATTATACCATATATGAATTATTTATGACATTTTTTAATTTTTTTATTAACTATCCTGCATTAAAATATCATATGTGGTTATTAATCTTTTGTTTTTCATGTTTGTTTTTATTTTATATTATCTATAATTATACGTTTTTAAGGGTTACATCATCTAAAAAATGTTGACCATGATATAAATATCACACACATATATATTTGTATTTATTATATATTTATTTAGAGTAATCCATGAATGTTAAAGCCTGAAAATTAAATAAATTTTTCATTGAGACGATAGGCTATACATACACATGAATGCTATTTCCATTTTATAAATAAATGAAAAATGAAATTTAAATGAAATATTACCCTTATATATTAATTTAATTCCATGTTTATCACATATTTTCATTAAACCTATCCTTATTACATTCCTTGTTAAGACTACATGAATAACGAATGACATCACATCATGAGGCGACAGACCACCGTACCCATGAGCAGATTTATAATACTCCCACAGATTGTAATGTAACAAGTTATATCTGAAATAATAATTATATATGTATAATTATGTAATAAATATCATATAAATATGTTGTATTCACCTAAACAACATCATTTCACGAGACGATAGTCCACAATACAGATAATAATTAGTTTCATTTTCAATATGATGGTAGAGGAGATGTTTAAAAGTTATTCCATCAACAAAATAAAATATAATTATATGTTAAATACTGGTGTTATTATATTTGAATTTATAGAACATTAATGAAGGAGGTAAGATAACAATTAAAAATAAGTAATTTAGTGAAGACAATTACACTCACTTATAACACCCACCATTGGATATCATATTAGGGCCATAGGGTTGGTCTCCTAGCATTAAAAGAATATCTAGAACAAGGATAATTGTTCAAGGTGGGTATTTTGGTGATTTTTTATTTACTTAAATAGAGTAATAGGTGTAAATAAGTGAGGGGTTTGGTGCCCTCTTATAACTGTGGAGGAGAGACATTTTTGTAAAAACCTAAAACTATTCAATAATGAGAAGTCACTCTAACCACATACACGAAAAAATTGATAAATAATGTAATTTAGGGTTTATGTGATTTATTTTCACCTTCACCACAGAAAAAATAGATTTTTTAAACATTTTTTTTCTTTAATGTATTTTTTCTGGCATTTTCCATTTCTATTTTCACTATAGTAACAGTACTTGTTATCTAGGTAATTTATCATTTAAGACTGAAAATAATTTTAGCCATATTAGATTATTTTTACCACTATTTATAAATATAAAATAAATTTTATTAAAAAAAATCCATTGTGCATGGAAATTTAATTTTAACATAAGCACGTGATTCCCGAAAAACAATGTTTTACCTGTTTTCATTATAACACTGTTTTTACTATTTGGGGGGTAAATATAAATATTATAAAAGGACCATTAGAATATGAATATAATATTATTGATACTATTAAACACATAACAATAAATTTAAATTGGTTATGATTGATATGAAATTTAATTTTTCTAATAAAATATTTTTTTAATGACATTAATTTGAATTTTTACACTATTAAATTAACTTGTCTTCAAAAAAATGTATAAGATTATGTAATTTGAATATATAAATCCAATAAAATCTATAATATTATATTTATATAAAAGATTCATGTAATATAATAATTAATTTTTTTATTTCTAGTTATATTCTTGTTATAATTTATTTTATTATTATATTAATTAAATAATTACTGTGTTGAATTTGCTTAGTAATTTTATGTCATTATATATTTACTAAAAAGAATTTTTTTTTTCATTATTAAATTAATTTCTCTTTTATAAAAATTAAAATTACTATTCATTTACATCTTACTTCTTTCCCTATGTATATAGATAATTGGAGTTTCAAAGCTAGAGGGTAAAATTTTTTCTTTTTCGTTAAAAAATTATTATATTTGAAAACATCATGAAAGTATATCCCAAAATTTCAAATAAATAGATAAACATATATTAGAGGAAGAAAAATGGTCATAAAATATGAATTTCACATGTCATTAGGGCATGTTCACTCTTATCTAATTAGTTTAACCTCTCGTAAACCCTTTTTTATCATGACCATGATAAAACAATATTAATGTTTTTAATATTAATTTGGTCCCAAAATTAAGTATAGGATATAGTATAATATTAATTATTTTTATTCAAAATATGAAACACATTTTTTCGAATTCCATTTAAAAAAGTGGAAAAATAAAATTTAACAGGCATATTCGACAAAATAGCTGGTTTTCACAGTGAAAATTCCCAAATGATAAAATATTTTTATATTAAAATTTAAATGTAAATTGAAAAAAATTAAATATAATGAAATAAATATAAAAGAAAATAAGAAAATATTTCATTTTAGTAAAATTGAAACAAAATATAACATTAATAATTCTATAAAATAATATCATGTTTTCAATAAAAACTAATATTTTTCACTAATAATTAAAAAATTAATAATTTTTAAGAAATTTAAATAAATATACCCTAATTTATATTTAACTTGTTTATTAAAAAAAATTAAGTTAGTTTTTTCAAATAAATATATATAATTTTCAAATAATAATTTCATTATTTGATAAAAAATCAGAAAAAACATTTTCTCTTTTGAAAATTGTTTTTTTCCAAAGCATTTAAAAATTGAACAAAATTAAGTATTTTTTATGAATATGATTTATTTTTAATGAAAAACTATTCACATTTTCTAAAATATTGTTATTTATAATTATTCCCCCACGTTTAATGAATAGGTATTAACAGTTGCATTTAAATAATAATAATAATATTTTTTCACGGTTAGCTATAACATGGTGTGGTGAGTAAAGTAAGATATCAAGTAAATTATATTTATTTGAAAACAATATTTCCAGAAATATACTATTGTGACACTCAATATATTCATGAATAATAGGATAAATTAAACTTTACAACCATGTTTTTACATATTCACCTAGGGGTAATAGAGGAAGAGGTTTTTTGTAGGTTTATGGCGCAGTAAAAGCACAACTATGGGAATTCCCAACAAATTTTTTTGATAATAAATAAATATCAATTTATTTTTTAAATTTATCTTATACATAATATAAAATTTAATTGAATCATAGGTCAAGGAAAATCAATATTCTTGAAATAGAGACATGATTATCACATAATTATTAGTAATTAATTAAATCTTTTAAAGAATTGCATTGTAATGAATTCATTATTCACTGGTGAATATGATAAAATCCCTACATATTAAATTCATTGTATCCTATGAATCAAATATATATTCCCTCTAGTGGTGATCTACTTGTGTAATATGAATCTCCTAGCATCATCATATAAATCTCCATGTGATATCCTAAAAGATCCTAAAATTTACAACGTTATTATTTAATCTCCACATGAAACACTTCTAATAATGATTCTTGTTGTATTTTATAGAATTGAGAGGGGTTTGGGAGGATGATAAATCCCTATCCTTTATATTTTTCTTTGAGAAGAGATTTATAGAGATTAATAGGATTCATTGGAGTCATTCTGAAAAACCAACACAATAAATCACATCTGGGTTAGAAATAATATAATTGTTTTTAAATAGTCTTAGTTATATGATGTAATAATTTCACGTAAATGTTAATTTTTTCCTTAATCACTATAGAACACCATGTATATAATAATAATAATTTTATTATTATTATTTATATGTTAAAAAAATATAGAATTAAGAAAATATTATTTCAGGAATAAAAATGTATAAAATTATTATTTAACATATATTATTTATTACTAGACTATTAAAATAGGCCTTCTATTTCTTATAAATATTTTTTGGGTGTAGAATAATTAGAAATTATATAATATCTAAATATTAGTTTATTATTCACTAATAAAAAAATATATATTGTATTTATTAAATAGAAAACAAATATGTATTCATTATTTTTTTAATAAAATATTTTCTCAGAAAATAGTGATATAATATATGAGATTATGAAAAAAATATTAATTATTATTTTACCTATTAGGACAATATTTATTCAATTAAAAAATAATAAAAACATCAAATAATAAACTAAGGTTCCAGATTAACTTAGTGTTTGGCCCTCTAGGCCTCTTTTTATACGGCATTAACATGAGCTGCCTAAAGTCCAAGAATAATATATAGAACCAAACATAAGAACCCATTGAAAAATATATTAACATCATAGTGAAATATTAACTCATATGAAAACATAATATGTCATATAATCCATTTATCATGATATTCCCAAATCAAGCTGGATGCATGCTGGGTTCATCTACCAATGTGCTCATTGTCTATATCAATGACATTCCAAAAATAAACATGAATGTGTTAAAACATGGGAATGGATTTATTTAGACAATTAAATTACCATAAAGGGACCTTTTATATCATATTTAATTAAATTAAATATGGGAAGAATCCTTTCTTGCATTATTAAATAATCCCACATTACTATTAAAACTCTCAATTTTTCGAATTCATATTTAATGTGTGACATCGTAGCCTTTATCTATACATCAACGTACCAGAACAATACCCACTAATAGTAATATAAATTTCTACATATCAATACCCATTTTTATAGATAGAAATATATAATAACACATATAAATTTCAATTACTTACAGGATTTTTGTGTTGTCAAAAACACTTTCATGGAAAATTACCAAGGCTGAACACCATGAGATATCTACCAAAATTTTCCATGAGTATCCTCCCCTGATATCCTATCTATTTTGTTTCCAATAAAATTATATAATATACAATAAAACATATATAATATACTATTTTCATGTAACTTAAATGTTTTAATCGTAGTGGTGAACTACCATAAACTTTCAATGCAGTTGTTACAATTAAGACATTATCACATACAATGTCGCAAAGAAGAAAAATCAAGATGTCATAATAATATTAAAAATATGATAAAATTAACAAATTGAACCATAAAGTACATTTAATTTTCTTTTTGGGAACCAATTATAGTAGACTCCTAGTAACACAAGATCCGGTTTTTAACAACCTTCCTTCCACTATCTATCACATGATACAATTTCTTCTACTAAGATATTGATATATTCAAAGGTCTACCATTTTTTCATTATGGGAAAATATTATCACTTATAATTGAACCCTATAAGAAACATTCTCAACAAGTTACACTTCTGTGGTATATTCTTTATCTATTCGCATGACATTGGCTTCATTGGGTGATCAACTGTTATAGTATTATTACTATATAGTGTGACTGGTTTCTTACTACCAGGAACTAAATTAATCACATAGTGATTGTTTTATATCTAAATAAATGTTTTTATTATATTAACCTATAAAATAATAATATCCTATATAATTAGTAAAAAATAGATACTTTTAACACGTCTATCACACAACTATTTAGTAGGTATTGAATCTCTTCCATGGACACGACCTTAGATTTGTATGATATTTTTAGAAGCTAAAATCAATATATACAAGGATGAATAGCTCCGCATCTACTCCAAACACTAGGAACATATCCTTATTTTTTCTTAGATACATTGAGATAACCTTGATAATATACCAATGTTGTTCACCAATATCTGTTTGATTTATTACCAACCTACTCAAGGAATATGAAACATCAGACTGTTATATATCATTTCTAAAATGATTGATTATATCATAGAATCATACTTTATTTTACTCATTCTCTCAATATTCTCTTTAATTCAAGGACACATTTTTTAGAAATATGTATACCGTGTAACATTGGAACTAATACCCTCTTAAATTGTCCCATGCAAATATATTTTGTATCTAGTAAATATATGAAAATTGAATTGGTCCATGACACCTCTTGTGTCTATCAGGGAAAATCGTGATCCGGAGAGTGTAGGCTACTTAACATAAGTCATTTATGGAAAGAACTTTTATAATAAGATCCTAAATGACTATATTACTTGTGCATCATTTCTAATAACTAATAGGTCATCAACACATACTAATATTATAGTAACTACACACCCACTAACCCACTTGTAAACTTATGGCTCAATTTCTTTATTAATGAAACCAATTTTCATTACATCTTTATCAAAAAAATAATTCAATGACATGTATTATATCTTCAATACATTAATATATTTATAACACATGAAATACATTTTATCATTAAATGGAGTCACAAAACCATCTAGTTGTGTCATGTAAACATCCTTCAAAATTTCCCAATATGAAAATCTATTTTGACATATATATTCTTAATTTGATAGTATTGGGAATATATTATAGATTTATTATTTTTATGGATTTATTAATGGAAAATGTGTAAAACAATTCATTTTAAAAATTCCCTGATTCAGTTTAGAATTTTTATACATTATTCATGTTTTTTATATTTAAATTACATTCCTTGTCTAGTTTTCTCTTGAATACCCATTTACACCCAATATAATTTACATAAACTGGATAATTGATCAGAACCCAAACATGGTTATAATATATGTAATCTATCAAAAAATTAATGGATTCTTTCCACATTGTTTCTTAAGATATCCCTACTATATATTTTTAAGATATAGGATAAATATTTTATATTAATAATGATACACTATCATTGGAGACTAGAAAACCATGTCATTACGGTTCTCTAACCTATTTGTTGATTCAACACAATATTTGTGTTTTAATGATAACATATTTCATGATGTGTTGTATAATTGTTTCCCTATAATAAATCTTGGGTATATTGAGCATAAAATTTATCAAAGTAAATACTTATTCCTATATTATTCTTTAAGATGTTATATCTTTTTCCAAAGACCACCTATATTTTTATAATTAAACTCTTTTATGTGGGAAAATATAGATAATATTATCTCATTTCCTTTTAATACTATATAATGAAACATTTTATTCCCTAGGGTTTTTGTTTATTTCATCACAGGGCCTTCAAAAACCAATCGCAACCCAACAAATTAGATTTTGAAAAAAACTCATTTTATATATTATGTTATATGGAATTATATTTTTCTCCTACATGGATACTCTATTTATAATATTTTATAAAATATTTAATGTGTATCACTGAAGGATAGTGGGTGATTTTTAATACTCATAATTATCATGAACATTTCAGGGAAGGTATGTTCTTTGTTTCACAAAAACCATTTCACTATGGTGTATAATGTGTAGTGTGTTGGGGGGGTAATATCAAACTCCCATGTAATGTAGCCAAAAACATGGTAAATCTAGTAACCACATCAATAAAATCTTGTATTCATTATATTATTTACTACATTGAATCTCTACTCTATTCGTTGTTTTTTTAAATTTCACAATGTCTTGTGACATATACCCCATTAAGTAGGCATAAAAACATCTAATCATGTTACCAGTAAAAAATATGAAGTAATAATAACCACCTATATATTTTACATGTAATGGTAAACACGCATAAATATGTTCTAATACAAAAATCTTTGCGGCCCTTTCACCCAATCCATTAAATAGTGATTTAGTCACCATTCCTTGAAAACAAGGATAACTTCTTTCAGGTGATCATATAAAACAATTGTCTTAATAACCTTGAAGATTGGGATATATCAAATGTTTCTTGTCTACATGACCAAGATAGTGAATCCATGGATGGGTGTTATATTAGTAATGAAAACATTATTTGTTATCAATTTCCAATATTTTGTTTACATAATTTAATAAACCAATAAAGTGATATAATTGTATAAAATATAATAAATGTGGTCTTTGAAAAAGTTTCATTATATATTTTCAAACAAGAAAATAAATCTATCCATATCTAGGAAAGAAAAATAGATGATTGTATTCGTATCACTTTTTTACAAAATAACCGTTCCTTATGAAAATTATAGTAGGAAATGAATATTGTTAATATCTTATTGGAAATGTACTGAGTCGTATTCCATTAGATCCTTTAATATCATACTCTCTTATAGAATGATTCTAGAATATACTGGGATCTTATGTTTAGATATATATTTTATCACCAAATGATGTATCAAATATACAATGTGTTTATATTGGAATATTACAGTTGATAACAAACACACTTTTAACTTCCCCATTCTTTAAGGTGAAGTTCTTCATCTAGTGGCCTAGCTTTACACATGAATAACATACTACCCCCATTTCATTTACCAAACATTAAATTTTTTCCTTTATGGAATGCTGAAAATTTGGAGATTTGGACTTTGAGTGAGTCTTGGACACAATTTAATAATTTATCATTTTTTTATTCATCATCACAACTGTGGGGTTTTAATAGCCCTTTTACATATTAACAAGGTAAATGAGAGTAATATGATCTGAAAGAATTTTATAGTTAATAATTATTTTTAATTAAAAATATATTTTATATGATTTGGACAATTAATAGAGGGAGATATCTATCTATATATAATTAGGTAGTTTTATATCCATGATTTTGAGGAAATCTATGTATACAATCATGTTGACTACATGAGGTCTGGCTTGTGTTAAATATTCAACCTTTCATGTGGAAAATTTATTATAGATCTACTGTACATCTTATCTTACCTTCTTCTGATAGAGATCATGACTTAGAGACATTATACTATACAAATCAATACCCTAATGTTTCTATAAGAAGCACATTGTAAATGGAAAATAATGTAAAACATTTTACATCTATGGAATAATCCAAATGTAGATCAAATAATGGTAATAATTCCCCACCTTCTTATTGGACATGAATTTTGAGAATGGTATTCTGTAACACATATGATATTCTTTTACGGTGTAATATAATTATTATTTTCCATTTCCATTTTTGGATATATTTTCCAGTGAGAATTTTATCCTTCCCCATTATAGATCATACTGATATGATTGATGTCACGTGTATTGTTATTTATAATATTAAAAAGAGCATAATTTTACTACTTTATCTGATTAAATTAGATAATAAATAAATAATTTATTAATCTATAACATTTATCAACACATAATGTCCCCAAAATTAGTAATAAAATATCATTTTTATGGATATTTTAGAGTTATGTATCCATATTCCCCTCTACATAACCTAGAAGGATTCCAATAAATATTTTAAGGTATTTTGGTAGGCATAACATCCCAACTATAATAACTCCATGTTCCTTGAACTATTGAGGGGACTCTCTAATACTCAAATAATGAATTTGGATTTCCTTATCAGTTTTCATATTAGTTTCTCTATGTATCATGATGGTAATAACCCCTTAATTCTTACAAATTTACATTGAACCAAAACTCCAGAAAAAAATTCTCTGATAATTTAAAGCCCCAAAAAAATGAATGGCTTCCACATTGAACTATGTTTTGATTCCTACCCAAGTACTAGAAGGGTATAATGATATAAAATATTTACTTGAGGGATTTAAAATTTTCTATGATTTATGGAATTTTATCTTATTTGCATGCTTGTTAAAATTAATGGGATTTACTTATGTTATTAATTATGTCATAGATAATGTTTAAACCTAACTAATTTTATCTAGTTTCAATATTTCCTGATTGTTAATTAATTATTCCATTAGATCATGAAAAAAAGTCTATAATGATATTACACATGAAAAATGAATGAAATAAAATAATGAGAGTGGTATGATCATGATCTACTCTCCAATGGCTAGTTTATTTAGAAGACGAGAAACTAACAATTGACCTAAGGAAAACACATTGAACCATGTATTAGTTCATGGGTCACATTTACACATATCCTACCATGCATATCTATGATTAGTTTCACATAAGACCCAATATTTGACCCCCTTTACTTACATAGGATCCATAGATATTTCCTAAACTTTTACTAATATATAAGCGAAGGGAACAGAAGGATTAGTTTAAAGGGTTTACATAAAAAACATTGGGCATGGATTACATTAAAAAAAGAGAGGATGGAAGAAATGCAACCCCTAAATATTAATTTAAAAAAAATTATATTTTATAGGTAAACCAATATCATTCAGAGGTCTGGTCTATACTTGTCACGACCCGCCTTCACCAAAAGGAGGGAAGGGTCAGAAGATTGCCAGGCCCTTCCTTCTTTGAGTTGAAGGAGAGATAATGACCCCCGAAACCCGCCTTCAATAGGTCCCGGAGTGGTGACTAGCACCAAGGGTATAGGAAGTTCTCGCAAATGGAAGGCATTACCCTTTTTATTTTATAGGATCGAAAGATAAGGAGGAGAAAACCCAACAACACCAAGATAGAAAGAAAAGTAAAGCCAAAAGTAAACCATTCCCACATGCATGTTAAAGCAGTTTACAACAAGGTACAAGTACAAAAGAAAAAGAAGCTCTCAAGTATAATACCAAAAGAAAGCAGAGGTACGACAACAGCGACAACTCCAACTGTCCGACTAATAGGGTCCCGCGCAGCCCTGGTAGTCCTCCTAGAAACCTGAAAGTAAACGTAGGGTGAGCATACAAGTACACTCAGTAGGGAAAACCAAGACTCTCGTGCACAAGTGGGGGAACGTACTAAAGTCCCGTGAGAAAGAGTAAACCAAACACCTAACAAGGCAACTATCCATCCCAAGCCTCACCAAGGTTCGCTCCCCAAATAACGCAAGTCAAGTAATATATATATAAGAGCACATCGATGTTTGGGTACCCCGCGCCACTTTCCCACTGGTTATTGAGACATCCTACGCATCAGACCAATCCCGCCATTCTCACCGCAGTCCCACTGCCACACCCGCCCGCACACACCTGGGCCACAACCACACGCAGTCCCACTGCCAAATCCCGCCCGCACACACCTGGGCCTCAACTGTCACAAGTAACCATGCCTGCAAACACCTAGGCCAGAACAACCACCGCTACGCCCGAAGACACCTGGGCTAAAGGATCCACTGCCACGCCCGAAAAACACCTGGGCCTCATCCCGAAGACACTTGGGAAACCACCTGCCGCACACACCTGGCCAACCACCACAACACCCTGCCCGATGGTTCTTGGGCTAATAATGGACTTCAGGCCATCACAGCCTGCCCGAAGGTACTTGGGCTATCCGGGAAAGGGAGCAGAAAAGGAGTTAATAACCAGCCACTAAGGATAGTGTTGGGAAAAACACCCTTCCCCCATAAATGGGGGTGTTCGGCACTAAGTGCTCAACTTGGGTGGGGCGTGAATAAGAAACACAAAGCTACAAGTATAGATATAGGTAACAAACACTCACCCAAAACTTAGGTTTTCCTAGCCAACCTACAGGACACGACACCACAACGTCCGAGTCAAAATTCACGAGCCTTGCCCACAAACCATCTGTCCCATTCTTGTTTCACGTTCGGTCAATTGTTCAATTAATTTTATGCACTACTGGGCAACTACCATAAGCATAACCAAGGAAAACGTCAAGCATAGATCAACCAAAACACTCACACCCGGTTCTGCCAACAGAGGATCTCTCCCCAATTTGTGATAAAAACTCACAACCACTGAAACCATGCCAACAGGAGATCCCATCCCCCAAATTCACACAGTCACCGAGAGTATAAAAAGAACGGGGAATCCCATCCCCTCCCACATTTCCAGCAAACGGCCCGAAGGGAAAACAACCAACAACCACTACCAACACAAGTCAGGGATTTTCAGATTTAAACGACTTAACACACTCCATGATTTCAAAATTCCATGTGTTCTATCCGTTAGTTATCACAGAAGGGTTGATCCTGGTGCTTTCAATTATTCAGCTGGGTATACGTGATTAACCAATTTCACAGCAGGAGTTCACAATTTCAGCAACCCATTTAAAACATCACGAGGGGATTCAAGTGTACACACACGACCACCAACGGCCTCAATTTTCAGGAAAACATAGACCAGTACAACAAAAGGGATGATCACAAGATAAAGCATAAACAACGATCACAACCCCTTCCCCTTATTTCTTTAGAACTTCGTTTAGTATCTTCATTAGGGTTTGGTTCAACCAATTCCATAGGAACAAAAGTAACGCCCACCCCGCATGATACACAAAGGTGAGAGACGAGAGAAATTCCCTACTTGTTGATGGATGATCGACGTTTAGGCCGGGGGCGTGGAACTTTACGGATAACGACGCGGCGGTCCCAATGCACCAGAAGGGCCACGATCGAAGAAGGGGGAAAACCACGGCCTAACCCTTAATTATAAGGGCTGGGGACGGTTGAGATGAAAACACAAAACCACGGAAGACGAGGGAGTCGTGGGTTGACCACGTGGCTTGACTCATCATTAATGATGCTGGGTGGTTTTAACTGACCCATGAATTAATGAAGCATTTAATTAAGACCTTTGCGCGCGTTTCGGATTTCCAAGATATTTTTTTAGCAAGGGAGAATAGGGTTTAAAACCCTATTTGCGAAAAAGGAACATTACTGGAACAACTTGGCAGGGCCGGTCTCACCGATCGGTGTCACCGATCGGTCTCACCGATCGGTCCCACCGATCGGTCTCACCGATTGGTCCCACCGATCGGTCTCACCGATCGGTCCCACCGATCGGTCTCGCCGATCGGTCTCACCGATCGGTCTCGCCGATCGGTCCCACCGATCGGTCTCGCCGATCGGTCTCACCGATCGGTCTCGCCGATCGGTCTCACCGATCGGTACCCCGCAAGGAAACCGGATTTTTGGCAAAGGAAGGGACCAAGGGGGGTCTGGGTCTTCACATCAGATACCTCTTAAACGATTCTCGTCCCCGAGAATCAAAACAAACTAGAAGGAAAGAGAGGATCCGAACAACCATCTTCGAAGATACCTCTTAGGAGTGGACCCCCGCTAATTGAAAATACACCCTGTCAAGAACCAAGCATCATATCACGCCAAACCGCCCGGTCATGTGGGTTTGGGGAGTCCCCCTCCCCCATGTCAAGATATTATCCGCTTTGGGCGGCACTGACTCGCCCGCACGGGTTTAATCGCATCCACCTTAATGCGTCCTGATTAGGGGTCGGGCTCCCCCTTCCCTTCAGCCGGGGCTTCCCACACATAACAGAGGAAAGGAACCTAGCACATTTCATAGCCAAAAAGGTCAAACGTTCTGTCACAACAGGCACCAAAGGTTTAAAGCTCAGGACAACTCGGGGTATTGGGCACGTATCTGTGCTTCCCTCTCCCACGTACTCTCTTCGAGGCCGCCATGTCTCCACAACACACGAACCAGGCCGACGGTTCGTCCACGGAGCACTTTCTCCTTGCGATCCTCGATTCTGACTGGCCGTTCCTCGAAGGTCGCGTCTCCTCCTACGTCTAGCTCTCCCCAATTGATGACATGAGAGTCATCATGTAAGTACTGACGAAGCTGGGAGACATGGAAGACGTCATGGACCCTCTCCAACTGAGGTGGTAGGGCCAGCTGATATGCCACCTCGCCAACTCGCCTCAGCACCTCGAAAGGTCCGATGAACCTAGGGGAGAGCTTACTCCCCTTTCCGAACCTCCGCTGCCCCCGTCGAGGGGAAACCTTCAAAAACACATGATCTCCCACCTCGAACCTCAGGGGCCTCCTCCGACGATCAGCATAAGATTTCTGCCGATTCTGAGCTGCTTTCATCCTCTCCCGCACTAGCTGGACTTTCTCCGTGGTGCTCTGCACTACTTCTGGTCCAAGAGTACCAGTCTCACCAACCTCTGCCCAGCATAAGGGTGAACGACATGGTCTTCCATACAAGGCCTCAAAAGGAGCCATGCCGATAGTAGAGTGAAAACTGTTGTTGTAGGCAAACTCTATTAAAGGCAAGTGTCGTACCCATGATCCTCCGAAATCCAGAACACATGCTCGCAGCATGTCTTCCAAAGTCTGGATAGTCCGCTCTGTCTGCCCATCAGTCTGAGGGTGAAAAGCAGTGCTAAGGCGTAGTTGGGTGCCAAAAGCATGCTGTAACCCCTTCCAGACTCGTGAGGTGAATCGAGTGTCCCGATCCGAGACGATCGTTTTCGGAACTCCATGCAAACGCACCACCTCATCCACGTACCTCTGTGCTAAGGTACTCACGGGTCCCGACTCCTTGATAGCCAAGAAGTGAGCAGATTTTGTCAATCGATCCACCACTACCCAGATAGCATCATGCCCGCCCTGTGCTCTGGGTAGTCCCGTGACGAAGTCCATTGAGACGCCGTCCCACTTCCACTCGGGAACATCTAGAGGATGCAACAGACCACCAGGAACACGGTGTTCAGCCTTCACCTGCTGACACACCAGGCATTTAGCCACGAACTCTGCCACTGCCCGTTTCACCCCGGGCCACCAAAACTGTCCCCTCAGGCCTTGGTACATTTTCGAAACACCCGGATGTACCGCCAAGGCTGAGCTATGGAACTCATGAAGGACTTCATCACGCATCACCTCTGGAACAAACAACCTCCGATGAAAGAGCATCCGATGTCGGCTGTCCTCCGACCATCCTTCCGGGGCGTTCCCCTGATCGACACGATCCCGCAACACTTCTACCTCAGGATCTCCCCACTGAGACTCTTCCACTTGCTGCAACAAGGAGGACTGTACCGTCATCTGAAACAAACAACCTCTAGTACCTTCCACCCTTGCATCCAAGTGCAAGGCAGCCAACTCCCCCATTGCCTTCCAAGCATCAGCAGATTCCCGAACCACCTCCTGATGCGGCTTCCTGCTCAGGGCATCAGCCACAACGTTTCCCTTACCTTCAGTGTATGAGATCTCAAAGTCGTAGTCCTGGAGAAACTCGACCCACCTCCGCTGTCGCAAGTTCAAGTCACGCTGGGAGAAGATATAGCGCAAGCTCTTGTGGTCGGTGAAGACCACAAAGCGCTCCCCAAAGAGGTAATGTCGCCACAGCTTTAATGCGAACACCACCGCTGCAAGCTCCAGGTCATGGGTGGCATAGTTCCGCTCATGGGGGCGTAGCTGCCTGGACCCGTAAGAGATCACCCCTTGTCGCTGCATCAATACGCACCCCAGGCCCTGTCCTGAAGCATCACAGAATACCTCATAGGCCATCCCTTCTTCTGGCAACCTCAACACTGGGGCACTAACCAGTCTTTCTTTTAGGTAGCTGAAGGACGACTCACATTGCTCGCTCCACATGAAAACTTGGTCCTTCTTGGTCAAAGCCGTCAAAGGGGCTGCTACCCGGGAGAAGTTGGGCACGAATCTCCGGTAGTAGCCTGCCAGTCCAAGGAAACTCCGAACTTCCGCCACATTCTTGGGTGCTGCCCAAGAAACAATTGCCTCAACCTTTGATGGGTCGACTGCTACTCCCTGCTCAGACACTACATGTCCAAGGAAGTGCACCTCTCGCGCCCAGAACTTGCACTTTGACAACTTCCCATAGAGCTGGTGCTGTCGTAGGACCTCCAAAACTGTCCTCAGGTGCTCTGCATGGTCCTCTTCTGACTTTGAATAGATCAGGATATCGTCGATGAACACCACCACAAACCGATCCAGGTACTCCCGAAAGATGGAGTTCATAAGCCCCATGAACACGGCCGGGGCGTTCGTAACACCAAAGGGAATGACCACGAACTCGAAGTGCCCATACCTGCACCTGAACGCCGTCTTCGGGACGTCACTATCCTTCACCCTCAGCTGGTGGTACCCGGATCGCAGGTCGATCTTCGAGAACCATCCTGCCCCCTTCAGCTGGTCGAAAAGATCATCTATCCTCGGAAGAGGGTAGCGGTTCTTGATTGTTACCTGATTCAGCCTCCTGTAATCTATGCATAACCTGAGGCCACCATCTGCCTTCTTCGCAAACAAGACTGGGGCACCCCACGGTGATGCACTTGGACGAACATAACCCCTCTTCATCAGATCGTCAATCTGTATCCGCAACTCCCGTAGCTCCGAAGGTGCCATCCGGTAAGGAGCCATCGAGATTGGTCGAGAGCCGGGCTGCAGGTCTATCCCGAACTCGATATCACGTCGAGGGGGTAGAGTCGTCACCTCCTCAGGAAAGACGTCCATAAATTCACGAACGATCTCTGGTACTTCCACCATTTCCGCATCTGTTGATTCTATCGTCAGTTCGGTCAACAAGGAGAGGAGAGGTTCCTCCCTCCTGTTTCCCTTCGGACAGCTCCGCTCGCCGGTGAAAGTAACACACTGGCCGTCCAAACCGGAGAACACCACCCTCCTTTGGAAACAGTCGATGATGGCGCACACAGAAAATAGCCAGTCGATGCCTAGGATGACATCGTACGGCCGAATCTGTAGCAGAAGGAGATCCTTAACCGACTGATGTGGCCCCAACATCAGTCTACATCCCCGACAAACGAACAGCAAGTCGGTCTGACCTCCAACTGGTGTGCTCAACACCAGGGGCACTGGAAGTCTCTCGGCATCTAGACCCAAGGTGCGGGCTAGACTGGGTGCAACAAAGGAGTGCGAAGCTCCGGTATCGAACAAAGCATAAGCAAGAGTGCTAAACACACTGATCGTACCTCGAACAACCTCTGGCCCTGCTGGAATTGTTGCTTCTGCGGCGTGTAACTGTCCACGCCCAGCTCCCCTACCCCTCGGCTGTCGGCCACCTCCCCGACCACGCCCTGGTCGAGGTCCCTGGGGAGCGCCCTGAGGTCGGCCTTCCCCTCCTATGTCTGTCTGCGGAGGAGCGGGAGCTCGCTGTCCCTGCTGCTGCTGGAAGGGTCTGGCTGGGAACTGCTGCTGTGGTGGATGCTGGGGATGACTGCCACCGCTGTACTGCACCCGATCGGGGCACTGACTCCGAAGATGTCTAGGGCTCCCGCAGATGAAGCACCGTGGTCCCGAGCCTGGAGGAAAAGAACGTGGGCCAGGGGATCGAAACTGAAACTGCTGCGGCCTGCTCCCTGCGGGTCGGAACCTGGAGGGTCCCGATGCTGGGGGCCTGGTGCTGACGGCCTTCCCCTTCGATGGTCCCAGCTGGATCCCTTCTCGTGACAGTCCGCCTAGAGTGTGCATCCTTTCCACCACTTCGGCCTTCTTCTGAACCTCTAAGTATGTCGGAAGGGTAAAGGGAGTAACAGCATACTGGAGGGAGGGTCGGAGCGCCTCCTCCAAACGTCTTGCCCGAGACTCCTCATCGGGAAAGAGGTCTGGAGCAAAACGCAGGAGGTCCTTGAACTTGATTCCAAGTTCCCTCACGGACATGCTCCCCTGCTGGAGGGAGAGTAGCTCCTGCCTCTTTTCCGCCTTCATTGTCGAGGAGAGAAACTCCGCCCGGAACTCCTTCTCGAATTCCGCCCAAGCAACCTCAGACTCTTTCCTACTCCCCAGGTGAAGCATCCACCACTGACGTGACGCTCCTCGCATCTGGCTAACAGCCAGAGGAACCCAGTACTCAGTCGGGGCCCGAATCAGGCCGAAGGCTATGACTAGCTCCTCCAGCCAGCCTTCCGTCTTCATGTCGGAGGTGCTGCCCTCATATTTCTCGAGGGCCTGTCGCTGAAAGGCTCGAAGAGTCTTCTGCCACCGGTCGTCCTCTTCCTCCCGATCAGCTCTCTGCTGATTGGCCAAGGTAGTCTCAGGAGTCTCGATCGCCTGTACCACACGTGGTCGCCTTCCAGGTGCCATAGCTGCAAGGTAAACAAGGAATGCCTAAGCCCAGTAGTGCAAAGAAAACCGTTCTCAAAACTTATTAAGATTTAATTTATTCTTAATTTCCCAAGACATCCCAGAAACACAAGAACACAAGTCATTTATGATGCATGTACCTTCCCTAGGGTCTCTACCCTGCAATCAGTGTGGCTTCACTTGGTCGTTCGGTAGGTCCAGAGTCCTTGCATCGGATCACGGGGGGCCCTAAAATCCCGTGTCCTAGCCGGTCCTCCCTGGCCTATTTCACGCACCAAGGTCACCCAACACTGTTGCCTTACCGTCCCATGAAATCCTTACTGTGCCTAACTCCAGACTCCGTCCTATCTCTCAACCTCGCCTCTGATACCATTCTGTCACGACCCGCCTTCACCAAAAGGAGGGAAGGGTCAGCAGATTGCCAGGCCCTTCCTTCTTTGAGTTGAAGGAGAGATAATGACCCCCGAAACCCGCCTTCAATAGGTCCCGGAGTGGCGACTAGCACCAAGGGTATAGGAAGTTCTCGCAAATGGAAGGCATTACCCTTTTTATTTTATAGGATCGAAAGATAAGGAGGAGAAAACCCAACAACACCAAGATAGAAAGAAAAGTAAAGCCAAAAGTAAACCATTCCCACATGCATGTTAAAACAGTTTACAACAAGGTACAAGTACAAAAGAAAAAGAAGCTCTCAAGTATAATACCAAAAGAAAGCAGAGGTACGACAACAGCGACAACTCCAACTGTCCGACTAATAGGGTCCCGCGCAGCCCTGGTAGTCCTCCTGGAAACCTGAAAGTAAACGTAGGGTGAGCATACAAGTACACTCAGTAGGGAAAACCAAGACTCTCGTGCACAAGTGGGGGAACGTACTAAAGTCCCGTGAGAAAGAGTAAACCAAACACCTAACAAGGCAACTATCCTTCCCAAGCCTCACCAAGGTTCGCTCCCCAAATAACGCAAGTCAAGTAATATATATATAAGAGCACATCGATGTTTGGGTACCCCGCGCCACTTTCCCACTGGTTATTGAGACATCCTACGCATCAGACCAATCCCGCCATTCTCACCGCAGTCCCACTGCCACACCCGCCCGCACACACCTGGGCCACAACCACACGCAGTCCCACTGCCAAATCCCGCCCGCACACACCTGGGCCTCAACTGTCACAAGTAACCATGCCTGCAAACACCTAGGCCAGAACAACCACCGCTACGCCCGAAGACACCTGGGCTAAAGGATCCACTGCCACGCCCGAAAAACACCTGGGCCTCATCCCGAAGACACTTGGGAAACCACCTGCCGCACACACCTGGCCAACCACCACAACACCCTGCCCGATGGTTCTTGGGCTAATAATGGACTTCAGGCCATCACAGCCTGCCCGAAGGTACTTGGGCTATCCGGGAAAGGGAGCAGAAAAGGAGTTAATAACCAGCCACTAAGGATAGTGTTGGGAAAAACACCCTTCCCCCATAAATGGGGGTGTTCGGCACTAAGTGCTCAACTTGGGTGGGGCGCGAATAAGAAACACAAAGCTACAAGTATAGATATAGGTAACAAACACTCACCCAAAACTTAGGTTTTCCTAGCCAACCTACAGGACACGACACCACAACGTCCGAGTCAAAATTCACGACCCTTGCCCACAAACCATCTGTCCAATTCTTGTTTCACGTTCGGTCAATTGTTCAATTAATTTTATGCACTACTGGGCAACTACCATAAGCATAACCAAGGAAAACGTCAAGCATAGATCAACCAAAACACTCACACCCGGTTCTGCCAACAGAGGATCTCTCCCCAATTTGTGATAAAAACTCACAACCACTGAAACCATGCCAACAGGAGATCCCATCCCCCAAATTCACACAGTCACCGAGAGTATAAAAAGAACGGGGAATCCCATCCCCTCCCACATTTCCAGCAAACGGCCCGAAGGGAAAACAACCAACAACCACTACCAACACAAGTCAGGGATTTTCAGATTTAAACGACTTAACACACTCCATGATTTCAAAATTCCATGTGTTCTATCCGTTAGTTATCACAGAAGGGTTGATCCTGGTGCTTTCAATTATTCAGCTGGGTATACGTGATTAACCAATTTCACAGCAGGAGTTCACAATTTCAGCAACCCATTTAAAACATCACGAGGGGATTCAAGTGTACACACACGACCACCAACGGCCTCAATTTTCAGGAAAACATAGACCAGTACAACAAAAGGGATGATCACAAGATAAAGCATAAACAACGATCACAACCCCTTCCCCTTCTTTCTTTAGAACTTCGTTTAGTATCTTCATTAGGGTTTGGTTCAACCAATTCCATAGGAACAAAAGTAACGCCCACCCCGCATGATACACAAAGGTGAGAGACGAGAGAAATTCCCTACTTGTTGATGGATGATCGACGTTTAGGCCGGGGGAGCGGAACTTTACGGATAACGACGCGGCGGTCCCAATGCACCAGAAGGGCCACGATCGAAGAAGGGGGAAAACCACGGCCTAACCCTTAATTATAAGGGCTGGGGACGATTGAGATGAAAACACAAAACCACGGAAGACGAGGGAGTCGTGGGTTGACCACGTGGCTTGACTCATCATTAATGATGCTGGGTGGTTTTAACTGACCCATGAATTAATGAAGCATTTAATTAAGACCTTTGCGCGCGTTTCGGATTTCCAAGATATTTTTTTAGCAAGGGAGAATAGGGTTTAAAACCCTATTTGTGAAAAAGGAACATTACTGGAACAACTTGGCAGGGCCGGTCTCACCGATCGGTCTCGCCGATCGGTCTCACCGATCGGTCCCACCGATCGGTCTCGCCGATCGGTCCCACCGATCGGTCTCGCCGATCGGTCCCACCGATCGGTCTCGCCGATCGGTCTCACCGATCGGTCTCACCGATCGGTCTCACCGATCGGTCTCCCCGATCGGTCTCACCGATCGGTCTCGCCGATCGGTCTCACCGATCGGTACCCCGCAAGGAAACCGGATTTTTGGCAAAGGAAGGGACCAAGGGGGGTCTGGGTCTTCACAATACTCCTAATCATCCCCATTATAATGCCTTGACCCCAGTTACCCAGAGTCGGTGCATTATTTTAAAACATTTACATGATTACAAGGAATCAAATCTCAAAGGACTGATCAGTTTAGCAGTCTTTGAAGATAGATTACATACACGAATTTTACATTACACATTATAACATACAAAACTACATAAATAATCCTTTATGAATTCCATTATTCCATTTGTTTAACCCGACATATCAACAAAAATACACTTCTTGGAATCATGAGAAAATATAACATAGAAAGGGGTGAGCTCAAACGGTTAGTAAGGGTAAGCAATACAACATAAAATTTCATAAAAAAAATAAACATTTAAGAAAATTTATAAAACTAAAACAATAGAATTTTCATCATAAACTTCATCATAATATGGAAAATATAAATCAAAATAACTCCATTTACTTACTCACATGTATATTCTAGTAGTCGAATAATCACATGAAATAACAATCTCAACTTTCATAACGATGGAATGCATAATGCCAGACTATCATAACCACATAGTCAAGGCCTTGTTCCAAGACTACCAATAAGATTTTTTCAAGGCCTTGTACCAAGACACTAGTTTGTCTCATGATACCTACCAATGCATAGAGGAGTTATAGCAGGCTCCAACCGTCACTTATTAAGTCCAATGCATTCCTCATATGAAAAGTTCTAAACATAACATAAACATTAATAATAAAACTAGTGTACGAAATGTCAATACATTACCCATAAACCATGAATGGTATAAAAATAACACATCCACAGTAAAAAATATCAAAAAACCTTCAACACAATATGGAAGATTTGTATCATGATAAATCAACTTCAAAACAAGTTTAAAATACATTAAATAATTTTGACATAGGTGAAAATGATTTGTAAAACTCTTTGAGTGAAATACCCCTTTTTCATGAAAACATTTAAAAGTTACAAAACTTAAGAAAGAAGTCATTTAATGAAATTTTTGAATCAATGTTTCCCATACCACTTTGAAACTTTTGAAAGGAATTAACATTTTAAAAACATTCATGTCCATATAAATAAATCCTTAAAAACCATTTTGAATACATGGACATTAATGAGAAATATTTAGAAGAATAAATATTTAAAACAATTAAAATAATGTTTTAGTAAAAAAAGTCCCTTAAAATAATCCCTTTGAAAAATAATTCATAAAACATGGACATGGATAATAAATATGTCCTAGTAGATACTTACGTAAAAACAACCTCGGATAATAAAGAGATTGTGAAATTAACCCTTACCAATTTGGTAACTTACGAAACGTACAACACATGAAAGAGGTATCATACAATGAATATGTAAATAAACATAAATTAAAGTGTATTACAAAAAGAATACAATTATGGGAAGGATAGACATGACGTAAAAGGTAATAGTGGCAATATGGCATGAATCTCACGGTAATAAGGAGTGAGATGAAAACCCCTTACCTTGCACTTTCCTTTAGTCGAGGGTACGTTTAACCTCTTATACGAAGATCTTAGTATGTTATTAAATTATACCAGAACCATTTTCTAATGTGATTATTTCTATAGTTATAACATAGTCCAATTCCCTTCAAGCATTTTCCAATGTGATTTTTTCCACAGTTATCACATATGGGAAAATACTTCTTTACCTTCTTCACTTTATCTATCCTTTTCTCTACCATCCTTTCCTTCTCTGGGTTCCCTTCAAAGCCATAGGACTCTGATAATTCTTTACTTATCTTATCAACACATGATACTATTTCTTCATATGAATATAATATGTGGGAGACTATTTCCATTCTAAATTCAGGCTTAAGACCTTGAAAATTATGATCTTTCTTACTCTTTGGTTCATACGTATTGCTGGAGATCTCATTCCTTCTACTGGGCGCAATATCTAAAAAAATTACAGACACTAGATTAGTTTATGAATAGAAATACCTAATCCCAAACTTGTAAAACACTAAACATAAATTAAATAGTTTATGGATATAATCAATAATCATAAAAATGTCTTCTTTGAGGAATTATATACTCATAAACCCTTCATAATGGTTTGTAATGAAAATGAGAATTATCCTAATCATATCACTTGGGAGTGTTGTAACCATAAGTGCAGCAAGGCCCGTTGTCGTGCACCAGTTCCCGTTCGATTCAAACTCAAAGCGGTGTTTTCGGGTTTTGCCCCTAGGTATATCTGTTCCAATGCCGCCTCTACCTGCTCGTATCCAGACTAGGATGTATTTTCTTGGAAAACTCACAAAATCTCTACAATACCAAAATTCTAGGAAGTTCTTATATACTAATCCTCAAATTTTATCTTATGGTAATGTTCTCTAATCAGAGTTTATCTAAATCTAGTTTCCATGGTTATTGATAAACTTGCTCTGATACCAACTGTAATGCCCTGAACCTATTTACCCAGAGTCGGTGCATTAATTTAATACATTGGCATGATTATAAGGAATCATGTCCTAAAGGACCGATCAGTTTAGCAGTTTTGGAAAATAGATTACAAAGATGAATGTTACATTACACTTTATAACATAAAAAACAACATAAATAATCCTTTATGAACGTCATTATTCCCTTGTCTTAACCCTGAATATCAAATTACAATAAACTTCGTGGAATCCTGGGAAAATAAAACATAGAAAGGGGTGAGATCAAACGCTTAGTAAGGGTAAGTAATACAATAGAAACTTTCATAAATAAGCATAAACATTTAAGGCAATGTATAAAACTAAAACGAAAGATTTTTCATCATAAACTTCATCATAATATGGAAAATATAAATCAAAATAATGACATTTACTTACTCACATGGATATTCTACTAGTTGAATAACCACATGCAATTACAGTAGCCTCTTTCATAACGATGGAATGCATAATGTCAGACTATCATAACCACATAGTCAAGGCCTTGTGCCAAGACTACAAATAAAATTTTGTCAAGACCTTGTGCAAAGACACTAGTTTGTCAAATGAGACCTACCGATGCATCGAGGATCTATAGAGGACTCCACCCGTCACTTATTATGTCCAACACATTCCTCAAATGAAAAGATCTAAACATAACATAAATATACTTATTAAAATTAGTATACGAAATGTCAATACTTTACCCATAAACTATGAATGGTATAAAAATAACACATCCACAGTCAAACATATCACAAAAACTTCAACACAATATGGAAGATTTGTATCAAGATAAATCAACATCAAAACAAGTTTAAAATCCATTAAATAATTTTGACATAGATGAAAATGATTTGTAAAACTCTTTGAGAGAAATACCATTTTTTCATGGAAACATTTAAAAGTCACAAAATTTAGAAAACAGGTCATTTAAAGGAATTTTCTAATCAATGTGTCGCATACCACTTTGAATATTTTGAAAGGAATTAACATTTTAAAAACACTCACGTCCATAAAAATAAATCCTTAAAACCCATTTGAAAGACATGGTCATTAATGAGAATGATTTAGAAGAATAAATATTTAAAACAATTGAAGTAATGTTTTAGTAAAAAAAATTCCCTTACAAGTATCCCTTTGTAAAATATTTCATAAAACATGGACATGGATAATAAAAATGTCCATGTAGATACTTACGTAAAAACAACCTCGGATAGTAATGAGATTGTGAAATTAACCCCTACATAATTGGTAACTTACGAAACATACAACCCATGAAAGAGGTATCATAGAATGAATATTTAAATACACATAAATTATAGTGTATTACATAAATAATACAATTATGGGTAGTAAATACACCACACAAAGGGTAATAGTGTCAATATGGCATGAATCTCACAAGAACAAGGATTGAGATTAAAACCCCTTACCTTGCACTTTCCATTAGTCGAGGATATGTTTAACCTCCTGTATGAAGACCATAGTATGTTATTAAATTATACCAGAACAATATTAATATTTATGACATCATACAATATTCATTTATCACTTTTTACTACCCATTTAATAATAATTTCCATTTTAAATTAACATTTCGGGTAATAATCGCTTTCTTTATCGTACATGTTTGAACTTGTTACTCTTGATTGTATCACTTAGATCATGATTTAAATACTTCCAGAATATAAAAAATTATTTATATATCATATATATTTAGAATATAATTATGTAAAATAGATATATATGTGAAATAGAAAACACCTTTTATTGAGACGGTAGTCTGTACGTACGCATAAACGTTGTTTCCATTTTCATAACGTATTGAACGGAACTAAGTGAATACAATATTTGTAATTATAGGTATATATATATATATCCATTATCGTTATTATTTTATATATTACAAAAATATTAGTAATATACATTTTTATAATCATCGATGAATGGTGAATGTGGAAATGAATCTCATCGCGTCGTTGAGACGGTAATCCGTATGTACGCCCGAGCGACAATATCATTTACTTAAAGGTGTGGAATTGGATGGTATATTAATTTTTCAAAGTCATTATTATGTTATTTTCATTATTTATATACATATTAATCATCATTATATCCATCCAAATAACAGAGTGTTGAATAACAAATTACACCACGACATGTAGACGGTAAGTCGTATGCACGCACGCATGGTGACATTATAATTAATAAGATGGATGGAATAATAATTATAGTGGTGAAATATTTATAATAACATCACAGTATATATAAGATACTGTAGTTATTATTTTATAATGGAAATAACATATAATGTAGTGGAAGAAGAAAGGAACTTGAAAGATGGTGGTGAAAACATTACCTCTTCTTCGAGATCTTCCTTTTGATTTGATCAAAAGGGCTCTATAGGGTGGCTTTCTGACTAAAAGAAGGCCTCTAGAATAAAGTTAGGATATTTTAGAGGGTATTTGGGTAGTGTTCGGCTGATCCAAAAGGCTTTGAAGGCGTGAATAATTGGCTATAATTGGTTTCCTTTTATGAGAGGGAGGAGGGGCTCTTTAGAAAAAACATAATGAATTATTTTATAATAAATTCATATTCAGTTTATAATGGATCCAAAGTGTATTATACAATGTATAAGGTGGTGATGAGTCTAAATCCTTTCAACCAATATATTTTAGGCAGGTTTTGGTGATTATATTAACCTTATCTTTTAGTTTTAACTCTTAGATAATTAGTTTGACACTTACCATGTCACTTTGTATTTTTATATTATATAGTTAATAAACATACTATATACATCCCAGCGACCCCCCAAGTGGTCCATTAATAATACACCTACCATTATATAAGTCCTTTGGCCGAACCATAGAATTATAGGAATAGACTATCAATTAATAATAAAATATTTGTTTTAAAAACTCATTTATTTCAATTTTGACACTATTCAATAATAGTTTTTTTCAAGTCTTAACACCTTTATTAATTTGAATAAAATTCATTTAATAAATCCCAACATGTAATATTCACATATTAAATTTGTGTATGTCATCAAAACTTTCAAATTATATTTATTTTAACATTTATAATAATAATTATTTGATTCATTCATTAATAAGGAAAATACTACATCATTATTGTGTCATTAATAAATTTAATTATTAAATGTATAAAAATAATAAATAAAATACCATTATGTATAAAATCATTTTAGATTTCTAATTAATATTTATAGTCGAAAATATAACATATATAACCCTATGTAAAAATTGTTTTGTTAAAAGATATATGCTTATGTAATTTTTGTATTTACATTAACTTAATTAATATAAAGTGTCATTATCACTTACAAGTGAATCCATGGGGTCCCCAAATCGACCCAAATATTTCCATGGTCATACAAGTATCAAAAAATATGGTTAGGACATGTTTTACGGTAATTCATAATGGCTATTTTGATTGGTCACGGTGTGTTAGAATCTCGAAGTTGCATACAATGCAAGCTATTGAATTATTCAAAGGGAAACATACTGTGGAGGATTGGGGTCTTACACCCATAAATTCAGTTAATTATTAATTTAATAAAATAAAATGTAAACGAAATAGTATTTATTTAATAAAAAATTTTCATGTAAATTAATTATATTCTTTAATTAATAAATTATTTTATTTTAACTCCCATCCAAACATTCTGGAGATTCACATCCTTAAAATATTTATTCAAATTTAATAAATTTATTTTAAAATCAGTATTTAAAAAATATATACCATGTAAGAAATATTTTTCGCTCCTATCCAAATTATCAAATATTTATAACGTTTATAATAAATTTTCTCATAAATAATGTTGCATAAATTTGATATCAGGTTATTTAATGTAATGTATGATCAGATAAATGACACATAAACACATGTGAATTACGTATATGGTTATGGTTTAATTTATTTAGAGTGATATAAATATTTTTACTAAAATATAAACAATAGTTCATAATATTAAAAAAATTTACAAAAAATTTAATATATATAAAAACAATTGCATGGTGTATACAAGTGAAATAAGTAAAAAAAAGAAAATATTTTTTTAGGTTTTAGTTAGTAAAATAAATAAATTAAAAATTAGGCATAATTAGGTAACATACATGATATGTATTATATTCCTAAATGTGTATGTTTCATCACCATCTATCTGTGGAACATGCATAGGGACTTATATTTTTGGCATGTCATGAACATTAATGGAGTACATGACATGTAAATTGGGAATGTAATTTTTGGTATATGAGCTATTGAGTTATGAATGATATTATCTATTAAAAATTACATCACAAATATTTGACTAATGAACTATATGTTGTGTATTCTTGAGCTACCCAATTATAATCCTTCAGAACTCCGGATGAGTTAATTGAATTTTATTAAAAAAGTAAATTTATATGTTATATTTTCATGAACTAAGATGAAGAATATAAGATAATATGATTATGAATAAATAATAAATAAATTGGAATTGTAAATTAATGGTAATTTCATAAATAAATCAATGATATTCAATTAATTATAATTTATTCTATGATCCATTAGATATCACTTTCCGGTTCTTGGTGTAGTAGATGTTATAGAAACCACATTCCTAACACATCTTGTGATCATAATAGATGAATAATCCATGATGTAAATTAATGTATAATATCATGAAAAATGGAATTGAATCAATGATTAACTCATATGAGAACACTGAAATCAAATGTATGATAATCACATACTAATTTATAACTAATATAAGAAGGTAAATATTTAATATGGGGTTAATTTTTTCATCATTGATGAATTTCAAAATGTGTATATGTTATAATATCCATGGATCATAAGAATCAAGTCTATATTCCCTCCATCAATGACCCACACATGTACTACATACACCTAAGCATATTCATAGGAATATCTGATTGCAATCATAGTAGAACAAAAAACTAGTGTCGTTTGACATTGATCAATATGTGAATTGTGTATAAGAAGGATTCAATTTTCTATACGTATAATCAATAGGGTTGTAGAAGGGGATCAACCCCTATTTTTGTGATCCTTCTTGGATAAAAAACATTATTGCTTGAGAGGTTTCACCAGTTATTGTGTACAAAAAACAATGTGGCTTGCATCATAGTTGATGAAAATATAATTTGTACCAAATTGTTCTAGTGTGTCATGACACGTCCCCTAGGTTCTGTTCAATGACATCACCCAAGACCACCTCCCAAAGGATAGGGGTTGGAGACTAGCACCGAAGGCATCTAACACCAGGTACGATTCATTTTTTTGAGTACCTGTATGCACGCACACACAACCATGTCCCAATGTTGGAATGGTAAACATGAATTCCACTAAATAACCACTGAGTAAAAGTACAATTTTTAGGCTAAATGGTCTCGAATAAAAACCCAAAAAAGTTGAACTAAAGAATGAAAGTACAAGGAAACCCTGATAGTTATCCTCTAAAACCATGAAAGTCATCTGATAAAAACCCCACATGTTGGTGAAGCCCATGCAAGGGTGAGTAACAAAATACTCAATAGGGAAACCATTCCAAAAAGGAAAGAAAATAAAGTAATTCACAAAGAAAACTGTGAATCAAGATAGATCACACCAGGTTTGATCTAGAGTATCAATGTAGGACCATCAGTCATATCATCAAACACCATGGGATATTGGAGAACTCCTCCTCAATGAGAATAGGGGGGCTTCTAGGACAGAAATATTCACTTTCCACTAACCTCGGAATGAGGTGGTTCTCATCTCTGATGACTACTGTGGGTATGTCGGGTCACACAAAGTCACTCCCCTTCGTGGGCATGCTAGGTCACACCGAAACACTTTCGAACATGTCCATACTGAGTTACTTATCCTATCGAGTACCATATTTCAATTAGGTCACACAAAGCCACATTCCATCGTGGTCCTTTGGGGTCACAAAAAGACGCTTCCCACTAAGCCATCATAGCTGATCCACATAGGGTCGCTTGTCAGCAGGCTTTTGGTTTTATACAACCATAGGGTTTCTGTACGTAGTGCACATGATTTTAATAAAACTAATCCTCAATCCATTCTTCATATTTCAACTTCCCATAAATCCTTAAAGATTATTCCCAAAGATCCTCAGCATTGTGAGGTTTCCATCTCCTCAAACAGCTCGTCAATCAGATTCATGGTTTGATAGATAATTGAGTTCTTCCGAAAAGGGACCGGTTGGGTCCGATTCCCCCGACCCGACCTGGGTCCCCCCCCCCAAACCAACACGGATCCGACCCAGAGTTTCTTTAGTATTATCTTCCCCAGCCTGGGTGCGGTCCAGTCCGGCCCGTGTGCTTCCCATTACCCCATAGGCAGACTAGCTCTTGCCTGTTCGGGACACAGCTAGAAGCTGCGTCCGCCCCCTGTGCCACTGGTCATATACGAGGCCACCTCATTTTTTGAAGTCAGTTGACCATGGAAAATCCATGTGCGATATGGAATGGTGTGGCATCTGCCCGCCGGAAGCCACCTGTATAGTGGTTGGTCGCTTTTGTCGCACGGTCGCTGTCCAAGCCGACCGTGGTGCTTCTTGCGGCACACCATTATGGTGTGCTAGCATGTTCTTCCATGGACCACTGGGTCTTCTATAGTGGTTCATTCTTTATACCGCATGATCTAAATCCTTCAAGGGATTCCATCTCCTCTATGATGGCCTCGAATAATCCTTTCCACCAATTAGATTATCTGGTAATGAAGAACGCACAAAACGCACAAGGCGGAGGGGATCATGCCTTGTTCATATAAGACAACACCCTATACATTAGAGGTTTAGAAACATCGGATATGTAATTGAAGTTCTATCACAATTAATAAAATAATCTTGGTGCAAAACCCCAAGAAAATTTCTCTCATTCATGAACGAGAGATCATTAGATCAACCTATTCATGGGATGATCCACGTTCGTCGTTTAGAATAATGAACTAGGAAACATAAAAACAAAAACAAAAACCTACCCCAAAGGTGTTAATAATTTAATTACTTTGTCTATGAGGATTATTGTTTCACTGGGGTTCGTTACATTCCAGTTATGTTCTTCAAGGTGTGTCAAATTCACTGGTGATTCGCTGGAATTCGCCATTCGTTGTTGGAGAGAATTCTCATCATAGGTTCTTCAGATGAATTTCACCAAAATATCCTCCTTTCTCCAAAACGTTAACCCATTAAAAGAAAACCCATCACAATGTCTCTATTATTCGATGTCGTCGTGTCGTTACACTGTTACATTTATGAAACATGGTATCTATTACGCTTCATTTTATGCGTTGTTGTGCCACACATTTACGATTCATTAATGATATTTATTTAATGTGAATCATCATCTTTTCGTCACTGCACTACATCACCTCCATTCCACCAAACAATGGTTAGAAAAAAAAATAAAATATCTATTTATGTTTTTTTTCAAATGTATTCAAATTAAATTTTTCAGTTGAACCTTGTCGGTCAATATTAGGTCAATTCTAGGGAAATCCTGAAATTTGGAGTTCAGTAGTGCCATATGATTTTTGATCCAAGTACCTGTATAAAAGATTGGAAAATCTCCTCGCATGTTTATTTTAATGAACTTAAAAAAGATCAAAATTCTATTCTCGGATCACCAGACCTCAAAATCAGGTTCTGTCAAAGTGTTTGGTCTTCAAATAATTCCAAATAATTTTAAAAAATTACACAAAATTTCAATAAAATTACACTACTCCCCCACTTTAATGATTCATGTCCTTATAAAATAAAACAAGTATAATAAAACAAATGAGGGTAATGAGCACCAATCGGGGTCTCCTTCTCCAAGTTTCCATTTTGGATATTCCCATGTGGCTACCGAATGCGCACCATATAAATCATCCATCCACAGTGGATCTGATCGTGTTGATCCTCTATCACCACCAGGAACTCTGCAATCATCGACCCATCATCAATTTCCATCTCACCCCAATCGTTAAATTGTGATGGATCATGAGCATACCTCTTATGCTGCGATATGTGGAAAACATCATTCACTTAGTGCATCTGTGGGGGGGGGGAGCTAGGCGGTACCCCTCGTCGCCAACTCTACTAAGGACATTAAAAGGTCTGATCAACCTCAGAGTTATCATTCCGCCTTGGATAAATCTCCCCAAATCCCATCGGGGTGAGAACCTAAGGAACACATGCTCTCCATCCTAAAACTCAAACGGTGTCCATCTTCTACCTGCATATACTTTTTTCCTACTCTTTAAAGTCCTCATCCCCTCCTGGATAATGTACACCTTCTTAGTGGTAGCCCATACCAACTCTAGACCCATGAATGTAGACTCCCCTGGGTCTGTCCAGCATAGAGGTGATCTGCATGGATGCTCATATAGGGCCTCAAATGGTTTTAGGCCAATGGTGGAGTGATAGATGTTATTGCATATAATCTCACCAGTGGCATTTAGTCCTCCCCAATATGACCAAAATCAAGGATTCAAGCATGAAGCATGTCCTCTAAGGTCTGTTTGGTCTACTCAATCAGACCATCTGTCTGAGGGTGAAAGGCAGTGCTCAAGAGTAGTTGAGTCTCGAATGCCTCCTACAATCCCTCCCACAACCAGAATGTAAAGCATGAAACATGGTCTGAGAAGATCGTTGGGAGAACCCCACAAAACCGCACTATCTCTTAAATGTAGAGGCGTCTCATTCCCTATACTAATCCCTGCTACTAGATTGGTAGGAACTAAGCCAACATGGTTAGTCGATCAATAATCATCTAGAGAGAATTGTGGCCCCTGAACGTTCATTTTAAAACCGTCACAATTTCCATCAAGATACAATCCCATTTCCACATTTGAACCTCAAGTGGTTTTGCCAAGACTACTGGAACCTGATGTTCTTCCTTCACTTATTGACAAGTGAGGCAACATGAAATGAACTATGCCACCACTTTCTTCATCCATGACCACCAGTACTAACGTTGAATGTCCTAGAACATCTTCACCGCACTAGGATTTACATCAAATGTGGGTGTATAGAACACCATCAACACCTCCTCACGTAATGTCATCGGTACTACAGTGTTCCCCATGAAAAGTATGACATCCTCCCCACTTATAGAAAATCCATCAGGTTCCTTTCATGAGGATAACTGAGCACATCGGGCCTCGCAGTCAACATCCACAAGCTATGCCTCCCTAATATGCTGTAATAGTGGGGAAGTGACAATCATTGACTGAATGTAAGTTGTTCCATCATCATCCACAAAGGATATCTGCATGGTGGATAACTTCTCTATAGCCTCACTCAACAGTTGTAAAATGGACCTCCTGCTGAGTGCGTCTTCCACCACGTTCCCCTTCCTAAGATTATAGACTATCTCAATGTTATTGTCGTAGCGGATTTACATCCATCACCACTATCTCGTATTAAGGTCTTTTAGTGAGAAGATATAATTGATAATAATGTTTCTAGTGTCGATGGTAAACCATTCATGTAACACCCTGAGATTTTATTAAACATATTCTTTTAATTTCATTAATGTCTTCTATTATACACCACACCAAGTTTAGCTTGTACTATACGCAACACCGTATTAGCTTGCAGTATACGCAACGCTATTCTTGGATCGTGTTACACAAAATTTCACGTTCGTTTTATAATAGTCATTCTATGCAACATTGAGCGTGTTTATATATATATATATATATATATATATTCAATTTATAAATAAAATATGGTTGGATTCTGTTATACGAAACAACGAAGGAATCTTGCACAACACGGAACCCTGACTTGGCTTGCATTACACGCAATCGCGACCTTCCTCGATAGCGTGTGTTGTACGTAATACCGGGTTTTACTAAACAACGATATATTATTATAATATTATTATGAAATAGCCGTTATGAATATTATTAACTAAATTTTTAATTTTATAAAATTACTACTCATCTTACACATTATCTAGAACATGGTATAAGAACAAAATAAATTTTTCGGGTAAAATAAGTATTTTTCAAAAAATGCACTTTTACCACCTTTTGATGGCGCACCCACTTTAAATCTAGTTTTTGACATGATTATAAGTTCAATTTGACAAAATAAAATTCTTATTTTGAATTAGGATATAAAAATTTACATTAGATAATTTTTTGATATTTTTCCGATAACTTTCATATTTTAATGAATAGTAAAAACACGCTATATTTTAATTAAAAACAACTTTTTTCATCGTAATATATTATGTGGTTAAATTATAATATTGAATGGTTTTAAAGTGTAAATATAATATATTTTTACCATTTAATATAATTTATGTCATTAGCACTGATTTTACCTTGAATTCGTAGGTTAAATCAATTCAATCTTTTGCAATGTATTAAAGAAAACCCCGTTTTCTTTCGACAACGGGATTAATTTTAATTTAATTTATGAATCTTTTTTTTATTGAATTTAGAAAAATGGATTCCATATTTGGAATCAGTGGATCCAAATTATGTTAATAAGCTACTTTTTGTTTTTTGGAATTATGAATAGTAACTACGGTAAATTTTATTTACCATAGTTAAAGGTAAATCGGGTAATTAAGGGTAAATATAATATTTTAAAATTACCCTAACAAATGTAAAAATCTTATTGGATGACTAAAAGTCGACCCATATCACCTAAGGGTCGGATTAGATTCATTTAATTAAATTTTTTCAATGAAAATACTTTAATTATTATTAAAACCAAAGAATGTGACAACATGTCACTTTCTTAAATCTTATAAGTATAATAATTTTAATCTAGTGATAAACTTCATGAAACATCTAACCTTAATAGTCTACAGAAATATAATACAATTATCTACATCATAGGAATTTATTTAGAATTTTTAGGGATTAAATAATTATCATTTATTATGACACAAAGATGATGCAGTAATTGTCTTATTAAAGAAATATTGACATAATTGATGTTATAAATGCCCAAATAAATGTAATTTGATACATTTTATGACATAAACTAATTTTATAGGTTAATATGACATGTTATTTTTGATTTAAGTAACTTGGTTAGAACTTATCATTCTGTTATAAATTTCATAAAAATCATGTACCAAATAGTGTCAAAATTGACATAAATTACTTTTTAAAACAAATATTATATTATTAATTGTTATTTTATTCCTAAAAATCTAAGGTTCATAAAAATGACTTATATAAGATTATATATGTTAATAATAAACAACTTGGGGTTCGTTTGGCTTGATATAGTAAGTTTATTAACCATATAGTGTAAGAAAACAAAAAGACACGGTAAAAGTTAAATTATTTAACTTAGAGTTAAATCTAATTGATAAGGTTAAAATAATAACATAAACTTGTCTAAATCCTATTGGATGAGAGGATTGCGAATGGTCACCACTTTAGCTTCGAAATAAGACCCTTTTTAATCATTATAAACCGAATTTTTCCTTAATATAAAATAATATTTTGAGATTTTCCAAAGGTGCCCCTCTCCTCCCTTATAAAAGGGCACCTCCTCCCTCTCCTCCTCACACCAATTTGAGCATTCAAGCTCGGAAAAACCCTGACAAAATCTCTTCTACACTTCTCTAGTATCATCCTAGAGGTCCTTGTCTTCTTCAAAGACCATCTTTAGTTCTTTAAGTGGAGGTTAAGTGAAGGCGCGTCAAAAAGAGGTAATATCCATTACCGATCTTTTTCAATTTCATTCTTCTTCAACTTCTTCTTATTTAGTTGTTTCATGATAAAGTAATAACATCAGTATTTCTTATATACTTATATGTTATTATAAATATGAAACAACTCTAATTAACCTTCTATCCATCCTACAGAAAAAGGAAATCACCGCGCGTGCGTACGTACGGAATACCGTCTCCACGCCGTGGTGTAATCTATTTTCCGCCACCACCTTAATTGGATGAGTATAATGGTGTAATGAGTAACTATATATGATTATTATAGAGTGATATTGATACTGAAATAGTATACATACACTTCAACACAATTCCACTACCATGGGAACGATATCATCGCTCGTGCGTACGTACGGACTACCGTCTCCACGACGCAATGAGATTCATTATCCATGTTAACCATTCATGAATGATTATAAAGTATATATAATGAATAATAATGAAATATATGACCTAGTAAATCTTCTGTATTTATGTATATATATATATTTCATCTACTCACTTCCATTCAAGACAATAAGGAAAGGAAAACAGCGTTCAAGCGTACGTACGGACTACCGTCTCCATGAACGGTGTGTTTCATTTCATTTTTCTATCTATTATATATATATATACTGAATATATATGATATATAAATCATATTTTATATTCTGTAAGTAAGTAAATCATGATATAAGTAATAATAATGTCAAGAACAACAAGTCCAAACACCTACGATAAATGAAACGATTTTACCCAAAACGCTTCTTTAACATGGAATTTACAAAAGAACGGGTAATATAAAGTCATAAGTGAACCATATATGATATCATAACAATGAATATGATTCTGTAATAAGTTAATGACATTATTTAAATCATTATACAGGAGGTTCGGATACGTACAAAGCATATCGGAGATATGGTAAGGGAAATATCACAATCTCATTTTTATCCGAGATTGTTTATACTTTAGTATTTACTGGGGTGCATTTTGTCATCCACATCCATGTTTCCTGAATATTTAATATTATTTCCATCCACCTACAATTGTTTAAATCCAATTTTACCCTTCGGTGAGTGTTTAGTAAAGAATATGGACGGAATCTTTTGTCTTTTTTCATACGAGGTACTTTTTGACTTTTCAGACAAAAGTATGAAGAATGTTTTTTAACTTATACGGCATGAATGGATTTTTAAAAAATTAATTCCAAGAAGCTTACTTTAAAAGTTTTCATGTTTATTTTTAATCAACTTCTTTTATTTTAAAATTGTATTACATGTTAAGAAAGGATAAATGTTTTTGAAGTTGAAAGGATATTATCCTAAATAATGGAGTTCAAGAGTTTTATGAAAATTATTTTCCATATAAGATAATATAGGGTTTTGTTTTTATCCCTATTATTACATGGATTTGATTATGTTGTGATGGAAATATTTTTATGAATTCCTTTATCTTATATGAATTGTTTTATGATGTCATGTTGTTTAAGAATCCCATTTGTATTACGTGGGTTATGCAATGATGTATGATTTAAGATTTTGTGGAACACATAAGAATGGTATCATTATGAGATGGGTGTGACCTATATCTCCCTCCAATTCATTGGGTAAAGATTTTATATCTCATGAGATAGACATGGCTGGAATGGTAGGTTATACCAGTTCAGTGAAACAGGACTGAAACGAGGGTGACTCGGTTCAGAAATGGACTTTGTCCACTAAGATATTCTTGGCAATGAGTCATGACTAATAAGATATGATTCTCTATGATTATGTGTGTATGCCACAAAGTTTCATGTTTTATGTTATGATTATTGGGATTTCATTTCACTACTATGATTTATCCCATGTTATGAAATTATGCTCTCTTTTGCAGGTTAAGATTTCCAAAATGTTATGTTCTTATGAATATTATGTGATTGATATTTCTTTTGTTTACCCATACTGAGCATTTGAGCTCACCCTTTTATGTTTTCTTTTCCCCAGGATATAAAGAACGGTTTTAGGTAATAAAAAAGAAAGATCTTATGGGAGATGTTGAAGATCTTTCACCACGATTAGAAGATTATATTCCGAGTTTCCAGAGACACTAAACTATTACAATCCTTGTGTGTGTTTTTGTTATGTACTAAGTATTACGCAAAAGTAATGTAATGTCCATGTACGTCAAGCTTCGGGTCTCTACAGTTGGTATCAGAGGAAAGGTTTAGTCAACCTTTGGAAACTAGGATGTGAGAACGTTAGTGAGATCCCTAGAGATATTTCTGTGGTATGTCTAGGGATGTCCCTAAGGATAAGTATACGTATAGGATATGGTCCTAGAACTACGGTAATGATCTTAGAATTTAACCTAAGATGTTAGATATTAAGGTTACCCCCCCCCCCTTTACTATGTTGTTTTCCCTATAATTATTTTTCCCTCTCACACTATTCTTTTTGGGTTTTAGAGAATGGCTGGAACCCGAAGGAACAATATTGATCACTGTAATGGACAATGCAATGATTGTCCTCCTGAAAAAACAAGTGTTATGGAAGATGGAGTGAAAAATCTTATTGTTATACTTTCACAAGCTATGAATCATTCTGGACTTCCAAATGAGAAGAGAAGGGAACAATATTCTATTGAGTACTTCATGAGGCAACGTCCACCTTCTTTTAGTGGTTCATCTGATCCACTTGTTTCTGAACAATAGATTAGTACCACTGAAAAGATATTTTCAGTTCTTCAATGTTCTGAACATGATAAAGTCATCTTAGCAGTATATCGTTTGGAAGGTGAAGTTAATCAATGGTGAAATCTTATCAAGAATACGAGGCCAATAGATGAAATTGAGTCCATGGAATGGGACGAGTTCAAGAACTTGTTTTTTAGTAAGTACTTCCCTCGTATTCTTCGAACAAAGATGGAAAAGGAGTTTCTTGAGCTGAAGTAGAAGGATGACGAATCTGTTGGTATATACGAAGATAATTTTACAAGACTTGCAAGGTATGCATCTGGCATCATCATCCAACCTGAAAGTAAAGTTGATCGATTTTTCAGTGGCATAAAACCAAGTCTTCGAAGGGCATTAGCTATAAGAGACTTCAGTAGCTATGAAGAAATTGTGCGTTGTGCTATCAAGGTAGTAATGGAAGTTGGTGTTACTTATCCATCTCATAGTTTTGACAAGAAACGAAAGATGGAGTTCAGGGAGAAATCTCAGAATAATGGTGAAAAGAAGATTAATGTTTCCTTATGCTCAAAGTGTGGAAAGATGCATGGTGGAGATTGTCTTAAAGGGACAAGTAAATGTTTCAAATGTGGAAAGGAAGGTCATCGGGCATTTGAATGCCACAATGATGGGAAGAAGATGTCTAATGATGCAAACAAAGGAAGGGATACACAGAATGAACCTAATACACTTCAATGCTTCAAGTGCAAGGAAATGGGGCATTATGCTAATAAATTCCCTAATCCAAGAGTTAGTGATGATTGACATGAGCAACCGCTTAAAGCAAATGACAAAGGGAAGTCACATGCGATCACTATTGGCGATGTTGAATATGACAACGTTGTGGTGGAATGATTAAGTGTTTATGTAATGGGATTCCAAAATAATGTTGTATCATGGAGTATTGGAATATTTATGTATTGGTCTAATGTGGTATTCAAAGTGATTGAGATATTTTTGGAAAAAAGATGATATGCGCATAATGAAGGGAAAACGACAAAATGAAATTTTTGACAGTATTCATGAGCTCATGATTGATATAAGGACTAAGTGATATCATGGTTTGAGTATATAGAATTTTGAGGATTTTGGTATGTGGAAAGAGTTAAATTTTAACAGAACTCATGTTTTCAATAAGGTTCAATGGGTACTCAAGAGAGTACATGATTAAGGCCTTTGAATGTTTGGAATGTGACCAACAAGATATATCTTATGATATATGGGGATCAACGATGGTATTAAATCTTTGAGAGTGGACTGCAGTATTATGGATAAGCCTAAATATTGGAATGGATTATGTTGGACATAAGTTAGTATTGTTTGTTTTTCGATATTATTGATGGGATGTTATAGTAATATAGTTTTAGAAAAAGGAAAACCTGCAGGACGGGCGACAACCCATCGCGTCGGACAAGGCTGTGGGAATTGAACCCACAACCGAAGTGCAACTTGCCTTTATCGCCTACCACTGGCCTACAGGAAGTCCATGGTTAGTATAAACTAGTTTTATTTTATTAAGAGGTATGATATATGAAGTATAAGTCCATTTTAGGAACCATATATGATTAATCTCACTATAGATCGACTTATGTATATTTAATAACTTTTGTTAACCTTTTGTTTGAGACAGATGGAATGACCCGTCATTCTATCACATGATCTGCTAACACTTCACTAATAACAAATTCAACTTCATTTCTTTAAGAGATGAAGTGGAAATTGTTCAAGGCACGAACAACAGTGAGATTGTACCAAAATAAAGTAAGTATTTATTCTAATTCAAATTCTTCAACTTTCGGGAAATGATCTTGAAAACCAAAAATGTTGTCCTAGTGCCCTTATATCCGATGAATCAGATGGTACCCTAAATCATCACAAATCTATGGCTTTGTGATTGTTGGATTTTCCATAGCCATGTTCTCTACAACTCTCTATCAGAACATGATGGTTAGATTTCTCTTCCATATCCATATTTTCACCTATGTTGTCCTATGTGGAAACCCAGTGATTAGTTAATTTTGCTAACCATTATGTTTCATAAATTAGTTTTTAAAGTCAAGTTTTCGTATTCCTTTTTACGATGTGGGTTTCTATTAAAGAAATTTTCAAGTAGCAAACCATTTTAACCCCAACGAATTTCGAGGGCGAAATTCATTTTAAGGGGGGTATAATGTAACACCTCGAGATTTTATGAAACATATTCTTTTAATTTCATTGATGTCTTCTATTATACACTACACGAAGTTTATCTTGTACTATACACAACACCGTATTAGCTTGCAGTATACGCAACACTATTCTTGGATCTTGTTACACACAATTTCAAGTTCGTTTTATAATAGTCATTCTACGCAACATTGAGTGTGTTTATATATATATATTTAATGTATAAATAAAATATGTTTGGATTCTGTTATACAAAACAACGAAGGATTCTTGCACAACACGGAACCCTGACTTGGCTTGCATTACACGCAATCACGACCTTCCTCGATAGCGTGTGTTGTACGCAATACTGGGTTTTACTAAACAACGATATATTATTATAATATTATTATGAACTAGCCATTATGAATATTATTAACTAAATTTTTAATTTTATAAAATTACTATTCATCTTACACATTTTCTAGAACATGGTATAAGAACAAAATAAATTTTTCAGGTAAAATAAGTATTTTTCAAAAAATGTAGTTTTACCTCCTTTTGATGGTGCACCCACTTTAAATATAGTTTTTGACATGTTTATAAGTTCAATTTGACAAAATAAAATTCTTCTTTTGAATTAGGATATAAAAATTTACATTAGATAAAGTTTTGATATTTTTCCGATAACTTTCATATTTTAATGAATAGTAAAAACACGCTATATTTTAATTAAAAAAAACTTTTTAATCGTAATATCTTATGTGGTTAAATTATAATATTGAATGGATTTAAAGTGTAAATAGAATATATTTTTACCATTTAATATAATGTATGTCATTAGCATTGATTTTACCTTGAATTCGTAGGTTAAATCTATTCAATCTTTTGCAATGTTTTAAAGAAAACCCCGTTTTCTTTCGACAACGGGATTAATTTTAATTTAATTTATGCAACTTTTGTGTATTGAATTTGGAAAGATGGATTCCATATTTGGAATCAGTGGATCTAAATTATTTTAATAAGCTACTTTTTATTTTTGGGAATTATGAATAGTAACTACGGTAAATTTTATTACCATAGTTAAAGGTAAATCAGGTAATTAAGGGTAAATATAATATTTTAAAATTATCCTAACAAATGTAAAAATCCTATTATATGACTAAAAGTCGACCCATATCACCTAATGGTCTGATTAGATTAATTAAATTAAATTTTTTCAATGAAAATAATTTAATTATTATTAAAACCAAAGAATGTGACAACATGTCACTTTCTTAAATCTTATAAGTATAATAATTTTCATCTAGTGATAAACTTTATGAAACGTCGAACATGAATAGTCTCCAAAAAGATAATACAATTATATACATCATAGGAATTTATTTAGAATTTTTAAGGATTATATAATTATCATTTAGTATGACACAAAGATGATGTAGTAATTGTCTTATTAATGAAATATTGACATAATTGATGTTATAAATGATCAAATAAATGTAATTTGAGACTTTTTATGACTTAAAATAATTTTATAGGTTAATATGACATGTTATTTTTTATTTAAGTAACTTGGTTAGAACATATCATTCTTTTATAAATTTCATAAAAATCATGTACCAAATAGTGTCAAAATTGACATAAATTAGTTTTTAAAACAAATATTATATTATTAATTGTTATTTTATTCCTAAAAATCTAAGGATCGGTCAAATGACTTATATAAGATTATATATATTAATAAGAAACAACTTGGGGTTCTTTTTTCTTGATATAGTAAGTTTATTAACCATATAGTGTAAGAAAACAAAAAGACATGGTAAAAGTTAAATTATTTAACTTAGAGTTAAATCTAATTGGTAAGGTTAAAATAATAACCTAAACTTGTCTAAATCCTATTGGATGATAGGATTTAGACCCATACCCACTTTATCTTCGAAATAATACCCTTTTTAACCATTATAAACCTAATTTTACCTTAATATAAAATAATATTTTGAGATTTTCCTAAGGTGCCCCTCTCCTCCCTTATAAAAGGGCACCTCCTCCCTCTCCTCCTCACACCAATTTGAGAATTAAATCTCGTCCACAACCTGAAAAAATCTCTTCTCCACTTCCCTAGTATCATCCAAGAGGTCCTGGTCTTATTCAAAGACCATCCTTAGTTCTTTAAGTGGAGGATAAGTGAAGGCGCGTCAAAAAGAGGTAATATCCATTACCGATCTTTTTCAATTTCTTTCTTCTTCAACATCTTCTTATTTAGTTGTTTAATGATAAATTAATAACATAAGTATTTCTTATATACTGATATGTTATTATAAATATGAAACAACTCTAATTAACCTTCTATCCATCCTACGGAAAAAGAAAATCACCGCGCGTGCGTACGTACGGAATACCGTCTCCACGCCGTGGTGTAATCTATTTTCCGCCACCACCTTAATTGGATGGGTTTAATGGTGTAATGAGTAACTATATTTTATTATTATAGAGTGATATTGATAATTAAATAGTATACATACACTTCAACACAATTCCACGACCATGGGAACGATATCATTGCTCGTGCGTACGTACGGACTACCATCTCCACGACGCGATGAGATTCATTATCAATGTTAACCATTCCAGAATGATTATAAAGTATATATAATGAATAATAATGAAATATATGACATTTTAAATCTACTGGATTTATGTATATATATATTTCATCTACTCACTTCCATTCAAGACAATAAGTAATGGAAAACAGCGTTCATGCGTACGTACGGACTACCGTCTCCATGAACGGTGTGTTTTATTTCATTTGTCTATCTATTATATATATGTATATATACTGAATATATATGATATATAAATCATATTTTATATTATGGAAGTAAGTAAATCATGATATAAGTAATAATAATGTCATGAACAACAAGTCCAAACACCTACAATATATGAAACGAATTTACCCAAAACGCTTCTTTAACATGGAATTTACAAAAGAACGGGTAATATAAAGTCATAAGTGAAGCATATATGATATCATAACAATGAATATGATTCTGTAATAAGTTAATTACATTATTTAAATCATTATATAGGTGGTTCAGATACGTACAAAGCATATCGGAGATAAGGTAAGGGAAATATCACAATCTCATTTTTATCCGAGATTGTTTATACTTTAGTATTTACTGGGGTGTATTTTATCATCCACATCCATGTTTCCTGAATATGTAATATTATTTCCATCCACCTACAATTTTTTAAATCCAATTTTACCCTTCGGTGAGTTTTTAGTAAAGAATATGAAAGGAATCTTTTGTCGTTTTTCGTACGAGGTACTTTTTGACTTTTCCGACAAAAGTACGAAGAATGTTTTTTTAACTTATACGACATGAATGGATTTTTAAAAAATTAATTCCAAGAAGCTTAATTTACAAGTTTTCAAGTTTATTTTTTATCAACTTCTTTTATTTTAAAATTTTATGACATGTTAATAATGGAAAAATGTTTTTGAAGTTGAAAGGATATTTTCCTAAATAATGGAGTTCAAGAGTTTTATCAAAATTATTTTACATATAAGATAATACAGGGTACTATTTTTATCCCTATTATTACATGGATTTGATTATGTTGTGATGGAAATATTTTTTTGAATTCCTTTATCTTATATGAATTGTTTTATGATGTCATGTTGTTTAGGAATCCCATTTTTATTACATGGGTTATGCAATGATGTATGATTTAAGATTTTGTGGCACACATAAGAATGGTATCATTATGAGATGGGTGGGACCTATATCTCCCTCCAATGCATTGGGTAAATATTTTATATCTCATGAGATAGACATGGCTGTAATGGTAGGTTATACCGGTTCAGTGAAACAGAACTGAAACGAGGGTGACTCGGTTCAGAAATGGACTTTTTCCACTAAGATAGTCTTGGTAATGAGTCTTGACTAATAAGATATGATTCTCTATGATTATGTGTTCATGCCACAAAGTTTCATGTTTTAAGTTATGATTATTGGGATTTCATTTCACTAATATGATTTATCCCATGTTATGAAATTATGCACTCTTTTGCCGGTTAAGATTTCCAAAATGTTATGTTCTTATGAATATGATGTGATTGATATTTCTTTTGTTTACCCTTACTGAGCATTTGAGCTCACCCTTTTATGTTTTCTTTTTCCCAGGATATAAATAATGGTTTTAGGTAAAAAAAGGAAGATCTTTATGGGAGATGTTGAAGATCTTTCACCACGATTAGAAGATTATATTCCGAGTTTCCAAAGACACTAAACTATTACGATCCTTGTGTGTGTTTTTGTTATGTACTAAGTATTCCACAAAAGTAATGTAATGTCCACGTACGTCAAGATTCAGGTCTCTACAATTCACCCATAAAGTAGTGGACCCACATATTCAAAGAGAACACCACTAATGCTAACTATAGGTTATGAGTCTCATAGTTTTGTACAATCTACCCCAATTACCACGAACTGTAGTCAATAAAGAATCTCTCTTATATCGGGACACAACCAAGTCTAGTCCCTGATGCATTGTAGAAGACTACATTCCCAACACCCTCTTCTGGTAGTCCTAATATAGGGGCACTCCTCAGTCTCTGACTCATCTCATAGAAACCCTATAATCACTTCTCCATCCAAATGAATGGATTTTCGATGTGTGGAAATGTGGATAAATGTGATTCTACTATGGAAATTTCAGGAACAATCCTCATGTAGTATCCTGCCAACCCCAAAAAACTATGCACCTCAGTCATGCTCATCGGTTTCTCTAAAGAAAGACCATCCTCAATAATCACCACATCCACTAAAACTGTATCATCCAAGATGATTTGTCTTAGAAATTTGACCTCTTGAATCAAGAACTAGCACATCAAGGGATTCCCATTAATCTGGTGCTCTCAATGTGAATCCAGAACTATATGCAGGTGTGTTGTGTGCTCATATTTTGATGCTGAGTTCACCATGGCATCATCAATGAAGACCACCATCAAACGATTGAGGTAAGGCTGGAAGATCCTATTCATTAGTCCCACGAACAATAATGAGGTATTGGTCACACTGAAAGGAATCACCAAAAAATCATAGTGTCCATACCATCATCTTAATGTTGTCTTTATTATGTCCTCATCCCGTACTCGAAGGTGATGATAGCCTGATCTGAGTTCTATCTTCATGAACCACCTCGATCCACTCAATAGATTGAATCGGTCATCACTCATAAGACGTGGATACAAGTTCATCACGGTCACCTAGTTTAGGAACTGGAATTCTACTTATATCTTGAAGCTCCCATCTTCCTTCTTGAAAAATAGCATTGGGTATACCCATGGTTAAATGTTGGGTCTCATGAATACCTTCACTTACAAGTCCTCCAACATTACCCTCAATTCATGAAGCTTCATATGAGCCATCCGATGTGCTGGTATGGATATTGGTGCCATCTTGGGGGTAATGATAGATGCAGAATTCTAACTCTATGTGAGGAGGTAGTCCCAAAAAATCCTTTGGGAAGACTTCCCCAAACATGTCCACCACTACAGGAAATCATAGACTCTACTAATCAATCGCATCGAGGGTGAGTCCAGAAAATTGGTGGAAAATTGGTTGCACCATCCTTCAAGAAAGTCTATCCACTGCTGAAAATGTTACCTTCTCCCGGGTGAAGGAAATGTTGGTCCCATCCTTGTAGGCACACCGCACTTTTCACCTAATATAGTCGATCTGAGAAAGGAATCTAGATAAATAGTCCATACCTAAGATGATTTTGTATGGACTCAATGCCGCTACTATTTAATCATAGTCAATGCTCTCATCTTTTATAGTAATATTACTCTACCATAATCAGTGTGTAATCAACGAAATTCCTCCCGTAGGAGTCTCGATTTTTAATGATCGACCCAACAGCTCCTGTGGAATCTTTGAGCCTCAAACAAGGTCTGACGCATGAAAAGGGTGACTGGTACCTATGACTATAAGAACTGAATCTGAGGGTGAGAAGACAGATATCATACCTCTAATAATATATGGAGAACTATCTTTGTAGGCCTCCAATTCGTGATGTTGAGCTATCCCCTATCCACCTGAACTCCAAGGCCGTGGTGGAACACCTAGGGGATGTGGAGGTAGTACCTTGAACTGTATTCCACTGCCTTTCACTTGTCCTGCTCCCATACCATGTCTCCCACCCTACAAAACTTCTCAATCGAACCTTTTCCTCTGCCTTGGTGGTCCCTCAACCATTTTCTGATCATTTGTGCCATGTGTCGGGCAGTCACAAGCCATGTGTCCCTTCCCATCATACGAGTAGCACGCCCTATTCCACTGCTGACCCTCGCTGTCCTGGTGGCCTCGGACCACTAATATTTAGTCCTAGGGTTGTTCCCTAAAATATATGACCCTCTTAGGTCCCCACATCTATAGCCTACTTCTCACTATTTAACAATTTGTTTCCTGATGTCTGATGGTGGCTCCTGGTGTCCGTTCCAGATTTTCTAGGATGATCTCCACAAGAAGAGCTCTCTCTAACACCCCAGCCTATGTGGGGATACAAAGAAACACCATAGATTCCCTGATCTCCCATTTGAGTCCCTTCTCAGAGGTATGGGCCCTGAATAACATGACCAACACCATTTCTGTAGATTAGTGAGAGAGGTATGTAAACCTCAGAGTACTCTACCACTGATATTCTGCCCTACTGTAGGTGAAACATCTCTTGTATGGGCACTTAAAAGAAGGTTTTGTGGAAGAAATCCTCCAAGAAAATCCACATGAAGTTAGATGAAGAGAGGGACTCCTCATCAAGAGTCTAAATCGTCCTGCTCCACCATCTCCCTGATGAAACCTATAGAAGGCACATAACTGAGATCACCATCTAGTCAAGTGGCATCCTCACTAAGCCAAAGACGCGCTTCACAGCATCCAGCTAGTCATCAGGTGCATGAGGATCTATATCTCCCATGAACATGGGATGTCTCTATATAAAGAACACATACAAAGCGATGAGCATCCTTGTGTCCTCTTATGGAAAAGAGAGTAGTAACTGCAGATCAATGGGTTGTGGTAACACCGGTGCACCAACCGACAGGGCCATCTCAAGAACTGGTCCCTGAACCAATGCCTCATCTCTAGGTGGGATGTCCTTACGACAGTACATCAAAATCCTAGTAGGCCGTCTACCTGGAGGGATCCTGAAATAGATAAAGATATACCACAATCAATTGATTATACATGGGGAGCTAACTCTAACTAAAGAATAATATGAGGAAACACTCAATTCCTATATGATTCATGCTACCAGTGTTTTCATGTATAGATTCAGAAATCATAATTCAAGGTCTATGGGTATGGATACGTCGGCTACCACACCAACACTGGACTCCTCAAATCTGAAAGTAGATCTTGAATCATTTTTCATTGTTTTCCAAACACAAAATAATACAATCTCTGACTTTGAGGTAGAACCATCCACATGTGATACCACTTTTTCATGACCTATACCCCGAGGTCCATGTCAAGATATCCCCTAATCTCACCTCCCAAAAGCCTGGGGTTGGTGACTAGCACCGAAGGCATCGACCATCATGTTTGAGTCATTTTACTATATAACTATACACATGCACAGACAACCACATCCCAAAGATAGAAAGGTAAAAAAGCATGGAACTAAACAACCACTAATAAAAAGTATGAACTATAGGTCAAATGGGCCAGAATACAATCCCCACAAAAGAATAAAAAAAATATAGTACAAGGAAACCCTAAAAGTCGTCAGCTAAAAACCCTACGAGATGGATAAGTGTTGCGTAGGTACTAGAAGCTGAAGAAGTATACCCCACCTACCTGGTCTCACTAAGAACCATCGTGTCCTAGGCCACCAAGTCCTCTATCAAGGTGTCAGTCATATTCACCAGACACAACACGTGTGGTAAAAGCTCGTGCAGTGGTGAGAAACAAAATACATAGTTGGGATCCCAACCCAACTATGAAATACAAAAAATAAATCCAAAATGAATACTATTGACCAAGACAGCTTCCACTAGTTATAATATTGATTAGGAAAGTAGGACCATCCATCATATCATCAAAAACCTGGGGCTGCTAGAGAAATCCTCCTCAATGAGTATAGTGGGACTATCGGGTCACAGAGAGATTCTTCCCTCCCATCTTGCACTGCTATGGTTCTCATTCCTGATGAGTATTGTGGGTATGCTTAGTCACACATAGCCTCCCCCCCCCATGGACATGCATGGTCACATATAGTCTCTTCCCACCTTGTCTATACCGAGGTAATCATCCTGTCGAGTACCATGGTTCTTCCGGGTCACACAGAGATGATCCCCACCACGGGCCTATTGGGTAACATAGAGCTACATCCCACTAGGCCATCATAGCTGATCCAAAGAGTGTCTCTTGTCAGCAGTATTCAGGTCTCAACCAACTATAGGGTTTCTGCATGTAGTGTGGTTGATTCCAGAATAACTTCTCTATAATCCATGAGTCATAATACAACGTCTATGAAAGACTTCATAGAGTTTGAAAAATGATCCAACTCTTTGTTAGGGTTCTAAGTCCACCAACAGATCGTCAATAGGATGCCGTGTTTGAAATATATGGGTGTTTCTATGAAAAGGGGTTGGGTGGGTCATGGTCTAGTCCGAACAGATCAAACTGGACCCAGACCAGACCCAGCCCGAGGTCCACCGACCAATGCCATGGCCGCCGACCCAACCCATATCTGGCACATCATGCATGCTAGGGAGGCCAGTTCCCTACCCAGTCTCCCATAGGCAGACCGACTCTTCCCATGATGGGGACACGACTTGAAACTGCATCTGACCCCTTCTATGTGGGTCGTCCGCCGGTCCACCACCTCCCCCAGGTTCAGTTGACCGCAGCCAAGACACATGCAATGTGGCGTGGTGCGCTGTCTGTGGTGCATCGATGCAGTTGGGTGGCCTTGTATGCCCACGACTAGTCACCGAAAATGATTCTAGGGGATCTGGCCTCCCCACCACAATCATAACCAGTCACAATGCTTCTTCCAGCCCACTGGCGGGTTCATTTGAGGACCACCATGTCCGCTAAGATGGTCTTTTTTCACGCCGCTTACTCCTACAACCTCTGATGGATTACATATTCACAATAATGTCCTCAAAACATCATTTCAACTATTTTGAGGATTTGGTCATGGAGAATGCACAAAATACACAAGGTAGAGGAACTCGAGCCTTGTTCGTGTTAGACAGAACTCTCCGCATTAGTGTTTTAGAAACATGGTATATAGAATTTAATTTCTATCATAATTAATCAAGTAATCCCAGCAAAAAATCCCATGAAAAGCACCCTCCCACAAGAATGATCGATTCGTGGATCTACCTATTTGTGGGTTGATCTGCGTTCTTCTTTCAGAATAAATAATGGGGAAACATAAAACAAAAAAACCCCTACCTCAATGGTGTTTTTCGTTGAAGCACTCAGCCCGCGAGGATTCCTGTTCTGTTGGATTTTGTCGCATTCTAGTTCCGTTCTTCAAGGTGAGTAGATGTCGTTGGTGATTTCCCAGCATTTATCATTCATCGTTAGAGAGAATTCTGAACTTTGGTTCATTAGTGTAATTCCACCAATTGATCCCCTTTTATCCAACATGTTATCCCATTAAAAGAAAACATGACAAAACATATAATTTACATTGTTTCATTTTTGAAACATTGTATCTGTTACACATCATTTAATGTGTCGTTACGCTGCACGATTATAAGTGATTAATGAGATTCATTTAATGTGACTCATCATCGCTTCATCTATACACCACAACACCGCCATTCTACCACCTAATGGTTGGTAAAAACAAATAAAATAACTTTTTAAGATATTTTTTTTCAAAATGTTCAAAAATAAACTTTTCCAGACGACCCTTGTCGGTCGAAGTTTGATCCATTCTAAGAGAATCCTATTGTCCTAAGTTCAATGGTTCCCTCTGGTTTTTTATTTGAGCACTTGTTTAAAAGGTATAAATACCAACTCACCCGTTTATTTAAATGAACATTAAAAGGGTCAAAATAATATTCCCTGCTCACCAGTCCTCGGAATCAGGTTATGTAAAAGTGTCTCATATCAAAATAATTCCATATAATTTAAAAAAATTAACACTATATTTTCTGGACATTACACAGTGAATGAAAATTGTTCATCCACATGTTACGTGTAACACCTCATGATCTTTTTGAAACAATATGAATTTTAATTTCTTCGACTCCTTGTATCACTCATAACATCATGATTTTGCGAACCACAATATACTATTACTTTTATTATTTAAAAATGAAAAATTAAAAACAGGAAGTCAAATTGGAAGGTATGAATTGAGATAAATAAATTATGAAAAATATAAGATTTAAACATTCAAAAAATAAATTCAGTTGTTAAATGTTTTTTATAATTTAAAATAAAAATCATTGAAATTGAAAGAAATGTTATTAATAAAAAATATTTGTATGTGCATGAAGTGTTATTATAAAAATAATTAAAATTATTCAATATTAAGGAATGATTTTAATTATATTCATATATTATATATATTCACTCAATTTTTGTATCATTCATAAAATATTTTTTGAATGCAATGAATATAAATAAATGTAGTTTTATGTTTAAAACATTTTTTATTTTAAAAATCAGTTTCGTCACATTTTGGACACAAATTTTAAAAATTATATTTGAAAAAGATAGAAACATTATTTGAAAATATGAGTCTTATATTTCAATTAAACATGTAAAAAATATCTTTTAGTAATTTTTTTAAATTTTTTTGAAGAAATATATTTTTCAGTGATTAGTGATTAATACTCATAATTATTGAAAAGTCACTTTCTTTATAAAGCATATAAAAAGTTAAATTATATATAAAAAAATATTTAAAACTAATAATAGTTCAATTATATTCTGAATAGAAAATTTTAATTTATTTAATTAAATTTCATTTCAATTTTTGATATAAAAACTTTTGATTCTTTTGAAGGATTTTATTAGAAAACTATTTCCTCATTACGTCTGTGGGTTTAATCGTGGATTAAATCATTCTAATCAATTGAATTGAAAATTGAAACATTCATTAAATATTTGGAATCAGAATAATTAATATTATATAATTGTATTATATTATTTATTCATAATAAATAGAAAAAAATAGTAAAAACTAATTACATGGTTTAAGGTCAAATGGTTTTACAGGTGGTTAAACAAAAAGATGTGAGTAATGTTTTGAATAATACATCTCTAAATCCAATTTTAAAGACATATTTCATCTTTATAAGAACCCACGATCAAATATATGGTCTTTGGGATAATTTTATTAGTATTTACTTTAATATTTTAAATTTCTTTGTAATTTTCAATTAGTTTCCAAGTGGGTTCCTTTTCTAACCTATAAAAGGACATCCACTCTTGCATCCTATTAAAATTTTGAAAAACCTTTGATCATTAAAATCCCTATTCATATATAATAATTAATTCCCTCTACTCATACTATAGCTTTTATTTTTATTACTAAACCCTCTTAATAAGTCATTAGGTGTAAACCTAAAGAATCACTATGAAGAAGTGGTATAACTCTTCACCATGCATCGTAGTTTTATTCATTATTAAAACATCTTAAAATATTATTAAACTATTATTATATAATATCATAATTACCTTCCATATAACTATATATTATTATTTTAGTATCATAACCGATATATATAAATAGTTCCATAAAATTGGAAACAATATCTATAATCATGTCTACGACGATCTACCACGTCACAAAATGATATAATACATTTTATGTAATTGTCTCTCATGGAAGGAAAAAATTATGGATTATAATATATTATATGATATTTAATAAATTAATATACTTATTAAATTTTAATTTAACCTCTACTTTCTTACAATCCAATAAGTTGGAAAACCATAATGCAGCTCGTTCGTACTTGTGCACTACCGCCCCTAAAGTGTTGTGGTATGTTTTTCATTTTATTTTGAAATGTATAGTAATAAATATATATTTAGTGAATATATATGATATATATATATATGAGATAATAATAATTATTTTAAGGTGATATATTATTTACCTATATTTTTTTCAATCCATCAAGAAAATAGAAACTATGTTCATGCATATATACGACCTTCTATCCCCATAACTAATGTAATTCATTTTATATCACCAATATTTTTTGACTAAAATACATTCTTATAAAATTAACATTTATGATATTTATATCCTGGTAAAAATTTAATAGATTATGTTACCATGATCAATTTCAAAGGATTGAAAATAAAAACCAAAACATATATGAAAATTAATCTAGTTATTATCCAAAAAGTGATTTTAATAAGGAATTGTTAATAAATCAATAATAAAAGGCCATATTAAAATATATATGGAATTAATTTTTTTATTATTTTATAATAATATATATATTATAACCCTTTATTTATTATATATGTTAACTTTATGTGTATACAAAAAAAATGATACTTTAGGTAGTAGATTTCTTGGTTTCTTTTTATTCGGTGAGATAAATATCATATTTTCTGATTGTAAATTTTGTGTGCTACATAAATACTACACATGATTTTTTTACTAATTTTATCGTTAAAATTATTGGATATAAATATCCATCAAGGTATATTTATTTTCTGGGTATTAATATTCAAACTATACAAATGTGGTAAAAGGTTTACGTTACAATCTAATTGTTTACAAGGATTTTTTATTATTAAGTATAATATGATGAAATGTTTCCACCAAAATCTCAATGAACATTTAAATTTTATTTTAACATATTTATTTGAAGATAAATAATTCATTAATATAATTTTTTCACTATTAAATGTATTAAAATGTCCAAAAGTGTTTTCTAAGAAAAATCAATGTTATTATTCTATTAGGAAAAAATACTTTTTATTACATGTTTATGATTTTAAAAAATGTTTTAAATATTTTTTTTAATATTAAAAAACTATTTTATAATTTCATTATAAAACATGATTTACTTTTTTTCATAATTTCTTAATTGTAATATTATTATAGTTCATTAAATAAGGTTCTTTTATAATTTTTACCAAAAATGTGAAAGGAAATTAAATTTGAATGTGCATGACATGAATAGTATTTTACTCCATATTGAAATTGAATGTATTTAAAGTTTCATTAATATTTTAGTGGTTATTTTTTATGAATATAATTTCCAAAATATTTAGTAATTTTTAAATTTCAAAGAAGTGAATTTAAAATGGAAATTATATTTTCCTCAAGAATATTTTAATGATCCTTTTATTGAGTTTACATTCATAAATGACAATGAACATTGTGTTAATTATGTTTTAAAAGAGATATGATATAGTGAAACAATCCTTATTCATTATGTGGATGTTTTTTTATGATTATATTGATGACATGTTTTGGAAAATAATATTTCCCACTGGTTATGCCTTGACACAATGTTTATGAAACCTGATTATTTTTCACGAGTCTAGATATGCTGAAAGTTATATGATATTATGGAAAACAAGTGTATTTATTATGTGATGGGTGGGACAAATATTTCCCTCCAGTGAATTATATAAATATTTATATATCATTTTAAAATTTTTTGTAACCTGATAGTGTTCTTTATCTGCTATGGGAAATAAGAGGATGGGATTGATCCACTATGGAAAACTAGTCAATGTGCTTTGTCTTTTATGGGAAATATGTACAGATTCATTATCCATTATCTTATTTGAAATAGGCAGGGATTCCCGATCCCTTGTGATTTTAATGTCTTTGTAGTTAACCATGACATATGAAATGTTTTCTATTCATATGATGGTGAAAAACTTATATCACATTAACATATGGTTCATGATTGATTTGTTTTGATTTATCATGATTATGATGAAGGTATTATCAATAATAATGTTTTATTTTATGATTCATGTTTATGGTCATTGAAATATTTTGTTTGATCCTTGTAGTTTATGTTCATGAACTCATACCATTATTCTTATCTTTTTTCTTTATTATTCTCATTGAATGATAACTTACTTATTTACCGATATTGATCTTATAAAATCCCCATTTCTTGTTTTTCTTTTCCCAGTTTATGAATAAATATTTTTATAGGGTATGGATATGATGTATAATGAATGTAATGATATTTTTGGGATAAGTTTAATATCATTCATGAAATAATAATATTTTGTATATTGACTCTAAATAAATTAATCCTTTATAGTCCTCTAGTCGGTATTTTTGAAATGTATTGAATAACCATCTAAAAAATGAAATATTTATGTATGAAATATAAGGATTCTTATAGTTTGAATCATTATAATGGTTTAGTTAAAATTTCGAAACTAGTATGACAAAGATTTAGTGAGATGACTTGGGATATATGTGAAGATCTGTTTATGGATATGTATAATGGTATGTTTAAGTATAATATTTTGTATAAGAAAATAACTAAGAATTTTGGTGATGGATAGAGTATGAGGTTTCCGTGAAATTACATCTCTATCTTGATACTACAGGTAGACATAAATCTATAATAGTGATACATTGGGGTAATATCTCCAATAAGTGTTCTTTGATATGGAATCAATTATTACATATTGAATTTCAATGGCCCTTTCTGAACAACAGGTTTGACACTCCAATATGATTGAATTTTGAAATTCAAAAACCCTTTTTGAACCATCTCAAATTATTTGAGTTATGATCATGAATGATCTAGGTTAATCCTATGGTGTAATTGATTTAAAATATAGTATATTTATTTAGAAATCATAGAAATAATTTTGCCTGATTATGTGGTTTCTCACTATGAATATTATTGATGGAACTATGCTTTTTTATTTTATTCAATGGATGGATCATGATTTAATCATGTGAAAAAATAATGAAAATCTCATTGAAATGGCCAAAATCTTGAGAAATAAAACAACATTGAATATTTGGTTAAATAATTTATTGATTATTCTAACTCAGTTGTCCCATGTTATAAGTTGTAACATTGGATATTTTGGAAATTGTAATTTTCCATTGAAAGAGAAACATACTCTTTAATATTTAATGTGAAATCATTCATCCATCTTCTGTGCGACTAAAGGTCAATTGGTTTTTGGAAATTGATAAATTTAATGGAAAATGTATTTTCCATTATTTATTTCCCAATCCATGAAATGGGTTCCCTAAAATTTTATCATTTGAAAAGACAATAATATGAACGAGGTAATCCTACTAAGAATTTAAAAAAATATGATGCAATTGACTCTATGGAATGTGATGGTTTTAGGGTATTATTTATTTCTATGTACATACATTTTATTTTATATAAAAAAATGAAGAAGGGATTCGTTGAAAAATAGTGGAAGGAGGATAAATACATTGGTTCATATGAGAAAGTTTTTACCTAAATTGATTTGTTTGATTTATTTTTAATCAGCCACTCTAAAAAAAATGACCAAAACATCATTTTCTAGAAATGAAATCTATGAATGAATTATCCATAATGGAATTTGTAAGATATGAAGAAATAATTTTTTTTCCTATAAATTTATAATGTAAGAATGAATCCATTATATTTTTGGAGAAAAAATGAATATGTAGTTTCACAGATGATCCATAATTATTTTGAATATTGTGATGATAAAGTATCGATACCATACTTTCCAAAAGTGTGGAAAGGATTACTATGGTGAATGTTAGTAAGGAACAAGTAAATGTATCAAATGTGAGATACCTGACCATTTATAAAAAATATTATTAATTTAATGCCAAGAATGCAGTCAATGAATGTAATGATTAGAGGGTTCCATAGAATAAACCACCCACACTATAATTCAATAGATAAAATTTGTTTGATAATTATGAATATTGATGTCCTAGTCAGAAATCCAATGAAGAGGACCAATAATTTTTTACCTGTAATGATTTCTCAATTAATGATAAAGAGAATGTAAATAAAATATGATATAAAGGAGGTATTGAGAAATAATATAATGAAGAAATGTAATGTTTTAAAAATTATTTCTGATGATTGAAGAGGTTTTGTACTGTAATTCAGGAGTAATATTATATGAATCATGAAATAAGTATGGATTATTCTATATAAAATTTTCAATGTGTATTTTGAAGAATATCATAAATGGAACTGATTATGAAGAAAGGTCATTTAAGGGAAATGTGAAATTCTATAGATTCCCCCAAATTAATGTAAATACAACATTTAATGTGTTCATAATGTCGTGAAAATGGTTATTATATTTGATAAATATGTGAATAATATGGACAATAAAAATGGGATAATTTTGATGAACATGTTTTATATTAATCATTTTATAACTAAATGGATTATGTTTTCATTGATGGAGATTACAACATTTTTTATATATTGAATATATTCAATAATATATTGTATTATTTAATAAATGGGTAAGAATTTATGTTATCGTTTATTTATTATAGTAGCTCTATTTATTAACAGTTTTATGAGAATACATGACCCATGTATTCACATATTTGGTACCTGACACTTAAGAGATTATTAATGGAATATTTTGATTAATTTTATATTGTTTTTTGAAATTTTGTGGCCCTATTTGTAAATATTTATGTTTGGAAGGCTCATAATTCCCAACATTTGTTGAATAGTTAAAATTAATCAGTAGAAGATATGATATAAATTAATATATTATTTCATCATTCGAATATTTATCCATCTTGTATAACTTGTTTTTATTATATGGTTTTGTTGATAATTATTTATAAAAGTAATGAATTATAATTATTTAACAGATCTTTTGATCCATTGTTGATCGATACAAATATAGTTTAACAAAATTTCATGAAGTAGGCGATGGAGCCAAAATTTATCAAATCATAACCAAAGGATGATATTGTGCTTTAGAAATAGAAATAAATGATGTTTTTTTATTTTATAATGTTTATTTTATTGATAGTAAAAGATATCTCAAGATTTAGTAAAGGGATATTAACAAAAAAAATGTCTCGTTACTTTCATTTTTTATGAATCAACGATTTTAACTACTCATTGATTTATATTTTTGTGTTGTATAACTATTTATGGACTATATTCTCTATCACTCTATATAAATAATTGGGCATTCTTATTCCCATTAATGGCCATTTTTCAACTCCCATGAAGGATATCCTATTCTGAAACCTATTTTTTCATTATTTCAGGTGATGTTGTTATATTTCCTCTCTCACATTTTAAGAGGTAGTTTTATAATTGGTTTTACGATATGGATTTTCTATAAATGAATGTAAAAATTTACATCCCTAAATTACCAAGACCATATAAAAATTGGGTGAAATAATTTATTGAAGGAAATAAATGAAACACAGCATTATTTTCAGGAATTTAATTTTTTCAATAACTTTCATTTCGTTGATAACATGTGTTACATGAATTACCATGTTTTTACAAACGACATTAGACTAATAATATTATTATTTAAACCTGACTATTATAACATAACTGTTAAATTGGAAGGTAAGAATAATAATAATTCAATTATGGAAACTAATTAGCTTTTAAATCAATGATATAAATTAAATTACTATTAACTGATTAGAAATGAAAATAAATTTCCTCTTAATTGAAAATAATTGTTTTATTGAAAAACATTTTTTATTTGCCTTATGTTTTGTATATAATTAATATAAAGTAATCATTATTGGTGGATAATTTTAATGGAAATTACATATTATATATTAAATAAATATTTTTATCTTTTATCTAATATATTTCGGAAAGGGATCTGAATAAATCATGTTTTATGTTTAAATAAATTATTATTTTCAAATAATATGTTTCATCGTGGTATGCACACTTATATATAAAATAATTCCTTCCAATTTTAGAAAATATATTTTCAACAAAATAATTTATTTTTGAACTCATCTTGTTCGAAGTTGTCATTGAGTTATTTTTTGGTAAATTTTGGAAAGGATTAAATTTTCATTGAATAGTGAAATATTATGGTTTTAATTTAAACAATATTTTCTTTAAAGAATTTTAAAAAGTAAAAATAAATGTTAAAATAGGTCTTTAAAAAAATGTTCAATTTAATTATAAACAATCATATTTAGGGCATTGAAATTGTCTTCATGTAGAATTTTGATATAAAATGTTTTTAAAATTTTTTATGCATTTTCTTTAGAACACAATATTGTATCCCGTATATAGGTTTATTTTTAAGTTAAATTCTTCAATTTATGTGAATTCTAGTCGGAATAATTCTTTTATATTTTTAATCATGATAAATAATTATATTATATAAGGTAAATATAATTTTTAGTCATAATTATTATTAATTTAGGAAAAATTAATTACTATAGTTAAAGTAAAAATGATTTTATCGAGGGTTGACCCAAAATATAAGGGTAACCTTTAAAATGAAAAATTTCTACACTTAATTTTTTATCCATATATAAAACATATATTGTAAATTTTTAAATCTATATTCAGTTGGAATAATTTTTCTTTTGAATGATGTTATTATTTTTTATTCTTTTGTGAAATTTCCATGTCTTTTCCATGTAGGTTCCTTCCACACATAAAAGGTCATCCACTCTCCCATAATTTTTACACTACAACTGATATTTTTTATTATCCAATAACTATCCAAGTATGTTTTCACAAACCCACCCACTTTGTATAAGCCTTAGTTTTATTAGAAAGCTATCCAATGTTGGCATCATTTATAAACCAATAGATACTCCTTGAAGAATATGTATATCTCTTAACCGTGAGTTACCATTATATTTATTATTCAACTTCATTAAAATATTCATTAAAAATTAATAAATAATGAAATAAATATCTACCAAATATTGAGATTTATTTATGTTAGTGGAATAACATATATCTGTATCTAGTTCAACTAATTAGGAAATACAATCATCAATCGTGTGTACGGATGACCACCGCATCATGGACCCACGTAATTTGTTCTCTATTATCACCACTCATAGATGAAAATGTTAATAGATTTAATATATATATATATATATATGAAATCAATTAAATAATTATACCTCTAAAATTATAATAACAATATTCATTATTTCCTTTAAACATGTAGGATGAAAATAATTTTCTTCATGCGTATGTGTAACATACAACCTACAAAAAGGGATATGATACAATTATAATTTCATGAACATGGATTTTTATAAGTGAAAAATCCTAACCTAAACCATCGAGTCTTAGAAAAACAGGAACCAGAAATCATGCATTCCTCTCAAATCCTAAGAGTCTTCCAACTAGTAGTGAGGGTCTAAATCTATAAGTAGAGATTCTATACCCATAGTATCAAGTATTACGATCAATAATAAACAAAATACAGTTCAATAAATGATCTGATAAAAAAAATTCTAAACTAAATAAATGAAATAAATATCAGATAAATAAAAAATTTCCCCAATTGTAAATGATTTACATTATAATAAGTTGATGTAAGAAAATAAATAACAGCACAACTGGGGTCCTTCAGTGCCCATCAAGGTGTTCCACTTTCTCAGAACTAGTTTTCTCAAACAACGCCCACAAGGAGGTTTCCCGTCACTAGATCACTCTTGAAATCTATAAGAGCACTAAAATTCATGAGTTTGAGTGTGAATAAAATAATCATTAGGCTTCCACCAATGTTTCCATAACCCAATGTGCCTTTTTTATGATAGTTGTATTCCATAATGAAAATAAATACATAACAAAAATAAACATAGAATCCAAAACTGAGATGTATTCTACTAATAAATCCATAAAATTCCACAAAACATAACTTCTATAGATTTTTGTCATAAGATAATTAAATTATTCCAATGAAGAAATAAAACCATTGGGGAATGTCATAATAGAGTTATGGATATGATACTCGGTGTCATATATCCTACTAGAGGACCATGCAACCCTGGTTCTCTAGATAAGATTATCTAGTACTCACATCTAACATGCTATCACATGGGAAAAAACTTGTAAAATAAAGGAATCCTTGAGAATAAACTTTTTATGACACCACATATACATAAAACATCCACAGCGTGCTTAGTTCACTAGTCTCCATCATCAAAATTAAGAGCACTCCCCCACTAAGGGATAATCTTCCATTAGGGTCAACATACCCTAGTTACTAGTCAAATCCTCTATGAAAATGGTAACATATAGACTTGGTGATCCCACAATTGAAAATAACATGTCATCACACGTGTATAAATATATAAATAACAACAGCTAATCAAAATAAAATATATGATGATATAAACAAGTATAACTCATGGAATCAAAAATAAACAATGAGTCTCATAGGATATAAACACAAAAACACATGGAATCCTATTCAAACACTATAACCCAATTGCCCGGAAAATTTCATCATGGAAATAAGCATAGAAATGATTCAAAAATGTTAATGAACATCATATCTCAATGTCATCAATGAAAATGTTATGAATTAACAATGAATGTGTGGTTGAAAATCTACATTTTAAACCTCAACAGTCAAGAGAACCTCATTAAGGGCCTTGTTATCATTGTTGTTATCACATTATCACTCAGTTATTGTCAATGGAAAGTAGAACCCAAAAAATAAATTTTTTCGAATAGAATTAAATTACCACATGCGGTGATACTTTCTCCGTCATATATTATTTTCCATTTATAATTAAATTTTTGTATATGATGATATTTTATCATTCCAAGATAATCTACCAAAATAATTTTAGGCTAATACTTATTCTATAAATATTCTCCAACAAAATAATTATAAAACCACATTCGATAAAATTACATTTATGAAGATAAATTTAGAATGCAGGTTGTAATAATTTATAATAACTCTTTTTTAAACCAATATAACTATCCTCGATAATATGCATAATTATCAACTGAATAAAAAGTATGCTTTCATAATAATATTATGATAATTTATTTATAAATTATCTTTTATAATGAATTTTTTTTATAATTATTTATAATTTCAATTTATATTTTATCATTATTATTTATTGATAATCTCATGTAATTATCATTTATTAATTTTTTCTAATTTTACATTCATATATGATGACAATTTTTTTTATAAATTTTAAATATATATATATTTATAATTTTTTATAGATTATATTTTCTTAGATGGTGGAATTTTATTTTGATATTTTTTACGTAAATTGTCCTTGATAATTCAAAGAAAATATATTTTAATAATTTCATGTAAATTTCCTTATACAATTTTAAAAATTATCCATATATATTTTTTATAGAATATACGTCGAAAAATTATGAGATTTATTTTTTCCTACTAATTATATACATTTATTTTCTATTTTCCATGAAAAAATAATTTTGGAAGAAAAATGAATATTTAATGAATAAAAATAGTAACCAATCTTCAACCTCAAACTATGAACAAGGGACCACTATAGGCTACCATCATCATGTAAGAGACCACTAGAGACTTTAATAGTTTTGTGTAATAGAGTATTAGGATCATCCAACATTAACGGTGAATAGTTTCAACTATTTCAAAGAATCCCAAAATGTGTTCCGTTAATCAAATTCTGAAGCCCCCATTTTTATAAGTATATGAAGAGAAAATATTGTGGGGTAATAAAATTAAACCATTTAATGAATTGAAAAATTTTATATGCTAATAATAATTAAAATATGAGATTTTTAAGGTTCCCTACTAGAATAAATAGGAATTACAAATGCAATAAAAAAGAACCCACAGTAAGAGAATATAAATTATTTAAAACAATAATAATAATATAATATAATAATTAAACATATAATCATTACATGAAATGTTACCAAATATATAGAATGCATAATATTTATGTCAATCATAGGGTAACACCTGTATTCTAGAACTATCATTGATGTAAAATTTCTCTTCTGATACCCCCATTGAGAGATAATCCAATTTATTATAAATAATTTATAACAAAAATATTAATAGCCTCGCATATGATGTTATAAACTACCTGATGCACATAATGATTATATCATGCCTAAGATAAATCCTACAATTGGAATTTATTGGCTTTCTTATATTTCCCTTCTGTGATACTATTCAAGAGATATTCTATTATTTCTGAGAAATCACATGAGCATAATAAAATATGATTAATGTTTTTATTTAATTAATATCCCGAATCTACATGCCCAAGAATCACACTGAATTAGTTCCTATTTCCAAAAATATTCCATAAAATATTAGAAGGTGCTAACTATGTTTTTAACCTTACTCAAATTCTTTAAATAACTTATTATCAATTTTTATTGAGAAGTTACATGTTCAATTTAAAATACCCTTACATTATTATTACATAGGTTTTCTTTAAAATTATAATTTGAGGATATTACAATTACTCTTCTCAATAAACTTATCCTCACTAAGAAGTAAATATAACTATCTTACTCAAACAACTATGGTTAGTGTGCTTAAACATATAGTTCGTTCTCCCATGTATCCCATGGATCATTTCATACTGCAAAAATATTTGGAAAACTACTACACTCTTAACAAATAGGGAGTTATCGCATTGTTCTATAGATCGGAAAAAAATCTTCTTAGAAGTTTATTCAGGGTCCAGCTCAACATCCTCACCTTTGACGACACTCGTACGGTTTGGTACCTACCACCAAAGTTGAGACACATGAATAATTTCTTCCAAACTGAACTGATGTAGAGAGTCATCCAAATAGTATATAACTGTCATAATCTATTTAGTGATCATATAATGTATGTAAAACCATGGTGTTTTCTTTACGTCCCCCCTTACACTTCAATGGTCTAACTAAGGGGTCAAACTTAAAAAAACACGATCTCCCATAGTTAACATCAATGGTCTCATCATATGATGGGTATAAGATCTCTTAGTACATATTGTAGTGATAAACCTCTTATGAATTAGTTGTACTCTCCCAAAGGAATTCAAAACAAAAACTAGGCCCCAAAAACGCTACATCACCAACCTAATGCCAAAAAATCATTGACTGAATGGGTCTCCCATAAATAAATTCCTAGATTGTATCATAATATAATATTTGTAAATATTGTTGTAGTAAAACACAACCAATTCTATATGATTATTCTATTCTCCGCTGATCTCTAGAAAAAAATGTTGAATCATATCCTACAATATTAGTATTTTCCAGTATAACTATCCATCTATCAAGGGATGGTATGCTTTTATCATTCTTAGTCAATACTCTGATGATTTCTATAATCCATTCCAATAACACAATGTAAAATTTACATCTATTTCTAATGAAATTCTCATGGTAACTCTATATAAGAGTACATTATAGTAGAAATAAATATTTTCCAGCTCATCCACTGAGTGACTATCTTGGATTGGTAATAAATAATATTTTTTTAAATGATAGAAAATCACCCAGACTATTCCATGTCTACTAAGGGTTATATGAAACACCTTTACAAGTCCCTAGTTACATCCTCCTATGACCACATGGTCACTAAATGTGTTTGTAGATAACCCCATATATGCTAGTGCATGACATAATTTTTTTGGAAAGTAATGCATCAAGGATAAAAACCATGCTATACCCCTCTTTATTACTGACCACCAAAATTTTTTCCATATGTACTATTATATATTATTTATACTTGGATGTAAAACCCATCTCAAGGCATGTAACAATATCATCAAATCATCTCTAATGGTTTTATGAACTAACACCCTCCCATATACCATGATCACATCATTGTGGTCCATCAACCATTTTGGTATGAGGTCACCTCTATTGAGCTATTTATGCATAACAACATACAATGTGTATGAATCCAATCCACCTTTCAGTAAATATACAATTGAGGATGTTATCACTATTGGGTATAAGTCACCAATCGATTATCCTTATATACATACATCCTCCAGTTTCCCAACAAGATAATCAAGTGTTATGACCCACATAAAGGCCTCCCAACAAAGACCAATCTTCGTGCATCATATGACTAAGATAATGAAAAATTATATTCCATTTCCCTAGTTAATAATCCATATCAATGAAAAAATGTTTTTAAATACTAAACCTAGTTCCTGTATCTCAATTCCATGTCCTGATATAATAAAACATAATGAAGGCTCTTATGGTTTGTATATAAAAATAAAAATATCATTGAAGAGACTATATCACCAACACATTAGAGATTCGACTGTAGATGCAGGCTCCAAGTAATGTGTAAGATAGTTTCTATTGTGGGGGAATAGTACACTAAGCCCATATAAAACTACCGACTCTATTTTCACCAAACCCACTCATTGAAAAATGCCCCATCATTAAAAGTAAATTGTATAAAAAATCCCATGATCGGGGAATATCCATACATTAGATTTTAAAAATATCCACTTCATCATAAGGTAAGACTATTCATAGTGGTCCAACCACTATAAATTCACTCCATTCATCAGAATAATTTTCATGGTTGCTAATATTTAGGAGAATTAATGGGAAAACCACTGGTAATATCCTTATAAAAAAGGTTCTTATTCTAGAAAAACATATCTAGATGATTCCAGGATATTACTACCTCAAATTTATTCATGCCGATGGATATACCCATATTATACACTACATGTCCTAGTAAATTAAATTCACTAATACAAAATTCATACTTATCTATCATGGTGGAAAGAACAAGTGATTAATGAGTACTCTAGAATAACTTTTATACCTATCATGATGGTTAGCTATTGGGGATTAGAATATGATTCCATTCATGAACACTATAATGACCGAGTGTAGTTAGGGGTTAATCATCATCTTCACGAGATCCATTAACACATCCATTATATAATTCATTCTGAACAACATCACTAACTATGGATATAACCCATACCTACTTCAAAGCATCATCTTCATAATGTACTCCTTTCTAACATAGAAACTTTGGTAACAAGATAAATGATTAGTGTTGGAGAAACACCAGGGTTCTTGTAACTGATCGAATAAGTTGATGATCCCGGGAAATTTATATCAGTTCTTCACTATCTCTTGGTCAAACACATGGTATGCAAATCATTGATGATGACAATAGTCTTCTTTCATGGTTAACAAAACATGTTCACTTGATGGTGATGTACTTGGTTAGATAAATCCATTTCCCTCTAAGTTGTCTAATTTCACCTTGATATCTATTATTTCATTTAGATATATATGATCTGGGGGTATGAAAATGAGATGATTACCCAAAATGAGAAATATCTTATCTTAACAAAGACATTCTTTTAGTCTATCTTCAATATAAAATTTCCCAAAAATGATTGAAACCATTCACCAACATCCAAAATTCCATTAATTGCATAAAATGATGAAAAATTATCAATTATAATTCAAATAATTTTTTTACCATATTCTAAATTATTACCCTTTGGATATAAACTAAGAAAAAGACTTATAATTAATTTGGATATATTTATTAAACCATAGAGTAGGTGTTGGGAATGATTTTCCCCATTCTCATACATGTACATTGGAAAATAAATAATATCCTACCTCATAGAATCATTACATCCGCATTTCATAAATAGCTCACTAATTCTAAATCAAGAAGAAATATTCTATAGTGTGAAAGAATACTTTTGAAAGTTAAATTCATTGGGATGATCCCTAATCATTCAATGGGATCACACATGTTTCTCCCATGATTCTTCCCATAACCCAATGTAAAACCCTCATCGAAACAAACCTTCTCTCTATTATCATATGTTAGTCATTCTCATCATATATATACAAACACAACAATAGGTTGAGTTTAGATAATTAATTCCAATAAGGATATTTTTTAACAACCAGACATAAAAAATATATCACAAAAAAACTATCGAGAAAAGTTATTAGAAATAAAGGCATGTAATAAATGAGATATTAAAAATCCATTTAACATATGTATATATATATATATATAATGTGAACCTATGTTCATATAAATGACATAAGAACACACCCAAAATATGAGAAACAATAAATAAACATTATTTTATTCACTAAATGTGAATTTAATTAGTGGAAAAAAAATATTTCCATAATATATGGAAACTAAAAAGTCTATTATACATTTATTTACACACACTATCATAGTTCCCATATCTATTCCACAACTATTCTATTTTCTTTATATTTATTTACATCTCAAGGAAAAATTTAGAAAAAATATAGTGAATCCAAATACTTGATAGTGTTTGGGAATATATATGATATCTATTACATAAAAATGAATCTTAAAATGTGATATATTATTTTACATTTATTCATTTCATCCCTCAAGAAAATTGAAATGATGTTGAAGCCTACGTAAGACATACTATATCCATGAATGGTGTAGTTAGTTTTTTCTCTAAAACATTTATGGATTAAAATAAATACTAATATAATTAATATATATTATATTTATAACAATTATAACAATTTGGTGATGATTAAAGCTTGATTAATGTAAAATTAATGAAAATACCAAAAAACATATATGAATAATGAAGTAATTATTACATGAAACATGAATTTGACAAGGAATTTCAAATAAAAAGGTAAGAAAGTATCATGTGTAAATCACATATTTAATAATATATATGATTATGGTTTTATAATAGATATATAATAAACCTATATTTATAATAAATTAGGTTTGAATGTGAATAATGAAATTTGAGACTTGTGGTAAGAGATTTATAGTATCTATTTTTTTTATAGGAGACACATAAAATAATCACCATAAGTTTTCTTGGGGTAAATATAATTCCTCATATAAATTTTATATCCTAAATTTATTTATTATAATTATATTTAATGTTAAATTTTATATTATTCCTCTATAGGGTGTATCATTCAATAGTTTCCAAATATGTATGGGAATTTCGTCCTACTTTTATTTTTAAGGACACATGCCTTATAAAACACTTATTTTATTTTATGCTAAATATATAATTCTCGTGAATGAATTATAAAATTATTCTTTAGATAATTATGTTATATAAACATCAATCTATGTTTACTCATTTCATGTAACTCCCCAACCCCAGTTACCTATAGTCGGTGCATTATTTTAATACATTGACATGATTACAAGGAATCAAGTCCTGAATGACCGATCAGTTTAGCAGTCATGGAAAATATATTACATACATCAACATTAAATTACATTATAAAATGAAAAACAACAACAAAATTTTCTCCATTGACCACATTCATATCCTGTAGACTATCCCTGCAAGTCAGTCGTAATATTATTCTTCACATCATGGAAAAAATAAAACAAAGAAAGGGGTGATCTCAGATGCTTAGTAAGGATACCAATATAGTGAAAACTATCATAAATAAGCATAAATATTTAAGGTAATGTATAAAACTAAAACAAAAGTTTTCTAAACATAAAATTCAGTATAATAGGGAAAATATAAGTCAAATAATTCATTTTACTAATTAACATGGCTATTCTACTTGTTGAATAATCAAATATAATATCAATAGCTAATTTCACAATGATGGAATGCATAATTCTAGACATTATAACAACATAGTTAAGGCCATATGATAATACTATAAATATGATTTTTTCAATGCCTTGTGACAAGACACTAGTTTGTCTCCTAAGACCTACTGATGCAACAAGGAGCTATAGTGGGCTCCACCCACCACTTACCAAGCCCAATGCATTCCTCATATGAAAATGTTTAATCATAACATAAACATTCGTATTAAATATATCATACGAAATGTCAATTAATTATCCATAAACTATTAATGGTATAAAAATTACACATTCACAGTCAAACATATCACAAAAACCATGAATACAATATGGAATATTTGTATCATAATAAATATACCTCCATCAATAATAATATCCCTTAAAGGGTGTTGACAGAATTGAAAATGATCAATTAAAATCTATGAGAGAAATATCCCTTTTCATTAAATCATTTAAAAGTCACATAAAAAGGAATTTATTTATTATATAGTTTGAATCAAAGTGTCCCATACCACTTTTCAGCTTTTGAAAGGAATTATCATTTTAAAACATTCATGTTCATATAAATATATCCTTAAAATCATTTTGAAAACATAGACATTAATGTGAATGGATTAGAAGAGTAAATCTTTAAAACATTTAAAATAATGTTTTAGTAAAGGAGTCCGTTAATAATAATCCTCAAGAAAACTCTTTTATGAAACATTTACATGGATAAAAAATATTTCCTAATAAAAACATACACATAAACAATCTCAAATATTAATCAGATTGAGGAATTAACCCTTACCGATTTGGGAACTTATGAAACATAAACCTCAGAAAAGAAGGATCATCCAATGATGACATAAATACCAATAAATTAAAATATATTAGGAATACAATATAGTCATGGGTAGTACATACACCACACAAAAGGTAATAGTGGAAAATATAGCATGAATCTCATGAGAATAAAAGTGTGATGAAAACCACTTACCTTGTACCTTTTCATTGTCGAGGGTACGTTACCCTCATGTATAATAGTTAAATAATTGTTAATAAATTATACAATAACTATATACATAAATATGATATCATATATGACACTTTAATATTTCTTTGTTAATAATATTTCAGTAGTATCATCGTTTCGGGTGTTAACTGATTCGTTTTCTTTTATATGATTGGTTATGTATGCCATATTTCATTATGAATAGGATGAATTTTATTTCAATTCAGAATGCTATTATGTTCATATAAATTATTTTTAATCATAAAATGAAAATTATTCTTGAATTATTATGATGGGGAATTAATCACAACACGTTCTTGGAGACGGTAATCTGTACGTACGCACGAGCGACAATATCATTATATTTATGGTGATATAGTATGTAATTGGATGTAATATCATTTATAAAAAATAATTAACATGATATATTTATTATTTAACTTAGTTATACCCATTATTATACATATCCAAATAATGAAGTGTTTTAATAACAAACTACCCCACGACGTGGAGACGGTAAGCCGTACGTACACACGTATGGTGTCTTTGTCATTCAAATGATGTATAGAATAATAAATATAGTTGTACAATTATTATAATAAAATAATTGTATATAGAAGTTACTGGAGTTATTATATTGGAATGCAAATAACAAAGAAAGGGGAAGTGGAAGAAGAAAAGAACTTGAAAGAGGTGATGAAATATTTACCTCTTCTTCGGGTTCTTCCTTTTGATTTGATCAAAAGGTCTCCATAGGTTGGCTTTATGACCAAAGTAAGGCCTCTATGATGAAGGGAGAAATGTTGGAAGGATATTTGGGCAGGGTTTGGCCGATCCAAGTGGCTTTGTAGGGGTGAAATTAAGAGAATGGGAAGTACCCTTTTATAAGAGAGATGAGGGCCACTTTAGAAAAAGCTTGAAATATTATTTTATAATAAAATAATTTTCAGTTTATAATGGCTAAAAAATAATTTAATTTGAGGAGAATCTGGATATTGGTCAACAAACTCTCAAAAATAGGTTCTATATAGGTTTAGGTCACCATATTAACCATATCTTTTAGATTGAACCTTTACATAAATAGTTTTTCATTTACCATGTCTCTTTGTATTTTTATATTATATGGTTAGTAACTTACTATAAAATTACATGAGAACCCCAAAAGGTTCATTATTAATATATATAACCTTATCTATGACCTTGGAAAAAACCTTATATTTTTAAGAATTTTAAATCTATTAATAATACAGTATTTGTATTAAAAACTCAATTATGTCAATTTTCACACTATTTAGTATATGGTTTTTGTGAAAATCATAACAACATGATTACTTTGAACAAGAATTATTTAATCAACCCAAACATGTCCTATTAACCTATAAAATAATTTTAATTCTTCAAATGGTTAAAATTACATTTATTTGGATATTTATAATATCAATCATTTTAATCTTTCATTAATAAGGTAATTACTTCACTATCATTGTGTCGTTAATAAATTTTATTATTTAATGTTTAAAAATTAATAATAAAATACCATTATGTAGGAAATATTTTTAGCTTTATAATTAATATTTATTTCTGAATTTATCATAAGTATATCCTTATATTAATAATTATTTAGTTACTAAACATGAATTTAACACTTTTAACTCTTCTTTAAATAAAATAATAAAAAATGTCTTAATCTAATCCATGTGGGAAAAAGGGGGTCATATTTTATTACTAAGGTTTTTCTGGTCTAATTACACTTACCCCATAAAATTTGGACATGTGTTAGGGTAATTATAATATCATTTATACCCTTAATTACCCTATTAACTTTTAACCGTGGTAAATAAAAGTCAAAATCTACTATTCTCCAAAAATAATTTTTATCTTATTGAACAAAATTTCACTTAATGATATCAACCCAGTGTCTCATATATTTTAAATTCAACTCAGAGAAGCGGTAAAATATTGTTTTATGCAAATTTGCAAATGCTCCTATAAAGTCGGTAAAAGAGGTTACAAAGTTCAGTTAAATTTTATACTTCTAATTTTATTATAAAACGACCCCAATGAATTAAATTGAACATATATAGGTATTATATATCTATTTTTACTTAAAATAAATTAAATTAAATTAAATATTTATTTAAATAAAAAGTCGTTTTTAAATACTAACGCAATGTTTTTCACTATTCATCAAAAATTGAAAGTTTTCAGAAAAATAACAAAAATTCACCCTAAGATATTTTTTTATATTCTGAATTAAAAAAATGAAGTCTATTTTAACAAATTAAAAACATAGAAGTTCCATTTATTAATTTAAAATTATTTTTCGTTGTCAAAACGAAAAAAGCTTGTTTATAAAAAGTAAAAACTATCAAATGATTGCCATGTTTTTATGTCAAATATAAAAGTGAAATTACTTATAATTACCTAAATTTCATTAAATTATAAAAATATAATCTATTTATACATCAAAACCATTCAAATTCAAAATTTAACAATAAAAATTATTTCGATTTAAAAAGTTGGTTTCAATTAAAACATAGTATTTTTCACTATTTGTCAAAATATGAAACATATCATATAATTAACAAAAATATATCCAAACTAATTTTTTTCCACTTCTAATGAATAATTTAATTTCATTAAATTGAATACATAAAAGTTTCAATTATTGGTTTTAATACTGGTTCACCATTAAAAGGCGGAAAAATTGCATTTTTTAAAAAATAATTCTTTTATCTGAAAAAATGAATTTGTTCTTATATTATGTCTAAGAAAACCATAATATAGATGTTAAAATTATATAGTGTATATTTTATTCACAATGTAGTTAATACTATTCATAAAATCTTTTTTAACAACAGGTTTGGTAAGTTGTGATGCGCTGAAACTCAGTGTTGTATGTAACGTAAGCTATTGAATTACTTTAATGAGATAACGTACTATGAAATATTAGGGTGTTAAATTCTCCCCTCCTTAAATAAATGTCATCCTTACAATTGAAAATTTTATATAAAAAATAAAAGGTAAAAAATAGAAAAATAAATTTGTGGAAAACCCACATCGGAAATTGGGTAAATAAAATTTAGTCTTAATAAGAGGGAAAAGAAATAAAAAAGTTACCTCTTAATTATGATCTCAACTAGGAGACCATTAGTTGGAAATTAGAGACACATAATTGGCAGGGAAACAAAAATATTTATAGGGAGTTATTGAGGTCATCAATCACAAACACATGTGATATTGAGGGCCTCAAAGCCATCAATCTGTGATGATTTAAAATATCATTAGTTCAATAAAACATAAGGTATTAGAAAAATAAATATTTTGGTTTTATGATCCATTCCATAAAGTTTATGAATTAGTTTATTCATAGAATAACATGAATAAAATTTACATGACATGTAGAGTTTCATCCTCTAACTAATTCCTACCACAAACTCATCTTTCACTCTAAAGGATAATAGAATTCACTAATATTCTATTTATCCTAATTGTTTAGGGTTACAAAAATAATGAATTTATAATTCATTTGTAAGACTATTTAAAAAAACTATATTATAAAAACCAGGACATCATGTATGCTAGTTGTAGGTGATCCACCCCTGTCGACCTTCGGTTTTGAGTTCATGTCTTGTGGATTTATCGGACGCGACATGTTGTTGCTTGACCTCCGAGTTGTCCTTTTCCTAAAATTCCAAAAATAATCTAAATAAATGATTTAAACTTAACAATAGTATCAAATGTTAAACATAATCGATTCCAACCTTTAGACTTATCCAAAGTACTTCTATCCAAACTCACAGTCCAAAATTCATAAAGAAGGTAAACATAATGAAGATCCTTTTTTCCATCTAATAACATCTGAATACATTCATCATATATTCTTTTAAAACACTATAACACCATAAATTACCAATAAACCTTATTTATTACATTCTTGCTCCCTTATTCCTTATAGAATACTGGATATAATCATACTATAAAAAAATGTTGTAAACTCCAAAAATGATGGAATATTCAAATAATTAATCAGTTTCAAGGTAGTCAAGAATATCCAATATAATTTATCTAAATTAATCATATATTATTCCAAAATAACAACCTCAGTATGAGAATCATATTATGGTTTTTCTTTCTCCCTACCATATATTTTCCAAAAAAAAAATTAACCTGTTATTGATTCATTTTTCTTGGTTCAACACAGTCTCAATTCCTTAATGAAATAGTACTACAATATAATATTTTTATACACAATAATTATTATAGAATGTACATCATTAATACAATAATCAAATGACACAATACTTTAATAAAAACATAACAAATCTAATCATTCATCTTCATCTTTAGTAGAATCACAACCGGATTATTATCCAAAAGCATCATTTGGGGTATACTCTGATGATTTGGACATTGGTTTGTGTAGTGACCCAACTCCTTGTCGATGATGGATTTTATATTTGAAATTTTTTTTCTTACCCTAGAAATCATGTACTTGAGGTCCTTCTTCTCCACAATTATAATAAACTCACATTCCCTTCAAACATTTACCAAGGTGATTTTATCCATAGTTATCACATATAGGAAATTTCGTTTTCCCCTTATTCTCTTTATCCATCTTCCTCTCTACCATCCTTTTCTTCTCTAGATTCCTTTCAAATCCATAGGTCTTTGAAAATTCTTTACTTATCTTATTAACACATGAAACTATTTCCTCATATGATGATAATATGTGGGTGACTATTTCCTTTCTAAAGAAAGGCTTAATACCATGAATGGTATGATCCTTCTCACTTTATGGATCATGCATATTTCAGGAGTTCTCATTCCATCAACTGGGCGCCATTTATAAACCATGGTATACAATCAGTTAGTTTATGAATTGCAATAAAAACTTCCAAATGTGTAAAATAACAATCTTAAATTAAAAAGATTATGCATATAATCTATAATCATAAAATTTTTTCTTTGAGAAGTATTTACTACTAAGTCCTTCATAATGGATTTTAATGAAAATGTGAACTATCCCAAGAATAACTCCCATGAGTGTCATAACAAAGAGTGCATCAAGGTCTGTTGTTGTGTACCAGGATACCTTAGGTCTAGCCTGAAACTCCTTGTTGGAGTTTTCAATCCTAGGTACATCTGTGCCAGAGCCCCCTCAACCTACTTGTATCCAAACAGGGATGTACTGCTTGAAAAATACACAAAACCTCCACATTTCCAAAATTATATATTGTTATTCAATACTAATTTACAAAGTATATCTTCTTATAATGTTCTATAATAAGAGTTTATCTAAATCTTTTTCCAATGTTGTTTCTAAAATTCTTCTGACACCAACTGTAACGCCCAGAACACAGTTACCCCGAGTCAGTGCATTATTTTAATACATTGGAATGATTACCAGGAATCATGTCCCGATGGACCGATCTGTTTAGCAATCTTGGAAAATATATTTCATACATAAATGTTAACTTACATTATAAAATTAAAAACAACAACCACATTGTCTACATTGACCACATTCATATCCCTTAGAATATCCCTACAGGTCAGTCATAATATACATTTCAAATCCTAGGAAAACTAAAACATAGAAAAGGGTGAGCTTAGATGCTCAGTAAGGATAACAATATAGAGAAAACAATCATAAATAAAGATAAATATTTTAGGAAATGTATAAAACTAAAACAAAATCATTTTAATCTTAAAATTCAGAATAATATGGCCATGATAAATCAAATAATTCCATTTACTTATTCACATGGATATTATACTTGTTAAATAAGCACATGTAATATGAATAGCTAATTTCATAATGATGTAATGCTTAATACCAGACTTCATAACTACATAGTCAAGGCCTTGTTCCAAGACTTCAAATAATATTTTTTCAAGGCCGTGTTCCATGAATCTAGTTTGTCACATGAGACCTACTGATGCATCAAGAAGCTATAGCGGGCTCTACCCGTCACTTACTAGGTCCAATTCATTCCTTATATGAAAATGTTTAAACATAACATAAACATCCGTATTAAAAATAGCGTACAAAATATCAATACATTATCCATAAACCATGAATGGTATAATAATGACACATCCACACTCAAACATATCACAAAACCTTCAATACAATATGGATGATTTTTATCATAATAAATCAACCTCAATCAAGAATAATATCCCTTAATGGATATTGACATAGTTGAAAATAACCAGTAAAAATATTTGAGAGATATATCTGTTTTCCTGAAATCATTTAAAAGTCACAGAAAAAGGAAGTCATTTAACATAAAGTTTGAATAAAAGTGTCTCAAACCACATTGAAAGTTTTGAAAGGAATTAACATTTTAAAACATTAATTTTTATATAAATAAATCCTTAAAACCATTTTGAAAACCTACAGATTAACGAGAATGGTTTAGAAGAATAAATAACTAAAATATTTAAAATGATGTTTTATTAAAAGATTACCTTAAAAATAATCCCTTTGAAAACTCTTTTTGAAACATGGACATGGATAATAAATATTTCCCAGTAAAAACATACTCATAAACAGTCTCGACTAATAATGATATTAGGGAATATACCTTTACTGATTTGGTAACATATGAAACATACACCCCATGAAATATGGATTATCCAATGATGATGTAAACACCCATTAATTAATGTTTATTATGAAAACAATACAATCATGGGCAGTACATACACCACAAAAAAGGTAATAGTGGAAAATATACCATGAATCTCATGGGAATAAAGGTGAGATGAAAACCCCTTACCTAGAACTTTTCCTTGGATGAGGTTATATTGACCTCATGTATAATAGTTAAATCATTGTTAATAAATTATTCAATAACTATATAAAAAAATATGTTATCATATATAACCCTCGAATATTGCTATGATAATAATATTTCAGTAGTATCATCATTTTGGGTGTTAATAGATTCGTTTTCCATTATATGCTTGGTTAAATAATCCATGTTTGTTATGAATATAATGTATTTGATTCATATAAAAAATTATATTATTCTCATAAACATTATTTTTAATCATAAAATGAAAATTATTCTTGATTGATTACGATGGGGAATGAATCTCATCACGTTCCTGGAGACGGTAATCTGTTCATACTCATGAGTGACAATATCATTATATTGATGGTGAAATCATATGTAATTGGATTTCATATCATATATAAAGAATCCTTAGCATGTTATATTTATTATTTACATTAGTTATACACATCCAAATAATGACGATTTTGAATAACAAACTACAACAGGACGTGGAGACGGTAAGCTGTACGTACGCACGTATGGTGACTTTTTCATCCATATGATGGATAGAAAAATGAATATGGTTTTAAAATTTTTATACTAACATAACATTATATAGAAGATACTAGATTTATCATTTTAGATTTGAATCAACAAATAAAGAGGATGTGGAAGAAGAAAATATCTTGAAAGAGGTCATGAAATATTAACCTCTTCTTCAGGTTCTTCATTTTGATTTGATAAATAGGGCTCCCTAGGCTTAATTTCTGACCAATGGAAGGCATCTAACATGAAGGGAGAAAAGTTGGGAGGATATTTGGGCTGGTTTTGGCCGAGAAAAATTTATTTGGAGGTGTGAAATAAACAGAAGGGGAAGCACCCTTTTATAAGAGAGGTGCGGGTAACTTTATGAAAAGATTGAAATATTATTCTATAATAAAATAATTTTCGTTTTATAATTGCTAAAAATGATTTAATTAGAGGCTAATGGGGGTATGGGTTGAAAACATATCGAGAAATAAGTTTTATATAGATTGAGTTCACCATATTACCCCTATCTTTTAGATTTAACTCTTATTTAAATAGTTTGTCATTTACAATGTCTCTTTGTATTTTTATATTATATGGTTAATAAACTTACTATAACAAGACAAGATAATCTCAAGTGGTTTTTATTAATATATATAACCATATCTAATTACTATGTCCAAACATTATATTTTTAGGAATATTATATCAATTAATAATATATTATTTTTTACAAAAACTCAATTATGTCAATTTTGACAGTATTTAGTGTTTGGTTTTTTTGAAAATTGTAACAACATGATTAATTAGAAAAAAATTATTTAATCAACCCTATGATGTCATATTAACATATAAAATTAGTGGAATTAATCAAAAGTCTCAAATTACATTTATTTAGATATTTATAATATCAATTAATTTAATCATTCATTAATAAGGTAATTTCTGCATCATCAATGTGTCATAAATGAATTTAAATATTTAATGTCAAAAAATTATACATAATATATAATTATGTTGGAAATATATTTAAATTTTAAATGAATATTATTAGTCGAATATATATTATGTATATCCCAATATTAAAAATGGATTAGTTATTAAACTTTGAATGTAACACTTTTAACTCTTCTTTAAATAAAATAATAATAAATGTCCTAATCTAATCCAAGTGGACCAAATGGGGTAATATTATATTCTTAAGGATGTTTTTGGTTGAATTAAACTTACCCAATATAATTAGGACATGTTTTAGGGTAATTATAATATCATTTTTAGCTTTAATTACCCTATTTACTTTTAATCGTGGTAAATAAAAGTCAAAAGTTACTATTAAAAAATCATTTTTATCATATTGTTGCACAATTTAATAATTATATCAACTCTGTATCTTATATTTTTGAAATTCAACTCATAGAAGTAGTAAAATTTAGTTTTATACAAATTTTCAAATGCTTCAAGAAGGTTGGTAAAAGAGGTTAAAAGGTTCAAATAAATTTTATATATCTAATTTTATTAGAAAATGACTCCAATGAATTAAATTCAAATTATATAGGTATTATATATATATATTGACTGAACATATATTTTAATAATATAAATAATTATTTAAATAAATTTTTTGTTTAAAATAATAACGCAGTATTTTTCACTATTCATCGAAAATTGAAAGTTTGATGAAAAATACCAAAAATTCACCATAAGATAATTTTGATATTCTTAATTAAAAAATGAATTCTACTTTACGAAATTCAAAACATAGAAGTTACATTTATAAATTTTAAATTAATTCCCGTTGTTAAAATCAAAAAGCGGTTTTTTAAAAACAAAAAACTATCAAAAAGTTGACATGTGTTTATGTGAAATATAAAAGAAAAATTCCTTATAATGACCTACATTTTATTAAATGAAAAAATATAATCTAATTATACTTAAAAAAATTCAAATTCAATGTTTAAAACTAAAAATTATTTTGATTAAAAAAGTAGTTTTCAATTAAAATATAGTATTTTTCACTATTTTTCAAAATATGAATGTTATCAGAAAAGTACCAAAAATTTATCCAAACTAAATTTTTTATGTCCTGATTCTAATGAATAATTTAATTTCATTAAATTGAATATATAAAAGTATAAAATATTGGTTTTAAAAACGATCACCATTAAAAGGTGGTAAAATGGCATTTTGTAAAAAATACTTCTTTTATCGGAGAAAATGAATTTGTTCTTATATTATGTCCAAGAAAAACATAATGTGGATGTTAAAACTATATAGAGTATATATGATTCCAAATGCAGTGAATAATATTCAAAACTAATTTTTGAACGACAATATTGGTAAGTTGTGGTGCGCTCAAACTCGGTGTTTCGTATAGCGCAAGTTATTGAATTACTTTAATGAGACAACGCACTATAAAATCTTGGGGCGTTTCGTTTCATGTAGATTATTATTTATATGTCAACGAAGTTGTAAATGTTTTGTGGTTACAATATCATTTTTTATTGAGATTGCTTACAATTAAGTATCTGATATTGATATATTATGATCTACCACTAAATAAAATCATGAATTTCATTCTATTATATTTAGTTTGTTAGAATAAATGATTCATTTTCATTTTTATTTTTTAAAAGTAATAGTGATACTAAAATAATGTTTTTAAAAAATAGATTTTTTTCTATATTCGTAAAAAAATAAATTTTCTCCCACTTCTATATCTTTTAAAAATGAATTATTGAGAGTTATTATTATTCTATTATTATTTTTAAGTATTTTTTTACTATTTATTATTTTTCATAATTTTTTTTTAAAAATACTAATTTTGTTCAAAAAATAATAAATTTTTTTTTTCTGAATATGTGAATGGAATATTTATTTTAATGTGTATTTCTTGATTAACATTTTATACCATCCAGCCCTAACAATAATTTAAAAATAACTTTAATATTTTTCATGGATCATTTCAAAAAAAAAAAAATTTCCTTACTATTTGAGAAATTATTTGACTTTAAATAAGCTATTTAAAAATAGAAATAGTATCTCCATTAATAATTTTTTAATATTGTTTTTATGAAATTTATATTAATAAAATACCAAAACATTTGGTATTTCTTAAGCTTAACAGGGGATATGATCTGATAGCAATATCTGTATTCTTTCTCTGGACGTTTTACATTTATGACTATAATTAATAGATGTTTATGAAACCTATATCTATTCACAAGTTATGACATGATGAAATGTTTATGAAACTGACTTATTTTTCACATGTTGTGATATGGTTAATATTTTATGATATTATGGGACAAAAATGTATAGATTTTATGATTGGTGGGACCCATATGTCCCTCAAATTCATTTTTGAAATACTTATATGTCCTTGGATAAATTTTGGAAAAAATAGTTTTTGCTTTATATACTTTGGGAAATATGTCAATTTTCTTGATCCACTATGGGAAACAAGTCATTGTTCTTTTTCCACTATATGACAAGACTGATGATTCTAGATCCTTTTTATTATGGGAAATAGATAGGGATGCATGATCCACTATGAATTGATTGTCTTGGTAGTTAACATTAACTTGTGAAGTGTTTTCAATACTTATGATTTTAAATAACATATATGAAATTAACATATGGATTATGATTGGTTTATAATGATTTCTCAAAAATTATTATTCATGTCTTTGAAATGATATTATTTTATACCATGAATCAGGTTTATGGTCTTTGCCAAATTGATTATTAGCCATATAATTTTTGTTAATCATATCAAAGTGATAATATTGTCGTATTCATTCATATTATCATCGATTGATATCTCCCATTTTTACCCATACCGAGCTTCTAAGATCATCCATTCTTATGATTCCTTTTATGAGATTGTGATAAAATGTGCAACAAGTGTATATATATTAAGTGTACTAAATGGGAATACATTTATAGGTTATTTCGAATATATTACATCTATTCAAAATATAGTGTATCTAGTCTCCGAAGACACTAAAACATTAAGGTCATTGGGAATGTATTTTTGAAATATATGGAATATCAATATAAATGTTATAGTATATATGTATGAAAATTATGAATTTTTAGATGGATTTGTTATACACTTAATCCTTATAAAACCACAAGAATATAATAATAAGAATAATAATATTATTCATTTAAATGAATAATATCATATAATTAATTAAATGGTATTTTATTATTAAAACACTAAATGAAATATTAGTTATTCTGTAATAACATTCATGAGACAATTAAATTTATCCCTCATTTTCCCACAATATCTATTAGTCCTAATATAATGATAATTTTTGTAAAAAAGATTAATCCATTACCCTAGATTGTGTGGATACATTATTAAATTGGTATTAGATATAAATTATCTCACCCCAAAGGACTGAATAGTTTAAATATCTTGAAAAACTAGATACATACTTGAGTCTTACATTACAAGTGAAAGTGTAAAATAAAACATAATGTGTCCTTTGATAACACCATTATAATCTAACATTATCCATGAATAGAAATCACAATAAAATTTATGGAATCCAAGGGAAAAAAGAAAAAGTGTGATCTATGATGCTGGGTATGGGTGTGTATACAATGAAAGATAAATACGGCATATGTAATTTGGCTGGAAATAAATGGAAATCAAATAATTCCATAATCAAAATAGGTAGAAAATATCCATGGATATCACAACTAATCAAAAATTTACATGTAAATTAATAAATAACATCATAATTACAAGAATTCATAATGTTGAACACCATAAACATACTATTGAGTCATAGTGTTGAGACATCTTACATTAATAGGTATGGACTTAACCAATACCTATGCTAGTTTGTCTAATGAGACTTACCAATGCATCTAGGGGATATAGTAGGCCATAAAAATCACTAAATAAGTCTAATCCATTCCTTATATGAATGGAGTGAAACATAATCAACATAAAAGTTCATATGTTAACTAGTATACGTAATTTTAATAATTTCCCAAATTTAAACCTATTAAAAACCAATCCAAGCTAATATGAAGAATGGTGTAAAAATAGAACATCTACAAACACAATTATCATAAAATATCCAATAAAATATGAAATATGGTACAATAATATAGTAAACTATTTATATAATAAAATTAAATAAAGGATCTTGATATAGATGATTGTACTTAAAAAACATCTTCAGAAAACTTTTGATAAAAATAAACATTTTACATTAAAATAATTTTTTTTTGAAAAACCTCATCCATATAAAAGAAGATTTTTTTAAAAGATACTAGATAATTTATAGAGTAATATTCAAATAATAAATTCCTTATGGTGGATGGAAAATCTCTTCATGCCATTTAAGTTGAAAAAACATTCCTTCTTTATTTTATTTTTCAGAAAAGTCACAAAGCACCTTGTTTGGAATATGATAAAATATTCATTTGAAACCATTTCATAAAAAGTAAAAAAAAATTAAACATGAATTTAAAAAATCACATTATAATATTAATATTATTTTTGTAAATTTATCTTTGAAACATGTATATGGAAGAGAAATATTTCCCAACGGATACTTAAATATAAACACTTTTGAATTATTAAGTGATTGTGAAATACACCCTTAATTCAGGTTTGGATTACTTTTTCACATGATTGAAAATACAATATAATAAATACATACATATTATGAAGATATTATAGAATAATAATAACATATAGAATATAATTTTTTACATACTGATAATATTTTATAACCTACTTCTTTAAATGTATGGGTTAATAATCATTATTTTGTATCACAACTGCTTCATTTTTCAACTATGTTTTGGTAAGGTAGATTCAATATTATATACTAAACATTGTTAAATCACCTAAATAATGTTAATAATGAAATAAATATCATACATATTTACAATATATATTTAATTTAATCCCTTAAAGTTACAGATACAAAGTGGTATTACTTCATTCATGGAGATGGTGTGACGTACGTACTCAGGAACACTATTTTCATTATTCTAAGAATGAATCAATTAAAAGGTAATTTATAGTTATCATTTATAGAATGATTATTATATCATATAAAAAATATATAATCATTTAATTGATTCTTATGTCTATCCGATTAAAATTGAAATGAAAAATGAATCACATCACATCAATAAGGTGGTAGTCCACATATATGCATATGCCACATCACAATTTACAAATGGTTTTGAATATAATAAGATAGATTTTATATTATTATTTTTAAATTTTAATTATTTTTTAAATCTAATATATTAATAATAAATCTATCATAATTCCCATTCATATAAGGGTGCAATGAAAATGCATTATATCACTATAGGGAGATGGTAAGTCGTACCTACACATGAGCGATAATTTCACAAAAAATTTGCTGGGAAAGAGGGTAGGTAATGTTGGTTTAATAATAATAATAATAATGTTTAAGAACTTATTATACTATTTTTTTTATTTTATTATTATTTATAATTATTTAGAAGATGTAGAAGAAGTAATAAATTGAGGGAGATCAATTAAGATAACTACCTCAATTTCTAAAGACCATTTTTGATACTTTCTTTAGGGACATAAAGATGGTATATGAGGGAGACCAATATCTCCAATACGTTTATTGGGATTATGATAATAAAATTTGGAAATTACTTCCATGATATAATGGACAACATGATGTGTTAAAAGGATGGAGTAGTTGGCCATTTATAATTGAGGGGAGGGGTACTTTGGGAATTTGCTTAATTTTTAAATTATGATAAAATAAATATCATATAAAATTATTCAAAATTGAAATTGATTTAATTATATGGTAGTTTTTTTTGTAATACCGTTAACCAATATAATTTCTACATGTTTTGGGTTATTTTAAAAACTAACATTTTGATTAACCTGTTGGTTAGTCCTTCTGGACTTCAAACATTGTAACAAGAGTTTTAATCACAATGAGTTAATAGAACATTTAAAAATGGTAAAATGACTAACATATGGGAAATATATTAATTTTTATCATTTATTACATTCACATGGATGATAATAGTAATTTAATAAATTTAAAATATTTAAATAAAATAGTATTTTGGTAAATTAACATTAATGTCAATATTAACACTATTCATTTAATTTTACTTCAAATACATAAATAAAATGGTGGAATTTGAATATAGTGATTTCAAACCTCTCTAATATTGCATATAGATATAAAAAATTTATTTCATATTTTAAATTATTAAAATTATATCAACATTAACATTTTTAAAATAATTTATTTTATTTTTATGTTAATTAAATAAATATTGTATTATAAATGAAAACTATTTAAGGTTATTATATAATGAATAAAGATTAAAAATAAATTCATAGGATTACAAAAAATTAAATAATATAAAAATAAATATTTATTTTCATTCATATGTTTCTTTTTTCTCTAGGCGGATATATAAATTTTAATAAAAATATAGATGATTTGTTAAAATAATTTGGACTAAAATAATATATAATTTATTTTCGTTGAAATTTTCTCATTAAACAACTCAAATTTTATCCTAATGTGATACATATAAAATCATATACATCCAATAAGAATTAAGGTGGATAGTTATGTTCTTATCACTTAGATTGAACCTAAAATATTCTGATTTACCCTTTACTAAGGTGATAAATATTACCAAAATTACTAATAATTTGGAAAAAATAAAAGTGCCTAAAATATAAAATTTGAACCTCGTTATTATAATTATGTAATTTATATTATCAATTTCAATACCTATAACTGGTAGAAAATAATTTAAATATAATTTCAAAAAGAATTATAAAAATCACATTTGAGAAAATGTTGTTTTTCATAATAAAAGTGGATTTATTCTTAACCCATGAAAAGTAAAAATATTATTTGAATGATAAAACATTTGATTTAATATTTAAAATTTAAATTTAATTTAAATCATTCACCAATAGTGAATTATTAAATTTATTATGATCTAAAAATATTACATGTATATAAACAGTTTTTGGTGAAAAATATATTTTTGGTATTATTAATATCTTTAATATTTCTATTCAATTTATAAAAAATGATTTTTTTATAAATTTATAAAAAAAAAATTATTTTTTTATATTTATTCCTAGAAAATTCAATGGGTACTTTATAAATGAAGCTTAATAATAGACCATGTTCCATTAGAACATGATGGTTCATACATTGAAGGCTATTGATAAGATTAATTTTTTTTAAATAATGTCATACTGTAAAATCTTGGAATTTTACATTCCTCCCTGTTAAAAAATTATGACCCTCAAAATATATATAATGCCACCCCAAAAATAGATTTGGGTAGTTTTCATCAGAATTACTTTAGGTTCCCATGTCGCCTCTTATATATTATGATTTTTTTAAAAGGACAATTCCTAGATAAGTTCTTCAATTCCTTCACACTTGTTATCTAGAGAATTGAATCTAGAGATTCTCTTTACAGTAATATAAATCATGTGAAAATTCTATTTCATTATAATTGAGAACATGCATTGGGTATGACATGTACCTCCTAAACAATGTGATATGGAACACATCATATATCATAGAAATTCTATGTTGAATTAACAAATAGTAATCCCCAACTCAAATTTTTTATTGGATTTCAAATACTAATATATACATTGGGATACATTTTAATTTCGTACCAAATATTATGACACCCATCAATAGAGACACCTTCAAGAAAACATTATCTCCCACTTAACATTCGAAATCATTACTCTGGATATTTATATGTATATTTTATCTAATTCAAGATGATTTGATATGGGTTTGAATAATATTTACCTTCTTATTTGTTTCCATCACATTTTGCGTTACAATAAGATCCATTTCACCTACTTCATCCCCAAAATATATCTTACAACAAATCATTCCATATAAAGCTTCATATAGAGAAATTTAAATACCAAAATGTAAAGTGTTGTTATAGGATAATTCTACAATTTGAAAATATTGATTCCATATACCTTAAAAGTCAAGTTAGACGAAACTCAACATTTCTTATAGTGTCTGGATAGTCCATTCTGATAGATACTTTGTTTGAGGGTGATATGTAGTGCTCAAATGACCCTATGTATCAATGGAATTTCTAATATTTTTCAAGAATTTCAATTTATTTATTGATCATGACCATAAAAATTTGAAAGAGTTATACCACGAAGACTTATAACTTCATTAATATAGAGACATACAAGGATCTCAAGTATAAAATTTCCCCCTATATAGGGTATATGTGATGATTTTCATTTTCGATCAATAATAACACATATCACATTATTTTTTCCAAGATTATATTGTATTCTATTAAAACATTCCATTGACATGTCCTCCCATTTTCATATAGGAATTGGTAATTGTTTCATGACTTCTCTAGGATATTGTCTCTCAGTATTTATTTATTGAAAAACCAAATATCTTGACACAATTGTGGAAATTTCCCACATCAAATTACCACACAAAATTAGTCCTTAAAATACTTATACATATCGGTTCTAGTAGGGTGTATAGTGAAATTCTAAATATGAAAATCATAAAAAATAGGCCAGATATAATTAGAACACAAAGCCTCTTTCCAAATTTTAGAATGTCCATATCATATATGATGTCTTCCAATTTCCCATCATTCATAGAATTATGTTTCTTTTAGAAAATTTTATTATCAGACAGGGAATATTTTACTATTTCTTATAATGATGGTTTATAATTAATTAGGGGATGATGTGATGTTTACACTTCCTTATTAATCCCATATCCATATTTATTAGAGCAATGATCATAGGATCCATGTTAATATACATTTTGGTCATATCTCTATCATCCTTCCTAATAAATGGATCTTTTACCTTATTTTAATTGGTTTTTAGTGTATTGAGATTAAAAATCCTTAAGGATCTCGAGTAATCTTCTTTTCTACAAGTTGAGTTCTTTTGGGGTAATATTTATTTCAAAATCTTGTGATATGTATAAATCTCACTTATTTTACCATAGTAATAGTGTCTCTATAAATTCTGAGAAAATATTATGGATTATATTACTTCATAATTTGATGGATAGTCATGTTCATGAGTTTTTGGCATCTCTGATTCATAGAATATAACACTATCCTTATACATAAGGAAAAACTAAGTCCCTTATTCGATGTATCATTATAGACAAATAATAAACCATTTCTCAATGGTAGATTCAATTTCATATAGTTGAACAACATCATCATCAGTCCTTATATATATTCTTCACCTTCCATTATTCAAATATACAAAACCCCATTACAAGTAATCTCAGTTAACAAGATAGATAATCTGAATTTTTTTATCAAATAGCTGATAAAAACCATCCAAACTAATAACAATATATAAATATGTTATATTTTTTAGTAAAAACAATTCCCAGACTGCCGTTTTCTTCACAGGATCAACTGAAATACCATTAATAGAAACAATATGTCCATGAAATGAAAATTTTTAAACCATTAATTATTAGGGCTCGGCCTTAAAACATTTAATAATCATGAATTAAATGAATAATTCACATAGAGGATCTTTTAAGGTTTAGAGTTTTAGGGAAGTAGGTCATAACTATTACATCTCAAAATATTACAAAGTAGAAACTTCTACTAAGTTTCCATAAAATAAAAAATCATAAAAAGAAACATGTCTAGTTCCATGTTTAAGATAGCATGTCTTTCCTTGATCCAATCCTTGACCCTATTCATCTTCAAGTCCTGTGGAAAACATTTCAAAAACTTGGGATGAGCATAAAAAGGCCAGTAAAGGATACACAAAGAAGGAAAACTGTTTGTTTTTCAAAACAACAAGTAAACCATGAATAATTTATCAAATTAATACTTTTTACCTTTATGAAGTAGTAAATAATCTTCACTGAATAAAATATCACTACTTATCCTTTGTAACCAAAATATTACCATAAACGCATATAATGAACACATAAGATATAAAGGTAAGTTGGGACATAAACAAACTTAAATGGAATAACCATACGGTCGACTTCCACACATATCACTACATGGAATATCTGTACGGCCAAATTCCATATCCAATGAATTGGAGGATATAACGTAACCACCCATCCTGGTATTTACGACAACACCCGTCATATGGTTTATCACGTAACCACCCATCAAATGTCTAAGTACCATTATAAAATCACAAATCCAATATAACGGAAAGAGAACATTTCCACATTTCAAACACAATATATCACTTAAATATATTGACATAACAAATCCATTATCAAAACCATTTTCAATACCAAAATACATGAAAGAGTATATGGTATTTATTTTCTTTTAAAAACATTACAGCTTGTTAAGGAAGCCAAAGATCAAGTAATACTCACGGAGGCAAAAAGTTCATTGTCACCATGTACGTTAAAAGAAACATTCATTTTTGTCGTTTAGTAATACGCTTCATAGAAAAAGATTCCCTTTGAATGAAATGAAAAGAAAAAGGTGTTTATACAACGTATAAAAAAAAGTCTTGTATAACCTAATATGCCTCAATGAAAGGATATTGAGATGAAGTCCCTTACAAAGACGGTATCCTTAGATTAAGGATAAATAAATAACATAATTATGTGTGAAAAATATATATACACCCAATATAAGTGAATATTAAGTGTAAAAAATCAGATTAATTCACAAATATTCATATAATGACATATTCAAGGGGTATAATTTTTACCCAAAGAATTGAAATTGAGTTAAGAAGTTCCATTGAAAAAATTCGACAGCCTAACGATGTCACATTAAAATTCAAAAAATGAGTTGATGAGAGAGAAAATGGTATCTCATCACTTGGACATAAAATTTACAAAAATAAGGTCATATAAAAACATATCCCAACATAAATATATGTAAATTAAAATACCCAACAAAAATAATTCTTTTAACAAGAGGATGGTGAATGTTTCCCTTACCGATGTGGATAACTTTCGAAATGTACACCCCATGAACGAAGGGTCATACAATGAAAATGTAAATACACATAAATTAAAGTATATTACACAAAAAATACAATCATGGGTAGTACATACACCACACAAAAGAAAATAGTGGCAAATGTATCCTGAATCTCATAGGAACAAAAAGTGAGATAAAAAAATCCATTACGAAAACTCGGCAGCCTAACGACGCCAGATAAAACTTCCAAAAATGGATAAATGAGATAAAATAGGGTCTCTCATAATATTAACATAGAAATTAAAGTATTAGGAATATAAAATAACATCCCAAAACATAATAAAGATGAGCTTAAAAGAAATGACATAAAACAGAGTACTTAAAAAGGAAGAGAGAGGTAGGATCCCTTACCTCGTGTCTGACTTGACTAGATCATCCTTTAATCTCCTGAATAATAAACTAGAGTTAATTTCTACTTGATTAATAACCTTTTTTAAGTTCATTATTTCTTTTATATCAGTTATTACCATTTTATGAACATTATGTAATTATTTATGTTAATAACTGTCGTTTTGTCGATCATTGGTACTTGAGTCAAAAATACTTCTTATAATTACAAGTTGTTCATGTGGTAAAATATCCATTATATCCAGAATTATATTATTGATGTAGATATAATATATATAATATATATCATATATATCTAGTATATAAATTCATTTATAATATTACATAATATTTAGAGGTAAGGAATGAAATGCACCGTTCATGGAGACGGTAAGCCGTACGTACGCATGAATGCCACTTTCATTTTTATTTCTTATTTAATGGAATGAAATCATAACTATATAAAGGTATATTATAATTTCCACTATAATATCATATATATAATATCATTAACTCCATCCCTTATACATCCCACATATGGAATTAACGAATCAAATCACTTTGAGGGGGCGGTAGTCCGCACTTCCTAAAATGAAGATATCGCGTTTACCCTTAATGGAAACCATAAAAGAATGCCATAAATGAAAAATAAAGAAGAATATGGAAAACATAAACATAATATATATCATATATAAATATATTTCCATCATAATGGCCACCATGAGAGGTGGTAGGATAAGATAGAACAATCATCGTTTCATGAGGTAGTAATTCGCCATCCACGGAAAAAGTATGTTCTTTAACCATTAGATGGAGGTTTGTGTAAGTGTAGCTCGAATCCTTCTCATAACAACGTCCTAGCATATTTAGGATACTGGTGTTGTTACAAAATAAAGTAATAAAAAGAGTTTAGAGGGTTGGAGAAACAAAAAAACAAAATAACATAAGAGAAGACATTACCTTTAAGTCGGATAACTCTTTTTGTTTTGAGCTCAAAGGATTCATTGGAAAGAATTCTACCCAAAGTGAGGCTTCTATGAGTAATATAGGGATGTGGAGAGACAATATGAGAAGAGGATGGATGAGACAAGGGCTTGAGAGGTGTGGGTAAGGAGGTAGAGTTGGGGGCCTTTTATAAGAGGGAGGAGGGGCACTCTTGAATAGTTTTGAAAAGTAACGTTATTATAAAATTATTTTCGGATATAAAAGGTCCCAAAATTATTAATTTCTAGGATAAGGTGATAAGGGTTCGAAATACACCCATAAAATAGTTTTTTTAAAAGTGTATGACTTATATTTTTCATTATCTTTTCATTTTATTTAAATCGTTCATTAATGAGGTAATCGTTGCATCATCATGGAGTCATAAATAATTTAATTTATTTAATGTATAAAAGTTATAAAAAATACTAAGATGTAGGAAATATTTTTATATTTCCAATAACTATTTATAGTAAAAAATATTACCTTTATAACCCCATGTAATTATTTTAGTAAAACCATTCATGTTTGTGACATTTTTATTTTAAGTTTAAATAAAAAGTTATTAATGTCATTTTCTTACCCATTTGGCTCCATGGGGTCCCCAAGATGACCCATGGATTGTCTTGGTCGGCCATGACTCATCCATTAAGGGTAGGACATGTGTCAAGTTCATTTAATATTATTATAACATTATCTTTACCTTAAATTACACTAATTACCTTTATTCGCGATTAATAAAACCTAAAAGTTACTATTCACCAAAAATTATTTTCATCCCATTGAACCACATTTTACATCCTAATGAAAACCATTTATGTTGTATTTTTGAAATTCAAACCACAGAGCTGGTAAAATTTTATTTAAACAAAGAATTAGTTTTTTTAACTACCACTTAGTTGTTTCACTATTCAAAAATTGATGTTTTTCAGAAAAATAACAAAAATTCACCTGAAGCTATATTTGATATTCCGAATTAAAAAATTATGCTTTTTTTAAAAAATTCAAGAAATATAAGTTGCATTAATCAATTTAATAATTAATTCCCGTTGTCAAAATAAATAGCGTGTTTTTAGGAAACAAAATATATCAAAATATTGACACTTGTTTATGTACAACTTCAAAGTGAAATTAATTCCAATTACCACCATTGGATTAAATAGTAAAAATATATTTTAACTACATATTAATCCCAATTAAAAAGATAATATATCCATATAAATAAATTTTATGAAAAGGAGGTTTTGAAATAAAATACAACATTTTCACTAAAAATGATCTTTTTAACAAAAATTTACACAATGTAAATTTTGATGTCCAGATTCTAAAGAAGGATTTTATTTTGTCAAATTCAACATATAAAATTGTCAAAATAATATTTAAAAAGGGTTTTCCATCAAAAGGTGGTTAATCGACCTTTTAAAGAATATTAGAATATTTATGTTTAAAATTGGATTCATTTGCATTTTAAGCCTCTAACATTTATTGGATAAAAGTAAAAATATTTAACCAACATATATAATCATTTTGTAGTTAGTTATGTTCATTCCCTCCATTACAATGGCTAGGCGTTAACTACCATTTAAAATAATATTATTTTATTATTACAGTGCAATGTATGATTTCAAAGAAACTCATTGTTGCGTATTGGGTACGTCATCGAGAAAAGAGTTCCTTTTAAAGTAATCTTAATATTTTATTCAAAAATATTAATAAATATGGAAAAAAAATATTCTTTATTTACCTGCGATGTTACATGCTTCCCCCCTTTTGAGAATTTCATCCTCGAAATTTTAAAATTGGGCTCAGAAACTTCATTGAAAATCCCCCATCCGAACAAGAGTCAGTAAAACTATCACTTTAAAATAAAGAAACAGAAGTACAAAGGTCACCCAAGTTAACCCATACTAGGATTACATGTAGGAAAACATGGACAAGGAAGAGAAAACAAAGGGTCATGTTCTGATGGAGAGTGATAGAAAACAGGTTTAGGATATGGTTAACCACAAAAAAATCACAAACTTGTGATGGGTTAAACGGTATTTGATTCCCCGGTAGGAAAAATTAACAGACAACAATTTTTTAAGTTACGTTTCATTGAGGAATTTATTTATGAGCATAACTAAAACATAAGGAAACATACTTAATTTTCATGTTGACTTTCATCATTTAATATATTTTTTACACAAACTCATATTTTCTCCAAAAGATGAGTATTTAGGATGAATTGTTCACATTAAGAGTGCTATAATCAATATCTAGAGAATCATCTAATCCTGAAAAGAGAACTATATATTTCTTATGTCTTTTGACATTAACCAAAAACAAAATTATTTGAACCAGATCAGATAATCCAAAAAAGGATAATCCTTTATAAAAATAAAATCTATTCTTAATCTCCAAAATGTGTCCAACAAAACCCAAAGTTCAATGAAGACCATTCGATAAAAAAAATTTCCATAAAATTCATCAAAGTAAACCAAAATATGATTGAAACCCAAATATTTGATGGATTTAATCACATAGTCTTCTAAGGTAAAAATTAACATTTATATCCAAGTAACATCAGTTTCTCTTAAAGTATCATAATGAAAAGTAATTAACCTAATCATATATCCTCCATGACAGGTCAATATTTTCATAGATAAACCAATATCAACATATTCTTGATTCATAAAATTATATAACTAAAAATAATTTTCCATACTTACCAGGGACTGCACGTAGTCTAGTGGTAGGCGATAAATACCAGTCGCACTTTGGTTGTGGGTTTGATTCCCACAGGGTTTTCTGACGCGACGGTTGGTCACACGGTCTGCATGTTGTTCTCTTTCCAAAACTATATAATTCTCAAAACATTCCCCAAAAAGAGATAAAATCATCAAAAATAACCATAACATAATTTCACCTCAATTTTATCTCATGCCTTTCATTTCCCATCATAACATATAGTATCACATAATTACCTCAAATGTAAGGATCATATAAACCCAAATGGTTCCTTATAACTATGTCCACAAAAGAACAGATAACTATTCCTTGAATACAATTTTCATATATAGAACATCAAGGTTACACATACTATAAAAAGTCTTCGAATGTAACCCCATCATCAAAAGAGACAAAATACTTTTATGAATTTCACTATCCTAAAATCTACAATAACTCTTGAATCCCTTATATGTTGACTTCTTACTCATTCAACATTCTTCATGATCCATTGAACATTCCATTCCAACTTATTCTAAAATACTTCTTTCCTACAACCAAAATCATGAATCATATCCTGAGATTCCAAAATAAGAAGACATATGTTAAGAAATAATCCATACCTTTGATTGGTCATTGTCAGTTTCATCATCCTCAGTCAGAATGGAATTAGGTATTGGTAAACAAATATTTTTACAATCATGGTGATCCCATTTCTGAAACTTCTTTGTAGGACATGTGTTTTCATAATGACCATGCACGCCACATTTAAAACATTCAATTAATCCCTCATAAAGAACTTATTTCCCTTTCCTCGAGTCAACTGGATGCTTCCTTTTTCCATGGAAGGTTCTTGCTTTATGACCTTCATTTCCACATCTATAGCATCTTTCTGTCCCATTGAACCATTTTCCTAGGTGTTTCTTTCCACATCATTTACACATAGGTTTTTTAACACACTTACCTTTATTATTGTTACCTAATCTTTCGTAGGGATTTGTTTCTTGCATATATGATGCCTTATATAAATCACCAAGGTTTAGGTGGTCAATCATGTCTCTAGATAGATGGTTGAGGATAAACACAAGAGTTCTCATTGTAGCTCCCATATCATTCAGTTTCTCACTCAGAAAACTGTCACAATTTCCTTCACATCGACTGTTACCTTGGTGCAAGCTAGTTCCAACCATTTACTAATACCAAAAAGGTTAGTGTGAACATATCAGTAAAATAATCATATAATAATGAGGAAGATAAACACTGAGATATATTTATCCAAGTTATCTCAAACTAATTCTAACATTCCAAAAAAACAATGACTCCATCTAATATACTACCCATTGTGGTTACACACAACTTGTCACTTTTGCTTAAACAACACTCTAACCTCTAAAGTTATCTAAAACTCCCTCTGATACCTACTGTAAGGACCCGAAATTAAAACATTACATTATCATGAATTAAATTAATAATTCACATAGAGGATCTTTTCAGGTTTAGAGTTTTAGCGAATTAGGTCATAACTATTACATCTCAAAAGATTACAAATTATACACTTCTAATAAGTTTCCATAAAATAAAAACTCTTAAAAGGAAACATGTCTAGTTCTATGTTTTAGAGAGAATTTATTTCCATGATACCATCCTTGACCCTATTCATCTTTTAGTCTTGTGGAAAACATCTCAAAAACTTGGGATGAGCATAAAAAGCCCAGAAAAGGATACACAAAGAAGTAAAATAGTTAGTTTTTCCAAACAACAAGTAAACCATGAATACTTTATCAAAGTAATACTTCTTACCTTTATGAAGTGGTAAATACTCTTCCCTGAATAAAAGATCTATACTTATACTTTGTAACCAAAAGATTACTATAAACCCATATAAATAACACATAACATATAAAGGTAACTTGGGACATAAACATACTTAAATAGAATAACCATATGGTAGACATCCAAACATATCACTAAATGGAATAGCCATACAGACAACTTCCATACCCAATGAATTGGAGGTTATAACGTAACCACCCGTCCTAGTATTCACGGAACCACCCATCATATGGTTTATCACATAACAACCCGTCAAATGTCCAAGTACCATTATAAAATCATAAAACCAATATAACGGAAAGAGAACATTTCCACATTTCAAACACAATATATAACATAAATATATTAACATAAAAAATCCATTATCAAAACAATTTTCAATGCCGAAATACATAAAAGAGTATATGGTATTTATTTTCTTTTAAAAACATTACGTCTTGTTATGGAAGCCAAAGATCATGTAATACTCACGGCGGTGAAAAGGTCATTGTCACCGCGTACGTTAATAGAAACATTCCATTTTGTAGTTTAGTAAAATGGTTCGTAGGAAAAAATTCCCTTTTGAATGAAATGAAAAGTCAAAGGTGATTATACAGCGTATAAAAGAAAGTCTTGTATTAAAACAAAATATGCCTCAATGAAAGGAGATTGACATGAAGTCCCTTACAAAGACGGTATCCTTAGATTAAAGATAAATCAATAACATAATTATGTGTGACAAATATAAATACACCCAATATAAGTGGATATTAAGTGTAAAAAATTCATATTAATTCACACATATTCATAGAATGACATATTCATGGAGTACAATTTTAACCCAAAGAATTTAAATTGAGTTAAGAAGTTCCCTTGCAAAAATTCGATAGCCTAACGTCGTCACTTTAAAATTCTAAAAATGAGTTGATGAGAGAGAAAATGGAATCTCATCACATGGACATAAAATTTAAATCAATAAGGATACAGAATAACATATCCCAACATAACAATATTTAAATTAATAGTCCCAACAAAAACAAGTCTTTTAACATGAGTATGGTGAAAGGTTCCCTTACCGATTTGGGTAACTTTCGAAACGTACAAGCCATGAAAGAAGGGTCATACAATGAAAAAGTAAATACCCATAAATTAATGTATATTACACAAAGAATAAAATAATGGGTAGTAAATACACCACACAAAAGTAAATAGTGGAAAATGTAGCATGAATCTCACAGGAACAAAAAGTTAGATAAAAATCCATTACGAAAACTCGGTAGCCTAACGGCGCCACATCAAACTTTCAAAAATGGATTTATGAGATCAAATAGGGTCTCTCATAATATGAAAATAAAACTTATAGTATGAGGAATATAAAATAACATCCCCAAACATAATAAAGATGAGCTTAAAATAAATGACATAAAACAGAGTACTTAAAAAGAAAGACAGAGGTAGGATCCCTTACCTTGTGCCCGACTTGACTCGATCGTTCTTTAATCTACTAAATAATAAACTAGTTTTAATTTCTACTTGATTAAGAACCTTTTTTATGTTCCTTATTTCTTTTATATCACTTATTACCATTTTATGAACATTATGTAATTATTTAAGTTAATAACGGTCATTTTGTTAATCATTGGTACTTGAGTCAAAAATAAACTTCTTATAATTACAAGTTGTTCAGTGGTAAAATATCCATTATATCCATAATTATATTATAGATGTAGATATCATATATATCTAATATATCCAGTATATAAATTCATTTATAATATTACATAACATCTAGAGGTAAGAAATGAAATGCACCATTCATTGAGACAGTAAGCCGTACGTACGCATGAACGCTACTTTCATTTTTATTTCGTTTTTAATGGAATGAAATCATAATGATATAAAGGTATATTATAATTCCATTATAATATCATATATATAATATCATTAACCCTATCCTTTATACGTCCCACATATGACATTAACAAATCAAATCACTTTGAGGGGGTTGTAGTCCACATTTCCGAAAATGAAGATATCGCATTTACCCATAATGGAAACCATAAAATAATGCCATAAATTAAAAATAAAGAAGCACATGGAAAACATTAACATAATATATATCATATATTAATATAGTGCCATCATAATGGCCACCATGAGAGGTGGTAGGAGAAGATAGAACAATCATCATTTCCTGAGGCAGTAATTCGCCATCCAGAGAAATAGTATGTTCTTTAACCATTATACGGAGGTGTGTGTAAGTGTAGCTCGAATCCATATAATAAAAACATCCTAGTATATTGAAGATACTGGAGTTTTTACAAAATAATGTAATAAAAAGATTTTAGGGGGTTGGTGACGCAAAATAAAACAAAATAACATAAGAGAAGACATTACCGTTAAATAGGATAATTATTTTTGATTTGAGATCAAAGGCTTCCTTGGCAGGACTTATGCCCAAAGTGAGGCTTCTAGGAGTGAAAGAGGGATGTGGAGAGACAATAAGAGTAGTGGTTGGATGAGCCAAGGGCTTGAGAGGTGTGGGTAAGGAGGTAGAGGTGGGGGCCTTTTATAAGAGGGATGAGGGGCACTCTTGGTAAGTCTTGAAAAGTAACTTTATTATGAAATGATATTCAAATATAAAAGGTCCCAAAATTATATATTTTGAGGATAATCTGATAAGGGTTCTAAATCCACCCATCCAATATGTTTTTGACAAGTGTATGTCTTATATTTTACATTATCTTTTCATTTTATTTAAATCGTTCATTAATGAGGTAATCGTTGCATCATCATGGTGTCATAAATAAATAAATTTATTTTATGTCTAAAAATTATAAAAAAAATACTATGATGTAGGAAATATTTTTATTTTTCCAGTCAATATTTATATTAAAAAATATGACATGTATAACCCCATGTAAAAATTATTTTAGAAAAACCATACATGTTTGTGATATTTTTATTTTAACTTTTAATAAAAAGTTATTAATGTCATTTTCTTAACCAAGTGGCTCCATGGGCTCCCCAAGTTGACCCATGGATTGTCTTGGTCATCCATGACTCATCCAATAATGTTAGGACACGTGTCAAGGTTATTTAATATTATTATAACATTATCTTTACCTTAAATTACACTAATTACCTTTAATCATGATTAATAAAACTTAAAAGTTACTATTCACCAAAAAATATTTCCATCCCATTGAACCACATTGTGCATCGTAATGAAAACCATGTATGCCATATTTTTGAAATATAAATCACAGAGGTGGTAAAATTTCATTTAAATGAAAAATCAGTTTTTTTAACTACCACTTAGTGGTTTCACAATTCAAAAATTGAAGTTTTTCAGAAAAATACAAAAAATTCACCCTAAGATATATTTGATATTCTGAATTAAAAATTATTTCTATTTTAAAGAATTCAAAACATATAAGTTTTATTAATCAATTTAATAATTAATTCATGTTGTCAAAACAGATAGTGTGTTTTTAAGAAACAAAATATATCAATAGATTTGCACTTGTTTATGTCCAATTTCAAAGTGAAATAAATTCCAATTACCACCATTGGATTAAATGGAAAAAATATATTTTAATTAAAATTTAATTCCAATTAAAAATTTAATTTTTCCATATAAATAAATTAGATTAAAAGGAGGTTTTGAATTAAAATACAACATTTTCACTAAAAATGAACTTTATTACAATAAATTACACAAAGTAAATTCTGATGTCTAGATTCTAAAGAAGGATCTTATTTTGTCAAATACAACATATAAAATTGTCAAAAGTATATTTAAAAAGGCTTCTCCATCAAAAGGCGGTTAATCTACCTTTTAAAGAATATCAGAAGATTTATGTTTAAAATTGAATTCATTTACATTTTAATATTCTAAAATTTATTGGATAAAAGTAAAAATATTTGACAAACATATATAATCATTTCATAGTTATTTTTTTTCATTCCTGCCATTACAATGGCTAGGCGTTAACTACCATTTAAAATAATTTTATTTTAGTATTAGAGTGCAAAGTAATATTTCAAAGAAACTCGTTGTTGCGTATTGGGTAGGCCATCGAGCTAAGAATTCCCTTTAAAGTAATACTAATATTTTATTAAAAAATATTAATAAATATGAAAAAGTAATATTTTTTATTGACATGCGATGTTACATTAATTCACACATTCTAAATAACCCATATAACTCTTTTCATATTATATTTCAAAAAACATATCTTATGTTTTCATCATGGTTATCATAGTTCTTGAATTACACTAATATATAAATAATAAATACCCCGACAATGGTTTCAAGATATTTCTTGTATTTTCAATTAATTTGATCCACAATGAAAGCAGGAGAATTAGTCAATCCAAAGTGATTGATTATAATCATATAATGTCCATGCCTTATTCAAAATATTGTCTTCAATATTTATTCCTTCTATATTCGAAATTCATGATATGATGAAAGAAAGTTAATCATAGAAAAATATTGATCTCTATGAAGTTGGTTAAATAAATCAACAATGAAAGGCAGTGGATACTTTTTCTTTTTTTTATAATAGCATTGAATACCCTATAATCAATGTACATGATCATAGATCCATCTTTATTCTTAACGAAAATAAATGGGGATCCCCATTGACAAACACTAGGGAACATAATTTATTGACAACTAAAATTTTATAGTTGTTTCTTAACCTCTGGTAACTCTATAGTGGGAAATCTTTAGGGATTCTATTATATAGGTTTTGTATCTGGGATTAAATTTAAAAAAAAGGTATTTATAGAATAATAATTTTATATATCTATTAATATTTATTAATAAGTTATTATTTTTATATTAAATAGGATTCTTTTTATTATATCATACTCAACAAGTAACGACTTGGTTCTCCAAAATCATATATTTCACTCTGCTTTTAGTTATTATAAAAACAATACAATAATAATATGATTATTTTAAATGGTATTTAATAAATAGAAATTATATAGGCGATAATGAACAGATCTAACTGTAATATGATTAAAAATATTTGTTAAATTTTTATACATTTACCCATAAAATTTAGATTCTTAATAGAAGAATGAATCTCATTTTAATCATGAAATACTCTAATATTATTAAAAGGATATTTTACGACTTTTTGATATAGAACCCTTTCTAAATATTTTTTTGTTACTTTTATATGTTCTATATGATGAAATAAACATATTATATACAATAGGGACATAGAAATTTACGTTGGCTAAATTTTTGGTAATATTCTGATAATGTTCATTTTTTATTGAATAGTAAAAAATTCAGCATTTAAATTTGAAACTGCCATTTAATATATTTTATTTATATATTTAGACTACCATTTTTAATGGTTTCGAAGTGTAATTGGATTATTTATTATCATTTAATGGCATTTTGGTCATTTGGAGTAATTTCACATTTTAATTAGACATAAACACATGTCAATATTTTGGTAGTTTTTACTTCTTAAAAACACACTTTCTAGTTTTGAAAACGGGGATTAATTTTAAATTAATTTCTGGAAATTATGTGTTTGATATTTGGAAAAATGGATTCCATATTTTTAATCAGAAGGTCCTATTTTTATAAATATGTACCTTTTATTTTTTTGATATTATGAATAGTAACTGCATTAATTATTGTATTTACAATAGTTAAAGGGTAAATTAGGTATGTAAGAGTAAAACAAATTTATAATAATATTAAACATCACTAACACATGTCAGAATTCTATTTTATAGGATATCTCCAACAATGGGCATCCTTTGGTTAATTTTGGGACCCCATGGAGCCACATGGGTGTGATAATGACTTGTAATATGAATTAATTTTTAGTAAAGTGAAATATAACATAAACTTATATTTTCTACTAAAACAATTTTATAAAGGGTTCATATTAATTATATCTTGGACTATAAAAATTCATCATAAATCAAAAATTATTTCCTATATCTTGGTATTTTTTTAAAAATTTAGTCATAATATAAATATTTTTTTTATAACGCAATGGTGAAGCATGGATTAACTTATTTATTAAACATTCAAATAAACGATATTATAAATTTTAGAATTAATTTAATTTGATTATTTTGATGCAATAAATGTAATTTTTTGATGATATTGGAATTTTAACTTTGAGTTAATTCCTTTGTATTGAAGAAATCATGTTGTTATGACATTAACAAAAATTAGTTACTAAATAGTGTCAAAATTGACATAAATGGGTTTTTAAATCAAATACTATTGTATTAAATGATACAATTGTATTAAATATATTAGATTACACCAAATTACTTATAAAATTTTACAAATGTCATTAATGATCCACTTGTGGTTCTATTGGAATTTTACAGTGACTATAGTAACCACATATTGTCAAGATACAAGAAGACATGGATAGTGTTAATGTATTAAACTAAGGGTTAGACACAAATTATATAGATAAAAATTATTGGATTATGGTTATTCGGACTATAATTATCATTACATCTAATTAAATGAGTTTTGGTCCATTTCTAGTCGAAATAAAATTTATAATAAATTAATATTTAAATAAATTTCTGATGTGCCCCTCCTCCTTATAAAATGATAGCACCTTAACCCACATACTCACACCTATAAATCCCATTGTCTCGTCCAAACATGACTAAAATAATTTCATGACATTCATATCTTCATCCTAGAGGCCTTACCTTGGGATGAAGGAAATTCAAGAAAGCCTCTTGGCTCAAATCAAAAGAAAATACCATATTTAGAGGTAAGATCTTCTCTCAAGTTCATTTCCTTTATATTATATATCCTCTCCCTATGCTATTATTATTCATTTATTACATAACAATAGTAGTATCTTAAATATACTAGGATTTTTTTATGAGAATGATTCAAGAAACACTTACACAAACCCCCATCAAATGGATGTGAACATACTGTTTCATTTGATGATAAACTACTGCCTCACAGAACAACAATGGTTCAGTTTTCCCATACTACCTCTAATGGTTGTCATTTTGATGGAATTTTATTTATATATGATATATAATATATCTATATGGTCTCTATACTTATGTAATATTTATTTACAACATACCATTATTCATTCCATAATGTGTAAATACGATAATTTCATATGAGAAAGTGCAGACTGCCACCCCCTCAAAGTGATAAGAAACGTTCATGATATGCATGGAACATAAAAAGTATGGTTCTATTAAACCTATGATACCTAAATGAGATAAATATAATACTGTTATTATAATATAAATTTATATCATTTGATTATTATTATTTTAATATGAAAAAGAAATTAAAGTAGCGTTCATACGTACGTACGACCTACCATCTCCACGAATTGTGAATTTCATATATAATATATAAATATTATGGAAATTATAAATACATATATACTATATATGTATTATATTTATATCATTAAAAATATTCTGGAGATGATGTACCTTTGAACAGATAGACAATTTACATGAAACAAGGTCATTTTAGACTCATGTACTGAATATCAACAAACCGACATATATGAACTTAAATAACAAGGTAATTTTCATAACATGATGATAAGTAATATAAAATTAATAATAAACATTAAAAAGGTTATTGAATCATTTAGAAGTTATCCTATGTTTATTATCCATGAATTTGAAGAACAAATGAGACAATTCAGACTCAAGGTAAGGGACTTCGTCTCAATCTCCATTTATTGAGGCATATTTTGATTTATATATGACCTTATTTTATACAGTGTATAAAAAAATGTGAAATTTAATTTCATTCAATGGTAATATTTTTCTATGAAAAATTTTACTAAATGAAAAAAGGAATGTTTCTTTTTAATGTATGTGGAAACAACGACCTTTCCGCCACTGTACGTATTATTTGATACTTGGATTCCTTAAAAATACATAATGATTTTAAAAGAAAAATGAATACCATATACCATTATTACATATTTTGGTGTTGAAAACGTTTTTTAGAGTGCAGTAATTTATTAAATATCTTTAAATGATATATTTTGACTGCAATATAGAAATGTTATCTTTCCATTATTATTGTTTAAGGTGTTGTGATTTTGTTATGGTTCTTGGGAATTATTTACATATATTTGGTTCCATGATAAACCATTGGTGGGTGAGCCTAAGATAGTTCTTCAATACAATGGGTAATGTGATGGAGGTAAACATTAATGTTTCTCCTAAGAGATTTAGGGAATATACCGTGATTATTTGAAACGTAACCACGAAGGTTAGTCCCAATGTAGTTGTGAAAGCTACAATGTAAGTAGGTTATGGATGCCACAAGTTGCCTTTAAAATTTATGATTTCTATGAGTTATTCATATATCTTATGATTTCATGAGTTATGTTAAAGAGATTATGTCTTACGAGTGAAATTTATGATTTTATTTGTTTGTATGTATTTATGGACTTATGTTTTCTTTCCTAATTTTATATCCCTTACTGAGATTTTCATGCTCATACCGTGTTTTGGAAATGTTTTTTATAGTGTATAAATAAGGGTTAGAGAAAGGGAGAATTCAATAATATTTATGTCAAGAAAATAATTCTTGTTTTATTTATGGAATTTTATTATTGTAAAAAAATTATATAGAGTAGAAGTGTCTAAATTGTAGTATTAGGAATGCAATGTAATAGTTATGGTATACTTTTCTAAAACAATAAACCTGAAATGATCCTAATTATAAAAAGTGTAAATTATTGATCAAAAATAAAGATTATGTAATGTTTAAGGATGGGGCCTCATAGTTACCATCATAGGTCTGTTTATATAACATTAAATGTTAGGATATTATTTAATAAGGATCAATAATTTTTTTTACTTTATAGTAAGATTGAAATGATATTGCATTTGAAGATTACCATTTTTCATCTTCCAAGATATATCTGTGTTCATAATGGTTTTATATAGAGGAAATATCGAAAAAATGATGGGATAACATCAAGGGTAAAACAACATACAAAAACAAGAACTAAAAATGGTCTGAATTAAAACTAAATAGTTTTTTGGAGAAATTGAATAGTTGACTTACTCTATAAATGGTTGTGGTATCCAAGCACATGATCTTCCATATAAAAAATAAAGGAACAAGTCGGTAGTGGAGCATTTCATAAGGCAACACCCCTGATCATTCATAAGATCATTAGACCTTGTGCTAGCTGAAGGATCGATTAAAGCACTGGAAAAAAATATTGATTTCATTGGTTTATCAGAACATCAAAAGGATAGTCTAGTTGTTTACCATTTTAAGGAGAATCCAATCAGTTGTATTCAATAGTTTAACATATCCAGGATAATGGAAGATTTATGATCTTGAATGGGATGAATTAAAATGTATGTTCCTTGATGAATATTTTCCTAATGTGGTTCGACATAAGATGGAAAACTAATTCTTGGAATTGAGGCTGGAGGATGACTCAGTGGCTGCTTATGGAGGAAACTTCACTAAACAGGCAAGGTATGCTAAAAATTTAATATAGGATCTCGATAGTAATATCAACCATTTTTACTCAAGATTAAAGCAAAAGTATCAAATTGAATTATCTTATCATGAGTTAAAAAGTTATAAAAAACTTATCTATGCGTGGAGAAGTTGGAAATGAGGTTTGATGATGATTAGGTGTTCTTTGACAGACAACAAAATAATAGGTCAAGTTGGCAAAGGAAAGGTAAGAATTCTTCAAAAAAATGATGGTAAGATACTTATGTTCACAGTTTGAGAAAATTGTGGTAAAAAGAACACTAGGAATGACTCTTGACTTCTGGTAAGTGCTCCTAATGAGGTAAAATGGTACATAATTCATGTAATTTGAATGGAGAAGATCTAGGTAATGGTAAGACACAATATGATGTATAATCATTATAATGTTTTATGTGAAATGAAATGTGTCATTATGAAAATAAGTGTTCGACGAAAAACTCAAATGATGGAAAGTGTCCATATTACAAGAAGAATGGTGTGGTGACATCCTTTGCAACTACTTTAGAAGATATTGGGCCATCAAATGAAGTGGTATCAGGTAAATTGTTTGTTTATTCATATTATTTTAATGTATTGTTTGATTCTTGGTCTGTACATTCTTTCATTTATGAGAAAATTTCTTGTAAATTCAGAATTCCCTCTCAAGATATAAATCATGAACATGTCGTAAAAACAACTATGGGAAATGTTTATACAAATTAAAATAATTCGAACCTTCCTGTCATCATGTGTAGAAAAAGCTACCTACAAACCTTATTGTTTTTCCTTTAGTAGAGTATGATGTTATTTTGGGTATGGATTGGATTTCCATTTATCATGAAATGATTGACTGTAGATATAAATAGGATTATTTTCAGAATGAATTTTAGTTTGTGTATAAGAACAAACACTTACTTTTGATAAAATATTATGAAGCTAAGAAACTAGTAAAAGAGAGAAATGAATGTTACCATTCACATATTGCTGAAAACATAGTAGCTTTTCAGATTAATGATGTTTCAGTGGTCAATGAGTATCTTGACATTTTTTCTGATGTGTTTTCTGGTATAATACGTGATTATAAAGTTGAATTTAATGTTGAATTAGTCTGTGATGCTAAGATAATTTCAAAAACCCAATATCGAATGGATCAAATAGATATTTTAGAGTTAAATAATAAATTGCAGTAGTTATTAGATAATGGTTTCATTTGATCTAGCATATCACCATGGGGTACTCCTATCTTATTTATTAAAAAGAATGATGGTTCGATGATACATTTCATTGATTATATTTCCTTGAATAACATCACTATTAAGAACAAGTTTCCATTACCACTTATCGATGATTTTTTTCATCAACTCCAGGGAGCGCAATATTTTTCAAAGATTGTCATGAGGTTGGGGTGGAATCAGTTGAACGTAAAATAATATAGCATTCCAAAGTCCACATTTCATAATAGATATATCCATTATAATTTTGTAGTTATGCCTTTCTGGTAAACCATTGCACCAGATGTATTTATGGATCTTGTGAATATAATTTTCATTGAGTTCTTGGAGATGTTTTTTGTTGTGTTTATTGATGATATTTTGTTATATTCTAAAAGTAAATTAGAGAAAGAAATCCATTTAAGGGATATCTTCCAGACCTTAATAGAAAATGAACATCATTGAAAATTCAAATAGTGTGAGTTTTGGTTACAAAAAATTTCATTCCATGGTCACATTATTTCTAAATATGTCATACAATTTATCCTTCTAATAAATTTTTTTTTGAAGAATTACCAAGACCAACAAATATAAATGGGATTCGTAGTTTTCTTGGTTTAGAAGGTTATTACTGTATGTTTGTTTAGTATTTTTCATTTTTATCTATCCCATTGACTATGTTAACTTGAAATGTGTTATGGTTATTTGGAGAAAACAATGTGATAAAAGTTTTCAGGAATTGAAAAGAAGATTGGTTAGTGTCCCAGTTTTGGAACTACCTTCTGGAAGTGTTGAATTTGTTATCTATAGTGATGAATCATTGAATGGAATATGTTGTGTCCTAATGCAATATCATTAGGTAATTTCTTATTCATCATATAAGTTGAAACCTCTCGAGTTAAATCACCCTACACATGATTAGGAATTAGCTGTTGTTGTTTTTGCTTTAAAAATATGGAGGCATCATATGTGTGGTGTAAGGTTTAAAATATGTACAGATAACAAAATATTGAAGTACATATTCGCTCAGTAAGAATTAAACATGAGACATAGGATATGGGAGGAATTTATAAAGAGTTTTTATTGCACGATTCATTACCATCCGCGAAAATAAAATAGTTTGGATGACTCTTTGAGATGAATGAGTAATGCTATATTAACCATGCTACATTTGGGACTAGATCCATTGGTTTTTGATTTGATGAATTTTGGACTAGAAGTTATTGGTGTAGGTAATTAATTTGTTTTTCTTCTGGTGGTAGTGGAATCATATTTATCAGATAGAATTAAGAATGTGTAGAAAGAAGTCAATGAGTTACAGAAAAGGTTGAATTAGTTTATAAGGGTTATTTGCCTGAATTTAGCATTGATAAAACTGTGTGTTGATGTTTGGAAAGAGATTATGTGTGCCTTGTGATTCAGAGTAGAAGAAATAGTTGTTATGTGAAGCACATAGTTCCCTGTTTTCAATACATCCTAGAAGTACTATGATGTATTGATATCTTAGATAGTATTTTTGGTGGGATGGAATGAAAAGAGATATTGATGAATTTACTATGAAGTTTCTGTTTTTTCAAAAGGATAATGTTGAAAGATAGTTATCGAATGGGATTCTTCAACCATTTCTAGTGTGAGAGGGGAAATGGGAAATAATATCTAGGGATTACATAGAGTGAATACCAAAAAACTCTTGAGTTAATAATGGAATCAAGGTTGATGTTGATGGATTGACTAAATCTTCTCATTTATTTCCTATTCGAGATACTATGTCTCTAGGTAAACTACATCAATAGTAATTTAAAGAGATAGTAAGATTACATTGAGTTCCTTTATATATTATATCTGATTGTGATCCTAGGATTACTTCTATCTTTTGGAAAGGCCTTCAGAAGTCAGTAAGAACTAAATTAAACTTTAGTACATCTTTTCACCTCAATCAGATGGGCAGTCAGAATGAACAATTTCGAATATAGAGGATATTATACATGTTTGTTCAATGTATTATCAAGTTATTTTGGATGAAACATATTTCATTGGTTCATTTTTCATATAAAAATAGTTTTCATTGTAGTTTATAGATGGATCTATTTGATGCATTATTGGGAAAGAGGTGTTGAACTCCAGCATTTCTGGAAGAAGAAGTGGGAAAGAGGATGATATGACCAAAATTTTTAGAAGAGGTGGCAGAAAAAGATCTGTTGATTTAGAAGAAAATGATAAATACACATAGAAGGAAACAAATTTATGCGGATATCCAACGAAAAGATCTTTCTTTCGAGGTAAGTGCTATTGTTTCTCTCAAATATTCTCCATGGAAAAGTGTGATGCATTTTGGTATGAAGGGAAAGGTGAGTTTGAGTTTCATTTGACCCTATGAAATCCATGAGAAATTTGGATCATTTGACTATAGAGTTGATTAACCTCCGTGTTTATCCCAGGAAAACAATGTTTTTTATTTTTCAATGTTGAGAAAGTATAAGTCGGTTCCATCTCACGTCTTGAGTCCAGAGATAGTCTAGTTTGAAGAGAATATTTCTTATAAAGAAACGTCATTCCATATTCTTGGCTATAGAGAGAAAATGTTATGGAATAAGGTAATTCATCTGGTAAAGGATTAATGGAAATACAATGTGGTTGAAGAGGAAGCATGGGAATCTGAAAATTCTATGAGGGAAACATACTCCCAATTTTTTTATAAATAAAAAAATTATGGGTAAGCAATTTCAAAAAGGTTTAATGATGTAACAACCCTTGTATTTATAGAATAATACCAGGAAAGTTCAGTCAGAGGAATAACCTCTGACCATTTATTAAAAGAAATAAAAAGTGCAGTAAACAAGGAGATGAATGAGGGCGAACATCTTGCCCAAACCCAATGAGAAGTCCCCACCAAACATAGCCAATTACAAACCAAACCATTATAACAAAAACCAAAGACCCATACTGCTGATTCAACACTTCAACCAGCAGTTCATCATCTTCAAAAAATAGACTTCTTCTATATATGTGGGAAATCAAAATTTACTTTGGTTAAATTTTCTAAAATTTTATGATAATTTTCATTTTTATTGAATAGTGAGAAATACTGCATTTTAATTCAAAACTGACATTTCATATAATTTATTTATATAGTTAAATTGTAAATTTAATTGGTTTTAAATTGTAATTGTATTTTTTAATCATTAAATCCAACACTGGCCATGGGGGGTAACTTCACATCTTAATTTGACATAAATACATGTCAATCTTTTGGTTCTTTTACTTCTTAAAAAAATTCTTATTTTGACAAAGAGAATTTATTTTAAATTAATATCTGCCAATTATGTATTTGGAATTTGGAAAAATGGATTCAATATTTGGAATCAGAAGGTATGATTTTTTAAATATGTTCCTTTTATTTTTGGACATTATGAATAGTCATTTCATTAAGTATTTTATTTATAATGGTTAAGGGAAAAATTGGGTATATTACAGTAAAAAAATATTATATTAAAATTAAACTACTCTAAAACATGTCCTAATAATATTTTATGAGATATGTATGACATTGGAAATCTATGGGATGATTTCAGGAGCCAATGGAGCCACATGGGTGTGATAATGACTTGTTATAAGAATTAATTTAATGTAAAGAGAAATAATACAAAAACACGTATCTTCTTCTAAAAGAATTCTGATACAGGGTTATATAACTAATTACTTTTACTATAAATAGTTATTATAAATATAAAAATATTTTATACATAGTGGTGTTTTATTTATAAATTTTAAACCTTTAGTAAATAATTTTATTTATGAGACAATGATGATGCAGTGATTACATTATTTATAAACATTTTAATAAATGATATTATGAATATTAAAAAAATTATATTTGATTATTTTGATTCAATAGATGAATTTTAACTATGATATTGACATTTTATATTTTAGTTAATTCCATTGGTTTCATGTAGTGAAGTTTTTATGAATTTAACAAAAAATAATTTACTAAATAGTTACAAAATTGTTATAAATGTGTTTTTAAAATCAATACTATTTTATCAAATGAAATAATAGTCAAAAAAATATAAGATTCAACAAATTAAATTAATTAACATTAAAAATTTCATTAATGATATACTTATGGTTCAATTGGAATTTTATAGTGTCTATAGTAACTATACATTCTAAAAATACAAGAAGACTTGGTGAGAGTTAATGTTTTCATCTAAGGGTTTTATAAAAAAGATAGAGATACCAATTTTTTAAATGATGTATAAAATTTTTTGGATGATGTTTATTCAAACCCAAATCATATTTTCTCATAATTAAATTAGTTTTGGAACATTTTTAATCAAAATTGAATTTATAATATATTGATATTTCTAGACATTCGTAAAGTTCCCCACCTATCTCTTATAAAAGGCCACCATATCTACCCAATTACTGGCACCCCTCAAGCCCCTTGGATCTTCCCACATCTACTAACATACTCTCCCAACATACATCTCTTTCATCTAGAATCCTTTCCTTGGGCATAAGGAAATTTAAGAAAGCCTTTTTTCACAAATGAATAGAAGTTACCCGATTTATAAGTAACGTCTTCTCTCATATTCCTTCCCTTTATTTTTCTTATCCTCTCTTTGTGCTCTTATTATTCTATGATTACATAAAAACACCACTATATGAAATATACTATTATTTGTTTATGATATGTATTCAATTAACACTTACTCACACCTCCATCTAATGGATATGAACAAAGTGGTCTGTGTATGACGATCTCCAACCTCACGAAATGATGATTTTTCATTTTTCTCCTACCACCTATCATGGTGGCCATTATGATGAAATTTTGTTTATATATGATATATATTATATTTATATTGTCTATATTGTTATGTAATTTTTATTTATGGCATACCATTATGTTTTCCATTATGTGTAAATAGGATAATTTCATTTGAGGTTGTGTGGACTACCGCGACCTCAGTGATATAAATCGTTAATTATATACATCGAAAATATAAAATATTGTTTTATTAAACCTATGAGACTACATGACATAAATATAATTCTAGTATTATAATATACATTTCTATCATTTGACTATTATTATTTTAATAAAACTAATAAATGAATGTAGCATTCATGTTTACGTACGACCTACCATCTCTATGAACCGTGCATTTCATTTATTATCTCCAAATATTATGGAAATTATAAATCCATATACACTAGATTTATATGAAATTTAAATCTTTAATAATATTATGGAGATGATTAAATTTTTACCACATGAACAATTTACATCAATCTTGTTTATTTTTGACAAAAGTTCTGAATATCGACAGATTGACCGATGTAAACATAAATAATTATGTAAATATTATAACGTGGTGATAAGTAATATAATATAATAATAAACATGAAACAGGTTATGAAGAAAATATAAATTTAACTATGTTTATTATTCAAAAATATAAAGAACAAATGAGACAAGTTAGGCTTAAGTAAATGGGCTTCGTCTCAATCTCCTTTCATTATGGAATATTTAGATTTATATAAGACCTTATATTATATGGTGTAAAAACCCAATTAAATTTTAATTTTATTCAAAGGGAACCATTTTCTACAAATAGTTTTAAAAAATTATAAAAGTGGTGTTTCTTTTTAGCATATGTATAAACAATGACATTTCCACCACCATGAGTATTATTTGATATTTGGCTTCCTTAACATATCGTAAAGGTTTTAAAAGGAAAATAAAAACCCTATACCCTTTTTACATTTTTTTTAAAACGGTTTTGAGAGATCATTGATTTTTTCAATATCTCGATATGATATGTTGTGATTGCAAGGTGGAAATTTTATCTTTCCTTTATGCTTGTTTTATGTGTTATGATTATTGTATGGTTCTTTTAATTTTTTTACATATAGGGGTGGTTTCGTGAGAATTCGCAGGCAGGTGGGCCCGATATATCTTTCCAATGAATTGGATAATGTGAAGGAGGTAAACATTAATGTTTCTCCAAAGAGATTTAGTGAATACACTGTGATGTGTATTCCAAACATAACTGTGAATGTTACTCTGTATTTATCTGTGAAAGCTAAAAAAAAGTATGTTATGGATTCTATAAGTTACCTTTAAGATTTATGATTTCTCTGAGTTGTTCATAATTTATTTGATTTCATGATTTATTTTAAAGAGATTATGTTTTTTGAGTGGAAATTTTGATTTCATTGATTTGTATATATTCATGGAATAATGTTTCTTTTCTAATTTTATATCCTGTATAAAGCTTTTTATGATCATCCCATATTTTTGAAATATTTTTCATAGGGTATAAGGAAGGGTAAGAGAAAGGAAGAATTCAAGAATATTTATATTAAGAAAATAATTATTTTTTATTTAAGGAATGTTATTATAGTTAAAAATACTGTATTGAGTATGGGTGTCTACTTTGTAATATTTGAGATGTAATGTAATAGTTGGGCCTAATTCTATAAAAATCTAAACATGAAAAGATCCTCAACGTAAAAGAATTTAAATTCATGATAAAAAATAAATATTATGTAATGTTTAACACTAAGGAATTATATTAAATTAAAAAATGAAATTACCAGTCTAGTTGTATTCTAGTTATGTCCTGAAGAAGTACATCAATGTATTCTTATGCAATATGTACATCCTCAATTTTAAAATAAACATTTACAAAAGTACATTCTTTCTCATATTATTATCGACGAATTTCATTTAAAGAAGTTATTATAGGTGGATATAGAATTGAGTTAGATGATTATTTATCTTCAATAAGGTTAAGTATTTCTATATCATAATCATGAATCATTATTTTCTTCCATTTTCATTTAATTTTTACATTATTTATTGTCCATATCAACGATTACATCAACTCCAACCATATTAATGATAATGATATTAGTAGATAGATCTCATTTATGTGTCATAACAGGAGGTACATGACACATCTTGGTTACAATGAGGATTCTAGTCAGACTTCTGACCTAAAAACACCTTCTTAAGGTGAATGGTAAATGTCTATTATTTTTCAATCTGAGAATATATAGAATAATTATATTATCATGAATAAAATAATATTTAGCTAAAATTGATGATATTATTAATTAATCTACTAAAAAATCATTGGGAACATTAAAATTAATTATTGGGGTCAAATAACATTAGCCTAAATCTCTTGGTATTTTCTAGGGCCGGTTCAAATAATACATATGACCACTATTTTTATAGTTTCTCATATCCTTATAGATAATTAATTTAACATTGTTAGCTTCTTTAATGACCATTCAATCACATGCCTGCCTGACCTTCTCAATATATGTTTAGTGAACTCTCATTCCCAATAGACATGTTCCATGATGTTTCATTCAACATTTATTGCATGTTTCAAATTATTCCCTTCCATTGATCACTTTTTATATATTTTGATTTTCAAATTACTCAACAAATCTCTTCTTATCCTAATTCCCTTTGAGTCCACATGAGTTTTTTAATTATTTATCATCCCGGATTGAGCATGATATTATATCATTATATTATGATAATTTCTTTGAGACTAGTTCCCTACAAAGAATAATGTAAATTCCATTAATTAAATGGTCAATTTTTCCCTTTTTGTTGCATATATTGTCCATGACAAAACTATATATCACTATAAATCAGGATTCATATATAGAAAAATTCTCATACTCCATTTTTCATTGACATAAGATCCGTCTCTCTATATTTTTCCATTTTTAATGAGAAAAATAGTTCTGCATGAGAATTTACATAAAATATTACCATTATACATTTAATATTTCCTCAACCATTTTAGTGTCTTGAATCAATGACCAATGGTGATCTTAACCCTATGAGAGAAGATAAAATAACTTGAAATACTTATATTTTTTGTTACTTACCATTGTATGAAAAATATTCTATAATGATCTGATGAATTAATATGTAATAAATTGATTTGTAGTACCACATAATAATGGAGGTTGTCATTACATGATGAGGTAAAACAATTTTACACCATGTTTTGGATCATTATAATACTCTATACAATTAATTTTATTGCTCATAACCCGAGTAATCTTCACTAGTATAGTTATAATTTTTTCAGATCTATCCTCAACTTCATTTTCATACCTTGGAATGAAATCCATATAAGGATTATATGTATTGATGTAGATTCCATTCCATACAATAGAATATATTTCTAAAAAATGGATAATATTAAATTATATTTTGAATCAAAATGTATAATTTCAAAAAATAATGAATCTGATAACATAAATTAAAAAAATTATGCATAACTAATTTCAAAATAAAAATCATGGTTTATTTGGGAATATTCTTAAAGACTACCATAAGGTTATAATATCCACTTTTATGTTCTCCTAAATCAAGTTTCAAAATATTCTTCATAAAATCTCTAATACCAAAATTAATGATCATAACCCCAGTAGCCCAAAGTCAGTGGTTACATTATTTGATTAGTATTAGAAACTAATTATCACATCCCAAATGAGGGATTATTTTAATAGTATTGGAAAACATGATACATACTTGAGTCATATATTAAATTTGAAATTAGAAAATACAACATAGTACTTCCATGGAGAACACCATTATAATCCAATATTGTCCATTTATATAAATCATAATTAATGCATATGGATTTTTCAGGTATTTTTATAATTTTCATACTTAGTTTTAATTATTTAGATTAACCATTTTTTATTTTTTTAGTTTATTTTTGTATTTTCACAGTAGTTTAGATATTCGGATAATTATTAGTTAATTTATATACAAATATTAATAACATACTATTTTTACTAGTTATATTAATTTTATATATTATATTTAAAATTATATTATTATTATTAGTTTCACTAATTTTAGTTTAGTTTATTTTATTAATTCATTTTTGTATGTATATATTTTAAATCTCTATTTATATTATATAATATTTCCTTATTTTTTTGTATTAATAAAATTGTTTTTTTATTTTTATTAGTTTATTATTATATTTAATAGTAGTATTATTTTTAATTACACTTAATTATTACACTACTAGAAATTTACGTTATAGAAACGAACCTATAACCAATGTTTTATAGGTCTGTGGCTCTAGCATGTTTATAGCCACTGTTTGATTTTTAATCTGTGGCTACACAATTCTTTCCCCCTTCTTTTTTCGATTCCCATCACGCTCCGCCTCCATCCCTGATTTGCGTCACCATTTTTTTATTCCAGTCGGGCTCCTCCTCTATCCCCGATATGCAACCCTCTCACTGCCATTCCCTACTCCCCCTATGGCCTCTCCTCCTCCCCGAAACCCCCTCTCACCATGCCCTCCTCTCTTCCCTCACAGATTTCCTCTCTCTCCCTCGTTAATATCCTCTATCACTCATCCTCGCCGGCTTCATTTCATACATCCCAAGTCGCAGTTCCTTCATTCATGGCACGAATTCTCCAATTGTGGCTCAGTTTCTCCATGCGGGGTTGCTCCATCCCTTGAGGGGTACTCCCTTCCTCCATTCCATTTGTTGGGCATTCCTCCTCTATTCAGTGAGTTGGAAGAAGGCTTCCTCCATACCCTTCTTCAGGCCTTCCTCCTCTATACGGTACGTTGGCCCAACTAGTTTACTTAATTTTGTTAGGTGGTAGCTGTTTGCAGTTTTGGTCCTAGTCTAATGATTAAATGTAGTGTTCCTTATAAGTTTGTAACTTTCTCCATGATCCATGACTCATGGTTGAGAAAAATTTAAAGATTCATGCGAATACTGGTTGATAAATTCTTCACAAGTATGAATTTAGTATTTCCAAGGATGTGGTAATTTTTAGAACCATTATTTGGTTAGAAAATATATATTTTTTAATTCTTAGAAATATTTTCAATTATGTAAATTGAGACATGAGGGTGATATAGGCTCTTGGTTGTGTTTCTAATCATAGATGAGTGATCCTGTAACCATTTTAAGCTTTAGGTTATTCACTATGGAGCCTCTATGGAGTAGTGCTCCATGTGTTGAAGGGAAAATACCCAGGTGGAGTGTCATTTTCCCTACTATTGGGAAACATGGTTTTACTTGTCTCTATATAGTAAAATATCAGTTTACATTGGCCATGGGTTGGGTTGTTTTGTCTCTTCATCGGTGAGTTGGTGAGGTGTTTTAGAGGGATTTTCCCATGGGATTATCCCAATTGAAAAAATAAAGAAAATTACCATTTGCTATTGGATTGGCATGGTGGAAAATTTTGATTGTTGAGATGTCTTGTTTTGGTGCCCATTTATACTATGATTGTCTATGTCTAGTTCTTTATATTCACACCTATGGAAAAGTTGAGTCAAAATGCACTAGATGGGAAATTTTGGTTATAGTGGTGCTTCTTGGGAAATACATCCATGATATAGCACCCTATAGTTGGGAATTGTTTATAGAGTTATAGATAATGGGTTTCATTAGTTCTCAGTTGAAAAAATTATTATAAATGGTTGATGGATTTTAATTTTCCTTAGTGTGTATAGGGATTGTGGGTTTCATTGGATAGGTCCTTGACATCCTGGAGGAATAAACCTGTGTTTTGTTTGTTTGGTACTTCTGATGATTCCCCCAAGGAAATTTAGAGCACCACCACAAGAAAATGAATATTTTAATGGATTCTGAAATGATGAGGATGGAGGCTCACATAGAGAATGGAAAATAAACATTTATCCACTATGAGTTTTTAAAAAACTCAACCCTCCTCTCTTCCTCCCACATATGTGAGCGAATTAGGGGAGGTTGAGGGAGCTTCATCCCCTATTCACCTTCAATTCACTATTAAATGTGGTGGTTTTTATGGACCTCCATGGTTATTCAATGTGTGATCTCATCTTCATTTCCTATTAGTTTCTCATTTAACATCTAACTAATTTACTGAAAATTAAAATGCAGTTGGAGATGATTTCCACTAGAATATAGTGGAAATCATCCAATATCATGGTTTTTATTGGAATCACTAGTTAGAGTATAAATATGATAAAATATTGTATTTCCATTTATTTTCATTGAGGATTGTCATTTTATGATTTTATTTATAGTTTTTTATTAAATTATATTTAAAATTTACCTGAATCAATGTTTTTTATTATGGGTTGGACTTCTAAATTTATTGGAATATGATATGTACCTTCCATGAGTAGTTGGTCACCATAATATTTTTAATAGGTTATATGATGATATTATAGAAAATTCTTCCATTTTTATTCTTATGTGAGGAGTATAAGAGGATTAGTCCCCACTATAATTTAAATCGTGACCAAACTTATGCGATGAGCATAAGAGGACTAGTCCCCACTAGACCAAAAATCATGACTAGAATTTTGTGATGAGCATAAAAGGACCCATGCTTTCCATATATGTAAATTATGATTTATTATGTCATAAGAATAGGATGATTCAACTTTCCTAATTCATCATAATCCCATCCGTCCTCATGCAATGAGCATGGAATTCCTTAGGTGATAAGCATGGAATTCCATAGGTGATGAGCCTAGAGTTCATTAGGTGATGAGCCTAAAATACCCCAGGTGGATAGCCTGTAATGAACTTGGTGATGAAGATCAGATTATATAGGTGATGAGAATAGTATTACAAATATTAGTACCCTATGATGTCTATATGTCGTGATAGAAGAAGTTATAACCGCCTTCCTACCAAGATCATAACTGAAGATCCATCCATTATTTATATGTTGCAAGCATAAGATTCCCTCACTTCCAGAAATGAGAAAGATGTTTATGGGATTGTCTAAATATACAATGTAATTTAAATTCTAGTTAAATTTGATCATTAGGTTGTCACAATGATATGGAAGCAAGTGACATTATTAACTGAAGTCCACATAGATATGGAATCACGAACAAGATTCATGGGAATGTGTTAATTATATAAGAGAAATATGGACTAGGAGGGGGGACTAGCAGGGGTTTCCAGGAGGGTCTGTAGGGGGGATGGCAGGGGGGATGGCAGGGGGGATAGGCAACACTTCCCTCTTTTGGTCATTTCATTGTGACATAATCAGTGGTGGAAGGTTACATCACTTTCAAGCTTCGGGATAATTCTTCAAGCCTCATATAATATTAGCATACAAACATATTTTCTTGGTAACTTCATATTCCTTCTCAATAAGCTTGAGAACATCCAACTACCTTCTATGCAATCAATCTCCCAAATGTCTCATCAATAGGCTTGGGTACTCCAAATAACTTGGAAGTCGTTTATCATCTATATTTTGGCATGAAAAAACATTTCTCTCTCATTGAAAACAAATATGACACAAACATAATGTGTATTTAACAATCTTTCACTTTTTTATTGTCAATACCAATCTTGCAATTGGTATGTCAAGATGTTCTTTATTTTCTTCTCTCCTATTTTTTTCATTGACTTCTCTCATTTTATTTTCTCCCCTTATTGACAATAAGAACAATGTTCATCAAAGAGTATGATATCACTTCATTCTTAAACAATGTGCTATCATTCATTTTATCCAAAGTTTATGTGATCCATGTTTGGTGTAGAAAATATGAGGGTTTGATTTAGAAAAAATAGTTGTCCCATTAAAAAACTGAACACGATACCAACTAATTCTAATTACCATGAATCATTTAGGGGCTTTTCATATGTCCTCAATTTGAAACCAAATGTTTCCAATTGATATCTTCATTATTTTTGGAATAACAACCAGAGATCTTTCACACATATCAATACACTTGTGGAAAACATTCAAGTACATGTAGAAGGTTTTAGAAATCGGCCTTGAGATCTCAAATTTCCTCAAATTCTAATCATTTATTAATTCAATTTCTCCCCCTTAATATCAAACATTATTCATTCATTAATAGGGATGAGATAAATTCATACCTCATCAATGAATTTTTCAAGAAGATTCCAGAAATTCCAGATTTTCATAAAATAAATATGTATGGAAGCTTGTCACTGGTCTTATCCACTCATCTCTCCATCGAGGAGAAACACTATCTTCACTCCATCAAGGCAGATCTTTCCATCTAATGTTATTTGGAATACCATTTGATAATCCATACCATGATGATTACTTTTTTTCATATATTGAATATTTATTCCAACCTACTTTACTTCATTTGATATTCTCTTGAGAACTAGTTTCACCTTCAATTCCCTGCATTGTATGGCACACTAATAGAAAAAAAAAATTAGGGAATAAGGTGGATGTCCTTGATCATCAATGTGAGCTGTTGGGTTGAAAATGTTTATCAACCAGCTTTTTCTTTCCAATTTAGCTCCATGTTTGGATGGACTCTTCATGCATGCACTTATGGATTTTTAAGCTGCCTTGGGCAGAATGGATTTCTTTCTTCCCTCATGTGAGATTTTCTTTTTAACACGAGGATAGTGCACGAGTTTCTACAGGACCATGGAAGGTTTATTCCTGGATTGGGAAGAGGGCAGGGGCAGGGGGCAGGGGAATGGGGCCATGGGGCTGTGAAAGGGGGTAGTGGTGGGGGGGGGATTTGGAAGGGGGTAAAGGCTATGTAGGTATTGAAATTAATTTCACATATGTTATGATTTGAAGTGAATTTTAATAATTCTAATTGTTTCCTTTCATTCTCGTATGCATGCGCATGCATATATTTGTGTTTTTATCTATTGATGTGTTTTATATGGCCAGCTTTCAGCTAAATCAATGATTGGGGTGAGTGAGGCCAGTAAATGTGCACAAATTGTCATGGTTTAAAATCAAATAGGTTTCGATTTGTTTATGCTTATTGAATTTGAAACTTGTATACTGAATATTTTTAACCATTTTTTCCGCCAGTTATATTTAGGAATTTGAGGATGCCTATAAGTCCTAATTAAGCATCATAATCCGTGATGACATTGAGAGGTAATTACAATTAATTTCAATGAAATAATAATTTTGGTCCATTTGTTTGATAACCATTATGTTGTTATTTTTAGTGCTGGATTTTTGAGTACATTGCAACTTGACCACGTTTTTCAAATATTATATCTCAAACGCTGATAGTACTTTTCAAACTGATTCCTCTCCAGGCATCCTTCTAATCACTTTTATTATTATAACTCATTCCCAATATATCTCTATGACGTTTTATTTGTCTCAATGTCTTCACATGACCTGGATTTCTTGTGCGTATGCTTTCGCATAATAGGCCGTGTCTGTGGATAGGGATGCATGCTATGCAGAGAACCCGCAACAATACATATCCAATGCTTATGAATGTGAGAATATATATATAAGTATCCTCTTGTGGTATTTTATTCTTATATATCTTTTTTGACATTATTTCATTTATGTTTTCCTTTTTAATCCTTTCTCCTCTCATTTGAGACACCACGGGTATCTCCATAATTTTTTGGACTCATAGGGGGGGTAGGCTAGGTGGTTGGTGCGTGCTAGGGGATGTGGGGTATAGGGGAGGATGTACAGGCTAGGGGATGGGAGGAGGGGGGCAGGGGGCAGGGGGCAGGGTGGAGGGGGGCAGGGGGCAGGGGAAGGGTGCAGGGGGGCATGGGGCAGTGGGATGGGGGGTGAGGGGGGCAGGGGCAGGGGGGTATGCAAAGAAGGTATAAGGACCCAACCTTAAACCTTACTTAATATTTAATTAAATGAATAATTCACATTGATGATCTTTTCAAGTTTAGAGTTTTAGAGAATTAGATAATAAACCAGAATTACATTCCACATTTAAACAAAGTGGTTATATAAAAGATAGTATTCGTTTTTCCCATCAACGGAAACGTATTTAAAATAAAACATGGATTCTTTCTTGACACTTCCTTGAAACTATCATCATATCATGCACCTTTCCCTTGAACTGTGAAAGTAATTTCAAAACCTTGGGATGAGAATAGAAAGCTCATTAAAGGATATAAAAGTATGAAAATAAAACATTAGTCCATGTATGAAATCATACTTTACTCATAAAACAAAAGAATTTTAACATACCTCATCAAATCATGAATAAATCATAGAAATTATAAGGCATAAAGGTAACTTGTGGAAATAATAACATCCTTACGTAGGGAGTAACCCTCTTGGTTACGTTTGGAATACCCATCATAGTATATTCCCTAAATCTCTTTGGAGAAACCTTAACGTTTAACCCCTTCGCGTTACCCAATGCATTGGAGAGCAATATCGGGCTCACCCACCCATAGTTTATCACGGAACCACCCATCTTCATAAACAATTCCCATGAAATATAACATAATCATAGAACATAACTTAATCATAAAGGAAAGATAACATTCCCACATTGCAACAACAATATAACATTTTAAGATATTGAAATAATGAATCCATTCTAAAAAACCATTTCCAAAACCACTTAAAACATTTAATAAAGAGATTTTTGAATCATAGTGTCCCATACCACCATGAAGCTTTTAAAATTTTAAACCATTAATATATATATAAATAAATCCTTAAAACCATTTTGAAAGCATGGATATTAATAAGAACAAATCGTTAAAACATTTAAAGCGATATTTTAGTTAAATGAGATTTTACCAAAATTTGAGACACATGAATACTATAATTGAGGAATAAGATTTATAATATCATGAGAATAAATGGATTCATGATATAATATTCCAAAGGACAGTATATACACCATATAAAAGTGAATTGGTGCATAACAACAATGAAGTCTTAATAGAAATGTAAAATGTGATGAAATCCCTTATAAAGAAGGTATCCTTAAATTAAGGATAAATCAATCTCAAAATTATGTGTCAAAAATATAAAAACACCCAATATAAGTGGATATTAAGTTGAAAACAATAAAAGTTCATTAACACATATTCAAATGATTAAATATTCAATAACTACATGTTGAACCCAAAGAAATCGAAATTGGGTTAAAATGTTCCCTTGGTAAAATTCGACAGCCTAACGGCGTCACTTCAAAATTCAAAAAATGAGTTGATGAGAGATAAAAAGGGTATCTCATCACTAGGAAATAAAATTTAAATCAATAATGATATAGAATAATATATTTCAATATAATAGTATGTGAATTAAAATACATAAACAAAGAAGTCTTTTAAAAAGAGGAGGGTGAAAGGTTCCCTTACCGACTTGGGTAACTTTCGAAACGTACACCCCATTGAAGAAGTGTCATACAAAGAATATGTAAATACCCATAAATGGAATTATATTACAAAATGAGTATAATAATGGGCAGTAAATACACCACTCAAAGGAAATGGTGGCAAATGTAGCAGAAATCTCACAGGAATAAAAGTGAGATGAAAAATCCCTTAAGAAAACTCGGCAGCCTAAAGACGCCACTTAAAACGTCAAAAATGGATTGATGAGATAAAATTGGGTCTCTCATTATATTAAAATAAAATTTACAGAAATAGGAATATAAAATAACATCCCCCAACATAAAAAAGAGGTTCTTAAAAGAAGTGACATAAAGGAGTGTACTTAAAAAGAAAGGGAGGGGTAAGATCCCTTACCTCGTGTCCGACATGACTCGATCGTTCTTTAATCTCCTGAATAATAAAATTTGGTCAATTTATAATTTCATAAGGACCTACTTTAATGATTATTATTCAGTTAATATCACATATTATAATGTTATAATAATTGGTTAATAATTTGAGTTCATATCAGACGTTTTTTTCGATGTTCGGTACATGAGTAAAAATCGAACTTGTTGGAAAATAACTTTCAATGTTGTTATAGGTACATCATATCAAAAATAGTATTGATGTTTTAAATATCATATATATCCATTATATATTCATTTTATACTATTCCATATCATTTGGAGATAAAAAATTAAAAGCATCGTTCATGGAGACGGTAGGCCGTACATACGCATGAACGATACATTCATTTTTTTCATATTAATGGAATTAAAAAAAATGAGAGATATATATATTATAATTCTAGAATGATATCCATAATTTATATGTAATATATTACATATAAATACATTATATATATGTACTTATAATAGTACATAACATTTGGTGATAATAAATGAAATGTACGGTTCATGGAGACGGTAAGCCGTACGTACGCATGAACGCTACTTTCATTTCTTTTCTTTTTGTATTAAATGGAATTAAATAATAATGATATAAAGGTATATTATAATTCCAGTATGATATAATATGTAATAAAATTAATTTCATCCTTTATACAACCCACATATGGCATTAACGAATCAAATCACTTTGAGGGGGTGGTAGCCCGCACTTCATAAAATGAAGTTATCACGTTTAACCATAATGAAAACCATAAAGGTATGACATAAATGAAAAATACAGAATCTTAAAGAAAACATAAAAATATTATATATAATATATAAATATTGTGACATCTTAATGGGCACCTTTTAATGTGTTAAAATAATATTGAACAATCATTGTTTCGTGAGGCAGTAATTCACCATCCACAGAAACAGTATGTTCTTTAACCATTAGACGGAGGTGTGTGAAAGTGTAGCACATATAATTCTTATAAAAACATCCTATTATATTTAATATATTGTTTTTGTTACAAAAAAAGTAATAAAAATAGTTTAGGGGTTTGGAGAAGAAAAATAAAACAAAAGAACACAGGGGAAGACATTACCTTTAAATCGGGTAACTCTCTTTGATTTGAGCCCAAAAGCTTCCTTGGAAAGGATTATTCCAGAAGTGAGGCTTCAATGATGAAGAGAGGGATGTGGAGAGATTAAATGGTCAGGTTTTGGCCAAGACAAAGGCTTGAGAGGTGTGTGTAAGGTGGTAGAGGTGGGGGCCTTTTATAAGAGGAGAGGAGGGGCACTCTTGGAAAGTTACAAAATGTTATTTTTTTTCAAATGCGTTTCGGATTTTAAAGGTCCCACATAGATGTATTTCGAGGATAAGGTGGTAAGGGTTCTAAATCCACCCATACAATAGGTTTGTGACAAGTTTAGGTCTTATATTGTACATTATTTTTTCATTTTATTTAAATCGTTAAATAATGAGGTAATCGTTGCATCATCATGGTGTCATAAATAATTTAATTTATTTAGTGTCTAAAAATTATAGAAAAAATATCATTATTTAGGAAATATTATTATCTTTATAATGAATATTTATAGTCAAAAATCTGACTTGTATAAACCCATGTAAAAATTATTTTAGTAAAACAACAAATGTTTGTGACATTTTAATTTTAACTTTAAATAAAAAGTTATTTATGTCATTTTCCAACCAAAGTGGCTCCATGGGGTCCCCAAGTTGACCCATGGATTTTCTTAGTATGCCATGACACATCCAATGAGGGTAGTACATGTTTCTAGGTCATTTCATATTATTAAATCATTATTTTTACCTTACATTACACTAATTACCTTTAATCGCGATTAATAAAACTTAAAAATTACTATTCACCAAATATTATTTTAATCTAATTGAACAACATTTTATTTCTTAATTACAACCATGTATGTAGGATTTTTGAAAATCAAATCACAGAAGTGGAAAATTTTCATTTCAACGAAAAATCATTTTCTCTAACTACCACTTAGTGGTTTCACTATTCATCAAAAATTGAAGTTTTTCAGTAAAATACCAAAAATTCACCCTAAGATATATTTGATATTCTGAATTCAAAAATGATGTCTATTTTACAAAATTGATAACATATAGTTTGAATTAATTAATTTAATAATTAATTCCCGCTGTCAAAACAAATAGCATGTTTTTAGGAAACAATATCTATTAAAAGATTGACATGAGTTTAAGTCCAATTTCAAAGTGAAATTAATTTCAATGAACACTATTTGATTAAATGGTAAAAATATATTCTAATTTCACTTTAAAACCAATTCAAAATATAATATAATCATATAAACAAATTATATTTAAAAGTGGTTTTGAATTAAAATACAACATTTTTCACTATTTATTAAAAAATGAACTTTATCGGAAAAATACCAATAATTTACACAAAGTAAATTTTGATGTCCCGATTCTAAATAAGAATTTTATTTTTTCAAATATATCACATAAAATTGTCAAAAGGTGGATTTAAAAGAGGTTCTCCATCAAAAGGCAGTTAATCGACCTTTTAAAGAATATTAGAATATTTACGCTTAAAATTGGATTCATTCACATTTTAAGCCTCTAACATTTATTGGATAAAAGTAAATATATTTTACAAACATATATAATCATTTTTTAGTTAGTTCTGTTCATTCCTGCCATTACAATGGCTAGGCGTTAACTACAATTTAAAATAATATTATTTTATTATTAGAGTGCAACGTAAGATTCCCAAGAAACTCGTTGCTGCGTATTGGGTACGTCATCAAGCATAACATCCACTTTAAAGATATATTAATATTTTATTCACTAATATGGATAAATATGAAAATTTGATATTCTTTATTTACCTGGGGTGTTACATCCTTCCCCCCTTGTGGGAATTGCGTCCTCGCAATTTTTAAAATTGGGCTCAGAAACATCATTGAAAGTCCCACATCGGAACAAGAGTCAGTAAAACTATCAATTTAAAATAAAGAAAGAAAATTACAAAGGTCACCCGAGTTAACCCATACTAGGATTCCATGTAGGAAAACATGGACATGGAAGAAAAAACAAAGGGTCATGTTCTGAGGGAGAGTGATAGTAAACATGTCTAGGAGAAAGTTAACAACAAGAAAATCACAAACTTGTGACGGGTTAAACAGTATTTGATTCCCCAGTAGGAAACATTAACAGACAACATTTTTTTTAAGTTACTTTTCACTGAAGAATTTATTTATGAGCTTTACTAAAACAAAAGGAAGTATACTTAATTGTCATGCTGACATTCAACTTTTACTAGATTTCTTACACGAACTCATATTTTCTCCAAAATACGAGTATTTAGGATGACTTGTTCACATTAAGATAGCTATAATAAACTTCTAGAGAATCACCTAATCCACAAAAGAGAACTATATACATCCCATGTCTTTAGACATTAACCAAAACCAAAACCAAAAAGGTTAGTACAAGATCAGATAATCCAGAAAAGGATACCCCTTTATAAAATGAAAATCTATTCTTAATCTCCAATATTTTTCCAACAAAACCCAAAGGTCAATGAAAACCATTCGATAAACAATTTGTCCATAAAATTATTCAAAGTAAAGAAAACTATGATTGAAACCCAAATATTTAAATGATTTAATTTCATAGTCTTCCAAGGTAACACTTATCTCCAAATAACATCAGTTTCTCTTAAATTCTCTTATTGAAAAGTAATTAACCTAATCACATATCCTCCATGATAGGTTAATAATTTCCATAGATAACCCAAAAGCAACTTACTCTTAATTCATAAAATCATCTAACTAAAAAGAATAAGTCATACTAACCAAGGAATTCATGTAGTCCAGTGGTAGGTGATAAATTCTAGTCGCACTTTGGTTGTAGGTTCGATTCCTGCAGCTTTGTCCGGCGCGACGGGTTGTCAGACGGTCTGTGTGTTGTCCTTTTCCCAAAACTATATAATTATTAAAACATTCCCCAATACAAGATAAAATCTTCAAAAATAATCATAACATATTTTAACCTCAATTTTATCTCATGCCTTTCATTTTCCATCATAATATATAATAACCCATAATTACCTCAAAAGTAAAGATCATATAAAACCTAGTGGTTAGCTTTATAATTATTAACTGAACTTCCACATCGATTGGTCATCTCGTACATGATGAATTACCGAACATACCAAGGTACAAGTGGTTGATCATGACTCCTTGATAGTTAGTTTAGAACAACCACGAGTTTCTTCATTGAATCCCCCATTTCATCCAGTCTCTTAATCAGAGAACCACCACAGTTTCCTTCAAACCTATTGTCACTTTTGTGCATTCTAGATCCATCCATTCACTAAAACCAGAAATGTCAGTGCGAGTATATCAAAAAAACCATCATGTAATAATGAGGAAGATAAACACTAAGATATACTTACTCATTCACTTTATCTAAAACAAGGACTCTTTCTGAAATCCTAACCATTACGGTAATGTCACTTATTCCTAGAGAATACCCTAACCTCTAAAGTTATCTAAGCCGACCTCTGATACCAACTATAAAGCCCCGACCTTAAACCTTAATTAATATTGAATTAAATGAATAATTCACATTGAGGATCTTTTCAAGTTTAGTATTTTAGAGAATTAGATCATAAATCATGAATTACATTCAGCATTTAATCAAAGTGGTTACATAAAAGATAGTATTCATTTTTCCCTATCAACGGAAACATATTTAAAATAAAACATGGATTCTTTTCATGACACTTCCTTGACACTATCATCATATCATGAACCATTCCTTTGACCTATGAAAAACATTTCAAAAACAAGGGATGAGCATAAAAAGCTCAGTAATGGATATAAAAGTATGAAAAGAATACTTTAGTCCATGTATGAAATCATACTTTACTCATAAAACATAAGCATTTTAACATACCTCATGAAATCATGAATAAATCATAGAAATCATAAGCCATAAAGGTAACTTTAGGCATTCATAACATCCTTACGTAGGGAGTAACCCTCTTGGTTACGTCTGGAATACCCGTCATAGTATATTCCCTAAATCTCTTCAGAGAAACCTTAACGTTTAATCCCTTTGCGTTACCCAATGCATTGGAGAGCTATATCGGGCTCACTCGCCCTTAGTTTTATCACGGAACCTCCCATATTCATAAACAATGCCCAAGAACCATAAAATAATCATAGCACATAACTTAAGCATAAATGAAAGATAACATTCCCACATTGCAACAACAATATAACATTTTAAGATATTGAAATAATGGATCCATTCTAAAAAACCATTTCCAAAACCATTTAAAACATTTAATAAATAGATTTTTGAATCAAAGTGTCCCATGCCACCTTGAAGATTTTAACATTTTAAACCATTAATATACATATAAATAAATCCTTAAAACCATTTTGAAAACATGGACATTAATAAGAACAAATCGTTAAAACATTTAAAGCGATATTTTAGTTAAAGGGGTTTTTACCAAAATTAGAGACACTTGAATACAATAATTGAGGAATAACATTTCTAATATCATGAGAATAAATGGATTCATGATATAATATTCCAAAGTATAGTATATAAACAATATAAGAGTAAATTGGTGCATAAAAATAATGAATTCTCAATAGAAATGTAAAATGTGATGAAATCCCTTATAAAGAAGGTATCCTTAAATTAAGGATAAATCAATCTCAAAATTATGCGTGACAAATATAAATACACCCAATATAAGTGGATATTAAGTGTAAAACAATAAAAGGTCATTCAAAAATATTCAAAGGATGACATATTCAATAACTACAAGTTGAACACAAAGAAATCGACATTGGGTTAAAAAGTTCCCTTGGTAAAATTCGACAGCCTACCGACGTCACTTCAAAATTTAGAAAATGAGTTGATGAGAGATAAAAAGGGTATCTTATCACTTGGACATAAAATTTACATAAATAAGGTTATATAAGAACATATACCAACATAATGGTATGTCAATTAAAAGACATAAACAAAGAAGGCTTTTAAAAAGAGGAGGGTGAAAGGTTCCCTTACCGACTTGGGTAACTTTCGAAACGTACACCCCATTGAAGAAGTGTCATAAAATGAATATTTCAATACCCATAAATGGAATTATATTACAAAAGGAGTATAATAATGGGAAGTACATACACCACTCAAAGGATATGGTGGAAAATGGAGAATAAATCTCACGGGAATAAAAGTGAGATGAAAAATCCCTTACGAAAACTCAGCAGCCTAACAGCGACACTTAAAAATTAAAAAATGGATTGATGATATTAAATAGGGTCTCTCATCATATTAAAATAAAATTTAAAGAAAGAGTAATATAAAAGAACATCCCCCAACATAAAAAATAGGTGCTTAAAAGAAGTGACATAAAGGAGAGTACTTAAAAAGAAAGGGAGGGTTAAGATCCCTTACCTCGTGTCTGACATGACTCGATCGTTCTTTAATCTCCTGAATAATAAAATTTGGTCAATTTATAATTTCATAAGGACCTACTTTAAATATTATTATTCAGTTAATATCGCATATTATAATGTTATAATAATTGGTTAATAAAGTGAGTTCATATCAGACGTTTTTGTCGATGTTCGGTAAATGAGTAAAAAACGGACTTGTTGGAAAAGAATTTTCCATGTAGTTATAGGTACATCATATACAGAATAGTATTGATGTTTTAAATATCATATATATCTAGTATATATTCATTTTATAATATTACATAGAATTTGGAGATAAAAAATTAAAAGCACCGTTCATGGAGACGGTAGGCCGTACGTACACATGAATGCTACTTTCATTTTTTGTCAAATTAATGGAATTAAAACAAAATGAGAGATATATATATTATAATTCCAGAATTATATCCATACTTTAGATGTAATATATTACATATATATCCATTATATATATGTACTTATAATAGTACATAACATTTGGAGATAAGAAATTAAATGTATCGTTCATGGAGATGGTAAGCCGTACGAACGCATGAACGCTACTTTAATTTATTTTTTTTTGAATTAAATGGAATTAAATAATAATTATATAAAGGTATATATTAATTACAGTAGGATATCCTATGTAATATCATTAATTCCATCCTTTATACGTCCCACATATGGCATTAACGAATCAAATCACTTTGAGGGGGCGGTAGTCCGCACTTCCTAAAATGAAGATATCGCGTTTACCCATAATGGAAACCATAAAGGTATGCCATAAATGAAAAATAAAAAAGCTTAAGGGAAACATAAACATATTATATATCATATATAAATATAGTGACATATTAATGTCCACCTTTTAAGGTGTTAAAATAATATTGAACAATCATCGTTTCGTGAGGCAGTAATTCGCCATCCACAGAAACAGTATGTTCTTTAACAATTAGACGGAGGTGTGTGAATGTGTAGATAGAATGCATTTTATAACAACATCCTAGTATATTTAAGATATTGTTTTTTTTTACAAAAAAAAGTAATAAAAAGAGTTTATGGGTTTGGAGAAGAAAAATAAAACAAAAGAACACAGGGGAAGACATTACCTTTAAATCAGGTAACTCTCTTTAATTTGAGCTCAAAGGCTTCCTTGGAAAGGATTCTGTGCAAATTGAGGATTCAATGATGAAGAGAGGGATGTGGAGAGATGTAATGGGCAAGGGTTGGGCGAGCCAAAGGCTTGAGCGGTGTGTGTAAGGTGGTAGAGGTGGGGGCCTTTTATAAGAGGAGAGGAGGGGCACTCTTGGAAAGTTACAAAATGTTACTTTATTTTCAAATGAGTTTTGAATTTTAAAGGTCCCACATTGATGTATTTAGAGGATAAGGTGTTAATGGTCCAAAATCCACATATAAAATAGGTTTGTGACAATTTTAGGTCTTATATGTTACATTATCTTTTCATTTTATTTAAATCATTAAATAATGAGGTAATCACTGCATCATCATGGTGTCATAAATAATTTAATTTATTTAGTGTCTAAAAATTATAAAAAAATATCATGATGTAGAAAATACTTTTATATTTCAAATTAATATTTATAGTCAAAAATATGAATTTTATTACCCCATGTAAAATGTTTTTTAGTAAAACAACACATGTTTCTGACATTTTAATTTTAGCTTTATATAAAAAGTTATTTATGTAATTTTCCTACCAAAGTGGCTCCATGGGGTCCCCAAGTTGACCCATGGATTTTATTGGTCGTCCATGACACATCAAATGAGGGTATTACATGTGTCTAGGTCCTTTCATATTATTAAAGCATTATTTTTACCTTAAATTACACCAATTACCTTTAACCGCGTTTAATAAAACTTAAAAATTACTATTCACCAAAAATTATTTTAATCTCATTAAACCACATTTTACTTCTTAATGAAAACCATGTATGTCCGATTTTTGAAAATCAAATCATAGAAGTGGCAAAGTTTCATTTAAATGGAAAATCGTTTTCTTTAACTACCACTTAGTGGTTTTAGTATTCATCAAAAATTGATGTTTTTCAGAAAAATACCAAAAACTCACCCTAAGCTACATTTGATATTCCGAATTCAAAAATAATTTCTATTTTACAAAAATTGAAAACATATAAATTGCATTAATTAATTTAATAATTAATTCCCACTGCCAAAACAAATAGCGTGTTTTTAAGAAACAATATATATTAAAAGATTGACACTAGTTTAAGTCCAATTTCAAAGTGAAATTAATTCCAATGACCAATATAGGATTAAATGGTAAAAATATATTCTAATTCCACTTTAAAACAAATTCAAAAGATAATCTAATCATATAAATAAATTAGATTAAAAAGAGGTTATGAATTAAAATACAACATTTTTCACTATTCATTAAAAAATGAACTTTATCGGAAAAATACCAAAAATTTACACAAAGTAAATTTTGATATCTGGATTCTAAAAAAGAATTTTATTTTGTCAAATATAACACATAAAATTGTCAAAAGTAGATTTAAAAGAGGTTCGCCATCAAAAGGAGACTAATTGACCTTTTAAAGAATATTAGAATATTTACGCTTAAAATTGGATTCATTCAAATTTTAAGCCTCTAAAATTTATTGGATAAAAGTAAAAATATTTTACAAACATATATAATCATTTTTTAGTTAGTTCCATTCATTCTCTCCATTACAATGGCTATGCGTTAACTACAATTTAAAATAATATTATTTTATTATTAGAGTGCAACGTAAGATTCTCAAGAAACTCATTGTTGCTTATTGGGTACGTCATTGAGCATAGAATCCCCTTTAAAGTTATATTAATATTTTATTCACAAATATGGATAAATATTAAAATGTCATATTCTTTATTTACCTGGGGTGTTACAGTAGGGGGGCAGGGGGTAGGGTGGAGGGGGCATGTGGGAAGGGGGATGTCTACAGGGCATGGGGGAGGGGGCAGGGGGAGGTATGCTGGGATGGGGGGAGGTCTGCAGGGCAGGGGGAGGGGGTGGGTGGAGGTGGTCGGGTGGAGTGGGGAGGTCTGCTGTGCAGGGGCAGGGGGTGGTCTTCGGGGGGTCTGCCGGGTAGGGGGAGGTGGTGGGGTAGTGGGGTAGTGGGGCAAGGGGGTGGATTTGGGGGGGTGTAGTTAGTCTCTATAGGTTTCTTTAATCATAGATAAGGTTGACTAACCATTACAATCCACCTCTAACACCCCCATTTCTTGATGATTAGGTTTCTCCAAATATTCCCTCATACTTACAAAAGATTTCATTCTGTAAATCATGGATTGATATTAGTTTCAACCAATAAGATTTTGTATGATACCACTAGTTTTTATCGGTATGGCTTTAACACATTTTCTTTTAAAAATACAGGACATTATATCCACTTTTTTTAATTATAGCTTATAATGATAGATTTGGATCATGCAATCTGTCCTCCTTTTGGTGGGTTGACTCCACTACCAAATTTAATGAATATACCTGTACATATCAAGATTCAATATGATATTTTAAATTACATTCACTAGTGGAAATACCACTCATACCAAAACATGCATACCAATGGTTTGATAAAACCATTGGTTTATGTAATAATTTGATGTGTTTTTTCAATGGTTTCATTAAACCGTTGGGAATAGATTGCATTAGACAATATTTTACTACGGTTTTTAGAAACCATAGGGAAACCTCCCCAAATAATAATTCATGAAAATCAATATCATACTGTGATATATGATTGATTTTGGTTTTCTCAAAACATAAAAATAGTTATCATTGTAGTTTTTGTAGATATAAATCATTGAAAGTTTACATAGAAGAAACCACGAGAACATTATTTCTTTTTGATTTAGGTGAAAAATATATGATGTGTTTCTAGTTTCATAAAGAATATCATATTCTATGTGAAATCATTTGGAGCTCATAAAAATGTTAAAAATAATTTATGTGTAGAATTATTCATACCATTGATGCTTTGTGGATGTAGTTTTCATGTGAATGGAGTGTTATAATTTCCAAATGAAAATGTAATCTAATGCATACTATTTTAATATGTTCATGACACATGTGAAGGGAAATTGGTTTATGGATAAATGTGTTGTTCTTTTTGGATTAACATACAGTTTAATGGGTAACCATATTTTATGAAATTATAAAGTGTTATATAATGCATACTATTTTAATTTGTTTTCTCACCTCATTTATTTGGGGATTTATGTGTTTTTCACTCCATATTATGTTTTCAGAAGACTGTTGGATCATTTCATGTTGGTTCGGGTGGCTTTGGTTCTCCCAATCAAGGTAAGGATTTAATGTCATTGGTTGGTTTTTCACTTGTTATGTAGCATCCTTTATGTGTTTTAATGTTCCTAATATACTTTGTGTAGTGCGTTGATCCCTGCTCGTTGGTTTTGAGTATCCAAGTTAAGGGTGACTTGCCTGCGTGTGCATAGTTAAAAAAGTATATGTATGTGGGTTCCCCCGTTATGTTTATAGTAAACCATGGAAATGATTATGCACGTTTGGGGCTATGTGTTCCCATGTATATATATATATAAATTCATAAAAAGGTGAGTGGAGACTGGTATATTCATATAAGCATATGTGCAGGGATCACCCTGCACATGCTCATGTCCATGCGGGTGTGTTCATAGGGTCTAGGTGTCCTTTCATGTGTGTGAAGGTGCGTATACCCAGTGGGGGAGCATCAACTTTTAGTTAGAAATATCCAAGAGCCTAAGTGGACGGTTTGGTTCCACCTTGAGGTAGGATCCCTCTTTTAGCCTCTTTAATTCAAGAATGCTGTAAATTTAATTTAGCTTATTCCTTAATTCTACCTAATTATATTGAATTTCATATCTTGAATAAGTGTTCATTAATATAATTGTTTCATTTGATAAATAATGTCATGTTTTTTTAATAAAACACATCCAACGGAGGTGCACTGTCTGCAAAAACTCACAGTTGTAGTTATGTTGATATAGTTGCTTAAATTATATCATTTTATTTGTGATGATTCCAGAAATGTTAAATATAATTAAATTAATTGGGTGATAATGCAATGCCATGATTTTATAATAAAACCCCTCAAACAGAGGTCCACAGTACTCTAAACCAAAGTGTAGTGATTTTTATTTGTATAATGTTTATATTTGGTTTGAGTATTTCATATGCCTCTTATTGGTGTTTTTTTGTGGCTAGTAAGTTTAGTTTCTATTCATAATATAAATTGGATTATCATACTCGTTTAACTCAAATGACATTGCCCAAGTAGGAAAATTCCTTGACCATGAATCTTTCCATTTCACGCATTTAATATTATAAATAAAATTTCCATGTTTAAGAAAAGTGAATTAATTTGTAAATGGTTTGTGTAGGGTGTATGATTCTTTTCGTCATTTTGATTCCCTTTAGATGTTGGGTCATTGTGCTGCTCGCTACAACCTTTTCTAGAGATCCATTGTAATACCATATTAAATAGTTGATTTGTTCTATCATCATCTGGTGGGGTGACGGTCGGAATGTTTCCCCACCTCCTCCCACTCCATTCGCTCCAAGACGGAAGATGATGCCCTGCTGATGTCGCTAGAACGGGCCAACACGCCGTCGTGATCACGCTGCGGTCACTCCGCGGTCACACTACTGTCAATCCACGGTCACGCCGTGGTAATTCCATGATTATACCCTACTCTAGGATGACACCTCACGTCGGTTCATAGTGATAGTATTCCATGAGTCTTGTGATCAATGTGGAGACTGACTAATCAATATTTCTGCTGGCAGGGCGATGAACATAATGTTTCCCTGCCTCCTCCCGCTACCTTCGCTCTTGGCCGGAAGATGCTGCCCCGCAGATGTCGCTAGACTGGGCCAACACACCGTAGTCACACAACAGTCACACTACGGTCATGCCACGGTCACGCCGCGGTCACACCGTGGTCACGCCGTGATTTGGCCCTTCTCCCGGATGATACCCTACGGTAGATTGCAATGATAGTATTCCATGAGTCTTATGAGAAATGATGAGTCTCACTAATCATAATTTCTACCGGCGAGGCGACGGTCGGAATGTTTCTCCACCTCCTCCCGCTCCGTTGACTCCTGGCCTGAAGATGCTACCCTGCAGATGTCACTGGACAAGGACAACACACCACGGTCACACTGTGGTCATGCCACGGTAATGCGGTGATTTGGCCCTGCTCTAGGACGACACCACGCGGCGGTTCATAGTGATAGTATTCCATGAGTCTTGTGATCAATGTTGGGACAAACTAATCACAATTTCTGCTAGCGGGGGGATGGCCGGAACCACCACATCCAGCACACACCAGGCCCCTTCCATCTTCATTTCAACCCACTGCCACAAGCATTCCTGCCCGCACTAGCCCCCCCTGCTACCTTCAAATCAGCCCACACCATCACCCAGCACCAGCAACCAGCCCCCTTCCATCAGCATTCCAGCCCCCTTCCACCTGCATTTGAGCTGGCCCCAGCCCCCAGCCACCAGCAGTCCTGCCCGCACTAGCCACCACAACATCCACCACCCCCAGCATCCTGCAAAACACTCATGCCAACCCTCTTCCACCTGTAAAACAGCCCCAGCCACCTGTTCCAGCCCTCACCAGCCCACGAACTCCTACATCCCAGCCTGCACCAGCCCCTGCCATATGCCCAACAACCTCCAACCACCTGCAATCTAGCCCACACCATCCCCCCTGCAAACTATTCCAATCTGCACCATCCCCTACCATCTATTTGCCACCTGCCTTCCCACTAGCACCAGCCACTCCAAACCGCACTAGCCACCACACCATCCCCGAGACTCTTGTATTCCAGGATGCACGAGAAAAACTCCATGCTAATCACAAAAACGAAAGGGGAAAGTGGATCCCCTTTCCTGATACCTCTTTCCCCCGAAAAGTAGCCATGTAAACTTTCATTAATGTTCACCGAGAACATTGGGGTAGAGATGCATCTTTTAACCCAAGACGAGAACTTAGCCAGAAATCCGAGCAGATCCAAAGCATCTCATAAGAAGTCTCACCTGACATAATCAAAATCCTTGAATAAATCGATCTTGAAGTTACACATAGGATCGCCAGAATCAAGATGGTTTCCTGACAATAATTCATGGGTAACAAAATTCTTAGGATGAATTGGTTTTGGTACTGATGGTTGAGGATATTTTTTCCAGCGTTAGATCTATGAGTCTCTTAAGGTTATTTTTGTAAACATCCTACTAGAGGGTCCGAGTTATAAGTGGTGGAAGTATATTATTTAAACTAATACAGACAAAAACTATTTTTGGAAAAGATTCAAGGAATTATTCATTTAGAGTTCTTTCATAATGGAGTGAATGTACTGATGGCTACAAAAATTTCTAGGAGGGGTTTTCCAGGTGATGTGTCCAAGGGCTGTCTGGGGGGTGCCAGGGGGGTCTGCAGGGTAGGGGTGGGTGCAGGTGGGGTTTCTAGGAGGGGATTTCCAAGGGCTATATGGAGGGGGTGGGGGTAGGTAGGGAAGGGTATAGGTGGGGTGTCCAAGGGCTGTCTGGGGGGGACTTAGGGGTCTGGTCTGTAGGTCAGGGGGTAGGGTGAAGGTGGGTGTCTTGGGGGCTGTCTAGGGGGGTGTCCAACGGCTGTCGAGGGGGGGGGGGATTTGAAGAGATAAACCCACGAAAAATGAGACCTAAAATCATATTAATAATTTATATAATGATTTTTGGAAAGGTATTCCCAATTTCAATAGGTTTGAAATCCTTTACATCCACATCATTTTCCATCATTGGAATCAGTGCAATAAATTTGGAGTTGATTCCATAGGTCACTGAGGCATGGTTACAGAACTCCCTCATAGCGTTATTGAGCTCATCACGAACTATGTCCCAGTAGAACATAGAGAATTAATTTGTGAAACCATCAGGGCCAGCCACACCCTCATGATTTAGAGAAAAAGGGAACTCTTAACCACCTTCTCATCAAGGGTTGAAACAAGGGAAAAAGTTGGATTGGTATAACCCGATCCATTTGGTCCGAATTCTTGTGGCCCACAACTGTAGTAACTTTGACCACTATAGCATTGCAGACATTGGAGTCCACTTTACTGTTGTACTTTTGACTTCCAGCCGGCAACCACTATAGTATTGGATACATATAGGAAAGGCTTTATAAGATTGAAAAAGTCTATAATAATATTTCCTCATCTCTACATACTACTAATGAAATATTATCCTCAATGAATATCTTGAGTAGAGTATTCATCACTTTCAAATGGTCAACCTATTCCTTGAAAACCCATTCTACAAAATCTACCTCAATTAATCATGATTAGATTAATTCACATCACCTATAAAAACATGGAGATACTATTTTACTATAGACTAGATCGAATCCGCATCAACTAAAGCTGACGGAGGTGGATCACTAGATGTAGATGCAACAATAAGAGGTTCCTGGTAACTAAAGATTCCACTAAAATTTAAAATATGCCTTTCTATGAAATATTATAAATATACTATGGATAAAAAATCTGAAAGAACTGGGGAAACAACTCTCTCAACACTAGATAAAGCAGCCTCTATAGGTTATGATTTTGTAGGTACATCTAAGGGAAAACCCTGATGCTCACCTGCTTGGTCAATCTGCTTAACTAAGGATCCATTAAGATATGTACAAGGGATGTGTAGGGGGGATACTTTCCAGGGGGTTGGGGCTGCTGTCCGGGGGGACCATTAGGGAGGGTGGGGGGCTTCTGTCCAGTAGGGGGGCAAGGGGTGTGCAAGTGGGGGGAGGGGGTGCAAGGGGTGTGTGCAAGGGGTGAAAGGGATGTGTGTGTGTGGGGGGGGGGGGGGGGTCCAGTAGGGGTGCACAGGGGGGAGGGGGGTGTCCAACCGGGGTGGTGTAAGGGGGGTCACGCAGGGGGGCTGCTGTCCAGGTGGTCTGGTAAGGGGCGGGGATGCAATCAATGGATGTCCAGCAGGGGGAGGGCTACACTATTCTTCTTTAGGGATATATATTCATTTTGAATATTCTAAGATTTTTTGTTTGACCATATTTTTAGGGAACGAGAACTACTATGTTTTACCGTGTGTTAAAGGTACTTTTGAGCAGGTTCCATAATTCTTCGATAGTTTGTCTTATAGGGAGACTCATGTAAGTGAAGTTAAGTGTTTTTTTTATATTTGGATTTGTTTAATTATTTTTATGTAAGTATATTTCGTGTATAATTTAATTTGGAGGGTACTAGTAGGGGCAAGGGGGAAACTGGGGGGGGGGATGGGACTGGCAGGGGTGAATGTGGGGTCTGGTATGGGCGTGCATGTGGGGGCTCGTAGGGTGGTGAAAGTGGGGGCTAGTAGGGGGGTGCATATGGGGGCTGGTAGGGGCAGGGGGAGGGGAAACTGGTAGGGGGGGGGGGGGGGGGGCAGGACTGGGGGGTATGGGGTGGTGTCCAGGTTCTTAGGGGGGGGGGGGTTCCAGGGTCTATCAAGGAGGGGGGTGGCTGTCTAGGGGATTGGAGGTCTGTGATCTCTAGGGTAATCTGTTTAGGGTCTAGGGGGGGTGTCCAAGTTCTGGGGGGGGGGGGGGTTCCAGGGTCTGTCCAAGAGGGTGGTGGGTGTGTCCAGGGGAGTGGAGGTCTAGGGCTGTCCATGGGGATATATCCAAAGCCTAAGGGTTCTAAGGTCTGGGGGGGTGTCCTGGGTCTTTCTAGGGGGTGTCCAGGGTCTGTCTGGGGGGGGGGGGGTGTCCTGGGTCTATTTGGGGGGGGGGGGGGGTTTCCTGGGTCTATCTGGGGGGTGTCCAGGGTCTATCTGGGGGTGTCCAGGGTCTGGGGGGAGGTGGCTAGGGTCTGTTTGGGGAGAGGTGTCTAGGGTCTGTCTGGGGGGGTTTCCAGGGTCTGTCCAGGAGGGGGGCTTTGCAGGGGGGCTATTTTGCAGGGGGGGCTATCCAGGGGGAAGGGGTTGTCAAGGGGAGGGGGTGTTTATTTAGGGTGGTGATGTCCAGTATCCAAAAGGGAGGGGTCTGCAGGGGGTCTGTGCAGTGGGGGTGGGGATTATTTTTTATGGTTTTTCAAACCCTATTGCCACGGTTTCTAAAAGTGGAAATAAATTGAGTCCCTCCACTAGTAGATCCATGGTTATAACTGTGGATATAGAGATATTACCACGGTTGGAACCATGGCTGTATACCTAGAGCCACAACTAGAACCGTGGCTCTAGACCTAAAGCCACAGTTCCAAACTATGGCTATAAGTCTATGCCGATAGCCACAGTTTTTCAAACCTTGGACTTTACCTATAGCCTCAGTTTGAGGACCTATATCCATGGTCTTAACCCGTGGATATATCTCGAATTTCAAGTAGTGTTATCACTATTTATTAATATAAATAATATTATTTTTTATCATTTTTTATTTTATGTGGATAATTAGTTTATTTTCATTTGAATTTAACATTTTTTATTTTATTTTTTTATTCCCCCTAACAACCCACACCTACTTCACCTACCCTTGAACCATTCCTCCAAGTACGCACGTTACCCTACCACCTTTAACCCTTCTCTCTCCAATACCACTTCCCCACCCCTGAATTCCCATAACTTCTTTAACTCATATCCCTATTCCCTTATCCCCACTCACCCCTCAACCACTGGCCCCTCTGCCCCTCTTCCCTCCCTTCCCCCTCAACTGCCCCAATTCATCTCCCTCACCCCTCAGGTCACGCTGCTCCCCAACCTACCACTCCCTCTCCTTCCCCCAAGCCCTAATGCCCCATCCTCTCTCCAATCCCCATTCACCTCATGCCACTCCCCCCCACCCTCCCCGGACTACCTCACGCCGCTCCCCCTCACCCCATATACACCAACCCCTGCTACCCAACCATCCACCCCTCTCAATCTCCACACACCCTCTTCCTTCACCATCTCCCCTGCTCACCACCCCATTGACAAGCAAAGCCCAAGGCGAACCACAATGGTCAGTCCCCCCTCTACTGACTAGAACAACATTTGGAGACCAATATCCTTCATTCTGTGTGTGCAGTAGTGGTTCGAGCGCATCATCGATGTTCGGTTGAATTATGAAGATCAGTGGTGTGTGCCAAGAACGAATACAAATCCAATCATTTCTTTAGGTGCAGGATGGTTTGGTTCGAAGTTGCAGTGATAAACGGAATGAAGAATATTATTTTTCGATTTCCAACAGCGGCATACGGTGAAAACTGTGATGACATGGGTATGGTGATATCTGTTTATTATCTTACGTGCTGTGTGTTTTCCAGGATGGCGGGCTAATTCCATTGCTGTTGGGGTTGCGATGAATGTGATGGTGAATGCATGTCCTTAATTTATTTCCATGTTTGATTTCCTTTTAAATTAATTTTAAATGGATGTTTATTTAATTAATTATATATGCTTTTAAATTAATTGTCATTTGGGCTCTGAACACATTCTTTGGTGAGCATACGTGTGATACCAAATAAGTAATCACAAGAGAGATTTCATTAGAGAATTTATTTATCGGGAATTCAATCAATCGTGTGAGTGAATTCAGAATAAATAAATATACTAATTGAAAAAATTAATATTTTGTGTGCAATCTCCTTGAAACATGCTTCACTGATACTTAATCAGTAGTATCTTGTGATCTATCTCGACGTAGGATGATACCTCGAATTTGTTAGAAACATGCCATCATATTTCACAAAGTGATTTAGTGCTATAATGACACAGAAATTATTCGTCGGGATAGAGAACGAAATAAAGGATAATTTGTGTGAAAAATTGAATACAGTCTAACATCCGAGAATGAGACCAGATAATATTTTTAATAAAATTGTAATTTGTGATAACTGAATAAATAAATATTTAAATGTGGGAATTATGTAATTGACATTGTATGCACATGAATGGATGTCACGACTCTGACTCTTCCATCTTCGCCAGTTTATTTCTTATCTTAATTTAGTTAGATTATATTTTTTTAGTTAATTTAAATATTCATTTAAAAATAGCCATTTTTTTTAGAACATCTCAGTTATTAATCACATGAAGAACTCAGTTACTTGACCATTTTTTCAAAAGGATATTCTTAGTGCTTACATACATTCTCTCTATGGTTAGACCCTACCCGCTACTTATACTGTAGTTTATAGGTAAATAAATATTGCAAATTTTCACGCATTGCGACACACATGCCAATTTTCTGGTTCCATTTCTGGGGAGAATAATAGAATTATGAGTTTCTTTAAAAGTGTGATTTAAATCAATATTTTTAAGAAAAACTAAAGAAAAAAAATAGTATACTACTCTGGGAATTTTTCATTACATGGATTTTCATGACACCCAAAAGATCAATATGATATGGGTTTCAACACACAATTACAACCAGTACTTGCCCTACGCTGCCCTAATTCAAGGTATTATTTAAAATGATTCACCGCACCTGATCTCTTCCAGTAATCCCATTTATTTCAATGAAATTTAATTATGTCTATGCTATGATCCATATGATAATTTTCCACCATGATATGAAACAAGTTCTTATACATCTATTTATCATTTTAAAAATCGAAGTATTTCTAAAATTTTAGAACTTGATAATCTGTCTCAAAAAAATGATTTAATTATTGAGCACATGTTGAAATCTGCTATCACTGAGACCAATCAGAGGTTTGACCTTCATGATGAATGTAATGAAATTTTTCTTTCCTAAAAAAAGATTTATAAAATCAATTGAATAATTTAGTAAATCAAATGTATCAAACATTCAAACTATCTGCCTCATTTCCACTTGATGATCAAATTCAAAACAATTCTTTTGTGGAGAGTGATATAGAGGTTCAATTTGAACAAAATCCATGTCGGAAGTCTGATAATGAGATTGATATGTCTTTTTTATCATACAATTAATGCCTCTCATCCATTACAATATAATTCTTAAATATAATCACATTTCATGTATATGAGAGCTTAGTCATCCACCCTGTTGAACAAAATGGTCCCTTCGAAAATGTGATTTCATGTCCTCCTGTGAGTTCACAACCTCGCCATCCCAAAGTGAAAAAGGAGGCATTCAATTTCTATCAAATCACACCTTTTGAGGATGAATAGTACATTGAACTAGGACCCTTATTTAATATTATGGATTCAGAATTGAACTAAGACACAATGGATTGCAATAAGAAAGAGGACATCACTTCAAATGACATTCGATTACTTCTATCTGAAAATCATTGTGAGTCTGATTTTTTTTTAAAAAAGAAGACATTAGAGCCAAATAATCGGTCAATATTGGTGGTATGTAACACTCATAATTTTCTAGAAAAAAGGAAAAGATTGTATTTTATGGAGGATCCTGAGTTTTTGGTGAAACAAGTACCTATAGAGAAATATGTTGAGGGCAGTATAGAAGAAAATTTTGAAAAATATGTCATTCTTGACACAATGGAGTCAAATGCATTAATTGATCGCATGCCACTTGCTCCATTCATCGAGGTTAAAAACACTTCACTTGAAATACCCAAATAATAAGACAATATTGTTGACATTGTCATAATCTATGAAACCATCAAGCATTAATTTATTTGGAAACCAGTAGTTATCCATGTGCTAGTGGTAGGGTGTGAAAACAAATTGAGATACATCGTCACCCCAGATACTGCATTCAATGATGTGATGGATATAATCCAACCACTAAAAGAGTCCGGTAAAGACACTTTTACACATGTGTACATTCAAAGAGGTAATTTTTTTGATCTTTAAATTGATAGACATTGCACAAAATTCAATTATTCCGTGAGTCTTGCTCAAGGAAAGGTATATTCATTCCCTTGTGAGTTTTCCAATTTCCAGTTCATTCTACCCATCCATTTTTCTGATAAGCATTCATTGAGATTTTGTACAGCTGCAGGAGAAATCCATTTTCAATGAATGGATTCCACACTTCTGTTAAAAAAGAAGCAGATTCATGGTTTTCATTTCCTTTTGATTCAGGTGGAGTTTCAAAAATGTCTGGCTAAAGACGAATTAAACATAGCGCTCAATTGTAGGAACCCATCAATTTTTGGTTTTATTTTAACTACATTTAATTTCATTTCATTTAGTTTTAATATAAATAAAAGGAAAAGTATTTATTGCAATCTATTTTCTCCTAAAATTACATTGGATTTGAATTCACCTTAAATATTTTTCTTATCGACATGATTTTGATTATGGTGTGGCTTCATAGATATGGTTTGAGTACGTGTTTTCAATGTGTAGGTTTTATAGGTATACCATTTTCCGAAGCTTCATCGGATACAGACATCCTCCCCGTGTCTATCTGCACTTACACATGGAAGTCTTTTATTTTTTCAATATTTTATGATTCCAAAAACATCATGTTAAAAAAATAGCATGAAATTTTTTAAAAAAAACTAACATTCCTGTCATTGAGGAACCCACAAAAAATCCGCTACATTTTTTTCATAACATAGTCGGGAAAATACCACTTCTGTACGTAGATAGTTTGAGCACCTAATTCTGGTTTAGAATGCTTTGATTATTGATCCCATGACTAAGATAACCACTGATATTATTTCATGCTTCAAAAATGTCTTTCAAAAACTTGTATATTTTTTAGACACTTATTTTCACTCATGCTAATCTGTTCATTCCTACATTATATTTCAATAATTGTTAGAAGAATAACCTACTTTATATCATATCTTATTTATATTTTTCTTGAGGGAATCTCTACCATGTTATGTCTTCTATAACATTCTTTTTTTTTCATCAATGTGATAGGAATATTGAAAGTTGCATGAAAATGATTGAGGCATCTATTTGATTATTCCACCACATGGACCCCCCGAGCCACCCATACATTTACTCCATCTTATAGCCCTTAGAAGCCATTATGAATCCTATTAGGATGAGCCCATAGCCGAAACCCTTCCCTTCCAATTTCATGAATATTTTCATGATAATTTTCAATCTATGTATGGGGGAGATATTTACTCATGGAGAGGGTTGTTTGATGGGTAGCGAGCCATTTGCTGCACATGGATCAAAATTATATCCTCCTAATCATATGTTTTATATTTTATTGTAGCCACATTTATTGCAGGTATTTTCATATCTGAATATTGAATCATTTTGCTTCCAATAATGAATACATTGGTGGTCATTATGTTGTAACCCTCGCTTTTGGGTATACCTATAAAATTGATGATCCATTACAAAAGGAGCTTCATAGTTTTATATATAACCTAAATTCACTAACAGGTTACAGCGTATCTGCTACTTGTGTTCCATTATCGGGGATTATTGTCTGACATTTATTTCACGGGGTTTTAGAGTTGATACTAACCAATTTTTCCCATATTATTTGAGTGTGTTGTGTCTGAAAAAAGAGAGAAAAACATTGGATTATCATATGCTTGGGGACAGGAAATGTTTGAAGTGTGGGGGAGTGATAGTTTGAGGTAAACATTTGGATTGGAATTTATCTTGCATTTATTTCAGGATTCCACCCACTTTTTTTCCAAAAAAAAACTGTCAGATGTTTTTCCCCACCATCCCACAGCCTCAGAGACATTTGATCCTCATTTAATGTCTTTGATATTGGTGCATTATTTTGATTTCTACTAGTAGAGACATAAAATTCATGAAATGCCAATGGTAAGCATGCATGTGTATGAGAAGTGAGCATGAATTTTATTAAATATTATGAGGTATGAGAGATATGGTGAGGTAGGTCACATGATTCAAGAGTTTACATACATGTTTTAAAAAGAATGCGAGTGGAAGAAAAATTGTTTTTAAAAATTGGAGTTTCAAATGAAGCATGTTATTTTATGGGTTAAAGGAGATTTAAAAATATTGAACATGAAATTAATATTTTTTTGATTTGACTATGGGTCCACATGTGTTTTCTTTTTGATTGTTTTTTCCATGAGTGAAAAATATTATGTGTGGGGGATTTGATGTACATTGATTTCACATGTATTTTTATAATTGTCTATCTTAGTTTTAATTAATTATTTTATCCATTTTTAATTTTTTTGGTTTTGTAGTAGTTTAGAAATTTTAATAATTTTTTGTTAATTCATATACTAATATTAGTAATTTATTATTTTTATTTGGTATATTAATTTTATATAATATATTTATAACTATATTATTATTATTATTAGTCTCACTAATTTAAATTTAGTTTATTTTATTAATTCTTATTAGTATATATAAATTTTAACTCTCTATATATATTCTATATTATTTTATTATTTAGTTATATTAATATATTTCTATAATATATTATTATATTTAATAGTAGTATTGTTTTCAATTACATTTAATTCTTAACACTAGTTATTATTATTATTATTATTATCAGTTTTTCTATTTTAAGTACATAGTTTTTTTAATATGAATTTTACATTTTTTATTTTATTTTTTCCCCCTAAATACTGACGCTAACCCCGACTACCATGATCAATTCTTCCCCCTACCCACATTACCCATCCCTTTAACCATTCTTTCTCCAATCCCACTTCCCCTCCCCTGCATTCCCACAACACCCTAACCTGCTCCCCTATTCCTTTATCCCTACTCACCCCCTCACCCGCTGGCCCCACCACCCCACATTCCTCCCTTCCTCCTCACCTGCTCCACTTCATCTCCCACGCCCCTCACCTCACGCTACACCCCAACCCACTGCTTACCCGCATTCCCCAAGCCCCAACGCCCCATCCTCTCTCCAATCCCCACTCACCTTACGCCTCTCCCCCTCTACCTCCTCAGATTACCTCACGTCGCTCCCCCTCGCCCCCATAAACCCCATCCCCGACTACCCAACCTGCTAACCCTTTCTACCCCCACTCACCCGCTTCCTTTTCCATCTCCTCTACACCCACCCCCCTAACCAAAAAACCCCAAGGTGAACCACAATGACCTATCTCCCCTCTGGTGAACAGAACAACATCCGGTGACCAGCCTCCTTTATTTAGTGTGTACAACAGTAGTTCGAGCACGTCATCAATGTTTAGATCAGTTATGATGATCGGCGGTGTGTGAAAAGAAAAAATACAAATCCAATCATTTCAGTAGGTGCGTGATGGTGTAGTTAGACGTTGCAGCGATCAGCAGATTAAAGATTATTATTTTGAAATTGCCAACAGTGACTTGCGGTGATAATTATGATGACACGGAGCATAGTGATATCTGTTTATTATCTTAGGTTTTTTGTTGTCGTTGTGATGGAATTTTAATTCCATTGGTTTCAGAGTTTCTATGAAAGTGATGGTGAATTCATATCCCTAATTTATTGCAATTTTTGATTGACTTCTAAATTAATTTTAAATGAATATTTATATAATTAGTTATATATGCGTTTAATTTAATTTTCATTTGGGATCTGCACACATGCTTTTGTCACATTTGTGTTATAACAAATAAGTACTTGCGGGCAGAAGTTCATTAGAGATTTTATTTATCTAGAATCCCATCATGCACGTAGGCGAATTCTGAATAAATAAATATATTAATTTAAAAATTAATATTTTGTGTGCTCTCTTTTTTAAACATGCATGAGTGATAATTAATCAATAATCTCATGTGAGAAAACTTGATGTAGGTAGATACATCTAATTTGTGAGAAATGGGTCATCGTATTTCACTAAGTGATTTAGTGCTACAATGACGCACAAATTATTCGCCAGGTCAGAGAATGAAATGACGTATAATTTGTGTGAAAATTAGAATATTGACTGTCTTCAAAGAATGAGACTAGATAATATTTTGTCTAAAATTGGAATTATTGATAATTGAATAAATAAGTATTCAAATTCGAGAATTAAATAATTGACATTGCATGCACCTAAAAGGACGTCGTGACTCTGACACTTCCATATCTGTCAGTTAATAACCAAGCGTAATTTAGTTCGCATATATAGTTTTAATTAATTAAAATTGTCATTTTAAAATAGTCATTTATTTTTTAAAACTTATTAGTTATTAATCACATAAAGAAACAATTTTCCTGAACATTTTTCCATAAGGATATTCTTAGTGTCTAATCACATTATCTCTGTGGTTTGACTCTGCTCGCTGCTTCTACAGTAGTTTGTAGGTAAATAAATATTGAAAGTTTTTCACGTGTTGCGACGCAGGTGCCAATAATAGAATTTTCCTAACCATGGGTAAACACAAACATAAAAAAAGGGTAACAATATATGTTATTTTTGGGTATTCAAACAAAAAATGAAAAACAATGCATGAATAATATGGTAGGAAATAAATGGAAATTAAGTAATTCCATAATAATATGAGATAAAAAAATATCTATGGATATTAAAGATATCAAATAATCTCATGGAAATTAAAAACTAATATCAAAATGAGGGAAATGAATAATAAAAGATATCATAACCATACCTTAGAGGCCTCTTTCAAAGGCATATTACGTTAATGTGTTAGGCGTCAGCCAATATCATAGTTATATTTCCTCATTAGACCTACCGATGCTTCGAGGGGTTATAGAGGGCCCATAAAATAACTTAATAAGTCTAATTTACTAAACATATGAATGTTGTGAAACATAATAAACTTAAAATTTTATATTAAAACTAGCATATGGAATTTTAATAATTTTTCATGTCAATAAACATATTTTTAAACCAACCTAGGTTATATAGAGAATGGTATAAAAATAGTACAACCCCATTAAAAGTAAAAATAAAACATCCATTAAATTACATTATATGGCACTATAATATGATAATATTATTAAAACAAAATATTATCTAGTAATGTTGACATGGATTAATGTAATTTAAGAATATCATTAGAAATAGTTTTAGAAAATACGGTTTTTACATTGAAATCCCTTATTCTTTTAAAAACCAGACACATATAAAAGTGAAAATATTATTAGAAAAGAACATTATAAAATCATAAGTTATGATTCCATGAATTAATGACTGATGATGGTAGAAAAATACCACTATTTTCAATTGTTTAAACAATCATTAATTTTGTATTTTTATCAGAAAATTCAAAAACTAACATGTTCTCAAAACGAAAAAACATTCCATTATTTTTTTCTGTAAAAAGTAAATCATTATAAAAAAAGAAATTAAAAAATCATTGGATGTTTGTAAAGAAATTGAAAATAATTTTTATAATCATGGTTATGGAAGATAAATATTCCCTAGTGGATACTTAATCAAAAAAAATCCCAAATAATGATGGGATTGTGAAATTAACTATGACACTGGGTTTGGATTCCAATATAAATGTTCAAAACATATGAATAATAAATATAAATTTATTATATAACTATTTAAGAACCATAATCATGTATATTATACTATTAATGAGATAATTATAATTTTTTTCATTGATTTATTAATAATTCATTGTTTAAAATGATTTTATGGGTAATAACTTCTTCATTTGTCAAGTATGTTTTTGTTTGTTTGTTTCAGTCGTTATAATTTGGTCAGATTTCTATCATATAAATATCATTAATGATGATTTAAATTTCTTACATATGAATTATATATGTATTTAATTATTCCATTAAAGGTAGATATAGAAAAATTTATTACACCATTCAAGAAGATGGTAGGTTGTACGTTATCATTAATGATGATTTTATTATTCTACATATGAAAATAATGACAGGTCAAAAAAATTATCATTTATATAATAATTATTATATTATATAAATCATATATATTCATAAAATAAATTCTTATAATGTAAAATATAACAGAAAAACAAACCACATCTCTTCATGGTGGTGGTAGTCCACTTGTATGCACAAGCGACATTATCATTTACCAATGGTTTGGAAAATAATAAGATTACTATGATATTATTATTTTAGAAGTAATATAATGTTTTAAATTTAATATATAAAAATAAAACCAATCATAAATATCATTCTTAATGATGATAATGAATAATGAAATGCATAACTATGTGGAGACAATATGATATAGGTACGCACAAGTGATACTTTCACTTCTCATTTGATGGGAACGAGGGTGTGTAATAGTGATTTATCAATATTAATAATAACGATTAATTATATTTATGATATATAATGTATTATTTTATTATAAATTTAATATAATTAGATTTGATCGAAGAAAGAAAAAATTTAAAGTGATTAGGCAAAATAATTACCTATTCATTGGGAGACGTTCTTCAGATCCTTTCGTTAGGGACCTAAGATTAAATTTTTAGTGATACGAGTGCATACAGAGATTGAATAATGATTTTTAAAAGATAAATGGGAAGGGAATTGTAAAGATATATGTCTCAAATTGTTTTGAATAAGTGAGGGAGGAGGACCCATTTTATAATTTAGGTGATGGGACCTTTGGAATTTCTGAACATATTAAAATTATTATAAATTGAATATCTTGTCAAATTAACCGAATTGAAAATGTATATTAAGATAGTTTTTGATATTATTGTAATACCACAACCCAATGTAATTTATAAATTTTTTTGTGTCATTTTTAAAAAAAATATCATTTTGAATAGTCCATTGGTTTGTTATTTTTGACTTTTACCGTGGTAGCCATTATTTTAATCATAAAGAATTAATTATTTAACTGTATCTGAAAAAATTACTCATAAACATAAAAAATATGATATGATAACATATATTGTATTTACCTTAAAATATTTAATAATTTTTAAGAATTTTAAAAAAATTAAAAAAAGATTATATTGATAAATTATCATTAATTCTAATTTTGAATCTATTCAATTATTTTTATATAAAATAAATAAATAAAAAATTACATTCAAATATAATGTTTTAAGTCCAATATAAAATTTCACATTTATAAACATAATACGTTTTAGTTATTAAAAAAATTAAATTTATATAAAAATTAATATTTTTAAAATCATTAGTATTATTATTTTTATAATTGACTAAATAATGTATCAGGACTTCAATAGAATTATATATTAATATATAATTTCTAATTTTTTTTACAAAATTATATGAGGAAAATAATTTAATTAATCTCAATATAGAGATTTCTGTACATTCATATCTTTCTTTTGTCTCTATTTGGACCCATAAAAGCTATTAAAAACAAAGGGAGTGATATTTTCTAACTATCCATCACTAAAATATATATTATTCATTTTAATTAAAACATATCCAGTAAACAATTAAAATTCATTCCTAATGTAAGAAGTGTTGAATCCTATTTATCCATTATTAATTAAGATGAATAATTATATCCTTATCAGTTATATTTGAATTAAATTAGTCTAATTTACCCTATACTGGGATGATAAATTTTACCATGAATAGAATTTATTTTGAAAAATTAAAAGAGGACCAATTATAATATTTTAAACTAGAAATTATAAATATTCAATTAATTAAATAGAATTCAATGTCTATATGTTTTAGAAATTAATTTTAGAATCATTTCACAAGACACAATAACAATTTCATTTTCAAAAATGGTGATTTTAAGAAAAAAAATGGATTTATTATTATGCCATGTATAGTAATAATATTATATTAGTGTTAAAAAAGTTAATTGAATATATAATATGTACATCTTATTTAAATCATTCTCTAATAGTGACAAATTTAATTTATTATGATATAAATATATAGAGCACAAAAAATAGTTTCTTTTTCACAAAAAACAATTATTTTATTATTACTTTATATTATTTTTTATTTCCAATAAATATATAACCAACATGTTATTATATAAATGTATAGAATTTTTTTTCTAACTTTAATAATTCGAATTTTTTCCCTCCAATTTTATTGCAAGGTTATAATAGTACAATAATTATATATATCACTCTGTTTTAATTCAGTGTTGCGTGTAACAAAAGAAAGTGATACGAATAAATTTATTTTGAAATAATTCATACCATAAAATCAGTGGTTGCTAAAATTTATTTATTGATAAAATATCACTACGTAACCCAATAATAAATAATTAAATATTATATTCACTATATATTAAATATATATTTATTAAATTTTAATTTAAAAGGAATTATGCTGAATAACCAGTGACCAAACATATATGACCAAGAAAAAATGAAAAAAATTTATTCCACATTTGAAAATAATATTTATTCAACATATAAGTAATAAATGATAAATAATATTTAACTTACATTCTTGATACACTTATTCTGTGACCCTCTAGGAACATTTCTCAGTTAAATTAGGATGATCCACCTTTATTTAATGGTTTCTGTCTAACAAAACACAAATGAACCAATAATTAAAGAAGTTAATTCCCTTATGAAAATAACATTAAATGAATAGTTACTATGTAATAAAATCCTTTTATCATGATATCATAAGTCATGCAGGTTGCATGAAACTATCATTATCCTATGTTCTTGATGTTCCATTTAACATTCTAAAAACTAACGTTCCCATAGAACACCATGTCCATGTATTTATTTAGGCAGCCACATTCCCATAAAGGGCATTGAGAAATCACGTATTATTAATGGAAATAAGGATAAATCATTTAAAAATTAATTTTTAATACAGTATTACTCATCATTCTTCCAACATATACTACATATCTATGAAAATATGTCATCATGGATTTCATAAATCAATCTAATTACAGAGATAAAAATTTCCATTACTAATAATATTAATGTTTAAGGATCAATACAAACACCAATAAATAATAATTCATAATGAAATAAATATATTTGGATTTATGATTGACAATTTATGGTCTAATGGTATCCATCACCATAAATTACCATTAGAGTACAATATGATAAAATTACTCAATGTACAATAAATCTCCACCCATTATATCCTCTATCATTTTCTCTCATAAAATTATGTAATCATGAAAAATTAAATATATTTAAGAATTTTTTTCATGGGGCTTGTTGTTTATCATAATAGCAGGTAAAGTTTATGAATTTTCAGTGTGATAGTAATTCATATGACATTATAACATAATATGAATTGAATGAGAACAATAATGTTGTGACCAGAAGTTTAGTAGTAATCCTAAAATTAGTATAGGTAACCGTAAATCATAATAAGAAAATTACAAGGCACCAACCCGAACACTTATATTGTTTTGTGAAGTATACATTTTTCATTATCTACAATTGAGATGATATTCTAAGATAATAAGTATGATAATTAATTTGATTATTTATAGATTTTATTAATATTGTGGGGACCATAAGTGAATAGCGACCCTCCATTGTAGCTATTATTTTTTTAAGAATTTGTATATCATCCCTTCATAATTGAAGAAGGCCATGAATGAATATTAATATTATTCCTTATGAGATATCCACCATAGAACTAGAAATATGTTTATGACATGAATCGTCAGTTATTGTGAACCTGTATAAAATTTACATTTCTAACATTGCATATCGACGCTTCAGTCATCAGTAGATTAATATTAAGCACCAAAAGATATCTGATTTTCATCATCCAATCGTCATATAATTACGGAAATGGGATAAGACCTTAGTGGACTTCACTTATGGCTTAACTTCGAAAATATAGTGAAAGAATTCCATTTGTTTTGTGATTATGTGGCCATCCAAGTCTTCTCATTTCATATTGATTCATGACACTACTAAAGAAGAATCAGTTGTGATGTTTAATTTGAAAGTGATCATAATGATTCATGTAAATCAAACATCCATTATAAAATAAAGGGATCAATGTTTTTATATTTGAGTTTTGGAAGGGCCTCTAAAGATGATGGTAACCTGATCTATGTTGAGAATGAAATAACATCCTTATATGGATTGGAAAAAATAATGAAAAATTCAAATCGTGGAATACATTCTTTGTTTCGATGTATTAGGATTTAGTGTTTCTTGGAATATCTATGAATGAATTGTTTATTTTTATTGTAATAATAGTTACCAATCATCCATCAATATGGAACCTATTGAATCATGATATGTTCAACCATGAAACTCTCATATCTATTGGTTTGAGGTTGGTGATTCATCCTTGTTTGGACTATGTTTAGTAATGGAAACAAATAAAAAGATATATATGATTCATTTTCATTTTGTGATAGCTCATATTATATATATCACTATTATTATTCTTCAATGTTTTCTACTAGTGACCTATTGTAATTAAATGTATCTTACATGTTTTTTTACTAATGGCTCAAAAATCATTGAATGGTTGATCTAAGATATGAATGACCATTTGAGATCATTGAATGAATTTTAAAGGATAAATATGTCCTCTATTTACCTCCCTAGTTGTCTTTGATTAACATTATCTTCCATGTCAACTAATTGAATAACAACCCAAACAATATAATATTTTGGAATTGAATGAATCTGATATATAAATTTATATGTCTTTGAAGGAGTAAAAATTTCTAGTTTTTATTATCATGTAATGGTTTTAAATGATATATCTATACAAATGGTCTATGATTTTTGGTTTCCTAGATTAGATACTAATGATACACGGGAGAAGGTTTCCTTAATGTGGGAGTAATTTACACATTTCATTATGTATTAAGATTATTTATGTAGTATTTATGGTGGAGTAAACAAATATGGTGAAGATAATTCTTGAATCCTACTACTATAATAATTCAATTCCATTTAATTTTTTCATTTCATTTTTACCTTTTATATATCATAGATTATTTTTTATTTTATGTTTTATTTTATGAGTGGGGCTGAAAATGTGGATCTTGGGGTTATTAGAGTGTGGATCGGAACATGTTGTTAGAGAACATATGGGTGGTTGACAAGGTAGGTTATGAGAGATAATAGCTTAGGATAACCTATTTTATTGGAGGTCCACTTGAAAGATGGTGATAATCAAATTACCAAACAGTGATGCCTTTATGGGCTTAAAAACAAATATCAATATCATATTTCCCCCCAAACCCTCAAATTCATTTATTTTTTCACCTCCTTCAACCTAAAACCAATATATTCAGCTCTAATGGATATCTTTGGATGATTTTGTATCACCAAATTTTATTACATAGTATATCAATGTATAGATTTATTTTATGACCATATTTCATCAAGGATTACACCATTATGGTCTTAAAACGTTTTCTTATTTATGGACCTGTTATTTATTTCATTGGTTGAGACATTAAAAACATTGAGTTTTTTTAGATCTAGATTCCGAATTGGGAACTACAATCCTCAGTATCCTTCTATTACTTATTAATTCTATCCATCTCTCAAATCTTTTTATTCGTTTTGATAGTTAAAATCTAGAAATTTTTAGGTAGTTGGATTAATAATCAAGATTTATTCTAAAAACCATTATATATTTCTCCATGTGTCTGTTTTCTAAAATTAGTGAAATTATTGATCATTATTTTGATGAAATATAATGGTTTTGTTTGTGATTATTAAATGGGGTTTCCCCTTTGGTGTTGTTGAGAAAATTGATTTTAAATCAGAGATTATAAATTTTAATGGGTTATGTAATTACATAAATATACAATTCTATTTAGGGTTTTTTAATTGTAATAAATGAAAAGAATAATTGTGATCATTATTAAGGAAGTGTTCTATTCTTAGGGATGCAGGGTTACCCCCATGTTTGTCTTTCATCAGAAATATTCATACCATGTGTTTTAATTTTTGGAAGAGATCATCTCTTGGGAGTTAAATATTATCCAATGGTCCTTTAGTTCCAGGGAAATGTGTGCACCTACTATCTTATTGATCACAAAAATGTTATGAGTCTCCTCACTTAAATAGTTTTAATATTACCACAATAGGTAGTTTTAATTGTTGACTTTTACAGAATTGTTTACATGAAATATTAATTGAAATATTTGGAATATTTGTTTTTTGGTAATGTTTTTAAAATTTTTAAAAGGGTGGCAATGTAAGTTTTATATTAAATTATTTAATATTTTATCTCATTTCACGTCTTTAGTGTAATTTATTTATATTATAATATCATATTATGAAACAATTAGTGAGATATTATTGGGAATATTTTACTCACACAATGAATACGCCTATTAGTGGATGTAGTTCTTATTTTTATATAATATATGTAAAATAATGTCATCATAGGGTGGTAAATGGTTTGTTTTCTAGTTACTTGTGGGATTTTGTTTGTTACTACATATCATGTGTGGACCGGTTTTATTGTACTTGTCTACCATGGATTGGTATGTATTTTTCGACACCCATTTTCCTTACTATTATATATTTTTTATGTTTTAATTATATTGAAATAATGATATAATCATTACAGTTTTTCATTGTTGTTTTATTTTGTTGTAGAAATATCCTTCCCAAAATATGTTTTTGATTATTTGGCAGTTTTCACTGAACCATGGTAATTGGGAATGCCGTTTAGACCATGTCATGACTCGGTAATATTCTGAATAGTTGGGGGATCTTTTTTAGTTCATGATCTGTTTTTTTATTTTTCTATAATTTTTAGTTGAATATTTTTTTTATATTTATTTATTGAAGATCTAACTCAGAAAAATAATTATATCTCCATTAAAAATGAATCAAATACAGGTGTATCACCTATGAAATTACAAAATAACAAAAATAAAGTGGCATAGAAGCTGAGGGAATGTTTATAGAAAGATATATATAAAAAATAAAGAAATATATGAAAATTCGCAATGTGGTCATCTGTAAAAGGTAATGAATAATATTATTTTTATGACTCTAGTAAAAGTTGACTAATGTATGAATAAAAAGAAAATAATCAAAATAGTTCAGGAGTTCTACTTTAATGTAAACAACCATTAGACGAATGATACTCTGTAAGTGTTAGCTTATATATTTGAGTTCTTAGATGAATTGTTTGATGAAAATTCCATGATATATAATGATAGTTATTCCATGGAAGATTTATTGTCTAAATATTTAGAAATAATCAATGCTCTATAAAAATATGTGAAAGCTATAGGAGAAATAATTTCACTTTACAATGACAAAATTAATATTATCAATGAATAATTAGAAATAATAGTTTAGTAGGAGGATATATTTATAGATTTTAAATGAATTTCATCATAAATTAGAGAATCTATATAACAAAAAATTTACTGTAAGGGAAACACAATTTATTATAAATGAAAAAGGGTGACAGGGAATGAGGGTTCACTATAAGAGATTAAAAAAAAGAATTATTAAAATTTTCATAATCCAAAAAATTAATAAGAGGAAATAATTAATTAATTTTAGGTATAAAAATACACCCTCAAAATGATGTTTCTATAGTTGGAGGTTATTTGAATTAATTTTAAATTGAAACAACCTAATTTTTTTGAAATTAATGAAATAAAGAGTGTCACCACACATGATTATGAAATGTGTTTTTTGAATAAATGGAAAAATAATCATGATAATGTGATATTTAAAAAAATGGAGGCAAATTCACCTCAATATCATAGAATAATATTTCATACTATTCATTTATTATAGTTAGCACTATTACTATTTTAATAACTTGTATAAGAGAAAAATTAAAAAAATATACCACTAAAAATTAAAACAAAATATTTATAAACCCATAAATACATCATGGGTTGATGTAATAAATTCTTATAAAAAACTTATAAAATATAGAACAAAATTTTGGGGCTTCCATCCAAAAATATAAGGGATCAAAATATGAAAATTATTGAGGTACTTATGTGATTGAAAAAGTATAATATTATTTTTAAGATGATTTTTAGGACGGATGTTTTGGAAATGGTCCTCATAATGTAGAAATATTACATCATCCTATGATTATTGTAGAAAGATGGAAATCTAGGGGAGTAATAATGAAATTAGTTGAAAACCTACCAGTTTTATGTTGAATGAATTTATAAACATAAATTGTTATTTCTATAAAAAATTTGATTATCTTAAATAGTTATACGATTATTGAAACATGAGTTTTCAAAAATATATTGAATGATAGTTTGTCACAACTATGTTGATTCAATAATTTTTCCTTATGAATTTTTCCATTACTTATTGTTTTGAAAATCACAAACATCTTATACTTAAATAAATCTATATTTTACATATATAAGCAAAATTTCCTTCTCAAATGAATTTACCCCTACCATGTTTTCATTGTTCATATCAATATTTTTCTTAAGTATAAAAATCAGTTTCATATCTAAAACCTCAGAATCATATAATACATAGATATGAAGCATTCTGTTTTAGGATCCGAATTATGGATACGAACTCTCATGAATTTCAACTCCAAATTCTGGATATGAACTCTTATGATGTTCCACTCCTAATTTGGGATACAAACTCTCAGGAAGTTCCACTCCGAATTCTGGATACGAACTCTCTTGAAGTTCTACTCCGAATTCTGGATACGAACTCTCAAGAAGTTCCACTCCGAATTATGGATATGAACTCTCATGTAGTTCGACTCCAAATTCTGATTACGAACTTATCTATGTTATGACTTCGAGTTCTCTAAATTTATACTCCAAACTTTTATGAGTTCTGACTCTGAATTCCCATGAACTCTGACACCGAACTTTGTAAGTTATGCATCTGAATTATGGTGAAGCCAAACTCTGAATTTCCTTGAAATTTAGACTCCGTATTTCTACAGAATTCAGGTTCTGAATTCCTACAAAACAGAATCCGAATATCTCTTTATTATATACTTTGAATTCCATTTTGGGTAGACTCCTAAATTTTATTTTCTTACATTCCGAACATCATGTTTAATTATTCTTGCACTTATTTCATTATAAAACGATGTCGTGCATTCAGTTAATTACTATCTGTTGGTTGAGTGATACGTGTACATCTCCCTACGAAATTCAAGGAGAAATATGAAAATTAGAGGAGGGAAACAACTGTTGGAGATTCTCCTATAAATAGGAGCTCAATTGAAAGTGTTCGAGACTTTTGGATTTCTGGTGATCAGAACATCCTGAAGTGATTTCTATAGAGACAGGCTCTTATCAACTCTTAAAGCATCGTGCAGAAAGTTTGAAGAGCATGTTCAATCTTTGCCTTGTCCAGACTTGCTTCGTGTAACTGCGATTATTACTGATTAAAATTGAGGGCTTCCAGGGAGAGGAAGACAGAGGTTCCAACACCTTGAATTTGAGGGCTTCCTTGTTGAGGAAGACAGAGGTGCCGACTACCTGATAGTTGAGGGTTTGTGGGGATAGAAATTCTGACTCTGATCTTCGTATCGAGCCTTACCCTGGTGTGGGTAAGATAGACTTTCATGAAATTATAAATCAAGGGACCTCCAATCCAGGGTTGCTAGATACCCATCTCTTTGGGTTAAAAGTGTTATTGTTTGTTACTTGTAGTTTACTACTTTGTTTTTCCGATGCATTTTTTATTGTTAAGGAAATTATAAATTTCTTATACTTCCTTACTTGTACTATATTTTAGTTATATTCTATACGCTTTAAGGTATAATCTTATTTGGTGTAAACTTTTGTTAAGTTTCATTTCCGGAATCACTTTTCCGGAATCAAGAAAGTCTGTAGAACATAGAGGTGTTGTGAATTTTGGTTATCCATAATTTCCTAAGGGAATTTTTAAAAGAATAAAATTCACCCCCTCCCCCTCTGGTATTTGTATCTCATTATACATATTTGATTCTACGTTTAGTATTATATAGTATATTATACATAGAGTCATACCATCCTATCAAACTACCCCTGACTATTATGATCATAAGAAGAGAAGGAACTACAAAAATGAAAAAATACAAATAAAATTCAGACATCAATAAGGAATAAACAATTGATAAATGTTGTTGGAAATCCTAATCCAAATAATTTAGTACCAAAAGATGAGAATAAAATCACATCAGAAAATAAAACATGCTTCCACTATGGTATGTATGTCTTTATCATAGTTTATTGTGAAGTTTCCTTAATGATTAGTGTAAAATTGAGATGTTATAAAGTCACAAAAAAGTAAACCAAATAAAGTAACATTAATATTCTAATGGTGAAATACATCAATAATGAAATGTTTAAATGGATTTATATGAAAATTAAGTAAATAGTCAATAATAATGTGTCTGGAATGTGTAAGAAGGTATGAAAAATAAATTTAAATTCACTAAATTTCCATCCTGGTAAATATAGTTGAAATGTGACATAAAATGAACCATTGAATCTATAATCTAAAATAGAGACTAAAAAAGGACTCTACAGATAAAGAGAATCCCAAGTGGGATCCCAAATATTTTTTAATCATATGGAACGATTGGTTTGAGTTTTAAAATATAATAAAACACACCAAAAAAAGTGAAAGAGTTGGAATATCTATATTCAAAATTCAAATTCATTTGAATAATAAATTTGAAAACATGATCGAATCCATGCAACATAAAGATGTTTAGCTCTGGAAAGTAAAAGATAAGATATGGATAAATAGTTTTTAAAACTATAGAGCAATAAATAATAGGATATATGGGACGATAAATAAATATTATCTCATATTTTACATGTAATGTACTAAAGTAAACTCACTTTATTTCAACACTATATTGATTGTAAATTATTTACATCGATGGAATAGATGTTAAATAAATAAATAAGAAAATTTGTGAGGGAGGTGATTTATATATATTCAATGACTAATAAAAGAGGGGTTACTCGAATTTTAATTGGAATCATGATGTCTCCATATAAAACAATACCCAGTTTATTTAAATAGTTATTATACATCAACTTGTATAAAAAATTATTAAAAATTTTTAATAGAAAATGTTTTCATAGAGAATGAGTGTGAGGAGAATCCCCTGAGGGGGAAGAATGATTGAAGAAAATAATACAATATAATTATCATATTTAAAATTTTTAATATCTGGATAACCCTACAAAAATATGATCTTTATGGTGTGATTCCCACTCCCTTTATATAAAAATGGTTTTTGAGTTGTTTAATTGTTAATGGTGGTGGGAGGGGGTTACTATCTAAAAAATAGGGATTAAAACAACTATAAAATGTAATTTTTTTTTTATGTTTTCATAATGGTTTTTTGGTTGGTAAAAAATATTGAATTCTTTTTATAGTACCAATGATGTTAATTTAGACTGTGAAAAATAACAAGCAATTTGTATGAAAAAATAGATTATTTATAAAAATACATATTATTGACTGCACTTGGTTCTCCCATATGTACATGGAGATTTATTAACTAAGGATAATTGATAATAACCCATTTGTTCCAACCTTATATCAATAAATAAAGAAAATATCATGAACATAAATTAATTTCAACCTATAGTGTAGTCAATAAGGGGTAAAAAATTTCATCATTTTCATTTCCATTCAATAACGGGGAGTAAAGAAACATTGAATTATTAAGGATAATTAGATATGAAACTAAATCCCATAGTGGAGGTTTATGTAACCAAATGGATTATTGAGAAATTATAGAATTTTTATCAACTGATTATTTCTAATGATTTTAAGGAAAGTATATTAAATATGAAATTTCTACCATTGAACTTGAAAATAAAAAATCATTCAATATTTTCAATGGATTTTGTATGATCAAGTTTTATTATTAGTATCCCTTAATATTATGTTATTTTTCAGGTGATCCTCATGTATAGGATAAGTGATAACAGTTTATAAGTGTTGTTTAAAATATTTATAAGTAAATCACGTATAAATGCATGTTTATGAATGATAAACTATTTTTTGAAATATTATAGGGATATCATTAAAATATTTAAATAGGATCAAATAGATTTATATAGTTGGATGATATATTTTAAATCCCATATTTGAAATTTTTAGGTTAAAGCCTACTAGAACATAGAAATGAAAATTAAATGGATGATGGATGAGAAGTATATTGAATATTAAGGAAAAAGAGATCACTAAAATAGTATATTATGAGTATAAATATAATAATATAGTTAATGTGAATGGAGATGAGGATATTTATAAGGATGGATAAATTACTAATAATGTTTTAAAAGATTTAAGAATCCATCAGATAGCTCAATGTGAATATGATACAATTGATGTAATATAAAATTTATAGCATGATGTAGAAAAATTGAAATTTTTGGATTCTATTAGAAATAATTCAGAATATAAAAATTAAATTAGTAATAATTATTATTATTTAAGGGATATAGAACATGTAATCATGATCACTTATAAGCATGAGGGCACATAAATTTGATGTTAGTCACACGAATCATTCATCCTTACAAACAAGTCTCTAAAGACATGTGTAAGTTTATATGTTGATCCTATAAGGATGAGCTAATGAGGATAATTGAGGTCCAAAGACTATGTTGATATCCGAAGGATGAATATGTAAGGATGAGTATATTAATGATCATAAATACCCATAAAGGATAACATTATATAAGGATTATTTTTTATTAGGATAATTCGAAAATGTTAGATGAATAATATTCCATCAGAATTTATTTTGTTTTTCTAAATCTAATCATGATTATTTTTATGATTTATATTAAATATCATAACATCATGAAACGATATTTATCCATGAACAGTTTTTGATGAAAATAAATATACATGGTTTAAAATATCAATACTATATTTTCCTAAGTATTTTTAAATTGAATATTTAAAAATAATCAATATATATATAAAATAGATTTAATTTAGATGACACATGTGTTGACCATTAGTGAATATTTAAAAAAAATTGTTTCCAACCAATGATCAAATAATTAATAATCTTAATATTTGGTAATTAAGATCAAATATATTTAATTCTAGAAATTACAAATAAATCATAATTAATAAATTTCTATGTTATGGTGAAGTAAAAATAGATGATGGTATAACTATTATTAAAAGTTTTAAACATAAAAAAAGATATTTGATTAAAGATGGAAAATTAGATGATTAGGTATGTTGAGTTTTATGATTGTATTCAAGCAGGTGGGAGTGTATTGAATTACTAGTATCAATCACATAAAATATAGATGAGTTTAGAGACAAGTGTTATGCAGCATGACTTCGATAAACCAATTGAAAAATTTTGTTTGAATATTTTAGGGGAACATAAGAATAGGGTAAGAGTCTCAAATCCTATAGGAAATAAATAGAAGATATTTTTGGTTCGATAAATAAAATTGAAATAGGTAAAAATTATGGTCCCACCTAGAAATATACATGAGTATCCACGTAAGGAAAAATGAATTACAATAAAAAATATCAAGGCACACCCATGTGTAAAATCATAAAATGGAAATGATAACATGGGAGATACCCACATAAATTAAATGTGTGAATATGTTAATATAAAATTTCATAGTATATTTTAGATGTAATTTTCTATAATATAAAATTAAAAAGTATTTTATATTGAAATATATATAAAAAGAAAAAGAAGTAGTGAGAGATCAATTCGACTAAAACTATAGGAGCTGAGAGATATGTTATGTGTGATATATTAAATAACATTTTCAGAACAATTTTTTAAAGATTAATTTTTTTTAAAATATATGTTATCTCAATGTTGAATATGAAAGAATTTGAGTATCCTGCATCAACTAGTGTTCTATATGTTTGAGAAGAAAACATTTAGGATAGACTGATTGTATTGGTGATTTTAAAATTTTTCTGTTAATAATTTTTATATTTATTTAATTATATAATAGATAAGGAAAAATAATCTCAGAGAGTTTTGATATTCTAGAAATCTAGTTATGATAATGTTTAAGGATATTAATTTGAAATCAGTTACTATGTTGTAAAAGGTTAAAAATATCATTAAATTGATCTTGTAGACTTTGTAGTGAGGAAGGATATAGATATCACAAATTTAGTTATATCCTATTTTGATAGGTGATTAATATCATATGGGATGTAATAAATCATATATATATACATGGTGGGAATATATGGAATAATTCATACTATAGGTATGCAAAGAAACCGTAGAGGGATTCTTTAATGCCAATGAGATTCTAATTTTGTTATTCTTTCTTAGATGTTGAATTTTTTTCCCAATGAGAGTCTTTGTGTGTGTGTGATTTTATAAATCCATTATAATATTAAATGATGATAGTCCATAACCCCAGATTGGGGGAAAACCAATCATGTAAATTAGTAGGTTTTCCATACAGGGGTCAAACTGTATAAATATTACACATTCCCTATTTACATACATGACATCAATTTGTTGTGGTTGATTATTATGTAGAATGTTTTATCATAGAATCAATAATACCCTAACATTTAAAATAAGTATAAAAATTAAAGGTGTAATGTTTTAATTGTGGAATATGAATTTTGATAGAAATAGACAACACGAGATTCACCCACAGAATTTGGTGTCTGTACTGAAAATATTTTTAAATTTAAGAAAAATTTAGACCTCTTGTTGATGAATAATTTTTAAAATATCAATTTATAATTTACATATATCATTAAAAAATATAATTATTATTAAATATGTAGGAAAAAATACTTATATATCTCATACAAAATGTATCACAAGACAAACAATTTTATATAAAAACAGTTGTTGAAAAGAAATATTGTTTGAATATATGTGGAATGTTCAATATAAAATACATTTAAGAAATTTAAATCCATTACTTTTCAAAAAATGGTATTAAAAATATTGAACAACTTGATAGTAATATTTATAATATGAATCTTTAATATAATACACATTAAAAAAATAGTATTTGATTCATCAATAAATTAAATCTATTTAATTTCACGCCTATTAACAATAAATATTATAACAAAACAAAACATATCACATTTTATGATCAACTACTTGGTAATTCAATAGAGTGAATACATTAATTTTTTTATCTTTTAAATCATTCCCAATGAGTGAAAAATATGTGGTAAATATTTTTATTTCATAATGGGAGAAAACTGTGAATGTATTACCCTAAAAAATGGAAAAAATAACTACAAATAAATCAAAGTAGTTATTTTTTTCAAAGTTTAGTTTAATACTCTTAAATAATTCATTTTATACTAAAATAGTACCTATTAAGATATTGGATATGTATTTATCAAAAATGAAAACATCAATTTAATGTTTTACATCCAAACATATCTAATACACCAGATCAAATTAGATGGACCATTTAATCCAAGAATTTATTCAATGACCTTATCATGTTATCCTAAAAAATTTATTATGAATTATTTCAACTTATTTTAAAATTTATGGATGAAAACTATTTTTATTGAAAATAAATCACCAATAAATCTTTAAAATCCTTTTTAATCATTAATATGGGTGAACAGTTAGATAAAATCATTATATGACCCATTTAAAATATCATTGTACCATTCTAAAATAGATTATATGTAGTCCACTATTAAACAAATATGAAAATATTTATGTACCTTAACTTTAAATTGGGATAAGCTTCCCTATACTAGAGAGTATTCAAGGCTGAAAATTAGAATAGTGTCAAAAAGGGAATATGTAACAAACCAACTCATGTTTACCTATCACATCACCTAAGGTGTCCCAACACTAGCCCTGAAGAATGTTACTAATCACCATGGGATGGTAATGGGAACCTATTTATTAATATAACAATCTCTTGAAATGATTTAACACTAGAAACCAAACAGAACATGTACCATATATGATAAGATATATGTAAACAAATTGAGTACACCCTTTATGATGAGGTACACAACCATGATACATAGAAAACTATCCATGAGGATAAACATATACAAAAAATCCAAGACTATAACTACATATCCCAATGAACTTCCAACACCCCAATACCTAAAAACCATGATGGTTACATCAACCAATAGATATCCTCAGGATCATAACACCCTTCCCTTTACCTAGATTCTGTATATTCATAATGGACTATTAAATATGTGAAGAAAATACCCTCTAGTATATCAGTATGAATCTATACAATGTTACTCACCATGAAATAGTTTGTTCTAGCATTAAATTGAAACAAGTTTCAGAAAGGTATTTCATTTGAAAACATTTTTCATAATGTTTCCTCTGGTTATTTAAGTCAACCATTAATGTGATGAAATGAAATTAATTACATAGTTTGAAATAATAAAAACTATCCCTGGAATTTCTAATTTAATATTTCTAGATATCATATAATGATTCACTACTATAATGAATTAATAGAAGAAAAAAATGGGATCTAGAAAATTGGAATACATAACTTGGAAATGAAAGGAAATCAGTTATTATTATGTGAGTATGAATGATATTGTGTCACACTATTGTGTATCAGTATCAAAACTAAACTCTGTAGTAGGAAAACACCAACTATAAATGTGTATCGGTCCAAAACCTAACATAACCATGGTTACCATGTGATATGTTTTCTCAAGACATTCAATTAAACCATGACCGAAATAAAAAAATTTATATAAAGAGATCTATTTCTACTCCAATGTTTCAAACACCATTTTATAGTAAAAAATATCTTTGATATATTTCATCAAACACAAATACTGTGTAAAATAGTTTTTATAATATAATCCTTTTTAATATTCATTTTACATTCAAATAATTATAAAATTATAAAAAAACATCATATATATGAAATCAATAAATTTTATATAGAAAATAAAAGTGAACCACATGGACCAAAATGTGTCCAATGAGAAATAAACATTTTATTTAGACACCACCTCACAAATGAAGAAAACATATACTCCAATAAAAATAGTTATTTGAAACAATGATATTGGATACTCTAAATCCTAAATATAGGAAAAAAAATCAATTACCCATGAAAATAAATAGATAGATCTATCACAACACTTAAGAGTTTCATCACATAATAGAGATTAAAGATCAAGGAGAGATATAGAAATATAAGGGTAAATTTGATTGAAATTAGAACATTCCTCAACAATACCAACCAAGTCCAAAAGAGAATTAATAAATTAAAATTAGTAGAACCTAATAGAGTTTTAGATAATATATGTGTAAATAAAATAAGTGATTTTTTAAAAAAGGATAATGTGTGTCGAGGAATTTTCCATTGTTAAGAAACTCAGATGGGTTTCACTAATTGGTCTCACTATTATGAAAAACATATGTTGATCATATGCTCCCTACCGCCAAAGGATTAAAAAAGTATATCATTACCATTCAACAGAGTGAATGTTTTAAAAATCATAATCAAAGGGAATATAACTCTAGTAGATCTTACAAAGCGAAACTGTATGGTTACTGCACAATTAATACTTACAATGCAAAACCTGTGCACCTATATTGTTTCTCCCAAAACTCAAAAATCCTTATCCATGAGACCCAACATCCATTAAAACCACCAAATAGATCAAATAATCAAAAACTAAAACATACATGTTACATGAAGAGTGTCAAAATATAAATTTTATTGATGTAATTAAACACATTATAAACTCTATCCTATTTTTTTATTCATCAATACATGGTATCTTTTAAAAAACAATATCATTTAAAATATGTTTTTGGCTATAAAGACTCAATATCATGCTTAAAAATTTTCTATTCATAAATATAAATTGGAACATGATTTTAAATATCAATATAATAGGTCATAACCACTATTTTATACTGAGGCTTTGATATGTGTTCATTTCGATTATGCAATTTTCCATTCTATATTTTTTAGCATTATTTTGAAAAGTAAATTTCCATAGAATATGTGGTTGAATAGATTACTTATGGACCAAATATGGTGAACCCATAAAAGTAGATCAATAATATTTTCATCTTAAACCATTTTTATACAACTTCTGGATGAAGGTTTTTGTTATCAAAGATGGACTAAGATTAATTTAAGAATAGATGCACTTTATCCTAGAATGATATTCACTAAAATAACCTCAATTTAATATTTTATATGATAAAAGGCCCCAAAAATATATGCAGTGTAATTTTTTTATTGTTTCAATAAATAAAAAAATAATTTTAAGAAATTTCATGATTATTTGATAGAGATAGAGAATCACTAGAGTAATATTAAGTTTGTTTTGTAACTACACAAGAATATTTTTTTTAGAGATCGTGTAAAAAATCATAATTCATAAGAATATGTTTTTTTCTACTGACAATAAGACATAAATCAAAAGTCAAGGATTCATTTTATGAGTGTAAATCAATGGCATTTTCATATAACTATTCGATCCATCACATTAATTAACCAATAATAAGTGTTTTAGGATTGTATTACATCATCGTAAATATTGTTCGCCCATTATATGGATTTTAAGAAATTACAAATTAGTTAATATAATGATTTTAATACTTTAATAGTGTTATTTTTTATAATAATTAATGGTTTATTTAAATATAATTCTATGTATATATGACTTGATTGGTGTAAATCTTCAATGACCCTGGCGTAATTCATTATATGAGCACAATGATTCAACAATTTATGAAAAATGCTGAAATGTATTGGATTACAATGAATTATCTGATGTAGTATATATTCCTTCATTATTTAGAATTCAAACCAAAATTCTTTTAAATTAAAATAATATGACTTCTCTACATTGAGAAATATTGATCATTCTTCTATATGAAAAATAATGTTTTTATATTTAAAATGTTATGATGATTAAATAAATGGGAAACTATAAGAGTTGTTCCTTCATGGTATAAAATTAATAAACATATATATTTGAGTGTGTAATAATCATAGAAATAGAGAGAGGATAATTATTTTTCATGATACAAGAAGATCAAAGATCAATGAATAAGGGTGTTTATAGAATTATTTCATTTCTGAGGAAAATAACAAGTTTGACAATTCTTGTTATGTGATTTCGATATCCGAGCATCATAAAGATACCTAAACCATTTGCCAATTTTTTTAGAATATTTATTCGTTACAAAAACTGGTTTTATTTATTTATTCTGAAATTTAATTAATTTTTCATATTTTTAAGAATAATAAAGACAATAAACCATAAAAAATTGAGTTATAATTTAGTAAAACATACAAATGTTATATTAAAACATGTATTAGTATTTTTTAAGGGAAAATAATATTTAATCATAAATATATTACTATGGTATAATGTTTTATAAAAATTAATGAGTTAGTAAACATGTAATAAATGTTTTATTGTGTTATTTTTATATAGATTTACAGATATATAATGTTTAGATTTAATAATGTTTTGGGAAGAAGAAGTGAATCATGTAGAAGAATAAATGATATATTATTCACTACTATTTCATAAATGGTAATCATTTATTCAAATAATTTTGTGGAATATTCCCAATGAATAAAAAAAGTATACATGATTCATTTAAAATTAAATTTTGTTATTATATTATTGTGTTTTTTAATTTGTAATGGATTACTCTTCTCAATATATCATTCATGGAATTCAAAAAATTAATGATTATATTTAATATAGATTCATGTTAACATGTTTTTGATAACATTTAGAAGATATGGAAAAAGAGAAAATTTCTTTTATTTTGTGGCTATATAATAGAGATAACTGAGAAACTAATATGGATGAATCTCTATAAGGGGAAGAAGTGGAAGAAGAAGCTGTTGAAACCTGTAGATAAGAATGTGTATGTAAGAAAATTAGGCCCATGTTTTCAAATAAAATATTTCCCAAAAAGATTATAAGACTATGTTAATGTATTTAAAAATAAGGATAAATATATTCCGGCATGCATTATTGATAAATAAGTTTAATAGGCTAGTGTATAGATTCATAAGAAGTATAAACTATGAAGAAAAAAACTACGTTATATAATATTTGATTGAGTATATCCTAATCATCAATTTTTCTTTTGTTAAGTAAGAAATTACTATTTTTTTTTTGTATTAACACCTACTGTATAGAGAAAATATACTTTATAAGAAACAAATAAAGGGAACCAGTGGGTGGTATACACTATGGGAGCACTATAAAGACCCCTTTAACTACATCATATAGTTTAGAACTATGACATATATAATATATTGACCAAAAACATGTAATATTCTATGAATAAATTTAATGATTATCTTATGTCACATGTTTTAATTAGTGATTTTATTATATTATAGAGTCCATTTTATAATGGGATTTGAAACAATAAGGAGTTGTGTAGCCACATTGGTGATGAACAATATAAAAAGACCAGTGAAATTTTTATTTTCAACACCTTAATTGAAAATAGATATTTATCAGGGTAAAATAAAAAGCAATTCATTCATATCATGATAGGTAAGAGTTTAGTAACATGATGGAAACAAATAAAAGAAGAATTATTATCATTGTGGTAATATTGGTTGACAACTGATTGACCCCTTCATATGTGTCTATACACAGTCGACAATGCAACTCTATTAGTAATAGTTCCAAGTGACAATCTACTTAGATTTTCAGTATATGTATAATTTTTAAATAGATAATTATTTAAATCTAGTGGGAATTTATGTTTATTTAATACATTAAGTGAATATCTTAATGTCTTGATGAAGTGTATTAAATAGAAAAAAAAATTCTATAATTATTTATACATAATTGGAAATATCAACTTTGAATTTGAGAAATATTCAAAAGGTAGAGGATAAAATTAAATGATATAACAGAAATAAGCAAGAGGATATGTCATTATCTAAATTTAGTAAGAATGAGGATCAAATACTTTGAAAAACTAGTGACCATTATTCCTCAAGGAATTTTAGCGTAGGTTATGGTGGTGATTTCAATAGAATGGGAACAAAAATCTTCCTTGAGAGTATCAATTGTATAAATAATTTCCCAATTTAAATAGTGATATATATATTATCAAATTCATTAAGGGAATACATAATAAAAATTCATTGTTAAAAGAAGAGGCTATTATATAAGATGATGAATTGGAAGTATATGTTTTCTTTAAAAACACCCTTAAAACCTTTACAATTAAAAAGAATAATCTTACCCTCAATATATTGAAGGATTCCATATAATTGATGAAAAATTTAAGTGATTTCTTTTTGAGAAGTAATTAATTTGAATGTTTGTGAATGAATTAGTCTATTCATTAGTGAAGTTTCATAAAGTCTCCACTTATTCTAAATATTCCCAACGACATATAAATTCCAAAATGGTAAAAGAGTTGGGTAATTCATTAATGGGGTTTAAGATAATTCATGACATTAAAATCAAAAATAAGGGGAGGTATTGGAAATAATGATTTATATAAGGGGATAATAAAAATAACCCAAAAAACTAGAAGTATTTGGATATTTAATTAAAACTGAAATTATAAATAAAAATATAGAACTTTATATTATCTTGAGAATAAATTTTTAAACAAAAAACATCAATATTGAGTTCTACATCAATGTAGGTTCAAAAGGGTGACTGAAATTTCTTCAGATTATATCGATAAGCCTCCACCACAACATCATGATAATGATATCCCACAATGTAGACAAATGGTCTTTTACTGAATCTATAACATCTATATATTAATGAAATAATTAATTTTTTTTACAAATATGGATGAGTAAAATTATTAAATCAAAAAAATCATTCATGGATAGATGAGAGCATATAAAAGAAATTTCTTTCTCCAAATTATTCAAAAATGATTTTGGTTCCAACCCAAATTTTTTAATAAAGAATATTTTTATATAGTACCCCTATAAGTAAAATAAAAATTATAATTAGAAGATTATGGTTTTACTAAAAAAATTATTGTACAGATATTAACTTATGGATAAATATATTCGCATGTACGTGCTCTATAATTCATAAATTAAGGGGGGGGGGTTAATAATGGTGAAAAAAATATATTTATAGTAGAACAAAAAAATGTTGAGAAATATATCATATTAAGAAAAAAAATTATATCTTTGAGAACATCTGTAATTCGTGAAGGATTAGAAGTCATTATTATTATTAATGAGGGTAAAAATATTCATTTTATAACATCTAGAAAGAGGAGAATAAATAACCATAAGTGGATATAAATTTCATAACAGAACAATAAAAGTCTTATTTAAGACACTAACCAAACACCCATAGTCTGTGCTTGGGGTGACAAATTACCCCATGCATTCCTCCCTGTATAAAAGAGGTTTCCAACGAGCATTAAGGTCCTATTGAATGATGTACTGAGACTAATCACACATTATTAGGTGAAAATTAGATTATATTAATAGAGTTATTTCAATAATTAGTAAAAAAAATTTACGAAAATATCACTATGAATAGTAATATTTTAAAAAATAACCCATGTATCAATAGCATGACAAGCCAGAAAAAATCCCAAAACTAAAAAAATATACATAGTATAATAATAATGAAAAATAAAATTATAATTTATATATATCTATTATAAACTCCATCCAAAATCATCCAAATACCTTAATACAAAACTATCCACCACATGTAACTTTTCTTACAGTGGATACTTGAGAATGGAATCTATAATTACATCCAAATTCAATGTATGATGTGAATACAAGACTCCGTAGGACACCAATAATGACCCATAACATAATTATATGTCATATACATGTTCATTCCATCAAATATAATATGGTATAGATGTCCCAAAAATATATCACACACTTCCAAAACATATGATAGGTCCTTAGAGACTTGCTCATACTTCATAGGATTTATGATGGAAGGAGTATCAATCATCCACATGACACATCCCATGTGGTAAAGTTATTGTCCCAAACATGGATAAAATATCAATTATTTTTGGGCTTGTTGATACTTGTAATACATTAATATATTTGATGGTGTCTTTAATGCATTGAATTTTTAAATATAAATGATATTATTTTTACTACTGGATGATAGGATTTATTTTGTGATTTTTGGTAGGATACAACCAATATTTTATAAAGAAACAAAATTAGAATAATATCATTAGCTAAAGACACTTTGTTCCATTGCAAAAGTTTCATGTTGTGACACATCAATGTTGATGATAAAATCCAAAAATCACATGTTGTTGGAATGGACATCAGAAGATGGAGAAAGAGTTTTTCACATTATAAACATAATTCATTTCATTTGTTTCATTAATGGTGTCAAAAAATAGAGATAAAAAATGTTTTTAGTGAAATTTCATGCAATTTATAATCCCAATGTGTCCATGAGTTTTTCATGATATGAGATGAAGGCCACATTTTACATGATGGGAAATCAATCTCATAGAAAAAACCTATTCGAAAGTCTGAATTTTTTCACACATACCAAAGTGTTTGTAAAAAATGCCTTTATATTTATATATGTGGACACACTAGAAGTGATGTTCGAGAGATACATGGACACTATTGGATAAATAGTTGCACGACACCATCAATACCTTCTACAACTAAAATTATTCCATTAAATTTATTTATAGGTAACCATGACACTATTCCACATTATGTTTATAATGAAGGAGTAGTTCATTATGTTTTGGGTGATGATATTTTAAGTGGATGTTTTGGTATAGGTTATTTTTAATGTTCTTACATGTTTAAAATTAATGTGACTCTATTTCCCAATTAAAATAATTCTTCTGTTAATATTTCATGACAATTTTTTTGATCAAAGGATATTTTATTTTATCTCATCAATTAAATTCTCTAGTCTGTGTATGTACACTATAATGGATAGCAAGGTTATGTTTAGAAATGGATTTTTGTTGGATACTCTATGATAAAACCCAGTAGTTCACTATTCTATTGTTTTGAATTCATAAAAACTCATTTGGTCATTATCAAATCATATATGTTACCAATACATTTAAGGTATAATAGATTTTGATTAGGGATAAAGGGAATTAATTGATCATGATCAAAAACTACTATACTATATAGGATTATATTAATTGAATGGGCATTCGAGAATCATAGAGAAGAGTTGGAAGGGGAGAGAGACCAAAATAACAATTGGAGAGAATTTGGTTCTAAATATCATGAAGAGAGAGAGGTAAACACATATAATTCAATTATGTCAAAAAATACTATGTAGTCACTTAAATTCATGGTGTGAATTAAGAATTCATTGTCAAAAAGTATTAAGAAAAATGAAATTCCAAAAACACATTTACATAGCATAAAATACTAAATTAATATTCATGTAGTGAAATTGAAATCCAAATTGTAAATCTATATCAATTTTTTTATTTTTTATATGTTTCATCCCTCTAGAATCCATTCATGTGGTGTAACTCTAATATAGAGAAAATATCCATCCACTAAGCCATTTCCTTGTATAAACACCCCAAACAAAACTAAAATCCTTTAATTATACACTTAAGTTGTGAGAAAATATATAATATTCATACCATAAAATTTTGAATGATTTAAATATCCCCCATTATGGACTTCCCATCCATGATAAGTTCCTCCATAGGTGAGCTCAAATAACTTAGGCCAGATCACCAGACTGACTATCTCTCACTCCCACAATTTTTTCGGAAAATTCCCATTATAAAATTAAACTATAATGAGAGTAATGGTATATCATGAAATCATATTCTGACTTAGATATTCTATTATAATAGTCACATCCAATAAATATTCATCTTGAGGATGTTCCACATCCTTACAGTTGATCACATGCATTGGATAATGGTCTTACTTCCGAATAAGAGACACATGGAATGTAATTTGCATAAAATGATACCTAAAAGTATGTTATAACATATAGAACATCATCCAAATGTGATCAATGATATAAAATAACCCAGCATACCATAGGGACAACTTACCATTACTTCATGGGAGTTTAGGTGTAAACTGGGGGGGTTTTACTCTAGAAATCCATTTTGTCTATGGAGAACGAAAAAGGTCTTCTCCTGAATTAATAATAAGATGACTACCTATTTAACCACTAACAAATTTTTTTTTATTAAAATAACACAATACTAAGTCACTACACCATTCCCATTCTATCAATAAAAGAATCACTTTCCTCACGACGTCATAGTGGTGAAGAACTATGCCACCCATACAGATCATTCAACAGAGCTATTGGAATCAAATAAAAAAATTTCTCTTATATTAGAACCATATAAATGAAATATGATCATCCCAAAATCCTATAAAATCTAGAATAAATTCTCAAAGTATATTTTATAATTTTTGAATCACCATTTCTAGCATTTTATCTCTATTAGGATGAAAGGCCATTATCATCATGAATTGTGTACATAAATCCCTCAATATGGATTAGAAAATCTTAAGGTAATCTGGTAAATTCTATCAGATAACACTCTTTTTAGAACCCCATGTTTCGACATACTACCTCAAACATATTGTTTCTTATCAAATTCATTATGTTAATAGCTAGGATCTCAATTAATTAAGAAACCACAATTGACTAACTCAAAATCCCCCAAATGGTGTCCTGAGATATTAGGGTCCAAGGAAACCCTATCAAAAAGACCATGAATACCATAAAAGTTTGTTAAAGGAACTTTATGTGTTGGTAGTAACAATATGGGTATTTAATATTCAGAATTGACTCTCTGAAAATGTCAGAAAATGTGAGGAAAAATAATCAAAATCCATCTTGATTAAATTCCATTAGAACTACCTCAGGACATCCTGATGTATCTTGGTTTACTATGGATGCATTTCCCACAATGAACCATGAGATGATTTCATAAACACCACACTCATGGAGGATTTATGAAACAAATTGTCATAAAACTAGAGCACTGTATGTATTTCTAATTCCCATCCTAAAATAGTACCCCCACACTCCTTATCAAGATCATGTCTGAACATAACTCATTATACCAATAAGGATGTGAATGCTAAGGGTCTATATATGGGTAATTATTGATCCCCAATTATTCCAATATATCAGTATAATAATAAATACATGATATTTATTCAATATTTTTATGTCTATTCACTAAATTCTTTCATTTTTATGATAAGTCAATCTATAATAATATAGAATTTCTCAGGATTATATTCTCCCATAATTTCAAACATAAAAAAATAATATAAAAAAAATATAGATATTATTTATTCCATGATGAGAGAGTATGTACCATAGACTAAAATGGACTGTATAAAAGAATAAAATCTCACTAAAGAGGTTGTTTCGATAATATTTTTGCACATTCACTACCACTGATAACTCCATACCCAGAGTAGGGTGGTCCTGCTCATTGCATCACAATCGATGAGGCAAAAAAGTGAATACATTTTCACCCTCTATCTGTATAGATCCCAAGACAACACCAGATGTGTTATAGTATAAAACAGATCCAACTCTCGGTGTAAGAAGAATTATGATCATAGTAGAAATCAATATATTCACCAGCTCTTAGAAAAGATCTTTACAACATTTTTTCCAATAGAAATATACTCCCATGTAATAAAGTATGATCATGGGAATTTCTAAGTGGAAGAGTTCCTGAATTATTCTCCATTAGGACCTATATAAACTATGAAACATGCACGTTAGGAACACATTACATAGTTTTCACCAATACATAACTACATCAATCCTCATTGGATCTTCTGATATCCCTTCTTGTGAAACCATGTATCCATGAATTCATATGGATTATATAAAAATGATATAATTTGAGTAAATGAGTAAATTATAATGTATCCAGATTATACTCAACAAAAAATATAGGTTTCTATCATGTAATTATAATATTTTAGAGTATATAAGGATGTATTAAATGACCATAACGTTAAAGAAATAATTTTATGGGTAAAAATATATTTCATGAGATCCATAGAATCATCAAGATCATTCATCAAGAAAAAATTCATAAAGAGACTCACATACAAAACATACCTAATCCTAAATATCCTCTTTAGGATTTTAACCTAAATACCTTGAAGTTGATGGTATATAGATAACATATCAAACATGGTGAAACTATAGGATCTTTTTATATGTTTAAGCATGCCATATATTCTTGTAAATGGTGAATTTTCTTTATTGAGATATTATTCTTCTCCTAGTAGTCCAAAAGAAGCTAAATATTAACATTTTACATCATGCAGAATAACTCCAGATCAACCCAAGAGGATATTCGTGGTCAGATAAATCCATTATCCTAATTATTAGAAATCTGCACCATGATATTGATAAAATAATATTGAAAAATGTGATATATTGGTATCATTATCTTGTACACACCAGAAAATACCATGATATCAAATTATACTAACTTATATGAAATAAATATCATGAAATTACCTAGAAAGAAATCTCATTATCTGTCCACTACTAGGGGAAAAGTGGAGGGTATCACTGCCCGATCAAAAACAAGTATAATTTCATCCACCTACAAAAAAACCTTATCTTAGATGTGGTTTTAGACTCATTATTCCTACCTAAATATTCTGATGTTAGTGCATCAGAAAATTTACCGCTCAGTTGAGGATAAGTTTACTCATCTCTAATAATAATAAATGTGTACATATAAGCTTGTCAACCAGTCCATGCCCAGTGTCATGTCCAAATATGTCATCTCATGAATAGTAAATATATAAATAAGATCAAGTCTAGAAACCACCATATGAATGTCATGGAAGATTTTAATATAATCCAAATTATTAATGAGAGGTATATTAATGGAAAATAATTATTAAATAAGTTTAACTATAAAATCAAACAAAAAAACCCTTAAGTATATATAATAAAATGATATTCTCATTTATCATAAAAAGAAATATATATAGTATAATAAATTATGATTATGCCTCATACAATGGAATAATAATCTCCACCATCTGTTGGAGCTTGGTCAAATCCTTAATCCCTTCAATAATATAATCTATCACACCTCATAGTTGCATGAGTAACCTTTTTTATTGATCCATGTTGTAACGCCCCGACCCTAGTTACCCAGAGTTGGTGCATTAATTTGTAACATTGGCATGATCACAAAAGATCAAGTCTCGAAAGACCAATTAGTTTAGTAGCCTTGGAAACACTAGATACATTCATGAATGTTACATTACATCATAAAGTAAATAACTAAAATAACAAAGTCTCCATATTCCACACTCATATCCTTTTCTGACTATCCTTGTAGGTCATTAATAAAATACTTCTTCACATCCTGGAAAATATTAAAACATTGAAACGGGTGAGATCAGATGCTCAGTAAGGATAACAATATAGCGGAAGCTTTCATAAATAAACATTAACATTTAAGGCAATGTATAACTAAAACAAAATCCTTTTAAACTTGAACTTTAGCATAATATGGAAAAAGTAAAATTAAATAATTCCATTTACTTACTCACATGGATATTCTACTTGTCGAATAATCACATGAAATATCAATAACCACTTTCATAATGATGGAATGCATAATGCCAGACTATCATAACCACGTACCCAAGGCCTCGTGCCAAGTCTACAATAAGATTTTGTCAAGGCCTCGTACCAAGACACTAGTTTGTCTCATGAGACCTACCGATGCATCGAGGAGCTATAGCAGGCTCCACCCGTCACTTATTAAGTCTAATTCATTCCTCATATAAATAGGTTTAAACATATCATAAACCATAACATAGTCGTATCACATAAAACATACATAAAGGCTACATAACATTTCCACAATTCAATAACAATATATCAATACAACACATTGAAATAATAAAAAAATTATCAAAACCATTTTAAATACCAAAATAAAAGAATATTAAAACTTGGTATTTATTTTTCATTTAAAAAAAAGTTATGGCTTGTAGAGGAAGCCAAAACCCACATAATGGCCATGACGGCGGAGAAGTCGTTGTAACCGCATACGTACAACAAGAAAACATTCCTTTTTGTCGTTTAGTAAAACACTTCGTATAAAAAGATTCCTTCTGATTAAATGTAAAAGTCAAAGGGGTTTATACACCGTATAAAGGAAAGTTGTGTATAAAACCAAATATGCCTCAATGAAAAGAGATTGAGACGAAGTCCCTCACAAAGATCATTTTTTTTAAATAAAATAGATCTATTATGTGTATTCACTATAAGTACACATAAAGAAAGTACAAATACAAGATAGGACACAATAATATCATGACATAATTTGAAAGTAGGAGATTAACCCAAAGAATGGAAATTGTGTTAAGAAGTTCCCTTACCTTGCGTCTTGTCTTGACTCGACTGTTCTTTAACCTCCTGAATAATAAACTAGAGTTAATTTATAATTGCTTAAGAACCTTTTTCAAGTTTTTTATTCCTTTTATAACACTTATTAGCTTGTTATGAACATTATGTAATTATTTAAGTTAATAACGGTCGTTTTGTCGATCATTGGTACTTGAGTCAAAAATAAACTTCTTATAATTACAAGTTGTTCATGTGGTGAAATATCCATTATATCAAGAATTATATTCATGATATAGATATCATATATCTCATATATCTCCAGTATATACATGCATTTTAAATATTCCATAATGGTTATAGGTAAGAAATGAAATGCACCGTTCATGGAGACAGTAAGCCGTACGTACGCATGAATGCTACTTTCATTTCTATTTCGTATTTAATGAAATAATAATGATATAAAGGTATATTATAATTCCAGTATAATATCATATATAATATCATTTAATCCATCCTTTATACATCCCACGTATGGAATTAACGATTCAAATCACTTTGAGGGGGCGGTAGTCCGCACTTCCTAAAATGAAAATATCGCGTTTACCCATAATGGAAACAATAAAGGTATACCATAAATGAAAAATAAAGAACCTTAAGTAAAACATAAACATATTATATATAATATATAAATAGAGTGACATCTTAATTGCCACCTTTGAAGGTGTTATATGAGTGTTGAACAATCATCGTTCCGTGAGGCAGAAATTCACCATCCACAGAAACAGTATGTTCTTTAACCATTAGATGTAGGTGTGTGTAAGTGTAGCTTGAATAATTATTATAACAAAATCCTAGTATATTTAGGATACTGGTTTTGTTACAAGAGAAATGAATAAAAAGAGTTTACGGGGTTGGATAAGCAAAATAAAACAAAATAACATAAGAGAAGACATTATCTTAAAATCGGGTAACTCTTTTGATTTGAGCCAAAGGCTTCCTTGGGAAGAATTATGCCTAATTTGAGTCTTCTAGGAGTATGTGAGAGAAGTTTGGGAGAGTATTTGGGCAGATTTTGTCCAAGCCAAAAGGCTTTGATAGTGTGAGTAAGGTGGTAGTGGTGGGGGCCTTTTATAAGTGGAGAGGAGGGGCACTCTTGGAATGTAATGAAATGTTACTTTATTATACAATGATTTTTGGATTCTAAAGGTCCCAAACTTATATAATTCTAGGATAAGGTTATAAGGGTTCTAAATATTCTCATACAATAGGCTTTGGACTAGTGTAATGTTTATAGTTTACATTATCCTTCCATTTTATTAAAATCGTTAATTAATGAGGTAATCGTTGCATCATCATGGTGTCATAAATAATTTAATTTATTTAATGTATAAAAATTATAAAAAAACTATTTTTATGTAGGAAATATTTTTATCTTTCTAATGAATATTTATAGTCAAAAATATAACTTGTATAACCCCATTTTTAAATATTTTTTGTAAAATGACTCATGTTTGTGACATTTTTATTTTAACATTAAATAAAAAGTTGTTAATGTCATTTTCCTACCAAAGTGGATCCATGGGGTCCCCAAGTTGACCCATGTATTTTCTTGGTCGTCCATGACTCATACAATAGGAGTAGGACAAGTTTAATGGTCATTTCATATTTTTATAATACCATTTTTACCATAAATTTCACTAATTACCTTTAATCACGATTAATTAAACTTGAAAGTTTCTATTCACCAAAAAATTATTTTAATCCCATTGAACCATATTTTACTTCATAATGACAACCATGTATGTCGGATTTTTGAAAATCAAATTATAGAAGTGGTAATATTTCATTTAAATGAAAAATCAGTTATTTAACTACCACTTAGTGGTTTCACTATTCATCAAAAATTGAAGTTTTTTAGAACAATGCCAAAATTTCACCCTAAGATATAATTGATATTCCGAATTCAAAAATGATGTATATTTTAAAAAATTCCAAACATATAAGTTGAATTAATTAATTTTATAATTAATTCCCACTGTCACAACAAATAGCGTGTTTTTAAGAAACACTATATATCAAAAGATTGACAATTGTTTATGTCCAATTTCAAAGTGAAATTAATTCTAATGACCACCATTGGATAAAATGTTAAAAATATATTCTAATTAAACTTTAAAAACACTAAATAGTATAATTTATCACTATAAATTATTTTTATTAAAAAAGTTGTTTTTTAGTATTTTTCACTATTTATAAAAAATTGGAAGTTCTCAGAAAATTACAAAAAATTCAACTTAGGATAATTTCGATATTACGAATACAAAAAATGAAGTACATTTTGAAATATAAAATTTATATAATTTCAAAAAGTGTGTATTACTATTCATAACTACTAGTTTGATTGGTCACGGTGTGTTAGAATCTCGAACTTGCGTAAAATGCAAGATATTAAATTATTGAAAAAGAAGCGTATCGTGAAAGCTCGGGGTGTTAAATTATACCCTCATTCAATAAATTGTTTCCTCTCAATTTGATATTTTTAGTTGAAAATAAAAGGTTGAAAATATAAAATACCTTTGTAGAAAACCCACCTCGGAAATAAGGTTAATAAAATTCAGCTTTAATAAGAGGGAAAGGGAAATGAAAATGTCACCACCAAATTATGATCTCGATAAGGAGAACATTGGTGGAAATTAGAGACATATAATTGGAGGAAAAATGTAAATATTTGTAGGGAGTGATTGAGGTCATCAATCACAAACAAGTGTAAAATTGAGGGCCTCAAAGCCTTCAATCTATGTTGATTTAAAATATTATCTGTTCAACAATACATAAGGTATTAGGATAACACATTTTTTGTTTTAATATCCCTTTACTAAAGTTTAAGAATTAATTTATTCATAGAATAAGAGATATGTATATATATATTTATTCTTGACAAGTAGAGTTTCAACCTTCAACTAATTTCTACCACAAACTCATCTTTCACTCAAAATGATAATAGAACTAAAAAATATTATATTCATCATAATCGTACAAGGTTCAAAATATTAACACATACCATATAGATTAGGAAAACTATTTTGTAATAACCAGGGACTTCCTGTAGGCTAGTGGTAGGTAATAAAGGCCTATCTCACTATGGTTGTGGGTTCGATTCCTGCAGCTTTGTCTGACACGATGGGTTATGCCCCACCCTAAAGGTTGTCCTTTTCCTAAAAATATAGTATTATAATATTCCAAAAATAAGATTCAGAAATGTTTTAACCTTAAACAATATTTTACCAAATATCAACTTAATCCATTCCAACCTTTATAGTTATCCAAAATACTTCTTTCCAATTCACAGTCCAAATTTTATAACGAAGTTAAACATAATGAAGATCCTTTTTTCCACGTAACAACATGTGAACACCTTCATCATGTACTATTTTAAAACACTGCAACATACTGAACTACCATAAATCCTTATTGATTACATTCATGATCCCTTATTCCTTATAAAATACTAGATATACTCCTTCTATCCAAAAATGTATACAAATCATTAATCATTTACTAATATCGAATATAATTTATCCAAATCAATCATGTATTATTCGAAAATCACTATCTCAGTATCAGAACCATATTATGGTTTATCTTTCTCTCAACCATATATTTTCCAAAAATTTAACCTGCTGTGGAGTCACTTCTCTTGGTTCCACACAATCTCAAGTCCTTGATGAAATAGTATTGTAGTAAAATCCTTATATACCCCATAATTATTATAACCAGTAAATCATTGATACAACCCTCAAATGACAAAATTATTTAATAACAACATAAGAACTCTAATCATTCCTCCTCATCTATGGTAGTATCATAACTTGATTATTATCCAATAACATCATTTGGGGAATACTCTGATGATCTGGACATTGGTTTGTTTAGTGTCCCCACTCCTTGCAGATGAAGCATTGTACATTCGAAACCTTTTTCTTACCCTTGCAGTCACGCACTTGGTGTCCTTTTTCTCCACACTTATAACAAACTCTCATTCCCTTCAGGCAAGCTCCAAGGTGTTTCTTCCCACAATTATCACATATTGGAAAATTCTTCTTTTCCCTCGCCCCATTATCCATCATTTTCTCTTCCATTCTTTTCTTCTCTTTCATCCCTTCAAATCCATAAGACTCAGAGAATTCTCTACTTATCTTATTAACACATGATACTATTTCTTCATATGTTGAGAACAAATGGGAGACTATTTCCCTTCTAAATGTTGGCTTGATACCGTGAAAGATATGATCCTTCTTACTATTTGGATCATACGTATTTATGGAGTTCACATTCCTTCTATTGGGCGCCATTTCTATACAATGGCATAAACTAGGTTAGTTTATGAATCGAAATACATAATAACAAACTTGGAAAACACTTAACATAAATTGAACTATTTATGGATATAATCCATAATAATAAAAATGTTTTCTTTGAGGAATTATATATTCATAACCCCTTCATAATGGTTTGTAAAGAAAATGATAATTATCCTAAGCATATCCCCCGGGATTGTCGTAACCAAGAGTGCAACAAGGCCTGTTGTCGTGCACCGGTTCCCGTTCGAGTCTATCTCAAAGCGGTGTTTTCGGGTTTTACCCCTAGGTACATCTGTTCCAGAGCCACCTATAACTGCTCGTATCCAGACATGGATGTATTTCTCTGAAAACTCACAAAATCTCTATAATACCAAAATTCTAGGAAGTTCTTCTATACAAATCCTCAAAGTCTATCTTTGGGCTATGTGATCTAATAAGAGTTTATCTAAATCTAGATTCCAATGTTAGTACTAAACTGCCTCTAATACCAACTATAACGCCCCGACCCCAGTTACCCAGAGTCGGTGCATTAATGCATAACATTGGCATGATCACAAAAGATCAAGTCTCGAAAGGCCAATTAATTTAGTATCCTTGCAAACACTATATACATTCATAAATGTTACATTACATCATAAAGTGAAAAACTATAATAACAAAGTCTCCATAGTCCACACTCATATCCTCTTCTGACTATCCCTGGAAGTCATTCATAAAATACTTCTTCACATCTTGGAAAATATTAAAACATTGAAAGGGGTGAGCTCAGATGCTCAGTAAGGATAACAATATAGTAGAATCTTTCATAAATAAACATTAACATTTAAGGCAATGTATAACTAAAACAAAATCCTTTTAAACTTGAACTTTAGTATAATATAGAAAAAGTAAAATGAAATAATGCCATTTACTTACTCACATGGATATTCTACTAGTCGAATAATCACATGAAATATCAATAACCACTTTCATAATGATGGAATGCATAATGTCAGACTATCATAACCACGTAGCCAAGGCCTCGTGCCAAGTATACAATAAGATTTTGTCAAGACCTCGTGCCAAGATAGTAGTTTGTCTCATGAGACCTACCGATGCATCGAGGAGCTATAGCGGGCTCCACCCGTCACTTATTAAGTCCAATGCATTCCTCATATTAATAGGTTTAAACTTATCATAAACCATAACATAATCGTTTCACATAAAACATGCATAAAGGCAACATTACATTTCCACAATTCAATCACAAGATATCAATACAACACATTTATATAATAAAAACATCATCAAAACCATTTTCAATACCAAAATAAAAGAAAATTAAAACTTGGTATTTATTTTTCATTTTAAAAAAATTTATGGCTTGTAGAGGAAGCTGAAACCCACATAATTTCCATGGCGGCGGAGAAGTCGTTGTCGCCACATACGTACGACATTAAAATAGTCCTTTTTGTCATTTACTAAAACACTTCGTAAAAAAATATTCCTTTTGAATAAACATAATAGTCAAAGGGGTTTATACACCGTATAAAGGAAAGTTGTGTATAAGACCAAATATGCCTCAATGAAAGGAGATTGAGACGAAGTCCCTCACAAAGATCATTTTTTTAAATAAAATAGATCTATTATGTGTATTCACTATAAGTACACATAAAGAAAGTACAAATAAAAGATATTACAAAATAATATCATGACATAATTTGAAAGTAGGAGATTAACCCAAAGAATGGAAATTGGTTTAAGAAGTTCCCTTACCTTGCGTCTTGTCTTGACTCGACTATTCGTTAAGCTCCTGAATAATAAAATAGAGTTAATTTATAATTTATTAAGAACCTTTTTCAAGTTTTTATTCCTTTTATATCACTTATTACCATGTTATGAACATTATGTAATTATTTAAGTTAATAACGGTCGTTTTTTCGATCTTTGGTACTTTAGTAAAAAATAAACTTCTTATAATTACAAGTTGTTCATGTGGTGAAATATACATTATATCCAGAATTATATTCATGATATAGATATCATATATCTCATATATATCCATTATATACATGCATTTATAATATTCCATAACGTTTAGAGTTAATAAATGAAATGCACCGTTCAGGGAGACGGTAAGCCGTACATACGCATGAACGCTACTTTCATTTCTATTTCGTATTTAATGAAATCATAATGATATAAAGGTATATTATACTTCCAGTATAATATCATATATAATATCATTTACTCAATCCTTTATACATCCCACATATGGCATTAATTATTCAAATCACTTTGAGGGGGCGGTAGTCCGCACTTCCTAAAATGAAAATATCGCGTTTATCCATAATGGAAACAATAAAGGTATTCCAGAAATGAAAAATACAGAACCTTAATTAAAACATAAACATATTATATATCAAATATATATAGAGTGACATCTTAATGGCCACCTTTGAAGGTGTTATATGAGTGTTGAACAATCATCATTTCATGAGGCAGAAATTCGCCATCTACAGAAACAGTATGTTCTTTAACCATTAGATGTAGGTGTGTGTAACTGTAGCTCTAATAAATCTTATAAAAACATCCTAGTATATTTAGGATACTAGTTTTGTTACAAAATAAATGAATAAAAAGATTTTAGGGGGTTGGATAAGAAAAATAATACAAAATAACATAAGAGAAGACATTACCTTAAAATCGGGTAACTCTTTTGATTTGAGCCAAAAGCTTCCATGGGAAGAATTCTGCCCAAAGTGAGTCTTCTTGGAGTAAGGGTGGATGTTGGAAGAGTATTTGGGTAGAGGTTGGTCGAGCCAAAATGCTTTGATAGTGTGAGTAAGGTGTTAGTTGTGGGGGCCTTTTATACGTGGAGAGGAGGGGCACTCTTGGAATGTAATGAAATGTTAATTTATTATACAATGATTTTCGTATTCTAAAGGTCCCAAAAATTTATAATTCGAGGATACGGTGATAAGGGTTAGAAATATTCTCATACAATAGGCTTTGGACCAGTTTAATGCTTATATTTTACATTATCCTTCCATTTTATTGAAATCGTTAATTAATGAGGTAATCGTTGCATCATCATGGTGTCATAAATAATTTAATTTATTTAATGTATAAAAATTATAAAAAAATATCATTATGTAGGAAATATTTTTAGATTTCTAATGAATATTTATAGTCAAATATATGACTTGTTTAAAAACATTTAAAAATTGTTTTAGTAAAACGACTCATGTTTGTGACATTTTTATTTTAACATTAAATAAAAATATTTTAATGACATTTTCCTACCAAAGTGGCTCCATGGGATCCCCAAGTTGACCCATGGATTGTATGTGTCGGCCATGACTCATAAAATAGGGGTAGGACAAGTGTAAAGGTCATTTAATATTTTTATAATACCATTTTTACCTTAAATTTCACTAATTACCTTTAATCGCGATTAATTAAACTTAAAAGTTACTACTCACCAAAAAATAATTTTAATCCCATTGAACCACATTTTACTTCCTAATGACAACCATGTATGTCGGATTTTTTAAAATCAAATCACAGAAGTGGTAATATTTCATTTAAATGAAAAATCAGTTATTTAACTACCACTTAGTGGTTTCACTATTCATCAAAAATTGAAGTTTTTCAGAATAATGCCAAACTTTCACCCTAAGCTATAATTGATATTCCGAATTTAAAAATTATGTCTATTTTACAAAATTCCAAACATATAAGTTGCATTATTTAATTTTATTATTAATTCCCGCTGTCACAATAAATAGCGTGATTTTAAGAAATAATATATATCAAAAGATTGACAATTGTTTATGTCCAATTTCAAAGTGAAATTAATTCTAATGACCACCATTGGATATAATAGTAAAAATATATTCTAATTACAATTTAAAACCACACAATAGTATAATTTATCACTATAAATTATTTTGATTAAAAAAGTTGTTTTTTAGTATTTTTCACTATTCATAAAAAATTGGAAGTTCTCAGAAAATTACAAAATATTCAACTTAGGATAATTTCGATGTTACGAATACAAAAAATGAAGTCCATTTTGAAATATAAAATTTATATAATTTCAAAAAGTGGGTATTACTATTCATAACTTCTGCTTTGATTGGTCGCGGTGTGTTAGAATCTTGAACTTGCGTACAATGCAAGATATTAAATTATTGAAAGAGAAGCGTATCGTGAAAGCTCGGGGTGTTACACATGTGGGGTATACACCAATTATTGAGGTCATATATGAGACTTAGTTGAGAGAATTATTAGATCCTGGGCATATAACGACATGATATTCTTGATCATATCACATTGATGAATAATCTGAATAGAAAAGGTATAATCCATGGGAATGTGTACCATACTCTATTGTTAATGTATCTAGTAGAGTTGTCCCCCATAAAAAGAGTGAAATGATAATATATTTTTTGACTGTTGACCAATGTATTGGAATTTATCCCCTGAAACCCACTTATTTCGTCCCTAAATGAAAAAAAGGATTGTAAAATAAATGAAACCTATTAGTCCACTGACAGTATAAAGTTTACATCCAACTCAATTTTCCCTGAATCCCATTTCAATCTATAGTTTTTTTGAATCCTAACAGTATAGTTCATGATATCAAAGTTTGATACTAGTTATTTTTTGTATGCATTCATGAAAATGTCAAAGTCTATTATATTCTTAACATTTTATTTATGAATACATTTTAGGGGGATCTTAGAAAAACTATTACTAAAACCTTTTAAAGTCCCATAAATTTGTACACATTTTGTCTCTATTAAAGACAATGTTATCTGTGTTTTTATATCATTCTAATGAGATTTAATTTTTGGAAATTGTTGATAAAATTCACTAGATATAATATATGGTCAATGAATAGATGTATAGACTAAGATAATTATATTATCCTTTTATTGAATCATTTTTCTATTATATCCACAGTCTTCCTCTTAAGAAATATTCTCTCACTTATTACTTTTATCATGTTTTTTTGTTTATTATATAGAAATACAATGATCATTTTATCCCTTATCCTTGCATAGATTGGAAGTCATACATCTCTAATCAAACTTAAATTGTCCCACTATTGGATATAACATTCCCTAATTTATGTCTATGTGGATTTTTTACAATACTATGAATGAATGTAGAAGAAATTGAAAGTAAAAACCAATAAAACATCTAATTGATTATAAAATTAAAATCCACACTTGATGTAATAAGATACATAATCGTGTTGATGCAAGTTCATCAACAGGTGAATTGGTGATTTCCCATTATGGTGAATAAAATTATAATAGTTTTCTATAATCATTTTTATTACAAATATAAATGATGGTTAGTAATAAATGCCGATAAAAAAAATCAATCATAGAAAAATATATTCTAAGAGAGATACAGTAAGAATTTTCACTAGTTAATAGTTAACTACTTATAAATACACAATTATAGGATCATGATTAACATACAAATCAACCAATTAATAGTATGTTTTCTTTAACTTCAGGGGGTGTTTTATTTAATTATAATTTTTAGTAGTTTATTTTATTTCTTTAGATGATTTACATGTAAACAATACCAAGTTTCATTATATATGGATCAATATACCATTATGTGAGCTATCGAATAGATGTCACTATTTTATAGGTTTACCATTATGTATCTCTATAATGACCCATACACGGGGGTTCTGATCCTCCTATAATCACCCTTATAGAGGAGGAATTCAACTAAAAATTATACTTATATTAAATATTTTAGATTTTGAAACTAGTTCACTAAACTTATGAAAATCATATAGCTACACTTATGGAATTTAAACACTAATTTTATTGGAGTTTTTAGTTTCCCATAGACAGGGGAAGGTAGATTATGTTACCCATGTATAATACTTGAAATTATTGACTGATCTTGAAACTGGTTGAATTGATCTTTTCATAGCATGACCATCAACATTATTTGAGTTGACCATCACCCTCATGTTAGTACAACCATCACCATAACGCAAGTCATACCTCACCTCACAAGAGTTCATCAATCATCCTTTGGGTTAGCTTAATCCTTTAACTAGTATCCTCATATTAACCACTACATTTCATTAGGTACAAGTTATGTATTATTGAAAAAACATGATCTCAACGAAATTAGAGTTACAAATCCCCATATCTCACCTCTATTAGACCTAAAAATAATATGAAACAGATTCCAATAAGAATAAAAAACCCTGAATCACCTACTTTTGTTGTGAGTTCTCCATATGGCTTTAGTATATTCTATGATAATCTTCAAATAATTATTAAATATTCAGGCTCGAAACATCACCCATAAAAAATGTTTTACATATTATAAATTATAATTCATTATTCCAAGGTTAGTATTGATTTAGATTCTAAAATTGCTATTATAAATCATATTGAAGGTCCACATTTATCTCAATTTACTACCCACTAAAACAAATTATTCCAAAATAAATTTATGTTTGAAATAATTTAAAAATTAAACAATAAAATTTTAATCATATTTCATCCTAGATCATTGATATTTAGTCATCCAATTCATAGTAGTGTATTTTTACCTCTTAATGTTGCATTAAATATTAGATTCCCTTGAAATAACAATAAAATTGAATTTTTTTCAGGATTTCTTGTGGAATAAAAATTTAGGGTGGCTATAGAAACATTACCTTTAGAAGTATTTTTCCAAATTATTGTAACAATGTCATACAATCGTTGAAGAGGAACCTAAATCTGGAAGTTGATGAATAATAACAATATAACGTTGTGGCATCAGGCCATGGGTAACAAGATGATGGTCACACAAATGGTGGTGGAAGAACTAGTAATAAACATCTACATGATAACTTTTCAACTAATGGAATATAATCAGTAGTAGTATAATCCATTTTTCACAATAGATCATTATCAAGAATTTATTTTTCAAATGTTTTCAGATAATTTGTTTAGTTTATGTTTTTCCATATTATATTTGAAATTTAATAAAAAATGAAAATTAATAAACATTCCCATGAAAAAATTAAATCCTTAATAATTTCATTTTCTATATTAAAATTTAAGGCTTCACCATTTAATTTGTAATGTGAATATATCTATTAAAATTAATCATTTTCTCTAATTTACATTGACAAAAAAATTATCAAAATGAACATAAAATAATGATTACGTTATATTTGTAATTAAACTATGGGATAATTTCATGAAAAAAAACTAATTAATTAAAGAAATCAACTCACATCATGTACCCTTATGGAATAGGTGTCCAAAAAATTATCTTTGTAGTGCATGTTTAGTATGAAAACACTGTCATCACCCCTTGGTGGATCTCTATAAACACTTGAGAAGGGTCCAAATTCATAGAATCTATAAATAAATCCTTAAATATGAGATCCTCGATTGTCATTCAAGTTAGTAAATCACATCCACCAACCCACATCATCATATCCCACCATCTCTCAACTAAACCTTGAATCATGTGGCTCACAAGTTTATCCATTCAGATTTATGGGTTATCTGCCAAGAAAAAAACATGGTCTATGCATTGTATATATACCTCCATATCATGGGGAACTTTGATGCCCTAGATGGATGGTGGGTTCTATTGCTGAAATCCATGTTATGATTCAATCTTTGTTGACCAACCCTTATTTGAACCCCCACCATATACATACACATTCATAATGATCCTTTGTTAGACTAGTCATAAAGCTTGACAAACAAGAGATACAAAGAGAATATGCTAATTCACATCCACCAGCATAATAAGTATGGAAACTAGTTGTGAAAGAAGTCTGTAGGGTGATATTTCTTAAAATTAAAGAAAATATCATAGTGAACACATAAACATTAAACATAAAAAATAGATAAATAATAAAAGGTAAACAATAAGGGTTAACAAATTTTTTAACCAAATAGTATTCATAAAATAATAAGCCATACCCACTAATAACTAACCAAAACCCAATTCAATCAACCTGTTCCTGTATGTTATTCACAGTCACACACATATATACTCAGTCATAGAATACAAAAAGATCAAATATGAAATCAATGATACAATAAACCAAAAAAATATCATATTTACCCTATTCATTTATTATTTGTGTTGTGTCTAATAATAATGAAATTTATATATGGAATGTGAATAATTGTTCTAGGAATGATGTATGAAGGCCCAATTATTTAAATATATCAAGATATCAACATCATGTACATCACCATGGTAAAATTAATCAATGGAAATATCATAAATTAAAACATAATTCCCCACATTATGGAAACATTGATGTCCACTATCCATTTTTATAAAGACAAAAACACAGTACCATTGCAGGAATCCTTACAATATTTTCTAATGTAATCCCTATCTAGAATCAGGTTGATGAGAGGAAACAAGTTTGTGAACATAGTATTTTGATAAATAATTTTAATAAACCAACCAAAACCATGGTGTGAAATCTATGTGTTCTACAAGATTTCATAAACTCCCATAGATGTATGATGTTGCTGACTAGTGGGTATTTATTATCGAATGGTACTGGGAGATGATTCCATCAGCACCTAGTAAACATTAGATAATACAAAAAATTATAAAAATAGGTAATATATATGGAGGAAATAAAAAATCTAAATAATATTTACATTAAAAAATTAAACCCATACAGAAGTTCTATTTCATGATAGATAAAGAACCAAAAATTAACAAAAAATATTCTTAGAATTATAATCCTAGAAATTAAAATTAGTAGCTATGGATATATGGTCCAAAATTAATCTATAAATATTTGAATATGCCTAACTACATCCTAAATCACACACCATAAGACCCTTTCTCTTCAATGGACCCGTGATTATGAAATCTATATGTCCGTATAATGTTTTGAGTAGGGTATGTGTACAAGACCCAGTTGGACACCAAAAATGAACCTAAAATCATTTTATAACATATATACGTATATTACATGAAACTAAAAATTAATGATAAATTACACAAATATATCACGCATACCCAAAACATAATTCAAGTATTTTAATACCATTTATACATACATTGGATCTATGCAAGAATGATCATTTAGAATCCACCTGAAACATCCCTCTCGATCAAGGGATAATCCTAAAAAAGTACAATACATGCATTCATAAAGGGATAATACACTTCATGCCTAGATCATGCCTAGAATATTAATCACATAGGATAGTACACTATTCTCAACCATTAAACTCAGCCATAGTATATATAATAACAACAAAATATGATAAAAGTTGCAAATGAATGATCAAAAAACACATAATGTAATTTTGAATCATCCTAAAAAACAATCCACATGAAAAAAATAAAAATATATTTCAATTATTAACACATAAACCTCATGTGATCAAGCATCAATGATAGCTTCCAAATTGATTCATGAAAAAAAATCTGAGATTCATGCCAATAACCAGTATAATAACTATCTTTATTATAAGGTATTTATACCTTAGGTTCAATGAAAATTAACATGGAAAGGGTCCCCATCCATGTCTAGAACAAAAAATGGATCAAAAAAACCCATATTGTTTATAATGATTTAAGACTCTTGGATTGATTTAAAGGAGTTGAAACCTCCAAAAAGGTTATAGAATGATCACCCTAGAAAATAAGATTTTCTCCTAGTAATAGTATTTTTAATAGTATTACGTAGAAGGAAAACCATTAAATATGAATATCAATCAAACAAAAAATAAAAAATAAATCATTAGTTCAGTTCATTAACATTTCATACGAACATGATGTTGATGTTATAAATTATTTTTATCAAGTATAAGATGAGATTATTGATCATGATCGAAGAAGAAATTATTGGATTAGATGAACATGATCAAACCTGAGTTCATTTATTATAGAGATATGTTGAATGTAACATGGGATCCCAATATAGAATTGAGAGAAAGAATAGGGATTATAATAATAAGAAGGTAGATGGATACAAAAATAAAATGGTTCAAGGAAGTTATAATCACAAGAACGAGATATATTTATAGTGTAAATTAATGATTCTCTTCATGAATTCTTAGTTAAACTGATGTACAGAAAAATTAATCTCCTTGAAAAAACAAAAAAAATACCCTTTTATGATGTTATTGTTAATATCAAATCATAAATCTATTTCATGTATTGAATTTCAGGTTTATGAATTACACATAGAAAACATTCACATAGTGAATTTATATTCCCAGTGTAAACTACTTATATAGAAAAAATTTCAACCCATTAATTCATGTTCTTTTTTAAACACCCTGATCAATCCTTGTATAGTTTAGTAAAACCATTTTGTTATGGAAAATGATAAAATGTGTAATACATTAACTTTGATGATGTTAAATATAAATTGTGATATTATTCAATCATGAATTTGGTTAAATACGAAACTTATATGAAGGCAATGGTGAAGGATGAGAATGATTTCACACAAACTGGAAAGAAGTTCTTCTATTGTTGAAAATAAGAAAACATCGTGGGAGAATAAATGAAGAAGATTAATATCAAATAAAATTTATGAAAATATAAGGGAGAAAAGTAATCCCTATAATAGAGAGATTATAGCATTGGATTTGTTGTTAACATTACTTCTAAATATGTGGAGAGGCTTCCTAAGACCTGAATAGTAAAATATAATAGAAAAATTTTGTGGATGGTGAATGACGTAAAACCATACATCTATAAAATGTATGAAATTGATACCAAAAAACCCAGATATGATGAGTTTTAATGGAAAATGACATGTGAAAAATAATCCAAAATATATTAGCAAAAAATAATTAATTTACAACTACAGATAAATGAAATCATATTCTCAAAGCTAGTATCACCGTATAGATAGATTAGATGGTGCTGGAATGAAAGATAGACAAAAAAATAAATTGATAAATTTTATATGGTTTGGGACTCCAATCTATCTATGAATAAAAATTTAAAGGGGATAATACAATGTTGCTAAATATATTAAATGATGGGAAGGGAATAAAGAAGCCACAATTAATAGGTCAATAAAATCCAATCCAACATGAAAATAAGTTCACAGGTCAATAAATATACCATGGAACTCTATTATGAAATAATGAGATACTAGAAGGTCCAAAAATTCCTAATATTTTATAAGTAGTCTTTACACGATGGGTGATGAAGGTGATAGAGTTTTGAGGGTATCTATTGAGGTGGGTGTTTTCAAAATAAATGAGGCTACCAATATTTATACATTCCGATGAATTTATAAGCATGGATAGACCGTTCAAAAATATGAAGGATGGAGTGCAAATTCATTATTCTATAACTTGTATTACCATATATGAATTATGTTTATCAAGGGGTAATGATTATTTAATCAATTTGGGATGACCTGGAACATGAAATATTGTGATATATTTTTTCCAGAATGTGTAGGGTTCTATATTTTTTTACGAAACTATGTATTTTAAGACTCAAAAATGCAGATTAGAAAATTGGTATAATTTTTTATGAGTGATTTAAAATCATTTTTCAAAAAATTGGATATTTAATTTCTATAATGGGCTAGCCTCCATAGACTTTCAGTTTATTTTTTGATGAAACACTTCTAAAATAAATGTGATGATATTACATTTTAAAGATATTATTTTGATATGTTGTTTCTATATTAACTTGAAATTGTTTAATATTTATTATTTTTTATGAATTCCATACCACATATGGAATCTGATTAGATCTCTAAAATGGGAAGATAAATCTTTTATAGTTGAGATGTTTTAGCGAAGACATTAAATATATAAATCGTATGGTTGAGACGAATTTTATTAAGATTATATGATTGTATTTCAATTTTTATTTGTTAACATATCAATTAGTATTTCATGATCTATCCATATCATAAGATTTTTGTCATTAAATAGGATACTAAATTGAAATAATTAACCCAACCATCTAAAAAATCAGTGATTTTTTTATATATTACTACTATTTTAAAAAAGAGGGAGAAGCTTTCATTTATATTCAAATTATATATGCTTTAAAAAAACACAATGTTGGATATTTGTATAGCCATTGGTTTAGTATTTCATATTTTTTGTCAATGATTGTAATACTAGATCTTCAATTTTATTATGTAACTTTTCTTTTAAATAAACAATAAAAAAATATATATAAAGTTATTAAAAAAATCTAATAAAACCTAAATTTACAAATTTAATATATTTGATGTGATGAAATGAAAGAATTTTTAAATTTATTATATCAAAATTAGTTTTTGGAGTGTTTTGGGATGTTTTTATGAAATAATATATTTTTAGTGAATAGTAAAAAATAAATATTTAAAACTTTATCAATTTTATGTTATTATAATTATATATTAATATAATTAAAGTTTGAGAAAACATTTTTACATAAAAAAATTATATTTAAAATTAAATATAAATCAAATAGAATATAATTTTGAGCTTAGAAATACCTTATTTACATTTTGAAAATCTAAGGAACGTTTTTTTAAATAATTATTTTTTCTTTTCATATCCGTTAACCATGAATTCAGAAGGTTAATTTTGGTTTCATTTTGATTCTAATGAAAAATAACATTTATTTATTTAAAATAATCTAATTAATTTCATTATAATCACTATTATTTATTAATTTTGCAAAAATCAATTTTATGCTTAAAATAGACATTTTTTCTAGAAAGGGTTCTCATTTCATTTTAAAAACATGTAATTAAAGTAATATTTATCCCAAATAGCCAACCAGGATTCTTTTTTATTTTATTCTGGATAATCCTCCTTTTAAGGGTTTAAGGGGATCCTTTGTTAATGTAACATTTAGAAAATATAGTAATTGAATCTTGAAAAATGGATTCAATATTTATAATATTTTAAATTTATAATATTTAAATAGTTAAAATTATGTTTTTTTCATAAGAAATAATAATTGGAAAAAATATTTATCACTTATATAAAAGGTATAATGTGTGAAAGGGGTTGAAATAATGAGATACAGAATCAAGATAACACCAAACGTTTTCAAAATACACATTGGTTGATTGGGTTTTTACATTACCCTTATAATATTTTATTCAATGATAATTTTAATCCCCATGAAATTTGTATGAATTATATTATAAATAAATTTTTCTAGTATTTATGATTATATCTATAACCTTACTTATAAAACGGATCCATGTATCCTCTCTTGTAAACACTACACGAGGAACTTATAATGACCAATAATTTCCCAAATACCATCCAAAAATTTGTCTGTATGAACTAGGTATCCTTGTTTTCTTAAAGGGGAATCTCAAGAAGCGATAATGTGTAAAACAAAGGAGGATACACAAAGAATATTTTTATATTCTCATTGCTACTTTTATAATTTCTTTCATCTTAATCATACATCATATTCTCAATTTCCATTTTAACACAATAAAATCATTATTTTAACAGTTACAATATGTTTTGGAGTTATTAGTACATTAACATTATATCTAAATTCCATTATATTAAATATTAAAACATTCCTCATTTGTACATATGAATAATTGTCTCTACGTAGAGATGTAATTCGATTTTCATCCCCACATTACATGGATGGTTATAAATAAGGGACTAATTAATGTATATGATATTAATTCAATAGTTATTATTTAATAAATAATATATGTCATCAATATTATTACACTTACATTAATTGGATAATGAAAAAATTAGTTCATGTGTACGTGTAGACTACAACTTGTATGATGTGATGATACTATTTTTAGTCATCTATGAATTTTGTCATTGTATGTTCGTTTTTTCACTTTTAGTTTCTTCAAATAAAATTTTCAACTATTTGGTAACATGATTCAATAAATTTTTTTAATATAGTTATAGTAATTAAATTATTGATATTTAAGATATGATGCAAGGAATTATTGACACCAATAATGATATTCAATATACTAAAGTAATTTTTTCATAAATTGATAAAAAAACATAGATTGGAAACCTAAAAAATAACTATAAAATTAATATATTCTAAATGACTATAAAAGGAAATTTAAATTTATATTTTGGCTGAAAAAATTTCATTGGAGTGTATTAAAAAATTTAAAATTAGATATTTTGGAGGATATAACTCGTTTAACCCAGTACATATATGAGGGAAGAGTTTATTCTACTGTCAAATTTTCAATCATTATTATTTTTTTGTAATTTTTTATTTATGAAAATTATATGTATTATAATTTAAATATCCATTTATTTTATTATTATCTACTTGTATATAAAATTTTCCAGTTTTCTTACTATTAGCCTACATTTGGTATTATTATGTTCAAGATTTTTTTTAGAAAATCTAACTTTATTTCCTATATCATTGATGAATTTTTTTTACATGTCTATATTTCCAAAAATGTTTTTAGGAATATTATTATTTTTTAATAAATGTTTATTTAATGTAATTTTGAACTATATTTAACATTATTTATAATAATTTAAAGTTAATATTATATGGTTTTTCCATGAAAGGTATTTTTGTATTTTTACCAAAACCATGAAAGAAATATTTTTTGAAACATTTACAAAATGAACATTTTTTTTCCACCATCATAGATATTCATTTCATTGTATATTTCTTTATGGTATTTTTTTTATTATTTTTAAAAAATAATTTTTTCCATTAATATATAAATTTTAATTAATGTTTTATAAAAATAATATGATAATTTTTTCATGTTATCCAAGAATGGAAAAAATATTATTTTAATTTTTTTTAATTTAAGTGTACATAGATTATAATTATTAATTAATGGGTATATATAATAATGAAACCATACATCTTGTTTCTATAAATGTCTTATGACCATATGGTTCTATTTTTGGAGTAAGTAAGTTGTTAATATTTCATATTATAGATTTCAAAAATAAAATTTTATGTATTATATGTTTTAATGTATTATTTAATTAATATGATGAATAAATTGAACTATATATGTGACGAGAAAGGCCTGTTATGGCCCCTTGAAGCATTAATAGTTATCCAAAGAGACAAACAAGTATGTTTATTTGGTATACACCATACCTATTTATGGATGATGTATTTTAATTAGGCCTTAGATGTAAGATTATGATATCCAACGTTATAAATTTTGTAACTATGGACCTAGCTATTATTATCCATTTAATTATTTATATTGTTACATCATCAATTGATATATTCACACTTTATGATCTCATATATAGAGAATATTTTATTATCTAAAATTTGTTCCTTATTATTTGTTATTTACTTATTTTACAATATCTTAGACATTATTTTTTACCTTAACGAACATTGGACTTCTCTCTTTAATATGTTATGTTTTCCAGTGGATACTAAGAATTGATATATGAATAGGAAAAGATATTGTAGAAATTATATAGTGGACATCAATAGTAATTTAATTTTTATTTCCTATTTTAAAATAAAATGTGAGAATAATTTCTGTGTTTAGTCTCCCAATACTACTAAACCATTTTATCCTTTAAGATGAGGTCTCTTGTATTTTATCCCAATTTATTATGATAATCACCAACTTTATTTCAATAAATCTAGTTTACTAAAATAGGCATCAAATAACTTTTATTATAAACCTTGAAAATTATATTGAGAAAACAGAGACTATTGATCATAATAATATGAATAACTCTATGTATAATTTTATGTATAGGATAAAATCTTCATGTTTTAGTAATATCGATAATGATTGGTTTCCTAGAAACGAAAACCATATCTAGATACTGAAATATGGATGGGAAACTAGCACATATGAATCTATGGTAAAATCCTTTAAAATGGGTGGATGATTGTGAACTCCATATTATCTCAATCAACGGTGAGTGCTCTTAAGACTTCACAACAAACTAGACACACATTTAGATATATTATTTCATTGATTCACAAACTTATTAATATCCATTAAGAAAGATTTTAAATATTTTTGTGTTTTTATGATATTCTAAAATATAGTAATCTTATGATTATGATATTTTTTATGCATAAATTTTCAATTTATGTTAAGTGTTACAGAAGATATAGAATTATAAGTCATTTTGTAAAATTCATTATATGATGGGATAATATATAGAATTCCATTATTTATAAATGGAACATAGTTGGATTAATTAAAACCATATCATTTTATGTAATCTATGATGGTAATTAACACTCCTTACCAAAATGAAACTGAAGCTTGATTCTATCAAATTATAAATATAATAGGGTTCTAGACTCATGTTATAGCTAAAATCCATTCCCATATAGAGATGAATTCTGATACCCAACATTGTGAAAGAATATAGGACCACTTTATGTGAAATAATCCTCTATAATTATGTAGGACTACTACAAAATTAGTAGTTAATAAATGGATCAAGTCCATGGAGATGATATTTCTTTCATCAGGAAGTAGTTAAATATATAATGTTATCATGTATATTTATCTTTTCAACAGAGTTGTCGATCAATAGTGATCATTGATCCAGAACACTATAGATTCAAACTAAATAAATAAAACATAGGGGAATACTTAGAAGGATATATTCATTGAATAATACATACTCATGAGAAATGAGAAGATATGAAGATGGAATTTCTTAATCTAATGAAAAAATATGAGAAAATGCTTCAAAAAAACAAAGTTAACATTATAAGGTTTATAAATCATACATTTGACTATATATATGATCAATGAATAATATTGATAACTAATATTCTAGAATAATGATTTATATTTAAAGGAAATTATCCACAAAATAAAATTCACTATATACGGATATAACACTATGTTTCTTCATGAAAGAAAAATACTTTTTCATGTCTTATGTCTTCAATGGAAAATCAGAAAAGTTTAAATTGACATAGAACTCATAAAATGAATAAGGGTTATGGTATGTTTGGTATTAAAATACTTTAATAAATTGGGAAAGAGAAAATTTTCAACATTATTGTTGGGGATGAAATTTTTATTCAATATTAGTGATAAATTCAATCATGCTCGTGAATAAAATTGAATGGAATAAGGAACCAATGTGAAATGATTCAACTATAAGGGGATGTGGAACTACTTGAATGAACACCTCATGAGGTAAGGTAATTTTAATTAAAAATTTACCAAGGATATCATATATACTTATATAATTAGTATAGTTGAGGTTGAAGTTCCTAAATATGTGGTTGCAGTAACTTTAATCTTAACAGTAAATTTAGATAATTGTTTTTTGACTCTAGTTCTTCACACTCATTCAAATAATCCATGTTTTATAGTAAAAATAGAAATTTATATATTATGTTAATATTTTAATTTATAATCAATAAAACTAGTATAAATCATAATGCAATAAGAAAATGTCATTCGATCACCATTATGATACATAGAGACACCTATTGGAAAACTAGAATACTAATCCTATGATTTCCATTGACATAATCCTTGGTATATATTGAATTTGTAATTATAATTTGAATATAAATTATTAAGATAAGTTGATTATGATTTTTTTGGATATGTATAAATCATTTATGTCTAAGGAGAAACCATATTATTGGAATCATGTCGATATACACCATGAGAAACATTAATTAATGAAATTATAATAGAAGAATAAAATACATAGGATTTTAAATGGAATAGTATCCTTAAAATAAAACAAATAGATATTACATAGGAATACATTGAATTTTTTCAAGATAATTACCTGGACACCTTCTAAATGGGGATGATTAATTTTCTATTAATCTCATCCCCAATACAAAATATAGATATAAGATTTCCAATAAGATTCCCATAATAGAATTTGGGGAACTGAATACACAACAACATGAGTTTCGCGATAAGGGATTTATATTACCAAGTGATTCACCTTGAGGATATCATATTCTTTTTGTTATGAATAAATGTTGTATGATGAGGATAAGAATCGATTATAGGGAAATAAATACAATTTTAATAATGAAAAAATATCTTCTACCTCACATTTATGACTTTTTGACCATCATCATCAAGGTAATTATTTTTTTAAAAGTTATATTCATTTTGGTTATCATCAATTACAAATAAAGAATAAAGATATTCTAAAAATTGAATTTCATATGATGTATGGAAATTATGAATTTATAGTTTTTCCCTTTGGTATTACTATTGAAACATATGTTTTATGGATATGATGAGTAATGTTTTCATGGATTATTTTGATAATATCACTATGTTATTTATTGAATAATTATTAATATACTCTAAAATTAATGTTCAATATAAGATCCATTTGAGAATCATTCTTAATTCTCTTATAGAAAAGTAATTATATGGAATATTTATAAAATGTGAGTTTTGGATTTGGGATTATTCTTTTTATAACCAAATTATCAATATGGAATTAATATTAGTCGATCCATTAATGAAAAATAATGTGGTGGAATGAAAATAAATTAATAAAATGAGCTATGTAGTTTCCTTAGAATAACTTGTTAAAATCCTTAATGTGTTAACATTTATTCAAGATTTTTTATCCCATTAACCAAGATGATAAAAAACAATTTTATGTTCAAATGGTTATAATAATGTAAACAATGTTTTTAATAATTAAATAATATATTTTTCAACACAGAGATATTGGAATTACTACCAGGATGGGATGGATTTTACATATAATGACACATCAACAAAGGGAATTGTATGTGTCCTTTGGCAGTGGAATTGAGTACTTTCCAAATAACCATGGAAGTTAATGACTTAAAAATGGAATTATAAACCTCAAGATCATTATTTGGAATCCATAATAATATCATTGATTATATAAATTAATTATATTTCAAATAAAATATGTAAAATTCATATAGATCACAAAAGTTAAAATTAATTTTTCATACAGAAAGAGATCAATTAGTGGAAATGTTGATGTCCATAACTACTAAAGTTTTATGACAAAACTATACAGAAAAAATAGGGATCGTAAATAATGTGTATGCAGAATGTTTTAGGAAATATCATGTATTATTTTATAATACAAGTATTTAAAAAGATAAATTTGTCATCGATTTAGTAATGATGAATATGGGAATCATTGAGGAAGGGGAAATATCACATCAACTCTATATAATTTCAAATCATGATTACTGTAGAAAATAATAAGTCCCTAACAAGATGATAAGAATATTAACAACCAAAAAAAATATATGAAGGAAAAGATGTTGGTAGAACTTAATTAAAAAATTGATATGTTTAAATTTAAATAGAGGATATGTGTTCTACCTATTATTGAATTTAATATAGAATTACTAGATAAAACTCATAGCTCATCTTTCCATATACCAAAATATATCAAAAAAATATATAAGTATTTGATGGGATATTTGGGTCATATATTATTAAACATGAAATTGTTGATTATATATCAAGATATAGTGTATTTCTATTTGTAAATAAAGAGATGCAATATCCTAATGAAATCATAAAACCTCTAGTTATTTCTTCATGAAAAAGAGATGATATTACTATGGAAACCATCACTCTATTTTTAAATAACCACAGAAATAATAATTCTATAAGGGTTACTATTGATCAACTTAGTAAGTCCATACAATTAAATTATTTAAGGAAATATTTTCATCTTGACCACTTCATTCTGATCTCTATTAATGATGTTGTGAGACATCATCAATCACTTATTTTGATTTTATACAATCCCTAACCAATATTTACATCATAATTATGGAAGATACATGAGAAATATCTTAGCACAATGCCACATTTGAGTAGCACCTGTCATCACTTAATATTATGGGTCTCAAAAAGGAAAATGTAATCATTAGAAAATATGTTGATTTCATAGTCAATTAACATTCATGGTATGTGGGATCAATATTTTTCATTGGTGGACATTCTATATAACAATAACTGTCATTCAATAATTCAAATAGAGCCATATAAAGTATTGTACGTAACATGTTTCTCATACTACATCTATTTAGTATGAAGTTGGTGAAGAGTTTTTCGTAGGACTACATATCATGGAAGGGAAAATAGTGAATGTGAAGACTGTGTAGAATCATATTAAGGTAGATAAAAAATATAAAATATATGTAACAATAAATGAAGGAAGGATTTATAAAATCCAGTAAGAGATATATTTTATTAATGGAATCATTGTGAAAAGGTGTTATATGGTTTATAAATAATGACAAATAGATTCATTAGAATATCAATCCTTTAAAAATTATGGACATAATTACGGTTGTGGCATACCATTTGATGACACCACATGGCCTCTCTAATGTTCATGATGTGTTCCTTGTCTCTTTATTAAGGATGTGCACTCTATAACCTAGAAATGTTTTATCCTCTAATGAAATTTAACTGGAAATTTATTAATCAATTATTTCAAATTGTATCATAGTTCTTGACACTATAAGAAATGTGTTGAAAATTAATAGGGATTGATTAGTGACGATATTTTAGAGAAATCATAAAATATGAGATAAAACTTGGGAACTAGAAGATTTAATGATAAAAAACAAAAAAATATACTTTAATGGATTTATAATTATTAAATTTGTAGGATTATATATTTAAATGGGTGAAGAAAAAAATCATTGAGATTTAACTATAGTAAGTAAACCTCTACCTCCACATAAATTTGAGCATAACGATCATAAAATTATTCTACAATTTTATTAAAATCAAAATGTTAAAATATTAAAAATTATATATTATGATATAAATTTAAATATTTATTTATTCAAGAAAAAATTTGTTAATGACTAATATCTATAATTTTTAGTAAATAAAATATAATTAGTTAAAGAGTAAAAAAGTATTTATTTTACAAATACAATCATTTTTATGGAATTATAATGTTATAAATAAAAAATTAGTATTTATAAATATTTTTTAATAGAATAAATATATATTTAAGTAGTAATAAAAATGATCCAAGATATAATATTTAATTTATAAATACTTTCCTATCATTTTGGAAATCAATGTAGTGTTTTTATTCAAATGTTTTTTTGTTATTGTTTCTTAATAAAGTATTGAAATGGATAAATTCAGTTTTTTGTTTTCATAAAAATATTTACTCTTTTTTTAAAATAAACCAATTAATTCCATTAAAATCAACATTATACCTGATTTTGAGTAATATATTTTTTATGAATAAAAAATTCAAAAAAATTATAATGTTTTATGAACATATATCACCAGTAGTTTTTATAACTTCTATAAATTAACTTTTAAAAAACTCATTAGATATTTTAAATCAGAATGATTACAAATATATAAAGTAATCAAATTATATGTGGTCATAATGAATAGTAATCATTGAAAATAATTATCACATTTTTAAATTGTAAAATCAGTTTAATGTGTAAAAATAAATCGATAAGTATTCAGGATAACACAAAAACATGACCAAAATTCATTTATTGTTTGTATTTATAATTTATCCTAATCATATTTGATTATATGAAATATTTGAGACACATTACTTTATGAAGTCAAATATTATAAAATATTCTTTCAAGTATTTAGTTGTTTTCTACACCCTCACTTATAAAAGGAAACCCCCTATCATCTATTCCCTACATTACATGATCTTATTAGTTTGAAATATCCCAACAGAAATACCTTCCTAAAAATAATTAACATTCCATTGATTTCATGGTCTTACAAATAGACTACCAAAATAAGGTTTAATGTGTAATAAGTTGGATGATAAAAAATAAATATGTATATGTTCTTACCGGTCTTTTCCAAGTTGGGTTTTCATAAACCAATTAATAAACAATATTAATAACATTAATTTAATTATAAAAGTATATTCACAGTAATTAGAATTTCTTATTGGTGGTGTGATATGAGGTGGTTGGATATGAGATGGATCTGAAACTCCCATATAACATTAATAAATTACTGGTGAAGATATTGAAACCCCTTATCTGATCAAATATTATTTATCATCATTCCACATTGATTCTATACTTCATTCTTGAATTCCTAGATTGTATAGATAGAATCGGACTTATACATGGTCATGTAGAAATAACCATATCTACTAAAGTAATCAATAAAAGTTATGATGTATGACTACACTCTTGAATATTACAGTTAAAATGGACCACCCATATTAGTATATACCAGTCCTAGAAACTATACTTCCATTTAACTCTTTCCACAAAATGGTAGTTTCATCAATTCTTATTGTGAAAAATCATGACATCTTTCAATTGGTTTTCTCTTAGATGACTTTAAATAATCATCATGACATATCTTATTCAATCACTCCACATTTACAAGACCATTACAGTGATATAATAGATGGGTCTTATATGAGTCATGTGAACATGATTCTTTTTCAATTTCCAATACATTGATCTCATAATTTAACACATATTGATTAGTATTTAAATTTATCATGACATAAAATATGTTTTCATTACAAAAGAAACAAATTTTATTTAAAAACATGAAAGTAAACCCATATGATTCTATGAATGATATAGAAATTATGTTATTGATAAGAGTTGGTACAAAATAATGTTTTTTTAAAACAAAAACATACTCATTGTAAATGAAATGTGGTGGCCCTCAATGTTTTCATTATCCAGCCCCACACCATTGGATGCTCACATATCGACCTCCCCTATAGATATATTTCTGAATATACTTAGTTCTTTCATTTGGATACATATTTGAGCACCACAAGCTATATCAAATAAATAATTTTTAGGTATTCTAATATTACAATTGATATGATACACACCATTTTCTTCCACTTTCTTTTGGGTGAATTTCTTCTTTTGATGGCCTTGTTTCCCACAAAAAAACTCATTCTACCTCTTTTTACAATCCCAACCACTAGAATATCCTCTTTTTTGAAGGATAGTGTTATAGATATTTAGACATATTGTGAGTCTGGGGACCATTGAAATTGTCCTTGGATATCTTTTTCACAATAATGACTATGAGTTTATTATGCCCCATGAACTTATATAGTTGGTGAATCAAATTATGATATTCTAAATGACCCTCCTAATTATTTCTCATAATATAAATAATAATAAAAGTAGAGAAGGTATTTGGATGTGATAAAATGTTGAAATATATGCACAACCCATCAAGGAGTTTAATCCCTAATATGTACAATAATTCAATGTATCAAATATGATTGACTACACGAGGCCAATATGGAACATAAATTTGATTATTACTTGTAAAAAGAGATTTATAGATCTCATATCTCACATGTATCACCTTATCTTGATAGATACACCGATTTTGATATATTATTATATATGTATCCATGTCCTCATATTGCTTAAAAAGATCATTGTTCATGGATGATATCAAGAAACAATTAACATATGTAATTTTGTTAAAATACTTCTCAAAGAGATAAAAATATTAATCACTAGACACATTTACAATCCCATGAGGGATTGGTTTTCAAATCATATAAAATTTCCTATCAAGGGAAATGATAATGCATAAGTTTCTTTTCCACTCTTAGAAATTTTGTCTGTGGTAAGGTTTACCTTCTCAAGTATGGATCCCAATGATATGTTTGATGTAACATTTTTATTACTTCGAAAAATATGATGAGAATAATTTTAGTAATTTATTTTATAAAATTTAGAAAAATAAGTTAATATTAGATTTATTAGTCTTCCATTATTTTATCTAAACACAATATCCCATAAAATTGGTTTCATAATATCATGTTTCATAGAAATTTTAGTGTCAGATATTCATATTCCCCTTCTCATGAAAATAACTTTGGTTTGGTAAGAAAATTTATTTGTTGGGTGTGGGTATTCCAAATTCCAACTGCATTAACTCACAATTCCTTGATCTGTTGAGTGGAATCCCCAATCATAAAATCCATAAATTGGATTCCCTCAACTCTTACCTATGAGTTACAAAGGTTATGTATTCTAAGTTAACCCTTGATGTGAAATAAGTTAATTAATACCAAAAAAATCATGCGATATTACACCTGACAATTGAAAAACCCCATCTTTTGATGGATAATCACTTTCAACTATAGATTGATTTTTACTAAATCATGGGAATGATATACCTACATAATATATATATATATATGAGGTAAATTATATTTTAATCATAAATTTATAATTATAATATTTATCACATGGTTTTTAATATTTAGTGGAGCCTCTTAGGTGATTAACCATGTATTAGATAATATATATTCATAATCCAATTTATTTTTTGTTCTATTATCATACATGTTAATTAATTTATCATGTGATAAAGATAAAAACATCTATAATGAAATAAATATTTTTGTTTAAAGGACTATATTTTTAAAACCGCATGTTCATGAGATTTTACTTCGAGTTATTATATCCGGAGGATGATAAACTAAACATAAAACATAGAGAAGACACCTTGAATCAATTAATGATCATGCTAAATATTTCCACATGTCCACCTATATATCAATCTTGTATTGGTTCTCCTTGTATCCAAAGATGAAATGACTCCATTAAATTTCTAACTCCATCAATTAATTTCTTTTTACTCACATGCTGGTGAGGGTAAGGGGTTTACTTAAAAGAATTTATAGGTAGACATAACCTTACATAATGGGATGAGATGTGACGTGTAGAATAAATAATTATCTTAATAAAAAGGTAATTGAATCCAATCACATAAAAAGGCCTTGGTCGATGACCATGATCTTCAATTTGAATGAAATTAATTATGAATTTTTTAAAATTATCTTTCAACTCTAATCATTAAACTTAATGATAAATCATGCGTTAATTAATTAATTATCATGTTTAATTAATCAAATATTTTATCTAAATTCCCAGTCAATTTTCCTTGATATTTCCAACCATAATTATTTGATGAAAATAAAATAAATTTATTTCAAATTAAGTGTGAATATAAATTTACATGGGAGGAAACATGGATAATAACTTCTTGAATACAACCTACATGTATTTTAGTCACATATAGTTTACTCTTGTGACATATTGAATAAATAACTTATCAGACAATTTCATGAAGCTTACTATCAACTTAATTATTATAAGAATTACATGATTTTACTAAAACATGTTATACCTCAATTCAGGATGAGTAATAACTTTAATAAGATTGAAACAAGTTATAATAAAGAAGAATTACTAAAACATTAATTAAAACATTTTATACATATTCAAAACCATCACATGGAATGTCCTATCAAATTAATGAGAACACACAAGCACACATAGATATGGTTTACAAAGTACAAATAATTAATTTTAATTCAGTGTAAGGTTTTATAAGTACATTTAGTGTACAATCCAGCTACATGGAATGTACCCTTCTCACTATCTATCTGAATCACACAGCCAGGGATTGTACGTGTAATCTATTGTATGAAAAATATTTGGAATACAATGAAAGATAAAGGGTTACATGGACTGTGGTATCTAGGTTACATGGTCACTATTTAGGTAGGTAGTGTAGTAAGATACACTACCCATATGCGACTAAAGGACTACATGCCATGTATGTGAGCCTTACGATGTGTACTCTGACTGGCCGTATTATAGGATGGCCAGATCAACACACATTATATAATTGTATACACCAAGTGTATTCAATGGCATGTTTTATTATTAATTTTTCAATTAATTCATTGTTCATTGAATAATAGTGAAAGGCGTGTAACTTTGGGTACATGGTTTGTACACTTTCGACATATGGCTATAATAATCCATACATCTAGACGAGTTATTCAATTGTATTTCATTCATAAAATTAATATTTTTTTGATATATGTGGATCAAAATAGAGATATGAAAATATCCCAATTTCGATTAAATAATGATTAAACATGATTTGAAATGCAAATGAAAAATGTAAAAATGAATCATTGATATAAAATATTTATAATTAATTATGTAACCACTTTGATACCACATGATGGATCTGGGACTTTGAGAAACATGTGATGGGTTATACCCATTTTTTTAAAGAACTATTATCAATTTAATATTTATTGGAAAATAAACAACATGATAAATAAGAATTGAATCAGTAAAAATATATGAGGGATATAATATCAGAACCAAGAACATTATCATCATATATTATTTATAATTAATTTAATAAATTAATTAATTACCTTGAGTGAATTATTTCTTCATTGATGGATATGAATTATAGCATCATTATATTTTAGTAATCAAAATTATATTCTCTTCTAGTGGTGATCCACATGTGTTTCATAAATCTATAAATGTCACCATAAGAATCTATGGGTACCTCCATGACAGATCACATTGATTTTGTCATTCTCCATTGATCACCATGATAATTAAATCCAAATGATTCTTATTGACCACTCATTACGTGAGAGTGGAAGGTGGGTGGATATTGATCTTTGTTCTTTGTAGTATTATTGGGGAAGGGAGAACTGTAGTGATTGAGGGATTTCTGAAGATATTTTTTAGAGAACTAAAAAATGTGTTGGTTCTCTTTGAAAATAATATAATTCATTTTTTTATCCATAGGGTTAGAAATAAATAATTTTACAAAATATATTTATCATTTATTTAATATCTTCAGGAACCCATGTCTATAATTATAATAATAATACTATTATTGATATTTGTTTAACATGATAATTAAAATTAAAAATTATTAATTCAAATAATATTTGATATATATTATTTTACACAGGACTATTGCACAGGGTCCTCCATTACTCTAAAATATTTTTCAGGCCTTGAATATTCTATATTATTTATTGGAGAAATATAAATACATTATTCAGTAATAAATAAATAAATTTTATAATTCACAAATTAACAAATAAACATTTATTAAATATTCTTCTCACATAATATTCTATTAGAAAATATGTTATTTAATATATTAAATTAATTTAACATTAATAATTAGTAAACCATGTAAGGGAAAAAATATTTATTCAAAATGTAAAATAAAAAATAATAATACTTATTCTACTAATATTCTAGAAACATTTAGTGTGTGACCATCTAGGACTCATTCTCAGTGGCCTTAGGTGAAGCATCCTAATGTCCACAGAAAATATCTTGAAACACACCAAGGGAACCATAGAAAATTATTTCAATTATGCAATGATATAATACCTCATAGAGATTCTAATTTTGTAATACAATCCCTTTATCATGATATCAATAATTCAGAATCCTGAATGTTGGTTCCATCACCCAATGTTCTTAATGTATCTTTCTTTGACATTCCAGAAATTAGACATTCCAATAGAACATGATAAACATGAATTTATTAAAGAAATATAATATCCATTAAAGGGCATAAGATATCAACTTATGTTAAATAAAGAAAGGAATAAATATTTTCTGTCATTATTCATTAATGTAATATTACTCATTAAACAGTCAAAGAATCCTTCCTTTCTGAGAACATATTTCAACACTATTTTCATCAATACATCAAAGTACCCAAATTATATTATTCAATATTAATAGTCTTAAAATAGAAATATAAATTTACACAAATGAAAATATGAACATATAAGTAAACATATGAATGTGGATTTCCTACTTGTTGGAATCATCCTCATAATATCTGACAATCGATATTGCCAAGGGAATACACCATGAGAAGGTGCCTCAATGTCTTATGTGTATCCTTCCATGATATATTATATCATATTATCCCTTCAATTATATCATCTATCTATTGAACATATATTTTAGAGTAGTTTCATAGTGCTTCTGGTCCTCATCATATTATGCATTGACTCTGACCTTTCTGTGTGATAACTTCTCTTAATACAATGTGACATACTATGTTACATAGAATAGAAACCATGATATTATAAGAAGTATATTAATATTTAAAACTATGAATAAATCTTATCATAAAGTACACCGAAGTTGGTTATAACAGCCCAACACTGACCGATATAAGTTGTGTGACTAATCAATAGTTTGAGGAGAGGGTTTATTCTATAATATAAATTTAATTGTGGATAATTTACATTTAAAATTATTGTTGAAGGTTATTTTCATAACATTATATACTAAAATCCAAATACATAATTATATAGTTGTAATATATGGTATTAAATGTTTTCTAATCATTTTTCTCTATTTGGTACATAATATGATCGATACAATATTTCATTTTGATAAAAGACAACCTTAGTTATTCCTAAGCAGAAACTTTTTTCCTCCATTTACATAATTCATAAAATTAATTATATAGATACCATTTTTATGATCAAATAATTAATATATTTTATCATTTTTAACCATATTTTACTTTAATTATAACATTAGAAAATGATTTTTCACTTTTTTGAATGATATGATTTTCTTACCAAAATATTAAAATGATACATCATTTTAATGTTTACCAAATGATTGTTCATTATCAAAACCCTTAATTTTATTTCATTTATTTCTTAATATACATGTTTTTATGTATAATTATAAAGAAACCATTTTCTAAATATTTTGGATATATTTAAAAATAATGTTTTCAAAATGAAAAGGACATTTTTATATTTTTTTATACGTAACAGAAAAACCTTATTTCAACGATATTAGAATATATTTCAAAGTTATATAATGATAATTATAAAATACTAGGTATATACAATAATGATTTCGGTGATCATATTTCATAGATGGATTATGATCATGTAATTCTACTTACATTCTGGAGAAAATATTTACATTTCTTATGCTATTTTTAATATGAATGTGTTTATTGATTATGTATCCATAGGCTATTAATTTCATTTACACAATGAATATGTGTGAAATAGTGAGTCATAAATTGGGAATACTATTGAATTTTGATGCATTTATAAGTATATTGATACAAACTCATTTTTGTATTTGGCATATGACTTACCTATTTATGTATGATAACTTCAAATGAAGCCTTTATATCATGGTTATAAGGTATGATGATAAAAACTCTAAAATTAAGAAACTAGCTATTAATTTCAATGTGATAATATAAGGTTTTATTTCATCTATGGATATATTAAAATTTCATGATATTAGTTATATGTCATATTTTCCAATTGTTTATCTCTTCTATACTACCCACTATTTATTAATTATATGATAGAATCTATTATAGGTAATACTTTATGGTGCATTTGGGGAAAACCACTAATATATTTTTCTTTCCTCATGGTAATAAGCAGGGCTCCATGAATAATTTATGGTATATACTATAAAAAGGAATAAAATTATTATAATAATATTATGTTTTATTTCTTGTTTTCCATTACAATTTCATAATCATGAATGCATATAGTCACCCATGAATTCTAAATAATTCAATACTCTATGGTGAAATCTATTATTTTTACCAATGTTGTAAGATGACTACAGATAACTATTTACTAGATTTAGAGAGTTAATAATATCATGTCAATGATATGAGTTCAATGTCTGATGATTTCATAGGTAATGAAGTGAGTATCCACCGAGGGAAGGATATTGTCTTATAAGGTGAACAAATATAAAATAAAGATATAATATTCCATTGAAAATAATGGCTTGATAGATTCGTTGGTTCCAAAATTTGGATATACCATCCATGTAAAAGAACTAGGATGACTTCAACAATTAATGCTATAATTTTTATGATAATGTCTAATGTGATCGAATATGGATATAGATTTTTTGAAGAATAATAAAAATAAATATGGAATAGATAATTTAATAAATAATATAATTTTAGTATTATATATTTTTAAATTTATAAAAATATATTTAATGTAATTTGGAATTATTTTTAAAAATGTATCAAACATTGGATGAAATTCAATGAAGAGTTTATGATGATAGAGAATGCCTAGAGAAATTAGAAATTGGGTTTTAAATTAATTTAATGAATATGTAATTAGATATAATGAATAATGATTATCTTGTGAGAATATGTTTTTATATATATATCAGATGACATCAATCCATCTATAAGGATTTAGGGGGTTTAAATTCAGAAATGAGATTGTCATAAGACATCAAATATAATCCTAAGACGTTTATATTCATATGTATTTTATAACCCCATGACTTCATCGTAATGCTTTTGGGTCTATCATAATGCTTTAATGTCTCAAGAAATTGGAATGTCATGGTTATATTACATTACTATATTTATTCATCATAATAACGAGGTTACTAATTCATTGTAACTGTTAAAATATAATACACGATGAGTTTAATTCTTCAAATTCCACAATTGAATCCATTTGATGGGAAACAATCTTGAACAGTTAGATAATTTTTCCTAATTATATGAGATTAAAATGAATTAATAGAAAAAAGATAATTCATCATTTTAAGGATTTCGGAATGTTATAACATGATGTCTATGATGTAAGAAATAAATACATTGTTAATTTTTGGATGTTCAATTGGATGAAAAATTGAAACTCTATATTACTAATTTAATGATGATAAAATAAATGAGATGATGCAAGATCCCCTACATCATTTTATAAACATAAAAAACCAAGATTGGTGTATGATATTTTCATAAGAATAAATAGAATATAATATTCATCCATAAAAAGGGAATATAAACTCTTAATGAAGATGAGAGTCTCTTGAATTGTTAAATTCCAAAAAAATATGAATATGATGATTCATGTGCAATTAGTTTCTGTTTAGAACACCCTTAAGCTTACTAAAACCAAGATACCATATTTTTTATATAATATTTAAAGGATACAACCTATAAATTTGTAATTTTATAGTAAAACAAATTTTATTATGTTTTTAATAATAATTTAGATAATGAACCTTCGAGGCTTGAGTAATTTTTTATTATGAATTACACTGGTGTATTGGGATCATTTCCAGGTATGGTTTGAAAATAATTATGTTTGATTTTTTGTAATTTTCACTAGTCGGAATTCAAGAAATGAAGGATGATTTTCATGAATAAGAATAATGTATTTTACTTTATTATATACCAACATAGATATTTGTAATGTGAGGATTTCTATGAATCTTTTTTTAAAGTAGAATTGATAATTATAGAAGAATAAATTATATTTTATTAATCTATGTTTCATAAAATGGAATAATTTATTAAGGGTATTTCAGTAATATCTATTTAGAATAAAAACACACATGAATCCACTCAACCTGAAACATGTTATTATAATATAGTCATTTTTCAATGGAAACCATATTCTCTTCTAAATATACTATTCATTATATTTTTTAAAATAGAAAATTTCTTTAATTAATCATCAAGTGAATCTTCTTTGGATAATATTAAGAATTTTAGAAAAATAATAAGAATTTTCTACATTGTTTTCACCGTAGAGTGGATAAAATTGTAAACCCAAGAGAACTATGTCAGAACCCATCCCCCAGGGCTGGGGACTAGCACCAAAGGCATATTCCCTAAAACCTGGAAGGCATTTCCTTTATAACCTGTAACGCACACAACAAATAACACAACAAGATACAAAATCAAGTAAAATGAATATTAAACAGAGTGAGTACAGTACGTAAAAGGGGCCAGAATACAAGCCCAATTGGAATGTACAAGGAAATCTGGAAAGTACAAGACAACTAATAGGTGGAAAGAAGCTCCAGGATCATCCACCACGAATCCTACCTGAAGGGTAGGTACAGCTCACGAATGGCCATCACTGTGGTTCGTCTCATCTAATTTCCATAATCGATCTACCTCCAGTCCGGGTACTCTTGTCCTTAGTCAGCGATGTCTTTCATCTGCACCAAACACAATAGGGTGCAGTCATAGACCGTGAAGGGGTGAGTATAATGATACTCAATAGGGATCCCGAGACCCTAAAGGTCTCACAAAATCAAAAAAGGATAAACAAAACAGAATTAAGTCAACTTTAAACCCTACTTAGGTATATTCCAATACATATACATAAGTTATAAAGTATACCCATCTCAATCATGATGAAAAACATATAGTCCAACTTGAAGCACAAAACTCATCTGTTCCTTAAAGGATGGAATACTATGAAGGTATGTACCAAAAAGGTATGCCACATAGAAGAATGCCACCCAGGTATTACAATAAAAGAGAGTACCACATAGGTTCAAACTCATATCACAATAGGTATAACATAAATATAGTAGTAGATATGATTAGATGTAACTAATGAATGATATTACTCTGTTAAGAGGCTCTGCTGCATAACCACACAAGATACCTTGGTGATGACCCACACAGGATCGCTCGATGCTGACCCACACATGATTGATCGGTGCTGACCCACACAAGATCACTCGGTGCTGACCCACACAGGATCTCTTGGTGCATACCCACACAGGATCACTCGATGTTTACCCACACATGATCTCTCTTCATTCATCACTTCACAACCAACTACAGGGTTCCCACACTATGCTCGCTTGTCTCCTTGAGGGTCCGCTCCACAAGCCACTATTCAATACTCCAACTTCCATGAATTCCCACTACGTATTATCACAAAGAATCACCATGTAATAGGGGTATCAATGCAATAAACGATGTGTCAATCAGACACCTGGTCTGTATGTTATTAGCCTTTTTGTCCTGAGGGAAAGATTGGATTTGTGCTCGATCCAACCAAATTGTTCCTCAACATTACCCATAACTCTAGTGGGGTATACCAAAGGGACCATCTCGCACCAAGGTTTCCAACGCTGCTGACGGTTCTTCAAACAGATGCTCGGTGCAAATGTTATGGCCAAAGGAGTGTAAAGTAAGTAGTTTGTCCATGTCCGGTCGAACCCAGCATGACCCGGCCTGGGCCAAACATACCTGTTTTGGGTCGACCCGGCCCGCTGGGTCCGGCCCAGCCTGCAGGGCATTCCGGCAGGCCACATGGGCCGCAAGGGGCCACAGATGGTCGCAGGGGCCGCGAGGTCCGCAAGGGGCCACAGAGGCTATGTAAGGCCAAGGGAAGCACGAGGCCGCGAGGTCCACGAGGGCGGCACGAGGCCGTGGGGATGCATGGGTGGAGGAGGCCACATGTGGCATAGTGTAGAGGGGTGCAGAGGCTGTGGGGAGGCGGAGCACTACGGGTCGGCGTGGAGGCTGCAGGGTGCAGAGCGTCGTGGAGCGTGTAGGCCGTGGGGCGGCGCGACGAGGCCGTATGGCGACGGTGGCCGTGGGGTGGCAGTGGATGCGGGGCGTCGGCACGTGGGGCGGCGGTGCGCCATGTTTTTAACAGCAGACATGTTAACCAGCCACCCTTCATTCTTCTCCTTCGTCTTGGTTCTCGAATTCCACCAGTGCCAACCGCCAACACCGGTCACTGACACCATCACGAAGATAACACAAAAGATTCACAAGATTTGCATAGGGGTCGGTCTATGTTTTTTTGGACCATACCCTCTGTTATAGGGTGGTAGAATATGGATCAAGTAATATGATTCAATGTGAGAGGTACTTTAACATTGATAAAATTAAAACACACTACTACGTGGTTCAATTATTGACATCGATGGGTCGAAGTTGTCGACATTCGTCGTTCCTGCCACAAACCTTTGATCCCAAGCTCAATCATCAGATAAAATCTCTTCGATGAATGTGGTTTTTTGTTGTTGAAGATTTCCACCATTGGTGTATGTCTCGAGGAAGAAGTCAAAGTGGTGCGTCAGGGTTCTTTGTTGGAGGAGCTCTTCGTTGGAGGATGTGTTCTTCCAAGTTCTCCTCTTTCCAACCCTTTCCTCTCAATTTCACCAAAATGAAAAGTATACCACATAATAGAATAAGTTAACTATTATATTTTTGTCATAAATTCAAATTTGATTTATTAATTCATTTATGAGTTGGTATAATTAATTATGGCGGTGGCAAAATTAAAGTGGGGAGTTCAAGAGGGTTTTCTCCCGTAAAGAGGGGAGTTAAAGGGGGTTTTAGTGTCTGGTGGTCCCCAACACCGTAACCCACAAGGGAGGTTAATTCTGGTTGTCCCCACCTCCATTACCTCATGTGGGAGGTGTAGTTCTGGTGGTCCCTACCTCTCAACATCTACATGAGAGTTCCAAATAAAATAAAATGTTACACAAGTTTATTTTATATTATTTTTCACAAAAAACCCAAATTTTGTCTTTCACCCTCACCCTACGTCGGTTGAGGTGAAGGTCCCCTTAATCGAATACCGGCACTGCAAGTTCAACAGTTCCCTCGGATTTCAGTTCTGGGCACCAGTTCAAAAGTTACAGAAATCTATTCATACATTTACTGAACGTACCCGAAAAAAAAGTTTAGAAATTCATTTTGGGCACTCCGGATGTTAGAATCATGTACCATCTTTTTTCACGGGCTCGTAAAATTCTATATAATTAATAAAAATTACAATAATTTCTGGTTCTTTACATTCTCCCCACCTTAGGGCTTTACGTCCCCATAATCCACATCATAAACCTGGTAAACAAGTGGGGGTACTGAGCACCTCTGAGAGCCTCTCGCTTCCATGTGCTCTTTTGAAGGTTCCTGTGCAGCCAACGAACATGCACTAGAGGTATCGACCACCCATGAAGAACCCACTCCTAAGGATCCTCAATCTCTAATGGAAACATTGTAAAAGTTGCCCCATCGTCGAACTCCATAAGTCTCCATCTCCTATCGGCATACGACTTCTACCTACTATTTGCAGTCCTCATATCCTCCTGGATGACCTCCACCTTATCTGTAGTAGCTTGTACCATCTCTGGTCCCACTAGTGGTGACTCCCCTTATCCAGTGGTGCAAAAATATGATCAAAAAGGTCTCCAGTACAATGCCTCAAAAGGTGTCATCCTAAGGGTGGAGTGATAGCTGTTGTTGTATGAAAACTACACCACTGAAAATTGATCCTCCCAGCATCAACCAAAGTTGAGGATGCAAGCACACAGCATCTCCTCAAGGGTATGAAGGGTCCGCTCAATCTGACCATTCGTCTGAGGATGGAAGGCGGTGCTCAAACGAAGCAGTGTCACAAAAGGCTTCTGTTACCACATCCAAAACCCGGAAGTAAAATGTGCATCACGATCAGATACAATCTTCAAAGGTACTCCATGTAGCCGCATAATCTCCTGCCCATTGAGGCGTCCCAGGTTCTCTACTGAACTCTTCTGTCTGATCGGTAGAAGGTGGGCCGACATGGTGAGTCGGTCGACGATCAGCCAGATCGAGTCATGACCACTGTATGTACGTGGAATTTCTGTCACAAAGTCTATGGATTACTATTCACACTTCCACTCCAGGACCTCTAATGGTTGAACAAAACCTGCTGGTACCTGATGCTCCTCCTTCACTTGCTGCCAATTGAGGCACTGAGAGACAAACTTTACTTTTGATTTCATCATTCTCGACCACCAGTGGTGTCATCAGAGATCCTAGTACATGTTCACCACTCCGGGATGTAACACTACAGGGGATGTGTGGAACTCACTAATCCATTCCTCTCAAAGTGACACAAGTACCATGGTATATCCTTTGAAGAGGATGGCATTCTCCCCAGCATAAAAAAATCCGTAAGGTGCCTTCCCTTTAGATATCTAAGTACATAGAGCCTCACAGTTTTAATCCCCACGCTGCGCCTCCCTGACCCACTGAGGATGTGGGGGACTGACTGTAAGAGACTGAAGAAAATCTGCTCCATCCCGATCCACAAATGATATGTGCAAATCGGCCAGTTGCTCTGTCTCCTCGCCTAGAAGCTGTATACCTGACCTCATGCTGAGTGGATCTGCTACAATGTTCCCCTTTCCAAGATTATAGACTATCTCGATGTCATAGTCTTATAGGAACTCAAGCCAACATCACTATCTCAGGTTTTGGTCCTTTTGATAAAATATTTACCTAAGACTCTTTTGATCTGTGTACACTGTAAAATGTTCACCCATCAGATAGTGTCTCCACATCTTCAAGGAAAAGACCATTGCTGTTCAATCCAGTTCAAGGTTTGCATAGTCCTGATCATTTTGTCTTAGTTCATGAGAACTATATGCAATCAATGCTTGCTCCTTCATTAGTACACATCCGAGCTCGGTCTCTGATGCGTCGTAGTAGACTACGTACCCTATTCCCTCTTTCTGAAGCCTCATGATTGGAGAACTATTCATCCTCTGCCTCATCTCTTGAAAACTCCACTAGAATCTCTCCGACCACATGAAGGGTTTCCCTTTCTTCCTCAATGTTGATAGCGGTGCTGCAACTCTGGAGAAATATGGAACAGAACTCCGATAGTATCCAGACATACCCAAGAAACTCGGTTCCTCCATCACACTCTTGGGTGGCTCCCAAGCAAGTACTACCACAATCATCACAGGATCCACTGCAACTCCAGCCTCTAATATGACATGTCCCAGAAAGTGAAGCTCTCGGATCCAGAACTGGAACTTTGAGAGCATACCATATGTCTAGTTCTCTCGGTGTGTGTCCAGTACTACCTGGAAATGGTAGGCATGATCCTCCTCAGTAGTCGAGTACATCAGAATATCATCGATGAAGACTAATACAAAGAAATCATGGTATGGATGAAATATCATCTTCGTGAGTACCACAAACACTACTGAGAGGGTTTGTCACACTGAATGGCATAACCAAGAACTCTTAATCTCCTTACTGACATCTGAAAGTTGTCTTATGCACAAACTCGTCTCGTACTCTGAGCTGGTGATAGCCTGATCTGAGGTCTATCTTTGACTACCACCATGCTACCTTAATCTCATCAAAGAGGTCCTAAATACTCGAATGTGTGTACTTGTTTTTCAAGGTCACCTGATTCAGGTTCCAATAGTCGACACAAAGTCTCAAGCTCCCATCCGCCTTCTTGGTGAACAAAATCGTGGCTTCACAAGAAGAAACACTAGGCTGAATGAACCCTTTCCCATGTAAGTCCTCTAGCTGTACTCGCAGCTCATGAAGCTTCGACGGAGCCATCCGATATGCTGGTGTAGATATCGGTTTCATACCAGGGTACAATTCAATGTAAAAAGTCCACCACTCTATGAGGAGGTAGACCCGAAACATTATCAGGGAAAACATCTGCGTACTGGTCCACTACTACAGGATAGCTCATACTGTTCACATCAACTACTCCGAGGGTAAGGCTAGCCAACGAATAAGTGATCAGCTGAACTCTCCTACGTGTAAGTCCATCCAATGCTTCAAAGGTTCCCTTATCACTATTGAAGGTAAAACTGGTCCCATTCTTGCAGACACACTGCACATTGCACCTAATATAGTCAATCTGAGCATGGATTATAGATAACCAAAACCATACACTAGATGACGTTGTAAGGCTTCAATGATGGTACTAGGAGATCTCAGCTGAAACTATTGCCGCCTAGAGTAAGCTCACACTACTGGCATCAGTGTCTAATCATCGAATCTGCTCCCGTAGAAGTATCTCGCTATAAGGATGGATCCAACAGCACTGTTGGAATCTCCGATCTCCGAACAAGGGTAGTGGAAATAAAAGAATTATTGGAACCAATGTCTATAAGTATTGAAGCTATGGTGGAATAGGAATAGAAAATATCTCGTATCATATTCGGCACACCAAGATCGTAGGCCTCAGCTACCTAGATCTGAGCTCGCCCATGTCATCCTTCTCCCTGTCGGTAGGGTGGATCACCTGGTGGTGGTGGCGGTAACATCTCGAATTGTCACCCACCTCCAGCTGCATGGCCATCTCCTCTTCCACATCCACCTGCTCCATACTGACCTCCTCGGTCGAATCTCTGTCTCTGCGTGGGCGGCCATTTGGCCATCTGTTGATCATCCGTACAGCGGGTCAGACATTCATGAGCCAGGTGACCCTTCCCGCATTATGTGTAACACTACCCGCTCCTAGAACGACTTGCTCTTCCTCGGGTGCCCCACACAACCGACTTTGAATCTTGTGGTCGTCCAACTGTAGGTATGGTCCTCTTGGACCTCTGTATCATCTGTCTCCTACTAGCTGCAGAAAATTTTTCTACATGATGTCTGGTGGTGGGTCTCGCTGCTGGAGACTTCTCAGTAAGAAAACTCTCCACTAATAGGTCTCGCTGTAACACCCCTGCTTGGGTTGGGATGCTGAGTGAGATCATTGAAGCTTTGATCTCCCGCCTGAGCCACTACACAATGGTTTGGGACCTGAAGAGTGGGTCTCATGCCATATCTATGGAGTAGCATGAGAGGTCATTGAACCTCGCTGAGTATTGAGCCACAGTCATGCTTCCCTGCTGCATATGAACAAGCTCATATATTTGAACTGCACGAAGGGTCTACGAGACAATCTCTACTTCAAATAGGCTCTCTAAGTCTTCCAAGAGACGTGTCTCGTTGTTGTGAGCCTGGAGCATCAAGCTCCTCCATTTTCCTGCTACTGTTTGTAGAAGTCTATTTGCAAGGATCACCATGAGATCAGCTGGTGTCCCTAGTAGTCAGAAAACTCTCACTACGGCCTCCAGCAAATCCTCAACCACCTGTGGGTCCATATCTTTCCTGAACCTAGGTGGCCTTTAGCGTTGGAACTAATGAAACACACTCAAGAAGCGTTCACCCTCTACTACTCGGGCTGGTGGCATCGGTGGCCTAATAGGTAATGGTTCCACTGGTTCCTCCACTGGTGCCTCTAATAGAAGAGGGTCCAGCACCGAGGCCTTATCGCGTGGTGGGATATTAGTGCATACCACTCTCAAAATCTTATCTGGCTGTCTGCGTAGAGGCATCCTGAAAAGAAACAGGTGTGCCACAATCAATAAGTTATACCTGGTGAGATGACTCAAGAGATCACAATGAAAACTCTTGGAAACACACATGCAATCAGTGTTTTCATGAAATGAGTCAGAAATAAGAATTTAAGGTCTTGGTGTATGGATACGTCAGCCACCCCACTAATATTGGATTCCCTAAACTGATAACCACACTCACTAGACATAACACTATTATCATTATAAGGATCATAGTATTATTTTCTATAGTAGAACCGACTCCTTTGACACCAATTTCTTAGGACCCATCCCCCGGGGCGCGTGTAGTGACTACCCCATGACCGCCTTCCATAGGCCTGGGGCTGGCGACTAGCACCGAAGGCATATTCCCTGAAACTGGGAAGGAATTTCCTTTATAAAATGTTACACACACAACCAAGCATACAACAAGATACTAACTCAAGTAAATTGAATAGTAAACAGAGTGAGCACAATAAGTAATAAGGGGCCAGAATACAAGCCCAAAAAGAAAGTAGAAGGAAAAATGGAAATTACAAGACAAATGATAGGCGAAAATAAGCTCTTAGATCGTCCACCAAGGATCCTACCTGATGTGCAGGTACAAATCACGAACGTCCATCTCTATGGTTAGTGTCATCTAACGTCCACCTCTGAGCTGCCACTAGTCTTGGTACTTTTTTCCTCAGTAAGCATTGTCTGTCATCTACACCCAACACTACAGGGTGCAGGCATAACCCGTGCAGGGGTGAGTATAATGATACTCATTAGGGACCCCGAGACCCTCAAGTTCTCACAAAATCCACAAAGAATAAACCACAAAGCATGCAGTCAACTGTCAAAACTAATTAGGTATATCCTCATACATATACCTATGTTATCGTGTATACCCATCTCAATCATGAGGAAAACACAGAGTTCAACTCAAAGCCCAAATCACAACTGTTCCACAAAGGAAGGAATACCGTGATGGTAAGTACCACACAGATACACCACACAGAAGAATACCACTAAGGTATTACCACAAATGAATGTACCGCATAGGTACAGACTCAACTCTCACCAGGTATAACTTAAGTATATTTGTATAGATGATTAGAGGTAACTACTGAATCATCTTACTCTATTAAGAGGCTCTTCTGCTGACCCACAAAGGATCGCTTGGTGATGACCCACACAGGATCGCTCGATGGAGACCCACACATGATAGCAATGTGCTGAACCTCACAGGATCACTCAGTGCTGACCCACACAGGATCACACTTCATTATTGATGTCGCATCCAGCTACAGTGTTACCACACTACGCTCGCTTGTCTCTGAGAGGGTCTGCTTCACAAGCCACTGGTCGATACTCCAACTCCGACGAACTCCCACGATGTTTTATCAAAAAAGACCACCACATCATATGGGTGTCAATGCAATAGATTGTGCATCAATTGTACACCTTGTCTGTATTTTATTAACCGTTTTTTCATGAGGCCCTAGTTGGATTCATGCTCGATCCAACCCGGTCGTTCCTCAAAAGTACCCAAAACACCAGTGGGTATACAAAGGGGTTGTATCGATCAATGGTTTCTAGCGCCACTATTGGTACTTCAAACCAGCCCGACCAGGTTTGGGTCAGCTAGGCCTGCTGGATCCGGCCCGGCCTACTGGGTCCGACCTGACCTGCACTGGGCGGCCCGGCAGGCTGCGAGGGCTGTGAGGGGCCACGGAGGGCCACGAGGGTCCACGAGGGGCCGCAGAGGGATGCAGGTGCTGTGAGGCCAGCACGGGGGCCACAGGGAAATGAAGGAGCCGGAGGCCGTGGGGGGTGGAGCGCTTGGGGGTAGCGCGGGTCACGAGCGGTGAGGCCGTGGTGCGGCGGTGGCCGCAGGGGGTGGTGGCCGCGGGGTAGCGGTGCACCGTGATTTATCTGGTTGCTGGCTTGACCAGCCACCCTTCGTTCATCGCCTTTTTCATGGTTCTGGAGTTCCACCGGTGCCATCAGCTGTCACCGATCACCGACACAATCGCGAAGATCACTGAAAATATCCACAAGATTTGCGGAGGGGTCGGGCCATGTTTGTTTGTCTCGTACCCTCCATGTAGGGAGGTAGCATATGGTTCAAGGAAGATGATTCAATGTTAGAGGCAATTAAACATTGACCAAATTAAAACACACCTCTACCTCATTCTATTTTTGATGTTAATGAGTCGAAGTTGTCGAAATTCTTCACGTCTTCCACACGCCTTTGATCCCAAGCACGTTGGTCAGAAAAACGCTCTTCGATGGAGGTGATTCTTTGTTTTTGAAGATTTACACCATTGGAGGGTGTCTTTAGGAATAATTCGATGTCGTGCGTCAATGTTATTCGTTGGAGGATCTCTTCGTCAAAGGATTTGTTCTTCCATGTTCTCATATTGACAACCATTTCATCTCAATTCCAAAAAAATTAAAAGTAGCCCACATAAGAGAATAATTTATCTATTATGTTTGTTGTAATAATTTCAGATTAGATTAATTAATTAATTGATGAGTTGTTATAATTAATTAAGGGGGTGGAACACATAATGTGGGGGAGTTAAAGAGGGTTTTATACAATAAAGTGGTGAGTTCAAGGGGGTTTTAATATCGGGTGGTCCACACCACCATAACCCACATGGGAGTTAATTTTAGTGGTCCCCACCACATTAACCTCACATGGGAGGTTTAGTTCTAGTGGTCCCCACCTCTCAACATCCATATGGGAGTTCCAAATAAAATAAAATGTTACACAATTTTATTTTATTTTAATCTTTCATGAAAAACCCAAATTATATCCTTCACCCTCGACCTACTGTAGTTGAGGTGAAGGTCCCTTAAGTGAATACCAGCGCTGCAAGTTCAACGGTGCCCTCCTATTTTAATTCCGAGCACCTGTTCAAATGTTTGAAAAACCTGCTCAAACATTTACTGAATGTACCCAAAAAATGTTTAAAAATTTATTCTGGACACTCCGAGCCTTAGAATCACATGAGGTCAATTTCTGCGGACTCATAAAATTCCTATATAATAAAAAAATTACATGGAATTTATGGGTCTTTACAAATTAAATCATTCAAAGAAGAGGAAGTGGAGGGATATGCTTCTACTATATTTAGTGAGGAATTAGATAAAAAAATTAGAGAATTATAATTTCATTATCACAAATAATAATTCTAAGACTGTGTTCATGTTTATTGAATCACAGGAACCCTCATTTTGGGCCATATTATTGAGAATTAAGTTTCAGGAGGTAGTTAATAGACTAATATGAAATATAAACTGTGATAAAATCCATTTAATGAGTTTTTTTTAGCAGATTTTGAATAAATTATATCACTCGATGATTTATGAGTTTTGGAAGTAGATATGATATTTTTTTTGTGGTGTCACCTGGTTTATAGTGAATAACTACATGATAAAAATGAATAAATGTGAATGAGTAGGAGGGAAATACTGAATACGTTTTATGATGACCACCTAACATTCGTTATATGTTGGGCCTTGTCGCCTGTATAATGTGGTCACTTCACCTATGTAATATTGTGTGTAGATGTCTCATGTTGATAAATTTCCTACCATTTTAATTATTGATTTGATTATATAAGAGAATCTATGAAAAAAACAGATAAAATGAAATGGAGTATATTAACCACATCGAGGCTAAACATCATAAAAATATCTAAGTTATTTTTTTATAAATGTCACTGCACATAGTTGAATATGTGGGTAATGTAAAAAAATATTCATTCACATCATGATATGTGACAAAGGATAAAGTCACATGCATGATTAAGAAAGAAGAATATTTTTTCTTTTAGTCAAATTGGTTGATACGACCCTCTGCCCTTTTATGTTTTTGTACACGGCTTATTGGTAACCATAGTGATTTCCCAAATTTTGGGAGTTTTAGTAAATATTTATATAGGTTATTATAAAACAAATAGTTGATGGGGTATGTTTTTAATTTAATATATCCTTATCTAATGGTGAATAATATTTTTTACACCAGTATTTTATTTTAGATTCTTATTTATTTTTCTATGTATCTATTATAGTTGTTCATGAAATTCTAAAAAACTATTCTCACCCTAACCATTTCCTGTTTTTAAGTTAATCAACACTAGAACTGATGATAGAACTATAAATTTAAAACTACACGGGAATATGTGTCTTTAATGTCTTCTCTACAATAGATCAACACTTTTTTTATTTCAATTTTTTCATTGTAAACATTTTGACTTAATTAATCCAGATGAACCTATGTCTTATTCTAAACATCTACATTAATTATAGATCACAATATAATTATTATTTCACGATTCCAAATCCAGAATATATACCTACGATTAAAAAAATTATAAATATATAGAATTTGATCTCCTGAGATGCTATTTTTCAAAACAATTAGTAACTTTATGCTTAGAAAAAAAATGAAGTCTTTATTTTAATTATTTTTTTTGTAAATAATGAAAAATATTTATCCCCTTTATTATTTGTTTCACTTATTCTCCATGTATAAATTCAATTATAATCCATAAATTATAAAAAACTGTTGTTCAAAATAAAATTATGTTTAAACCCATTATCATATTTATATCTATATAAATATATAACATATATAAATAAATAATCATAAAAATTCAAATGATATAAACATATAGACAAAACAAATTAACACATAAAATCCAAATAATACGTAAATATATCAATTAATATTGTAAAAATTAAAAATAATAAATATATAAACAATTAAATATAAATTTAAAACATAAAAATTTCAAATATGTATATATAGATAAATTAATACATGAATATGTATAAAAAATGAAATTTAAAATGATTTTTAAAAAAAAAACATAAGCGTGAAACATATAAATATAAAAATACGTAATTCCAAATTTAAAATATATAAATCTAAATGTAAAACATATATAATTATTAAATATATAAATACATAAATATTGAAAAGAAATAAAACATTTTAATATATAAATATGATTTATATAAAAATAAATATTTAAATAATATAAACCTGATTTTTTAAATATTAAAACAAATAAGCTTATAAATTGATATATAAATAGTATAATTTTCTATAAAAATAAAAAACAATAAAAATAAATCCAATTAATAAAATTAATATTATAATATTTTCAAAATCATTAAACTGTGACTAATTTTTAATAAATATTAATTTTATATTTATTGAAAAATGATAAAAAAACGTATATGAAAATAGATAAAATTGTTTTTCAAATCATTAAAATTATAAATTCAATATAGAAAACAATAAACTCAACCAAAAATTCATAATAATTTTTAATGAGAAACATCTATTAAATAGAAAAAATTAAACTTTGCATGAAATAAAATATGAATAAAAATATATTCAATAATAATGAAGAAAACAACCAGATTATTAAATTTGGGTTCATAAAATAAATTGACGATAAAAATTAAAAAAATATGAAAAAAAAGAACAGTGTAATTGGAAATAATGGATGTATTAGTCCATCCACTAATAGACAACAAGTTACAGATAATGAAAAGAAATTTTTTATTACCTATGTCAACTATGGGATGGGGTAGGTGGATTAGGGAGGAGGAATTTGTGGGGAGAAAGCCAAAACATTGATACTATTAGCTAATCAGGGGTCATTGGCTCACAGTTATTAGTATTGTAGATAATTTGAATCTATGAAATGAGACAGGTATTTCTTGTCTAATTTAAATTATATGTTTATTAGTATAATTTTCATAGAAAAATATGTTATAGGATATATTTAAAAATCTATATTTATAATGTAGACATTAATATTTTATTTCAATTAGATTTTAATTTCATTTTTTAAAAACTTATATTAAAACTCCAATGATTATATCATCACATCCTCAAATATATTCAAACAATCATAAACATAAATCCCTAAATAAATAAAATATACATGTGTATTTTAAAAAATACATGATATAAAAAACAAAAACATAGCACCCATCATATCATCAAGCTGTAATAATCCACTTGGATGAGATAACGTATATGCAAAAACTAAAGGTAGTTTGAGGCAAAGAATTTCATTTTTTGACCATATCATAAGTGTGGTGGGTTTGCTACAGATTAACCAAAAATAATATAATATTATACTAATATTTTGAATCTATAAGGATAACTAATATATAATCATAATATCAAATTAGACTATTCACAAACCTCCAAACTGATTGATAATTCAATATACTAATGTTTTTAGATAGAAACAATACCCCATCATCCATGGGCAGTCATTTTAGTGGATACATTTAGTCTATTCCAGATCCAATAATCCATTATATATAATTTATTATCATAATTCCAATAAACATATGATGGTTTAGATTTTTGAACGACTTAATTTTCAATCCATTAAGAAAATATGATCTTAGTGTTGGTTCCACAAACACCTATTTTTATTCAAAACATCCAATAACCATTAAATTTGTTTTCCATTTACTAGATAATTTATTATCAGCTATCCTGTTACTCATCATGTCATATCACTAGCCAATAGAAAAATATTTTCTTTATCAGCTATCCATTTTCCTTTTTTTAAAGGCTATGTTGACTACATATCTCAAATAATTGTTTGTTTACATAATAAATATCATAAAAATATGTAAATACCTGGAAATTTAAAGAATTTTTTTTTCTTAAATACTTTGGAATTTTACGAGTCTGTGGCTTCTAACGACGCTTGATTCTGATGCCCGGTGTGCTCATAATTATTTTCCGAAGTTTAGATCGGGTACGTTCAGTGAACGAATGAGAGGGTTTTTCTATCTTTAGATCTGGTGCTCAGAATTGAAATCTGAGGGCACCGATGAACTCACAACGCTGGTAATTTCATAATGTGATCCTTACTGTATTTGCATTCGCACTGGAGGAGAAGTTTATTATTGGGGGGCTTTTTAAGAAGTAAATAAAAATTGTCAGAAAAAATTTTATTTTATTCCCTCCCATGGGTAGTTGAGTGTGGGGCCCACATACACCTAACTACCTAAGTGTGGATGTTAGATAGGTGGGGCCCACATGAGCCCCAACCATTTAATTTCCTCTAAACTCATTAAAACCCCTCATTAAATTGGAAACCTCCCCCCATTAAATGCCAATCTCTACCCCTCACTCTATTAGAACATGTCAACCCACAAATTAATGAGGATATTTCCTATTTTCCCCAATTTTATTTAATTTCCAATGCATTTAATAAATGGGGACCTTCCCTCTCCCTTAATTGATTGTCAACACGTTTTATTTAATGAGTTGATTAAATTTTGGGAGAGTTGTTTGGCATGTGTAATAAAATAATAGGAGGAGCCTATTATTTTGTTAAAGGGGGAGAGATTTCATTGTGCATGGAAGATCGAGATAACTCTTGAGGTTTTGGAAGAATTCCGACCTCCAACGAAGAATGATGAAGAATGCCGGTTCCTTGAAGAATAATGACGCGCCACCAATCCTCTTCTCCGTGACAAGAGAAGAGACGCCGCTTCCTCCTCGGCGCACTTCGACGACGCCTACAAACCCTTTCCCCACAACGCCATCTACCGCGATGCCGATGATCATCATCAATTGTTGAGGTAGGGGAATTTTTACATTTCATTATGTGATTTATACCCTCGGCATGGCGTGTAATCATTGGGAGATGATTTGAACCACAAAATTGGCGGGTATGGACTAACGAACAAGTCTGAACCCACTGCTATTTGTTTCATGATGCGCAGAATATTTTGCAACGACGAAGATGGACTGAAATGGAGATTTCAGGCCTTTGCAGTGATGTATGGGTCCTGATATGACCACAGGTGCAGACGGGAGGAAAATCGGACCACTGGAATGACTCTGGTGGCCCGCGAAAGACCCCGACGGCGCGGGTCACCGGCGGCCGGCACCGGGCGGCCGGGCCTGGCCATCCCCAGCCCGGCCGCACCCCACCGGGCCAGGCCATGCCCGATCGGGCCGGACCCGGACCAGGGTCGGGTTGCTCGTTCGGGCCGACCTAGGGCGGGTTGGGCTGGGACAGACCGGGCCCAGACCCCCACTTCAGAACGTTTTTCGGTCTTTTGCCCATAACATGAGCTACAGACCTCCGATCGAAGCATCGTCAGTTGCATTGGGATCCTTGGATTTATGTGGTCATTTCAGTATATTAAAATAGAGGTTTTGACAAGCTTGGATATAGCAGGGTTGGTTTGAACCCGAAACCAACCGGGCCCTTGGAGCAGAAACGCTTATAACTTAAGGACCGGATGTTCGTTTGACATTCCGCCAACTGTGTTGAATTAATATTGATGAGATGGTAATGTTGGATTACTCCTCTTGAGGTTTGGATGCATCTGGAGTAATGTCGGGTTGGTTTTTTCATAAAAACCAACCGGGCCCCTGGAACGGAAAAGCCAATAACTCTCAGACTGGGCATCCGATTGACGCACCGTCTGCCGTGTTGGGTTTCTTTTGATGAGAAGGATCTTTTGGATACATCAACTCTGGACTTCATGACAGTTGATGTATCGACTATTTTTCTCGAGAAGCGAACCCTCCTGGAATCGATCATGTTGTGTGCGGGTACCCCAGAGCTGGTTGCGACTGCACCGACTTATGTACTGGAATCCTCCGTGGGTTCGACAACGATGACAACCGTACTTGAATCCTATGTGGCTTCGACAGCGATGACTATTGTTCTTGTATCCTATGTGGGTCCTCCAGTATTGACCTTTGTACTTGTATCTTGTGTGGGTCCGGCAGAGTAGCTGGTCTTGTATCCTGTGTGGGTCTGACAGCTTAGCTGGTGTTGTATCCTATGTGGGTCCGACAGCTTAGATAAATCACTAGCTATATATGAACATCTTTATCACCATATTAAATATATATACATGTGTGAGTTGAGTCTTGACTTCAATCATTATCATTGGTGTGGTTTGACTTGTCTTCCAGTGTGGACTGGGTTGTGTTTTCCTGTGTGGACTGGATTGTGTTTCCTGTGTGGACTGGTTGTGCTTGGGCTCGGGAGTTGGAGACGAACTGTAATTGATGACTTAGGTATATGTATGGGAATATACTTAAGTAGTATTGATTCATACTTCGTGATTGCATCTTTCCATTGTGGTTTATCCTTCATGGATTCTGAGAGAACCTTCGGGGGTCTCGGTGTCCCTACTGAGTATCGTATACTCACCCCTGCATGGGCTATGCCTGCACTACATTGTGTTGGATGCAGACGACAGTAAGCACTGATCTATAAGGAGACTTGTGGAGCTGGATGGTACCCGGAGGTGGACCACTTGGCAGGATGTACCTGGAGCGGACGACCGGACCCGTGGAGTTGAATAGACTATCTGTACCCACCCTTCAGGTGGGATTTCCGGAGGACGACTCAGTGATGTTGTTTTACATTACTGCTGATGTACTTACTTTTTTAGCTGTATTGTACTTTCAGTTGGGTTTTTATACTAGCCCATTTACTTTTCAACACCTAATTTTGTACTCAGATTTACATAGTGATTACTACACTTGTGTACTATGTTCTGTGTGATATTTATAAAGGAAATTCCTTCCCTTTTTTTGGGGATTTACTCCTTTGGTCCTAGTCGCCAGCCCCTGGCCTATGGAAGGCGGGATTGGGGTAGTCACGGCACGGGCCCTGAGGATGGGTCGTGAAAAATAGGTATCAGAGGAGTCGGTTCAACCGCAGAACTCAAGACTCTGATATTTCCTTTCTGTGAAGCAATAGTGTTAAGAGTATTGAGTGCGGTTTTCAGACCAGGGAGCCCAGTGTTGGTGCGGCGGCCGGCATATCCATACACCATGACCCTGACCTCGAATTTCTGACTCAGTGCACGAAAACACTGATTACATGTGTGTTTCCTTTCAAAATATTTCTTTGTCATTACTTTGTGTCAGCTCACCAGGTATACTGTTTGAACATAGCGCACCTGTTTTTTTAGGATGGCCCATGAAGGCAGCCAGCCAGGGTTCATAGTTACATGCTGGATGGAATCCCACAGAGCGACGAGGCCTTGTTGCATGGCCCCATTATCGCGGAGGCACCAATAGTAACACTACCTACTGAGCCATTGATGCTACTAGCCCCAGTGGAGAGAGTGCACGCTTCCTGAGCGAATTGCATGAGTTTCAGAGACAGAGGCTACCTAGGTTACACAGTGAGACGGATACTCAGGCAGCCAAGGATTGGCTGGAGGCTATCGTCAGAGTCTACAGATTGGTAGGGACACCAGCAGACCTTATGGCGACCCTTTCCAAGAGTCTCCTGCAATCGGAAGTAGGTAGATGGTCGAGCATGTTGCTACAGGTGCATGACGAGGCATCTCTACTTTAGACGGACTTCGAGAGACTCTTCTGCTCGGAGTTTATTCTAGCCCCCCTCCAAACGGTGCTCATCCAATAGTTACTATAGCTGCAACAGAGCAGTATATCAGTAGCCCAATACTCTGTGATATTTACCAACCCCTCGCGATACTACATGGACATGGTATGAGACCCATTATTCTGGTCCTAGACCTTGGAGCAGGGACTGAGGCATGAGATCAGAGCCTCGAAGATTCCCCTCAACATCCCGATGCAGGCAGGGGTGCTGGAGCGATAACTTTTAGTGGAGAGATTTCTCGCCGAGTAACCACCAGCAACGAGATCCACCACAGGACGGCACAGAGCGGATCCTTTTACATCTAGCACTCAATAGATGTTGCAGTGGTCCAAGCGGACTAGGCCGTCAGGTGGGCGACCTCATGATACAGGTTCGGCTGTGTGGGGCACACGGCGCAGAGCCAACCTTACGAGGAAGATACAGTGCTATGCATGCGGCATACAGGGCCACATGGCTCATGATTGCCGACCCGCCATGTGAACGAGCAGCAGACAGTGGAGGGACCTCCCAGGCAGAGGCAAAGGTTCGACCATGGTGGTCTGCATGAAGCAGGTGGATGAGGCAGAGGATCTGGCCGAGCAGCGGGTGGTGGACGATGCTTTGAGGCTCTACCAACACCACCACCAGTAGGTCCACCCCGAACACAGGGAGCTACCGGGAAGAGGCTGGATCAGCTCCAGGCAGCAGAGGCTTACGACCACGACATACCCGAGATGATTCGAGGTAGTATCTATGTCTACTCCACCCTTTCTGAAGTTCTTATAGACACAGGTGCGAGTAATTATTTTATTGTGGCTGCCCTTTTTCGGAGCTCGGAGATTCTGACGGAGCCGTTGGCTCGATCCTTATAGCTAGAGACTCCTACGGGAGAAGACTCGATGATTACGCACTGGTGCCGGTAGTGTGAGCTTACTCTAGGAGGCGAGAGCTTCAGCTGTGATCTTCTTGTAGCAGGGTCGAGGCCTTACGACGTCATCTTGGGTATAGACTTGTTATCTACATTTCATGCTCAGATCGACTGTATTAGGTGCACGGTGCGGTGTGACCACATGGATGGGACCAGGTTCACCTTCACCGGTGAGAAGAACACCTTCGCAGCACAGGATTGACTCACACAGAGGAGAGGGTAGCCGATCACATATCAGTTGGCTAGTCACATCGTCGGATTAGTTGACGCGTGGAGTCCAAGTATTCGTATTGTGGTGGATCAGTATGCGGATGTCTTTCCTGACAATGTCCCTGGACTACCTCCTCGTAGGGAGGTAGAGTTCTACATAGACCGGTACCCCGGGAAATCACCGATATCTTCTCCGTCATATCGGATGGCTCCCTCCGAGCTTTGTGAGCTGCGGGTACAGCTGGAGGACTTACATGGGAAGGGTTTCATCCGACCCAGTGTTTCACCCTGGGCTTCTCCGATTCTGTTCTCCAAGAAGGCGTATGGGAGATTGCGACTGTGTGTCAAATGTCGTCACCTAAAACAGGTGACCGTGAGGAACAAGTATCTGCTTCAAAGGATTGACGACCTCTTTGATCAGCTCAAGGGGGAACGATGGTTCTCAAAGATAGACCTCACGTCGGGCTGTCATCACCTCCGAATTTGGGATGAGGATATGCAGAAGACAGCCTTCCGGTGTCGGTATGGCCACTATGAGTTCTTGTTCATGCCCTTCAGTGTGTCCAAAGCTCCAGAAGTGTTCATGAGTCTCACAAACATGATCTTCCAGCCCTACCTTGATCTGGTTGTCATAGTATTTATTGACAACATACTGATTTACTCGACTACCAAGGAGGAGCACGCCTACCACTTATGGGTTGTATAGGATACACTCTGAGAGAACTGACTTTATGGTAAGCTCTCGAAGTGATAGTTCTGGATTCGAGTGGTTCACTTATTTGGGCACGTCATCTCAGAGGTGGGAGTTGTTGTGGATCCCACAAAGTTCTAGGCAGTACTTGTTGGGAGCCACCTAGGAGCGTGACGGAGGTGCGGAGATTCCTAGGTCTAGCTGGGTACTATCAGAGATTTGTGTCAGACTTCTCCAGAGTTGAAGTACTACTTAAATATTTGACGAAGAAGGGGAAACCCTTCGTGTTGTCAGAGAGATGTCAGTAGAGATTACAGGAGATGACGTGAAGGTTGACCAGTGCACCCATCTTTAGGCTTCTGGAGGAGGGCGTAGGGTACGTAGTATACTGCGACACATCAGGGACCGCACTCGGGTGTGTCCTAATTCAGGAGTGAGTAGTGATCACTTACGGTTCACGACAGTTGAGGAAGCACGAGCAAAACAACACTACCCATGACCTGGAGTTAGCAGTAGTGGTCTTCACCCTGAAGATGTGGAAAAACTATCTGATGGGCGAGCGCTTTACAGTCTACTTTGACCACCAGATCTCAGGTACATTTTCTCATAGAAGGACCTGAATTTGAGATAGTGGCATTGGCTCGAGTTCTTCCAGGATTATGACATTGAGATTTTCTATACTCCTGGGAAGGGGAATGTTGTGGCTGATACTCTCAGCAAGAGATCGGGCATTCAGATACATGGAGAGGTGATGGAGCAGTTAGCCGATTTGTAGATATCCTTCGTGGATAGAGATGAGGAAGCCTATCTATAGTCCCTCACAGTCACTCCTCTACTACTTCAGTGGGTTATAGAGGCACAACATGGAGACGTTGACTGTGAGGCGTGACGTCCTTAGATATCCTCAGGGCTGGCACCCGATGGATTTTCTGAAGGTGGGGATCACATCATCCTCTTCAGGGGTCCTACCATGGTACTAGTTGCACTACAGGAGGAGGTGCTGAGGAAGTTCCACACATCCCCTCTAGCGGTACATCTAGGATTAGTGAAGATGTATCAGGACCTCAGACGATAGCACTGGTGGTTGGGTATGTAGAAGGTTGTAGTAGATTTAGTTTCATGATGCGTCACTTTTCATCAAGTGAAGGCAGAGCACCAGGTACCTGCAGGCTTGTTATATCCCTTAGAGGTCCTGAAGTGGAAGTGGGATGGGATATCCATGGATTTTGTGATGGGGATCCCACGTACTTCCAGAGGACACAAATCTATCTGGGTGACTGTCGAACGACTCACCAAGTCAACCCACTTCCTACCAATTAGGGAGCATTGCTCAGTAGAGAGCTTGGGGTGCCTCTACGTCCAGAATATCATACGACTCCTTAGTGTGCCATCATCTATTGTCTCCGATAAGGATGCTCACTTTACTTCTTGTCTTTTGAAGGGGTTACAGGAGGCTTTTGGAACGCAGCTACGTCTGAGCACTGCCTTTCACCCTCAGACGGATGGACATATGGAGAGGACCATTCAGACACTCGAGGACATGCTCCATGCATGTGTCCTTGACTTTGGTTGCAGCTGGGAGGATCACCTACCCTTGGTGGAGTTTGCGTACAACAACAGCTACCACTCCACCATCAGGATGGCACCATACGAGGCACTGTATGACCGACCATGCAGATCACTTTTGTGATGGACTGACCCTGGGGAGACATCACTCGTAAAAACAGATATGGTTCTGGCTACGACGGAGAAGGTGTTGATCATCCAGGAATGGATGAGGACTACACAGAGCAGACATAAGTCCTATGCTGATAGGAAGCGGAGACCACTGAAGTTCGAGGATGGAGACCACATTTTTATATGGTTTTCACCTCGACGTGTATTATGGAGATTTGGTCAGGGTGGAAATTTATCTCTCCACTTCTATAGGACCATTCCTGGTCCTCCGCAGAGTAGGAAAGGTGGCTTACTGCATGGCACTTCCACCTGAGTTGCACCGGGTGCACGACTTCTTCCACGTATCTCAACTGAGGAGATACGTGGACAACCCGATGCATATCATGGACCACGGGGAGCTGGAGATCGATGAAGGGGAGAAATATTTAGAGGTCCCAGGGGAGATCAATGATCGACCGTAGTAGGTTCTATGTGGGTGGTCGATTCCTCTCGTGCGCAATCGTTGAAAGCACAAGAACCTGTAGGAGAGCACATGGGAGAGGGAGGCTCAGAAGCATGCTCAGAACCCCCATTTCTTTCCCTAGTTTATTTTATAGCATTATAGGGACGCAAATCCCTGAGGTGGGAGTAATGTAAAGACCAGGAAATTTTGAGGGATTTTTTTTCTTAAATACTTTATAATTTTTTGAGTTTTTGGCTTCTAACGGCGCTTGATTCTGAAGCCCTGTGTGCCCAGAATCATTTTTCGAAGTTTTTCTCGAGTACGTTTGCTGAACGAAGAAGTGGGTTTTTATATCTTCTGAGCCGGTGCTCGGAATTGAAATCCAAGGGAACCGATGAACTCGCAACACCGGTAATTGCTTAACGTGATCCTTACCGTAGTTGTGTTCGCATTGGATGAGAAGTTAATTATTGGGGTTTTTTAATAAGTAAATAAAAATTGTTGGAAAAATATTTATTTTATTCCCTCCCATTGGTAGTTGAGGGTGGGGCCCACAACAACCTAACTAACCAAGTGTGGATTTTAGATAGGTGGAGCCAACATGAGCCCCATGCATTTAATTTCCTCTAAACTCATTAAAAACCTCTCATTAAATTGGAAACCTCCCCCCATTAAATGCCAATCTCTACACCTCACTCCATTAAATCTTGTCAAACCACAAATTAATGATTATCTTTCCTATTTTTCAACATTTTATTTAATTGCCAAAGCATTTAATAAATGGGGACCTTCCCTCTCCCTTAATTGATTTTCAACACGTTTTATTTAATGAGGTGATTTAATTTTGGGAGAGTTTCTTTGCGTGTTTAATAAGATAATAGGAGGAGTCTATTATTTTATTAAGGGGGGAGAGCATTCGTTGTGTGAGGAAGATCGAGAGAAATATTGAGGTTTTGGAAGAACACCAGCCTCTGATGATGAATGACAAAGAATGTTGGTTCCTTGAAGAACAACGACACACCACCAATCCTCTTCTCCGTGACAATAGAGGAGACACCCCTTCCTCCTCGGCGCACTCCGATGACGCCTATGGACCCTTTCCCTATGACGCCGTCTACCGCAATGACGATGTTCATCATCAATTGTTGAGGTAAGGGAATTTTTATATTTAATTATGTTATCTATACCCTCACCATGGAGTGTAATAGTTGGGTGATGATTTGAACACAAACGCAGTGTGTACGGACTAACGAAAAAGTCCGAACCCACCGCTATTTGTTTCATGATGTGTGGAATATATGGATATGACAAAGTGGGATCTAAATGGAGATTGGAGTTCTTCTATGTGATGTACGGGTCTTGAGATGACCGCATGCACAGACAGAAGCAAAATCGGACCACCAGAATGACTCTGGGGGCCTGTGGAAGCCTTCGGCGGTGCGAGTCACTAGCACGGTGGCGTCCCGATGCGCCGCCAATAGAAGCCTGCCTCGGCTAAAGCCACAGTGGCGAAAGTGGGATCCTGCGGCCGTGCAGGATCGAGGGGATCCAGCAACGCCACCCTGGCGTCGTGTCCCCAGAAAACGTGGGCCGCACCTCCCCTCTCGGCTCACTAGCCGAGCCTGCGCACCCCCCCACCGGCCGGGCCAGGCCATGCCCAGCCAGGATGGGCCTCACCCGACTGGGCCGGACCGAGACCTGGGTGGGGTCAACCTGGTCGGGCCAACCCGGGGGGGGGGGGGGGGGCTGGGCCGAGTCGGACCAGACCCAGACCCCCACTTCAGACCGTTTTTTCGGTCTTTTCGCCATAATGTGAGATACAGACCTCAGACTGACACAAATTAACATGCATAGTAATCCTTGGATCGAGGTGGTCATTTCGGTATATTACACATGAGGTTTCGGGAAAGTTTCTGTATGGCCGGGTTGGTTCGAACCCAAAACCAAACGGGTCCTTGGAGAGGAAACACTCATAACCTAAGGACCGGACGTCCGTTTGAGGTGCCGTCAACTGCGTTGAATTCCTCTTGATTAGAAGGTCCTTTTGGATTAATAAACTAGAGTTTTGGAAACAGATGGAGTACAGTTGGGTTGGTTTTAGATTAAAAACCAACCGGGCCCCTGGAATGGAAAAGGCAATAACTCTCAAACTGGGCGTCTGATTGGCGCATCGTCTGTCGTGTTGGGTTTCTTTTGACGAGACAGAACTTTGGGATACATCAACTCTGGAATTCATGAAATTTGATGTATCGACTCTTTTTCTCGAGGAGAGGACCCTCCCGGAATCGAGCATGTTGTGTGCAGGAACCCTAGAGCTGGCTACGACTGCATCGACTTCTGTACTGGAATCCTCCGTGGGTTCGACAGCGACGACTACCATACTTGAATCCTATGTGGCATCGATGACGATGACTAGTGTTCTTGTATTATATGTGGGTCCGCCAGTATTGACCTCTGTACTTGTATCCTGTGTGGGTCTGGCAGATTAGATGGTCTTGTATCCTGTGTGGGTCCGACAACTTAGCTGGTCTTGTATCCTATGGGGGTCCGATAGCTTAGATGAATCAGTGGCTACATCTGATCATCTCTATCGTCATATGAAAGATGTATACCTGTGTGAGATGAGTCTTGACTTCAATCTTTATCATTGGTGTGTTTGACTTGTTTTCCGGTGTGGACTAGGTTGTGTTTTCCTGTGTGGGATGGATTTTGTTTCATGTGTGGACTGGTTGTGATTGGACTCGAGAGTTGGAGATGAAATGTAATTGATAACATAGGTATATGTATGGGAATATACTTAAGTAGAGTCAATTGATACTTCGTGATTGTATCTTTCCTTTTTGGTTTATCCATCGTGGATTCTGAGAGACCTCCGTGGGTCTCGGGGTCCCAACTGAGTATCGTATACTCACCCCTGCACAGTCTATGCCCGCACTACGTTGTGTTGGATGTAGACGATGGTCAGCACTGATCGAGGTGGAGGCTTGTAGAGATGGACGGTTCCCGGAGGTGGGCCACTTGGCAGGACATACTCGGAGCGGACCACCGAACCCGAGGAGCTGAGGAGACTATCTGTACCCACCCTTCAGGTGGGATTTCCGGAGGACAACTCGGTGATGCTGTTTTACTTTACTGCTGTTGTAAATCCTTTTTCAGTTGTACTGTACTTTCAGTTGGGTTTGTATACTGGCCCATTTACTTTTTAGCACCTACTTTTTTACTCATATTTACATAGTTCTTACTACACTTGTGTACATTGTTGTTTCTGTTGCATTATAAATGCAATGCCTTCCGTCTTTTTTTTTTGGGATTTACCCCTTTGGTGCTAGTCGCCAGTCCCTGGCCTAAGGAAGCCGGGCTTGGGGTAGTCACGGAACGGGCCCTGAGGACGGGTCATGAAAAAATATTTCATGAAAAAATATTACGATTCATTATAAGGAGTGCCCTAATTGGGTTATCATTAAAAAGGTTAACAACCCTTTTATAGGGTGACATTGCCTTTGATGACATTTTATTGGATAGTTAATCTTGGTGGATCTATTAGTAGTCTATCAATCTTCACTAACCATTAAACATGAAAGGAAACAAAATTTTATTCCATCTTGAAACATTATTTCCATGTTGATTATGAAACCATAACATTAAATAAAAGAAAGTTAAATAAAACCAAGGGAAAATATAGAAACTACATACTAAGATAGATAAGATCCTTGTCATTATAAATCAATAAATAAAACTTTACTAGTATTAAAAATGGAAAATTCCAACATAATCCTTTAAAATTACAGTTTTATGAAAAAGAAAAATTGTTTAGTGAAATAAATCTCAAATACAAGTGTTGATAATACTAGAATAGGAAACAGAGATCTTTCATGTTAAATGAAACATGAATTTGTGGTCAAAGTAGAGTATTATACTACTTATAAGAGGGAAATTAGATAATATATGAGTTCAAGTATTGTGGGGTCCAAAAAAGGTATGATTAATTTTTTTAAAAAGTGATGTAACTTTATAGATAATTTAATTAAAATTTTGAAAGCATGCATTAGTTGATCAGGAATCTTGTATAACATTATCAAGTTCCCAATGGTCGGATAAATGATAAGAATGTTTTCACTAGCAACCTAATATCCCACTATAATCCATATACACCCTTTATTTATCCTTATTTCTTTTTTGATACAAATATATAGTGTATCTAGTTTCTTCTACTAAAAATATCATCATTCTTCAACATAGCACATTTTCTATAATGTTATTTATATGATTATGATAATAACTCCCACAACAAAATTTCAAAAAAACACACATGAAACAGTGTCGATGTGGGACCCCTCCCCCCTTCACTTTGAGGTATGGTGTATTTTTTTCTCTTTTGAGGTACTATGTGTTCATTCCAATGTCTCATCCACAAAGGAGTGAACTTTGGATGCATTGAAAAAGGGGGAGAAACTATGGCTAAAGAAGGGAGAATATGTCTTAGTCAAAGACACAGGGTGAAGCTAACAGTTGGATGAGCACGATAGGTGGAGAGCAATGAAATAGGGGGAGAGTTTTCAAATCTGACAATGCTAGAAGTGATCGATCAAAGAATAGATATCACAATAACTGAGGATCATGATAAAATAAGAATAGTGATGTTAAAATAGTGTTTGAAGGTTTACAACAATCAAAAATTAGTATCATTTTATCAATTGGAATTAGTTTGGTGTCAACAGTTGGTGTTTGAAATTAAGTGATTCATTGACGATCTTTTCATTTACTCTTGTTTCTCACGCCGAGCACTGCTCACGTGGGATTAGAGTATGTGGTGAGTAAATCATTGGTCTCTATTTGCTTCAAAGAGGTGAATTGTGGTTGATGATGGAAGGAGTCTTAGTGAGTTATAAAAGTGTAGAAAATCATTTTACGAAGAGTTGTCAACAAACACAAAGGGGGAGGTTATTGGGAAAAAATACCTCAAGGTAACATTGAAGAATTTTTGGGTTGATTGTGTTTGTTAACAAAGTAGGTTTTGATGGTGAAATGTCAAGGTCCTAAGATGTAATTGACAATCCATTTTTAAAAAGAACCTTTCCAAAGGAATGAACGATTTATAGTCTTTGTAAAAGAATTGATACATGGTGGTGTCGTTTTATTGTGTTTTCCAAATTTTCTGGGTCCAAAATTTGGAGTTCGGTGAGAATATAGATTATGTATTTCTTTGAAGATGTCTTAAAAATATATCAAAAACATTTTTTTCACAAGAATAGGATTCATGGACTGGATATTACAAAGACAAGAAGAATCCTGATGGTGTTCTTTGAGATTATGAAGTGCTTCAAAAAACGGAAGAGTTGAAGGGAAATTTGTGTGATCTCATTAGTAGTGGATCCATGTAATTTATGGAATTCTCTACGGTTATGAAGAGCTCTGCGATCCAAAAATTTCCCTTATTCTTCACGATTTAGAGAGAATTTCAGCTGGAATTTCGGAGCTTCGCGATTTGAGATGATGTGGCACTGACATCGCACGAATGGTTTGAGGGTTAGTGGAATCAGATATAAATAGGCCTCAACCACCTCGAGAGAATAAGTGTGTTTTCAAATGAATAATTTATAGCTCTCGAATTGAAAAGGTGTTTTGAGAAGGTGGTTTGCGAAGGTAGTGTGATTCAGAAAAGAGAGGAACGTCACGGTGGTTAATTTAGCTTTGCAAAAGTGGTGTGTTCCACATCAGCTCAGTGCTAATCGTGAAGGGCAGTGGGCTACGCGAGGTTCTGAGCTCTGCAAAGGTGTGTGCTTTGTGAAAAGGAAGGAACTTTGCGAAGGCTTGTTTGAGCTTTGCGAAATTGGGAGCTTCGTGAAGTAGGGTGTTTTGCGAAGGATTTTCCAAATTCTGTAGCCTAGTGATCAGTGGTAAAGGGGTATTCATTAGTGGATGAAATTTAGAAATAAATTGAGCATCAACATATAGTGGAGGATGGATTAATTAGTGATAATGAAGAGAACTACATGTCTAGAAACTATGAGCAGATCATCAGAAGAAGCAGCAAGCTCACTTCGGTTGAGAGAGCGGTGTGTTATAAAATTATAAATGGCTGTAAACCAGAAGGGACAGTGAGTCCGCTTAGAACTTGTAAATAGTAGTGTATTTATAGTGGATTTGGTACATCTACACATCGTGGGTATATGATCCTTAGACGTATCCAAGTTAGGGTGAACCAAGTAAAACTGTTATGTCATGTTCTTTCTTTAATATTCATTTATACTCTACAATGGGAAGAGGAGAGAGAATATGGTTTTTGCTAACAACAAGACAAGATCAAAAGGGACATTTTGGGTAATTTCTAATACCCTGATTCAACCACCCCTCTCAGGGTATCTAGCCTAATGGACCTAACATTGTCCCTAAATATCTTCTATAGTTTCTCTAAGAGGATATCTATTGGAGTGATTTCAAAGAATATGTAATTGCCTTAACATATCATGTTATTTTTAACATCTTATAAAAAATCTATTAAATGAATGGTATTTGATATAATATAATATAATAAGAATCCAAAATATACTAAAATGTGATTATTATTATGAGACCATCAATTTTCACTATTTTTTCCATCAAATTTGATGTGAAAGTGTCACTCATGCATATATTTGACAGACCGTCTCTAAATTGAGATATACTCCATTTTTCATAAAAATTGTTTAAGTATATGTATTATTATAGGTATAATGTTAATAAGTGTTATTTTTGAATTTATTATAATTTTCAAATTCAAATATCTTATCTACCTCCATATATTTCAATCTATTGGAACAAACTAATATTGCTAATGCATGCATGTGGACTACCACCTCCCCAAAGAGTTCTGATTCATTTTTTTTAAAATTATTTCGATGGTAATAATGTTTGATTTTATTAATATATATGATTTATATTATATAATATGATTCTATAATGGTTAATTATTATTATCCATTTTCATATTCAATCCATAAAAAGTGATATAAAAAATGTTTTATGTGGACGTACAGTCCATCATCTAAATGAATAGTGTAATTCCATTTTCCAATAATAAATTCAATGGATTTCCCTAAAAGTGTATATAATTAAAATATATTATATATAAATAATGATTAAAATTACATATATTATAGAACTGTAATCGTATTATAGAGAACAAATCTTCCAAAATAAAAATCTAATGTAAAAAAATCAACTAACAAAAAAAAAGGATTAATTTTATAAGGAATTATTGATAAATTGGTGTTTAAATTTTAAATGTTTTTCATATATAGTTTTATAATAATGTTAATTATTCTTCTATAGAATTATAAAAAATTAAAATTTATTATAAAGAAGCATATAGAAATTTTAATTGATATGAAACGTGAGATAGTGGTTTTATTTTACATTGTAATTATTTATGGTGTTTTTTATGATAATGTTTCAAATGATGAAATTTCATGATCTTTATATCTTAAATCTCATTTATTTTTCATCAACTCAAGTTACTTATATATAATAAAAAAATTTCCTATCATTTTCTCTATTAATGTACTCAAAAGAATAAAAAAATATTTATAGGAAGATCAACATTATTTCCCTCCTCATGTGAAAAATTATTTTCTTCTATGAGTTTGTTCTCACTAAAATGATTTAAAGAATATTTTCATATTCTTATATGACTTTTTGATTCATTTTTCTAGTGATTTACTTTTAATATAATGGTATATAAGTAATAATCATTATTTTTAGTGAATGAGGTACTTTTAGACTTTTGACAAAAAAATGTGATAGGAATATATTTTTATGGTTCATGGGGTGAATGGTGTTTCCTACCATAAGGAATCTATAATGAATTGAAGATTATATTAAAAGTTTCTAATGTTATTTTAAAATTACCTTTTTTCCTTAATAGTTTTTCAGTCGTTATATTTTAAATATTATAGTTCATAATGAAAATGATATTTTCCTCATGAAATATTACAAATCTATTATAATGCAATTTCACTTAAGAATAAATATTTCTATTTCACATATGATTTACTTGGGATATGACCTAATGAGACTATACACATTTATTCTATAGATGAATTTTTATTATAATGGGATTTGGATTTTTCTATGAAACATTTCTCTTTTCTCCATTTTAATTAATTTGGGAAACAATGTTTTTATCCATGGGTTATTTAATGATGAAATGGTGAAATGATTATGAAACCCATTTCGTTTTCATATGTTAGGATTTGATGAATTATTTTTTAAAGTTTTGAACAATGATGCATGATTTTTATTATTTAGCGACTGATATTAGAATTATATTGTCCTCTAATTCATTTCAAAATGATGGATATCTCTTGAGATAAATAATACTTAAATGTGCAGTGCACCTAGTTCAGTAAGGTCCTCTATCAATAATGATAGTATTGGATGTGAACCATGAAAACTATGATGTAATTAGGAGTTAATCCAATCCAAAAATATAGTCCTTGACGTGTTACTTTACAGAAAATGAAAATGTTTCCTATGATTTTTTATAAGTCCCAAACATATGTCTTATGCCCATATTATCCCCTCATGGATCATGTTCCTTAAATCCATTATTAATTTTTTGAAATGAAAAACTATACATTATGACATGACTCAAGATTATGATCTATCATAATGTGGTTATGGGTTTCAAATGACATTCTATTGTCCTCAAAACCTTATGTGCATATTATGTTTAAGTGATCATTGATATCTCCCATTTTCCTGTCAATGAGCATATGAGCTCATCATTTCATATGTTTCCATTCACTTGGTTATGGAAAATGTATTACATTTGATATATATAAGGATGGTTCTAGTTATGATGAACTTAGTGGAAGATGAGTTTGTTCACATATTAAGAAATTATATAAATATATATATATCTATGTTTTCAGTGATACTATACCTTTAATATTATTTCATGGATATTTATGTTATAGAATGATTATTCATATTATAAGATGTAAAACTAAATATGAAGAGAATGGATCTCTACAGTTGGTATCATATAAAGGTTTAGTTAACCATTTGAAAGTATTATGATAAAAAATTAACAATAATCATTAGTATAATCCAATGTATAGGATAAAATCCATTGTTATTATGAAGAAATGATTATATTATTCATAGAGAAAAATGGAAGAAGGGATACAATACGTTTATGTGGTTTTGGAAGATATTTATATAGGGGAAATAATTACAAAAATAGCTTGTTAAGAATATACCATCAATCATTCTAATGAAGAGTGAGTGTTCCCATACTATTCACCTAGTTTGACACTATTGGGGAATATTCTTAGGTTAATTAATATTTTTATACACCATTATAATGTATTTAAATAGATGATCACAATGAGTGACGTAGGCTAAAACAATGGTGCCATCAAATAAAATTAGATTTCTGAATTTATAAATATTTATACTTATTTATCAATATTATATACTTTCCCACTATAATTGTTGTTTCACCCAATATTATTTTAAATTTTAGTTAATTTATGGAAACAGAAGGATTCATGTGGGTTCTTAATGTTATATAAAATTAAATTGTCAATCTCTTTAGAAACTAAATGTTTGTAGAGATATAATGAAAAATATTTTGTCCATTCTTACACAATATTATCAAGTTAAGAATCGTTATGGGATTAAAAATGATAAAAGGAGTGCACAATGTTCTGGTGAGTCCTTTAGGTTGAAAAACCATCCTTCTTTTACTGGGTATTATGATCCAAATGTTGCGGATACATAGATCAGTACCAAAAATATATATATTATTTATTCAGTAGTATTTAAAACATGAAAATGATTTTTTTTTGTTTGTCTTCTAGAAGGTGAAGTATATTAATTGTGGAATATGATAAAAAAACAAAGAAATAATAAGAAAATTACTCCATGGAGTGTGATGAGTTTAATATCTTATTTTTAGTTTATTAAATCTCTCATAATATTCTTGTAAAATTGAGGAATTAGTTCCTTGAGATAATCTAAAATAATGATGAATAAATTAGTATATATTATTATAACTTTAATAGACTATCAAGGTATGCTTTTGGTAATATCTTCTAACATGAAATTAAGGTCGATCGATTCTTTAGTCACTTAAAACCAATTCTCTAATGTGGGTTATCCATACGAGTCTTCAAAAAAAGAATAATTAATCTATGTTCAATCAATGAAGTAATGTATAGTAGAGTTTCCCGTCAATATCATGGTTTTGACATAAAATAAAGACATAACTTAAAAGAAACTATAATATCCATGGTGATTAGAATATTGGACATGATTTCTGATTATAGTGTAGAATAAAACACGGATGAAAATTTCATTAGGGGACTGGTAAATGTTTTACCTTTGGAGAGGATGATCATTATGAAATAATGTACCAGTGTGATGTGACGATATATATTAATTAAAGGAACATTGAAAAAGATCAATAGGATAAGCCACCCACACTCTAGGTTTTCAATAAGATAGAGTATGGGTGTAATGAAATCCTATTCTCAATCTAAATGGATAATTGTAAAAATGGATGTATGAAACCTCTTAGTAACATAGATAAAATTAATTTTCATGTATTAACTCTTTATGATGTGGTTAACATAGTGGTGAAGGGAATACTTACAATGGACTCTAAAACTGAAAATGTCTTATTTGATTATGGATATATCCTCTCCTTTATATCAATTGAATTTGATAATTTTATCCTACTACAACCACACTAGTAAGATGTTTTATTATAAATGAAAACCCCTCTTTGTATGTAGATCACAAATGAAGGCTTTGATTTTTTTATTGATGTTCGTGGGAGGGTTTTTCCTAAAATTATTGTTTTCCCCTTCTAGTTTAAATTATTTGCTATATTTGGAATATATTGTTTTTATTTGTATAAATACCTCATAAATTATTGATTAATGGAATTCATGTTTGATATTAAAATAAAAATATTATTGCCTTTCAGTGTGATGAAAAATATAAAATTCCAATTGAAATTGAAAAAACTTAATTAGCTTTAATATCTATTAAAAATTGGTTTTTTCTTTTGATGCATAAAGAGAAACTCAAAAATGATGGAATTCATATTTTTTGGGATTTTTTTGATTTATTTCCCAAATATTCATTAAAATGCATCTTATCAAGAATTTGAGCCATCATTAGAATGCATACCTAGTTCTACACCTTTTTTAAGGACACTATAATAAATGGAACTTATTTAGTTATAATTATTGACAATGAAACTCCATGAGAATCCTGAGAATGTATTTATTTTCCCAAGTGCGTTAAATTAGGGTGCACCTATTATTTTTTTAGATTAATAATGTATCGAGATGACTCTTAATTGATTATCAAGAATATATCAAGATCACAATCAATAATATGTATCATATTACTCCTTTATCAACTAATTGAATTCAATATATTTACAAGGATTATACTCATTCAATATGTCATCAATCTTGGTTAATGATGTGGCATGTAAAAAAGAAAACATTCTGTATAAGATCATGACTCTATGAAAACATAGTGTTTCAATTTTTCCTTACTAATCGCATTTTTATCATCATATATTCAATAAATAAGGTATTTGGTGCTACCATAGAATTTTTTTTGTAGAATTTATATACCTTATTCTTATATATTCAATGGGAAAGGAAGAATGTGAAGATCACTTGAGGATTAACATAAGACACCACAGAAAGATAATTTGTATGAAATATTTATTTTTTTTCGAATTTTATATATATAATGATTCATTTTTGGATCATACAATTTCATGAAATGGTATATTTCTGGATCTAAAAAAAGAAGATTTTTTGTAATCTTTGTCCACGACTAACCATTATGGTTGATATCGGATGTAGTCTTGGATATACATGATATTTTTAGATCTTTTTAGAGATTTTATCATGACTATCTAATATACTCAACATGTTTTCATGGATGTCTATTATGATTCATTAGATAGATTATTGTGAGGATTTTTTCATGAAAATAATTAGAATTTATGTCCATGCATCTATTCATACATTACCCTATAATAGATAAGGGTTTTTATCTTGCGTGACTCATCAAATAAGGGACTAGGATTCGTTTTAATGAATTATTATATAGTTATATCCTATTATTCATGAAAATTTATTTTTCATGTGAAAAATTACTCAACTCATGATTTAGAGTAATCTTTTCTAATTTCTTCATTAAAGATAAATATGAATTTTCTTTTATGCGAAAGGTGTCATTCATATACTAATAATTAAATATTAATATATATGTATTCACACAGAAAGAGTTGAATATGCAACAAATATAATGGTTTTAGATGATTAAATATTATATTACGCAGTACATTACAACCCTTGAAAATGAAACACGTTGGTCGATGCGTTGATTCAAATGGATAACTATGTATTTTCCATGATGATCTTAAAAATAGAAACATTATTTGGGTTTTCAAAAGATGGATACAAAAATATTTAATGAATGTGAGAAATCATATCATTCTCAAAAGAGTTTTGAACCATATATCCATTAGTAAATTAAAAAGAAATAAAATTAAGATATAGAATACTAGAAGAAGTTCCAAAATATTCCTAAATTCAACCTTTATTATGAGATAATGATAAGGACCTGGATCCTTGTATGTGCTACATCTATACAATATTTAAGGGATTTATTTTAAAATTATCATATATCATAATTATCAATTCTATATTGATATATATATATATATATATATATATATATATATATATATATATATATATATATATATGAATGAGTATTTGGGATTGGACACAATTAATAAAGATATTTTAGAGTTTGTATCATGATTCTTGGTATATTTTCAATATATGGATGAGAGATATATGTTTAAAAGAATGTCACAGCCATTACTCATACTACAATTGAAATGAAAAAACAATTCCTCTTCTTTTTTCATTCGAATCCCCGTAATAATTAAATAACATAACACAATCTGGGTTGTAGTCTATATTCATAAAAAGTTATAAAACATCACTTTATTCTATAATACTTCTCTCATGATAATCATTACATAATTTAAATTTATGAAATGGTATAGTTTTGTAGAGTACAACATGATACTGTATTTGGTAAAGATCTTATTATTACCTTGATGCTATAATGAAGCTTTCCGTAGTATATTGATATAGAGTATAGTTTTAGTAAAAAAATATAATCTCCACATAGATGATTTGCCTAATAGGTTTATTCAACCCCTCGAGGATGAGATGAGATCTTGTTTTAATTATTTCAAATTCATTTGTATTCAACACCTTCCTCAAGTCATGTTCTCTTTTGAAATTATCTTTCACACGACCATTCAGATAGACAGTTAGGAATCCCTCTATGAAATAATTGTAGTGATACAAAATGACATGATAAAGTTACATAGATAATTATATTGGGACATTATACAACTCACTAAATGTAAAAAAAAGTTCAGAGATATAAAAACAAAAAATCAATGCATCTCAGAGTTGACAAAAGAGTTATCTTAATAGTCATGAGGGATAATATGAGTTTAAAGATAGTAAGAAGGTGTTTTTTTTAAATTTTTTACTAGATATGTTTATTTTATTTAGGATAAAAAAATGGTGACCCCATGGTATATTGGCCCATTTGAAATTATTGATGATTTAGGGAAAATATCTCCTCCATATATGCATCTACTAAACCTCTCTCAAGATAACAATGTGTTCCATGTATCTCTCATGAATAACTATATATATGATCTTTCATATGTGCATAAAATAGGGTTTTTAGAACAGTAACAATGATCATTCATATGGACAACAACCCGAATCAGTCTTGGACTGTAGTTATATTGAGATATGGAAAAAGTCAACTCAAATAGTTAATGTTCATAATGGGAATCTGAAATTAGAATAATCTACTTAGGAACCTAAGGATGAGAAAATAGATATACCATATTGTTTTGATATCAAAGAGATATAATTTTTATGGAGAAATTTATTTTGTGGTGGGTAGATTTTATCTCTAATATATTATTTTATATATTTCATTTCAAATAAAATTATTCTTTTTTGACAGCTTACAATACATTAATCCCTGAATCCAAATAAACCATGATATATTATGTCATTATAACCAATCCTATAAATTAATAGTAATGAATATTCAAAAATTAATTTTTTTAAAAAATTTGTTTACACATGAATAAAATAAGCTCCTCTGTTATCAAATGATGTGAAATAATAATGAATTCATTTTAAAGTAAAAATGATTTTTATAAAAAAAATGGTTTTTTGGGTGCCAAGTATTTATACATTATAAATTAATGTAATAAATATTATTTAATGAATTAAATAAAAAATATATAATATATATATATAATTAAATATATTAACATTCATAAATTTATTTTTCTAGGGATTTAATAGGAATAAATCCAATATTATTCTTAAAAATGAGTTTTCCTAAAAAAATAGTTTTTCTCATGTTTCTAACACCTATTTTAAAATAAATTTCCCACAATTATAAAAAATTAATAATGAAAATTGGATTCAATATTTAGAATATCGAGGATCAAATTTGGAAAATAAGACCCCATTAAATTTGGTCAATTTGAATTACAACAACAGTAATATTTTAAACCATGGTAAGGGTAAAATGAGAAAAATTGGGTTAAATATTTAGGATAAATATTTAGTGTTTTTAATCACTTTTATATTATTTTTGATGAGTGGAGATCGACTAATGTCAAATTATTATCAATTATATATCCACATGGTGCCATATTTAAATGAATTTGACAGTTTTATTGCTTTAATAATCGAATAACTATAAAATGTAACACTCCTCACATTAATAACTCTAAAATTTTTATGTTTTATTTCAGTGTCAGTTAAGTTAGAAATTTTTATTTTAAATATAAATTATTATTTTTTATCACATTATATATATATATGAGTTATTTAATAAGTGTCAAAAATTCGTATTAAATACCGACATAATATTTATTAATTTAATAGAAAAATAAAATAATCAATTTTTAACAAAATATAAGTAATAAAAATTTCAATAAATTACTTTTCTCTGTGAAATTTTAAAATAAATATTTTATATTAGTGATTTGTGAAAAGATTATATTCTTATTCTATATATTTTTTGGTTTCATTAATGTCAAAATAAATTAATTGCTTCAAAATTGACATTTATGATATTTTATTATTCATAATATGTTAATAATCTATTGAAAACTCTTAAATAACATATATTATGAAATGTTGGTGGAATATTGGTAAAATTTTCAATCATTTCCCATTTATGAGTCATTGTTTTATTTATGGTCATATTTTTGATCCATTAATAATGAAATATTTGTTACAATGGTTATTAGAGAAAATAATTAATGATGGGGTTAATAAAAATGATATGTTAGAACATAATATCAAATAATATATAAATTAAAATTTATGATGTTATTTACAAATTTTCTATTTTTATTCTATTTTAATCCTTTTTTGAATTTGTTTTTTGTAGAGTATATTTATTATATTTTAATCCTTTAATAAATTTCATGTGTTTTCTCTCCCTCCAATATAAAAGGACACCCCTCCAAACAAATCATTACACGAATATGATCCTTATATATTTTGCATACCCTTACCAATTAAATTATAAACCATAGTAGAAACAGTTGAGAGGATATATTCTTCTAAATATAAGAACCCTACTCTCCTGAAACGGATATCCAGAGGAGTTGTTTCAAAGAGGAGTTAATATCATCAATTGACCAATTTCTTTTTAAATTATTTTTTTCCTCCTCTAGTTATGTGGTATGTATAGGAAAATAATAAATTTATTATTAAATTTAGACTGAATTTTTTTTATGATTATGAAACCACCATATAGACCCACTTTCCCGCCAAATGGGATGTGAAAGTATTACTAATGAGTATGTATGACTTACTGTCTACACATAATGATATAATTCATTTCTCATCCCTATATTTTTTATTGGTATAATTATGGTTTTAATGATTATAAATTATTTTTATTACATAATTTTTATTCTATATTGGTAATATTAAACCAAGAATTTTACCTTCCATTTGGTTGGAAAACAATAATGTTTCTCATATGTATGTGGACAACAACCTACATGATGTGATTTGAAACATTTTTCATTTATACATTACATGGATGGTGATATGATTGTTTTTATAAATATATTTTAATTATATGATATAATAATAATTTTATAATGTTAAATTATCTTTTAACTTTAATTATTTCTATCCATTGAAAAAATAAAACTCTGTTTATTCATACATATGGACAAACGTCCCTCTGAATAATGTAATCCATTTTTATATCTACATGTTTTATATATAAACATAAATATGTATAATATTAATTAATTTTATATTTATTTATTTATAAAAATTCATTAGACGATGTAATAGTAATTTATTTATAAGGATTAAAAGTATTGACTACAAATTATTAGGAAAAAATGAAATAATTAATACTAAAAAATTATGAATTTAATAAGAAATTTTCCTGAAATTATAGTTGAAATTTTATAAAGTGATATTATATGAAATTTTAAATATGTAAATGATTTTTTATATTTTTATTGACAATATTAATTTATTTTACATAATTATAGATAACATTCAATGAATGTAGAACACAAGGAAACAATTTTATGTTACAATCTCAATGTTTATTGAGATTACATATGATTATTATTACAATTATTAAATTTCCTGATATACCTATAACTATTCTCATGAATGTTTCTTCTATTGTATTAATTTTTGGATAATAAATTTTTTCATTTAATTCTCTTCTACAAAAGTACTCAAGATATAAAATTATTGATTTTATAGAAAACAAAATTTAATTATCTCTTATGTATAAATTCGTATTCCTTCAATGACCATGTATGCACTAAAACATTTTCATGAATATTTTAATATTATTGCTTTAATTTTTAATGTATTTTACCCATTTTTAAATTTTTATAAATTGGTTTCATAATAATCTTCTTTTCTTTCCTTATAAGGTACATTTTGAATTATTTTGGAAAATGTAAAAGTAATCATTGTTTTTACATGGAATACACGAAAAAAAATCACAAAATCATAACCATTCAATGCATTTAATATTTATTTATTTATATACACAAATCATTTTTTATAATTTTTATCACATGTTTTTGGGATATTTTTATTTTTTAAAGAAATAATTTTAATATCAAAATAGTTTTTCTTCTAAAAATATTCAAAATATCTTTTAATTTAATTTTTCATCTATGATTATATCCTATTTTATTAGTTATTATTTAACGGGGATAATATCTAATGACACAATACAATTTTTTTTATTTCTTATGATTATGTTGATTTAAGGAAGATTCTATGAAACCATTTTCATTTCAATGGGTTAAAGAAGTTGTGGAACATGATTTATTTTCCACATTGTATTCTATAATAAAATGACGAAATATTTAATAAAACCATTTCTTATTCATATTTTCTGGTATGATGAATGAATTAAGATCCTTTTGAACACATATATATGATTTCCATAAAGACATTGGTTGGCCCAAAATTAAGTATCCCTCAAATTTATTAGGTAAATATTGATATCTCATGGGATAAACCAAAATAAAATATGGATTGAACCTTATTCAATAAGTGACATTAGTCACTATGATAGTCTTGGGAGTGAACCATTACTTCTACGATAAACTAGAGAGTGGACCAAATTCACTATTATAATCTTGGAATGGATCATTGAATATTAATGGAATGATTTTATTTTCTTCTCTATGTGATAATAACATAAGTATTATTCCATTGTTTTTATCTCATAGCTCATGTTCATTTATTCCCTTATGATTGATGTCTTAAAAACTACCAACCATAATGTTTATTGATTCGTGAGAGAATGATCTATAATATCTAGTGTGTGGTTTTTAAATGTCATTATAATGTTCCCCAACACTTATGGTCATGTTATGTTTAGGTGATCCTTGATATCTCTCTTGTGTAACATTACTATGAAAACAAGACAAACATTAGTTTTGTTTTCTTTATACATGTTATGAAAAATGGTATTAATTTGGGAAAGCATATGAAGGGTGTGGGTTATGAAGAACATAGTGGGAGATGATTTTGTTCACTTATGAAGATGTAGTTTATGTAACCATGTTTATAATGACACAAGACTTATGCGATTATAGAGTGTATCATTATATTATGTCATTAATATTAATATTATAAGATTTTATTTATATTTATGGAATTTAGGGGTATATATATTCATTTCATTCAAGAGATAGAATAGTGATTTCAATGAAAGGGTCTTAGAATGTTGTCTTGTACATTGTGGTTAGAGTATTCCTTGGTTGTAGTAGGTGACTATTTAACCCATGATTAGGTTTTTTGGTAGGATATATTTTTATTCCTTTTATTCCCATTTTAGGGAGAGTGATTTACATATCTTTTTTCACCATTTAGAATTGAAACATATTGGCTAATTAAATATTGTTTCATATTATAACCCTCATGAGAATATATTAAATAATATATTTAAATGTGGATTGAGTACTTAATTAAAAATTTGGTGTTCATTATGGCTATAAATGATATATTTTTGCTAACGATGGAGTGATTTAATTTTTCGTTATGGATACATTACTATTTAATATGTGAGTTTTCTTTTTCGATAATGAAATTTGATATCAGAGTGAGGATACAATTTTATTTCCAAATATAGAATTCATCATGATCAAGTGGTGTTGTTCAAATACAATTCATACACACGCTTTCATATTTAGTAAGTTTTTTTGGGGTGTACTATGTTTATATGTTGTTAGATGTGATCTTTTAGAGGACTAGGGATGAAGAAATTTTAAGTTTTGGGGATATATGAGATTTTTTATATTTTATTTATTATATCATGATTGTGTTTATATAGTATATGATGAGACCGAAAATAAGAGCTCATCTTTAGTAATATATTTTCAAATGAGGAAAATCATTAATACCTAAATGTGAGTGAGAGGGTAGGGGTTGAGACATAAAAATGGGACTCTACAAATAGTGAGAGGGTAGTGGTCGATGAAATGTAATGAATCAAACGTTTAGTTATTCGATATTGGTCAGAGTATAATGGTTGAAAAAAATATTATTCAATCATAAATTCTACTTCAAATACTGTCTTATAAAGATTTGTGGTGCCAAATTAATTATTATTTAAGCATGGGATGATGTAAGTTAAAAGATGTGTACAGGTCAGCAGTCTAAGACATAAAAATACCACATGTTTCTTGGATGTTATCCTTAAAATTTATTTCATTTTCCATTCATACCCATATTGTATGTTGTAATGTGTTATAGGAAACCCATTGGTGGTTCCCTTATGATATTAATTTCATTCACCCAAAACAGGAACCTTGAGGTGCATGATTATTTTATAACATGCTTTCTAGTGATAAGTTTCACCAAGGATTTTTTAGAGTATGTATTTTAGGAATTTGAGATAATATCATGGAGGGAATCAATTTATGGGGTCGTGTATCACTTAACACTTTTTATTGTTTTAGTATAAAAATATTTTATTAGAAAATGAGAGATTCCTATTATATTTTACAACTACATGATAAGAATGAGTTAAATTTTGTCACAAGATGTTATTAATTATGATTTTTATGGTTTTAATTTTAAATATAATCATATTAAACTACATATATTTTTGTTTTTTATTTAATTATTTATAGTTTAATATTGGTTATAATACCTTGATTATTGTATCTTTAATGTTGTTTATAGACATTCACTACTAATAAGAATACGTTGGTGTATTATGAGGCTTGTTAATGGTCACATGGGGATCCAACTCATATTGGAGGTCAGTTATCCAGGTTATAGAAATACAAAACCATCCTTTACCCCAATACATTAAATAATAGAATTGTTTTATTCAATTAAATAATGATGTATATAAGGATTATTTATGACAACATACAACAAGAAATTTTGATTAAAAAATTTATAAAATATAGAACATAAATGATTAACTCACTATTGGAAATATTATATGAATTGTATTAATATACTCATATAGATTCATAATTTTAACTAAGTTAAATTATATATATATATATATCTAAAAATTTACTAAAATATAAAATCAATGATGTGACACTTTACAGTACCAATAATATACAAAATAAGTTTTATTATGGGCAGATACATTGAATGATTAAAATCTATTTGAAGATATAAAACATATTTTACAATAATAAATTAATGAATTTATAATGAAAGATAAAAATAATTTATAGTTTAAGTATACTATTGAGTTTATTGTGAGAAATTATTTTCATGATTTGAATTTTAATTCCTTAATAATCGAATGTTAAAAAATTACCAGGGATATATATATTTAAATTTGATGTATGTATCATGATTTGAAATTAAATAAAGTGAATAATAATAAAATTACATAATTATATAAAATATATATAAACATTCCTTTTTCATTTTTGTAAAATATTAATGTGTATACTTATACAACCAAATGATGACATCACTCCATCATATTTTTTAATCCAAAAAATAAATATACATAAAAATAATAGTAAGTATCATGTAACAAGGGTAATAATTATGTACATGACACATTGGAAGGGATTCATGATAAATGCACCCAAAGGGTAAAAAATACTTGGGTAAATTTAATATCTTATTTTATTGAATTTATTGACATTATTAATGAGAATAATTTTTTAATGTAATATTTAATAATTTTATTTTAATAAAAATGTTTTATAAATGTTTATTATGTTTCTAAGTGCCTCATATTTCTTATAGATGTTTTATTTTAGTGTTTATAAACAAATTCAAAATATATAATGAAAATATAAGGAGAAATGTATTTCATATTTCATATAATGTTAATTCTAAAAAAATTGGGAATAGTTTTCTACATAAATATCAAATTATATACAAATTCATGCACTACATATATAAGTATTACGTCATTTTAGAAGAAACTTGAATTCATATAATTGTGATCCATGCTAGAACCATCATGTTTTAGTGTATTTTGAAACCTGGATACAAAAAACTGGGTACATAAAAGATCTACATCATAGGCCACATAGTTTCTCACAAATAACTCTGTTTTTAGACATAGCATAATTAGAAATATTCTCCATATCCATTGGAAAATAATTATATGAAATGGTTGGATATAAAGATCAATAAGGGTAAACTATAGAGATATATATTAGCTAACGTATGTAATATTTTAATGAGAAAAAGGGTATCTGAACATGTGTTTATAATTTTAAATGCATAACCAAAAATTAATATAACCATGAGGGATGGAATAATTCTTGTTTCTTCATAAAAAATTAATTATAATGGAATAAAGGAACATGATTCCTTAGATAAATGAATTTTAATATTTTCATTTCATAAGAGAGGGTCATAATGTTTGGAATAATTATAATAATATAAATATTATGTCAAGGATACACACAATAAAATTCATTAAATATTAGGATTGGGATGGCCAACCTTGTACATAATTCACAATTTTGATAACCTCCCATTCTCCCTCATTTGACAATGGGATATACCCCTTTATATCAACTATTTGTCTAAGGATAACATAATATTCACACATTGATCTTGTAAAACATTAATATTTATAAAACTTATTGTGAGGAAATAAATAATCCACTTGTCACATAATCATAACCATATAGTATGTATTATAAAGGATTTTGAAAAAATAATCTTTATATCAAAGAATAATGTAACAAATCGGCCCCATATGTAAAACATAAACCCCACCATTTTAGGGACGTCAGGTCCTTACCTACTTTGTGCCATCAGTTGCCCTATATACATGTGTTCCCCAACCTAGGACATTACCATGTGCTTGAATGGGTAATCAAACTAATGAATGTCCCCACACACTATCACATGTTCTATGTATTCTCTTTTTTTGACTCTTACACAACCTAGGAGACATCCCATCACGTCAAACATATTTATCACTACTCCAGGATACACATTCTCAAATGTGGAGTTCTAATATGGTGGGCCCCGAAAATGAGTGGTTGACCTTATTGGAATGAGTCATATCATTTAGTCATTTAACCCTTTATCATAATGGAGTGTTACATTCACACCAATATAGAGAACAACATTCTTGTTGTGGATGAAACATCTGAACCCAGGCAGTTCCACCACACTTAAGGTTATCTTCTTCCATTAATACTAATGTACCATCTAGGCCCCACTAACTGCACAGACACACCGCATTAACCTGTTCGTTTGGTATTGGCCTACTTCATTCCACTATTTACCCTGTTTACAAGTTTTTCCCACCCTGGGCCCACCCACATGCCCAAATGGGTCATCTGACTAATTACAGTCCCCATATTCCACCACATTTTCATTCCAATGTTCTTTGTCCTCACTTGCAAACACCCTGGGAAACATCAAATAAGGTTACCCTTACCAGTCACTAATCTAGAAAAATAAAACTTAAATATGGGGTTCTAACAATGTATGATCCCAAGGAAAAAAGATCACTTTGTGGACATGACTCATATCATTTATGAATTTGACCCTTTATCATTCATCGGAGTTACACATATCCCATTAAAAAAGAGATGTTTCATTTTTTTGACATTATAATAATAAACCATTCATAGAATGAATAAATAATAAAACCCTAAATCATATCTGGGGTAATGAATAAGAAATATCAAATTACGTTTTCATAGATGAAATTTCCATTAAAGGAAATTTGGAACATTTCATGAGATGAATACACCTTAATTTTTGAAATTATAAATTCAAAATAAAAATATTCAAAAATATTAATGAAAACATTTTCTTTTAAATTTTCCTTGGATAATTTTATAGAAACATAAAATAAAAAAAAACTAATTTATTTTGGAAAAATTCATTTTTTCATTGTGTGTTAAACAAATTCGTTGGAAATTTTTGTAATAAATTCAAAAGTACCTAATTTGGAAAATAAAAATTATTTCTTTTTTTTTAATTTTATAAAAAACCGAAATTGGGGAAAATGATTTTATAAAAATATTATAAAAATCCAAAAAAATTCTTCCTACAAATTTAATTATTCTATTTATATGCAAGAAAAATATTTCTAACCAACTAGAGAAAAAAATTGATTTTCCATAAATCATTCTTTTAATATATTTAGTAAAAATTGAGTGAAAAATGAAATTAAAATTTCTGACCTCCAAAATTAAATATCGGGTAGGAATGTTTTTTATGTTAAAATAGACATATCACATGAATTTATAATAACAAATTTAATCATAAATAGTCTTGATAAATGGTGAGAGTGTAACATTAAACCCTTACCTCAAGTACTTCTAGAATCATAAGTGATATAACCACATGTATAATAAATTTAAATATAGTATAAATGTATAAAAAACAATATTCATACCTTTAATACCATATAATAACCCGATATAACATTTTAAACCCTATTTATTAGTATTTATTTATTAAAATAACTATTCTTGGTGTTAACTCGTTCATTTTCAGGAATGTATTGATTCAATTTTTATGGTATTTGAGATTATATCCTTGTTACTATTGGATCATAATATTTTCTGATGAATAAAATAAGGGTACAAATTTTATTTTAAAAAATTAAACTAACAAAAAGCACAAAACAATATTTTTAAAGATGATAAGATTCAACAATGATTAGATGATTAGAGAATATTTGTTTCATATTCTAATGTTTTACGATAAATTAGAGTTGTTAATAGGGCTTATAAACAAACTAAATAAAAAATTATTATAAAATATGAAAAAAATAAACATCCTCATTTAAATTTCACCATGTAGAATAAATCATGTTGAAAAAGGTCATATAGATTCTTTTAACAATGTAAGAAATACTTAGAATATTTATAAAATAAATCTACACTTTAACCTTAAGAGTTAAGAATGTAAGAAGTAATGATATAAGATATCCGTGGTTTTCAACATAACGGTAATGGTATATCATTCCGTACTAAGAAATACATTATTAATAATATCAAAATAATGTTTCCGTCCAATACTGTGGAATCACTGGATTTGATGATTGGTGTCCCCAATATATTGACCACTTAAGTAGTCAATCTAAACTATTATAAAAAAAAAGTAAAACGGTAAATATTTCTATGGAAATTAAAATATCTCACTATTAATCCTTAAAATCATATATAAATTATTAAAAAATATTAATAATGATATATTAGGTATGATACATCTATAGACATGTTGAGTTTCAAATGTATCATCTCACATCTCCTAAAATACAATTTTACTTTTAAGAATCCAATTTATGGTAAAAAAAAATTAAATCTCAAAGTAAATTTCAATTAAATCAAATCATGTTTACATGAAATTTTAGAAAACCACTTACATACAATATTTTTCAATAAACCATTTCACTACAATAATAAATTTCATCTGATATAATTACTTCCAACACTCTGATTAAAAAAATTTAACTATCCGAAGGACAATACTTCTAGTCATCTTAATGAGTTGAACAATAGTTAGTAAGATGGATTAGATCTATTATTAGTTTGATGGATGTAGTTTCCGTCAGTCTAATGGATTCAAAATATTTCAATCTTAGAGGGAATACGCTAGTCAATATGATGGAACATACTCTATTTTATTCTAATGTTTCTGATTAATTTATTTAATGTCAATATTTTTTATTTGAAGTATTTTTATGCTTGGTATAAAAATTTTTTTTATTAAAAAACATTCTAAAATACTTCTAATATAAAAATATAGTAAAATAAGGTTTTAATAAAGACTTTATTGTTTTTTAAACTATGGAATGGATGTTTACAGTGTATAATTCTTCGACTCAATAATCTACCCCTTTTAGAAAAGAAAAAAAATTAAACACTAGAAAAAATTGTTAATATTTAATAATTTACAACCCTTTGTGAAATTATAAATTTAAAATAAATTCTTCTTAAAAGGAAATATACAATTTATTTATCTTTACTGCCATATTATTGATAAATTATTTTTTATCATCATTCTAGATCTGATATGGATTTTTATTTCGATGGATTCTCCAACTCAATATGTATTCCTCACTAGATAATTTACCCCTTTTACAAAAATTCACATTCATAAGATTCATTTCACAGTTAGATAATCCCCCTTTATTATTTTTAAAAAGGAATATAGAATGAAACATATTTTCCTGAAATTTTTAAAAAATATCAAATTAAATGTTTTTGGAGTAACTATTCATCTATGTTAAAGAGAAAGAACATTTGTACAACTAAAATTATAAAATATTTATAAAATTTATATTTTTAGTATGATTTATTCAAATGTAAAGTCAAATGAATTTTTTTACATAAAAATAAATATTCTCCCAATTAAATATGTTTTTTCTTGGATTCGAATGCTATAAAGTTCTGCTTTCATATCATATTTTCAATGATTTTGAACCACTGATTATATTCTTTCAAACTAGTAATCCCCTCTTCAGGAAATATGATATTTTATTATTCCATTTGTCTCTAAAACTCATTATCAAATGAAGAAATAATTAAATTATGACCGTATTATTTTATAATATACTATTTTTGTATATATATTTACTTATTCTAGGTGCATGAAATATCATTAAACAATTAAAAAATGGTTAACATATTGGTTAAATATGATGATAAAATTTCAAAGGAATTGGTTATGTCAAAAGAAATTTTTTAACTTATACAAAATGATAATATTGATCTTCAAATATACATTTACATGTATCTAACATCTATAAGAATTATTAAAACAATGTTTATATTTGTTATATTTCTCTTCGAAACAAGTTTTTTAAGCTTCATTCATGAAAACTAATTCAGTTTTCAATTTTAGGGGCTCTAACATTTCATTCATACAATTATAAATCTATATGTAATATAATTTAATTTTATAATTTTATGACATTGAATCTATTATTTATTTCAATTTTTGATAGATATAATAAATCACCATATTTAAATGAGTAACATATGTGTTTGATGAATCTGATTAAGAATATAAAATATGGGGGCGAGAAATTCTATCATCATTCCTTTATTATTTAAACCTTTACATCATTCGATACATTAATTAGATAAAACAATATATAAATCTTTGCCATATTAAATATTAACTATGGGAATATAGAGTTTCCTCTTCTTCATTTGATGATGATTTTTATACATAGAGAATTTAAAACCGGAGCCTTATCTAACAGAGTATAAAAGTATGTAGAAGATGATGAATATTTTAATGAACATTCATCTTCAATTTCATCCTCGTTAAATTCTTCATCGTATAAACATTTTTTCCATAGACATGATATTTATAAAAAAGAAATACCAAACTCATGAACAGATTTTAAAAATGATTTTTCATTATTAGAGAATTCTTTTCATATTTATCTACATACTTTGTCAATATAGGAATCGAAAAAATATTTTTTCTCACCCCGGGTTATTCTCAAATAATTTAATAATTTCCCCCAACTACATACAAGTAATTCTTCATCTAAAACACGTCTATAATATTTACGAAAATATCATTTGTGATGAATGGGAACGAAAAAATTCTTTATTTTATGGATGCTTTCTTAATTGATAAAACTAATAGAAAAGAAAACATTACAAGGAAAATCATCAACATATTTATAAATATTTTTAATATGAATATATGATGGAAATAATGTATATCTCTATCTCCATTTCTTAGTATAATATATCCTTTCATCTATAGATTTTCTACTCTCTCTTCCAGTATCAAATGGAAACCCAATATATCTTTCTAATAAGATGAGAACAATGATGAATCATTACTCAATTTTCAATATTATTAATCTTCTCAGGAAAATTATAATACATATGATAATAATAAACATCCATAAGAACTTTAACTAGTTTAGAAACATGTTGAATCTTCAGATTAAAAATTTTATAAAATATATTAAAAACATTACCTCCCATATATTCTTCGATAATGATTTATACTCTAGTGTAAAATTTGGCAACTATTTCTAGATAATGGAAATCGAAATCATATTTCACTAGATAGATCATTTCGTATCTATGAAATTTAATGAACCTTTCTAGTAGTGAGTCATTATTTTAATACAATGACCTCCCAATAATTTTTTATATTACAAGATCTCACTTTGTAAAATCACCAACTGAATACATCATACAGAAATTTATAGTGAAATAATATAGTTAGACTAATGCCATATTTCCAGGCACAACAACAAATGGAGATCATTGGTTTGTCAGAAAGTACAGAAATGATATGTATTATATTTATTTAAAAAAAATTCATAATCAAAATCTATACATTATTCACCATCATCACTATGAATAGTTATCAAGGAGTTTATTTTCTTGTTTTTAACTATTTCAATAAACGGTTTGAAAAAACCAATGTCCATAGAATACTTTTTCTAGAAAATATAACCCAGTATATCTGTTGTAATCATAAAATAAAAAAAATGTATATATATATATATATAATTTTCCACTGATACATTTAGTTGGTGTAGGAGAAAAGAAGTTGTTGTGCTCTAACTGTAATGAATCAGATGTTGACACATAACTAATAAGTTTAAGATATGAATTTCATTTAATTATTTATTATAACGGCTCATATACATTTGAATTATCATAAATATGTTCATGTGGATACAGAAATATTCCTTCAATAAGAATATTATCTAAAATTCTAACATTGCATAGTCATAATATTTTATTTTGTAAGAAACATTGGTCTTCCATTTTAATAAGTAAATATAGATCAAAGATCATAAGATCGTCTTTGTTTAGTGTGTAAACATTACCATGATGATTGGTAGGAGGAATGATTTATTATTTAGTACTATGAACAATATGTTTATCTTTATTGAAGTATAAAAGATAACCCTCATCACATAATTATATTATAATAATAAGGCTGTGCTTATGTCATACAATAAAAAACATTTGAAAATAATGCATCTATAAAAAGTAAAATGTTACATATTCAGATAATTTCTCCTTGAGCATTATCACAAAAGTTGAATTTTCCACCACTAACATTTATAATCTTTTTAAAGAAGGATTTTTTTAAAATCATGTGTATATATAAACAATTATCCATGTACCAATAATTTTTTTGGGTACATTCCCTATTTTCTAGGAAACAAAAACATTATTAATGAAGAACCCAAACATTCATGGCTATTGTATTATTAGATAGTAATATTTTAGGAATCTAAAACTATCTAGATATTCCCTGTTGAGAAAATGTTAATAATTTAGAATTTGAAAACTTATAAAATCCTAAATATTGATTTTTATGAAGAACATTTATTTTTCCAATGCCAACCACATTGAAATGTTGTAAAAAATGGATTACTCTTTATAAAAATGTATTAATTATTATAATGTGGGTTTCTATTAGTATAAAACATTCTAGAATATCTCTATAAAGTCCAACCTTATTATACATTTTATCAAAGCATTGATTACAGATGAAAAATCTTGACAATTAAATAGTTAAATATGAGAATTTAGTGTTTTGTTTCACAAATAAATATATATCAATAGTAGTAGTTGTATTAAATATATTTTTTAAAATATCTTTTGTAAGATATTTTTTCTCAAAATAAGATGTTTCATTTTCAATATAAGGAAATAAATTCATAAAATGAAAATTATATCAATATTTATAATGTTAGGATATCTCAATACTTAATGTATAAAACCATGAATTTTCTTTCATTGTTTTTTAATGAGAAATTACTTATTTTTTATAAATCTTACAATTTTAATTTTATGAATACATTTAAAATACTGAATCTTCTGAAAATTCTACTAAACATTTTTTTTATCAGGCGAATAAGATTCCTCATAAAAATATATCAAAAACTACCGTTATTATGATCAGCGTAATTCACATTTACGTAATGGTTTTCACGATATTCTATAATTTCGTTATCTATAATGCATTTGTAAACATTTTAAATTTATCAATAGAGTATATAATAATTCAAACATGAAATTTCGTTATTTTAAGTATTAAATATCTAGTGTTTCCACCACTTTCAAAAAATGTTTTCTAAATATTTTAGAACAATAATTTTTTCCGTTAGTTATTTTTCAATCATATTGGAATATATTTCCTTCTTTTCCTTTATTATTAGATTAGGAAAATAAGTCACGATATGTATATCCTTCTACCATTCAAAAAATATCATATATGATGAATCCTTTTAATTGACATTATCCTTTTGATTTTTCTTATATCGATACTATAAATCAATTTTTCCAATCAATCTTATTAATTCTTATAGGCAATCCATTTATAAAATGATCAAATAAACAATACCTTCCACTCTTTTTAATGTTTATCCTTGGTGGCACAATGGTGGAGGAAGTGTTTTTGGGTTATTAAGTTCCTTACCTCTCCCCCTCATTCATTTCCCTTGGCCTCTTCATATCCTTTCCCCACTCTCTTTTATTCTTGTTTGGGATCTTGTTTAGTTGATGGTTTCTCTCAACTTTCATAGATATGATTTCTTGATGAGTGTCAAACCTAGAGTTTTGATGGTCCCAACAATGGTTATTCTTAGTGGAATCCCATAGAAGCTTCATCCTTGCTTTGATCTCGTTTTCCACTACATGTCACCATGTTGGATCTAGAGCGATGGTTGATCGCGCTTTTGGGTTTTTGGTTTGGTGGTTGACTATCATCCGGGAGCTCCTACATCATTTCACTCTCATTTTCTATACTGGTTTTAGTCTCTCATTGTTATCTTTGTTCAAATCCCTTAGGAATCTCAAATCCATATATTGAATTCATGTTCATATACATTTCCCTTTTTTATATTTGGATCTATGTATGAGCACCAGTTTTGGAAAGTGTAGTTTGATATATGAAAATTCTCTTCACATGACATGTGCCAATTTTTTCTTCTTCCTCAATGTTTAGGTAACTCATAGGTGTCATCAGGAATGTAAATGGTTTGTTTTTTTTTTCATTTTAATTCCATAAGTATTTTTTCTAAATTATAAGTTTAGTGTTTATTAATTAATGTCATTAGATATTGTGATCGATGGTGGTGTTTTAATTTGTCGGTGTAATGAGTTTAGGTGGGTTCTCACCAGCATTATGGTGATGATACATGTGTGTTCGTCTATATCAAGGTGCATCTCAAGGTAGATCGCGACTCATGATTTAAATCAAAGACACATGATGTTATCATGGACTTGATTATTTCATTGTTTTTTAATTAAAATTTGAATAAGTTTTTGAATTTTTTTTATGTTTACTGTTAAACTGAAAAGTGTATATTTGAGAAAATGGTATTTCTGGTAAAATTGATCCATTGAAATCATACCTAGTTCAACAATTACACTTTTTGTATATTTTACAATATTCTTATCATATTGATCATTACATGGAAATTTTAATATTGTTTCAAAATAATCTATTCCATAATAGATTTAATCATTTTTTCTGCATATCATTTTAATAATCCCTTTTACTAAAAAGGGCTTCCAATAAATTCAACAAGAGTAAGATTAATAATCCTTATATTTTCTTCCAAATAAATCCTATTATATTCACATTCCCCAATAATTATTTTAAAAATCATTTCCACTAATTTTCATGCTGTAATATTCTTCCAACCAAGAGATTCTAGCCTTTTTACAATAGTCAAAAACCGTTGGTGTAGTTTAGTAACATTTTCTTTGGGTAAAACATCACAATAATAATAATAATTTATTAGAATACGTCTTCTTATATCAATGAACATATAATTTACAAAATGATTTAAATGATATTTCTTCAAAACAATATTTTCTGTTTAATAAGATGATATATTACAATATAATTTTACTGTAATATAACATAAGATATTATTAATTCTTTAATAATTCATATGAAATTACAACTTTTATGAATTGGAAAAAGAAGACACTTCATTATCTATAATTAGTTTATTACTTTTCCACATCAAAAACATTATCATCACCAATATTAATGAATTTGTTTTTTCATCATATCTATCTAATATTGAAAATTTTAACCATTTATGATTGTTTATCTTCATGGATTTAAATAGTAATGGGTGCCAAAATTTAATAATACCATTTCGAAGACGTAGAAACAATTTCAATTATACATGTAAGTTTAAGAACCATTTATAAAAAATTATTAACTTGCTGTAGAGAACTAAAGGAAAAACAAAACATGAAAAGATGTAGAATCTTCTATAATACTAATTGTTTAATTGTAACTATTTATGATGGCTAGATGAAGGGGGTGGATGATGTTTTTATTAAAAAATAAATCTAACAGAAATCCCAAATCAATTTATTTGTAATTTCATACTAAATAACAGTATAATGATAATAGAACATGTATTAGGTGAAAACAGATTTTTGATGAATCCTAGTTTTTAATTAGGCTCATAGAGAGTCTGAAAAAATTGATTTAAAAATTATTAGTAGAAAAACAAAAGCTCTAATTTAAATTTAATAATAGTAAATTAAAATTGTAGGAAATGAAATATGAACGATTATAAATAACTATGAAAAAATTAAAGGAATTATAAAAGAAATTCCTCTATTTTATATTACGATTTATGGAAGTAAAAAATTCTATAATAAGATATCCACTACTTTCAACCTAATTGTAAGGGTGTGTTTTTCTATACATTTAATTACCTTGATAAAAATATATGAAAAGCTCTATCCTCAAATTCCATGTATTACCTCAATATTATGATCAATGTCACCGATATTACTATCCCCAGAACCCCCTAATCTAAATCATTATTATATGAATAAAATAATAATGAAAAAAATCAAAGGATATTATAATTTCTAACTTAGAATGATTATAACACAACACTTTGAATGATTACAAATCATAATAATGAGATGTTTATGAAGAGAGAAAAGAATACATGTTGTGTTGGAAATACATTAGCTCCCAGCTCCTCAAAGACACTCTTATTCATAGGTATCCCTTCAACAGTCATATTTCCAGGAATTATAGAGTTAGTTTTTAAGGAATAAAGTGATATTTACTTGAGAAAATATTAGAAAATTTTATCTGATGTTGGTATGATAGTACCAATAAAGTGATATAATAAATTATTTATAATATAAACAATTCTAACACTCCAATTATAAACATTTAATAGTATGATGAATTATATTATTTTTCCATCTGATGATATAATCAATGGTCAACACTATGTATATAAATGAAAACAATTTTTATTGATATGAATTTATTCTACCTGATTGATAGAACAATAGTTAATCTGATGGAAATGACACTTGTTAATCCAATGAACTAGACTACAAGTCATTCCAAAATAAGAGATTGATTAATAATAAAATTATTTTCCATTATGTAGAACTATTTTTCCTTTTTATAGAGAATGACTTGACCAAAAAATATATATTTTAAATATTTGTAATAGGAATGGTTTGTAAACTAAAGATTTAAGAAAGTGTATGAGATTTAAACTAAGGAATTGATTATTAGAATGTATAAACATTCAAATCGAAAGTAAAATCATTTGAAGAATATTATCCTGATATTAATACCATTTACAATGATTATATATGTCATGACCCATCCTCAGGGCCCGTGTCGTGACTACCCCAAGCTTTCCTTCCCTATGACAGGGGCTGGCGACTAGCACCAAAGGCGTAAATCCCGATAAAATGGAAGGCATTTAATTTATATATGAAAACAAACACCATAGAGTACGCAATCTGAAGTAAACACTATGTAAAATTAGTACGAAAGTAAGTGCTGGAAAGTAAATGGGCTAGTATACAAACCCAACTGAAAGTACAGTACAACTGAGAAAAGAAAGTACAACAACTGAAAAGTAGAGCAGAAACCACCAAGACGTCCTCTGGAACTCCCACATGACGGGTGAGTACAAATAGTCTCGTCGGCTCCTCGAGTCCAGCAGTCCACTCTGTGTACGTCCCACCTGATAGTCCATATCTAAGTACTGCCCCGCTCCAAAAACCTCAACCACGATCAGCGTTGTCTGTCGCCTAAATCCAACACAACGTAGTGCGGGCATAGCCCGTGCAGGGGTGAGTATACGATACTCATTGAGGACCCCGAGACGCCCGAAGGTCTCCCGGAACCCACAAAGGATAATCAAAAAGGAAAGATACAATCACGAAGTATCAACCAACTCTACTTAGGTATATGCCCATACATATACCTAAGTCATCAATTTCAGTTCTTCTCTAACTCACGAGCCCATGTTCAACCCAGTCCACATAGGAATGTACAACCCAATCTACACGGGAAAGAACAACCCAATCCACACAGGAAAGAAAGTCAATAATATCGAAGTTATTGAATGAAAAATCAAGACTCAGCTCACACAGGTATACTATTCACGAAGAGAGGTGGAGATGATTGGTGTAGCGGCTGAATCATCTCCTCTTCCGAACCCACGTAGGATCCATGTACAAATGTCGTCGTTGCCGGACGCACATAGGACCCAAGTACAGTAACCATCCCTGCTGAACCCACATAGGATCCAAGTACATTCGTCATCGCTTCTGAACCCACGGAGGATCCAAGTACATTCATCCTCGCTGCCGATCCCACGTAGGATCCAAGTACAGTCGCTATCGTCGTCACATTCATAGCCAGCTCTAGGGTTCCCGCACATAGTGCACACAGTTCCGGGAGGGTCCGCTCCATGATCCAAGGGGGGTCAATACATCAACTATCACAAAGGATATAGTTGATGTATCACAAAGTTCTGTCTCGTCAATAGTAACTCAACGCGACAGATGACGTGTCAATCGGACGCCCGGTCTGAGAGATATTGACTTTTTCGTCCCAAGGGCCCGATTGGTTTTTAAGCTAAAAACAACCCGACTATACTCCAGATGCATCCAAACCTCGAGCGAAGTAATCCAGAAGAACCATCTCAGTAAGAGGAAACCAAAAAAGTCGAAGGCATGCCAATCAGACGTCCAGAGCTCAAGTTATAAGCCTTTCGGCTCCGAGGGCCTAGCTGGTTCTGTGTTTGAACCAACCTAGCCATACCCAATATTCTGTGAAACCTTGAGTGTAATAAACCGTAATGACCGTCTCGATCCAAGGATCCCAACACAACTAACGGTGCATCGATTGGAGGTCCGTAGCCGAAATTATAAACAGATCTGTCCGAAGATAGGGGGTTTGGGCCCGGTCCGACCCGGCCCAATACCCCCTGGGGGGGCCCGAACAGGGTCGACCCAACACGGGTCCGGGTCCGGCCCGACCCGGCATTGGCGGCCCGTCCCGGCGCTGGCGGTCCGGCCCAGATCGGGCGGTCCGTCCCATTGTTGGGCACTCAGCTCGTGGCCGAGCGAGGCGTGAAGGGGGCGCCGCCCCTTGTCTCTAAACGGAGGACCCGTGGGGTCCGCCCTTGTGAGCTCGCTGGGGGTTTCAACCCCCCAGTCTTTTTGGAAACAGCCGGCCATTATGGACGGTTGGTGGGGCCACGCGCGACCCGCGGAGGGTCCTGCCTCCCAGAACGCCGTCGACCGGCTTGGTCGGCTACCTCTTGCTAAACCGCCACGGCTCTTCCCCGACCGGCGTGACGTGAAGGTGCCTCGCCCAAGCCATGAACCCTTGAATCTTCGGCGCAGCGCGACAGGGCCACGCCCCTCCACCACGGCCCGTTCTTAGCCACTGCCTCCTTCGGTCTCTCCGGCGCGGAGCGATGGCGCCGCGCACCTCCGCCGCGGCCCGCTCCGGCCGCGGTGCTTTTCATTCCCACGTAGTGCAATGACACCGCGCCGCGTTCACTGCAAGTTTAACGAGGATCAACAAATAAATGGGGAGGAGGATTTCCCATTTCTGTGCGGTCTAATCTCCTCTCGTTATGTTGATAATAAGCGGCAATAATTTAACAACGAAGATCATTAAATAATACTTGAACGATGAATTAACCCCTACCTCAATTCAAGAAGGTCGATCGCTTGAAGAAGGAAGGAAAATATTTTGTTGTTCCATTGATGTTTCCATGGATTTATGACATATCATTATCAACGTCGATAAGAAAGAAGCCGAGGTTGGCGCCGGCGTTCTTCGCGTTCTTCAATGAGGGAAAGAAGTGGAAATGTTCTTCACGGGAAGAATGAAGTTCTTTCTCCCCCAATGTCACCACACAAAAATCTCAGAAACACCCAAATAAAATAAGACTTACACTTATTTTATTATAACATGCCAAGAATTTCAAATTTAAAAAATTATAAAATAAACTCACATAATTAATTAAACTAGTGTTGTCTAATTAATTAGGTGTTATGTTGGAAATAATTAGTGTGGGAGAGTTACACAACTTATGAGGTGGTTTAGAAGAGTAAGGGAATGTGAGGGGTCGGGCTCGTGTGGGCCCCACCTCACCTTTAACCACTCAAGGGAAGTTACTAACTAGCGGGTCCCACCCCAACTCCCACACAAAGGGTTAAACCTCTTAGAAAAGAAATAAAATTGTAACACAATTTTATTTTACTCTTCATTTAATCCATTCATTTTTTACAACTTGTCCCAAGAAAACACAACTCCAGTAAATGTATTCTTAAGAAATTTTCAGCGCTTCGGTTTCATCGGTACCCTCAGATTTTGATTCCGAGCAAAGGATCAAAATTTAGAAAAACATGCTCGTTTGTTCACTGAACGTACCCGAGCTAAACTTCGGAAATTGATTCCGGGCACACCTGGCCTCCAAATCAGGCGCCGTCAGAAACTGCTTACTCATAAAATCATAAATAATTTAAGAAAAAATTTTACATGAAATTTATGGGTCCTTACATTACTCCCACCTCAGGTATTTATGTCCTCGTAAAGATACATCACAAACTAGGGAAACAAATGAGGATACTGCGCACACATCTGTGCCTACCACTCCCAAGTGATCTCCTAGAGGTTCTAGTGCTGCCGCGTGATGCGTAATAGAGGAATTGACCGTAAACATAGGACCTGCTCTAGTCGATCCTCAATCTCCACCGGGACCTCCACAAATGTCTCCCCTTCATCGACGTCCAGCTCCGTGTGGTCGATGATATGCATCAGGTCGTGCACGTATCTCCTCAACTGAGATATGTGGAAGACGTCGTGTACCCGATGTAGCTGAGGTGGAAGAGCCAGGCGGTAAGCCACCACGCCTATCCTGCTGAGAACTTGGAATGGTCCATTGAAGTATGGAGATAACTTGGCGCCCCGGCCAAACCTCCGTATTCCACGTCGAGGTGAGACCCGTAGGAAAACGTGGTCGCCATCCTCGAACTCTAGTGGTCTCCTCCTCCTATCAGCATAGGACATCTGTCGGCTCTGAGCAGTCCTCATCTGCTCCTAGATGATCTAAACCTTCTGCGTCATGGCCTGGACCATCTCTGGTCCTACTAGTGCTAACTCTCTAGGGTTTTTCTAGCACAGAGCTGATCGTCAAGGTCGGCCATACATTGCCTCGTATGGTTCCATCCCGATGGTGTAGTGGTAGCTGTTGTTATACGCAAACTCCACCAAAGGTAGGTGATCCTCCCAGCTGCGACCAAAGTCGGGGAAACATGCACAAAGCTTGTCCTTGAGAGTCTGAATGGTCTTCTTTGTCTGGCCATCCATCTGAGGGTGAAAGGTGGTGCTTAGGCGTAGCTGCATCCCAAATTCCTCATCCAACCCCTTCCAATGCAGGGAAGTAAAGCGAGCATCTCCATCAGAGATGATAGATGATGGCACACCATGAAGCCATACGATCTCCTGAACGTAGAGGCGCCCCAAGATCTCCACCGATCCATGCTCTCTGATGGGTAATAAGTGGGCCAACATGGTGAGTCGGTCAACGATAACCTAGATGGAGTCGTGTCCTCTGGAAGTACGTGGATGTCCAGTCACGAAATCCATAGATATTTAGTCCCCCTTCCACTCCGGGACCTCTATGAGATTTACCATGCCTGCAGGTACCTAGTGCTCCGTCTTCACCAGCAGGAAGGTGGGGAATCGTGAAACGAACTCTACCAAAGCCTTCTTCATACCTGGACACCAGTGCTATCGTCTGATATCCTCGTACATCTTCGCCACTCCAGGATATACCGCCAATGAGGAAGTGTGAAACTCCCTCAGAACCTCCTCCTATAAAGCGACTGGTACCATGGTACGTCCTCTGAAAAGGATGACGTGATCTCCACCTATAGAAAAACCATCAGGTGCATGTTTTGTGGATATATGTCCATGTCGCCTCTCACAGTCAACATCCCCACACAGTGCCTCTCTGACCCATTGAAATAGTGGAGGAGTGATTTTGAGCGACTGAAGAAAGGCTTCCCCATTTCTATCCATGAAGGATATCTATAAATAGGATATCTGTTCTATCACCTCATCAAGTAGTTGAATGCCCATCCTCCTGCTGAGAGCAGCAGCTACTATGTTACTGTTTCCAATAGTATAAACTATATCAAAGTCATAGTCCTGGATGAACTTGATCCATCACTACTGTCTTAGGTTCAGGTCCTTCTGTGAGAATATGTACCTGAGACTCTGCTGGTCAGAGTAGACTGTAAAGCCCTCACCCATTAGATAGTGCCGCCACATCTTCAAGGCAAAGACCACTACTGCTAACTCCAGGTCATGGGTAGCGTAGTTCTTCTCATACTGCCTCACCTGTCGTGATTCGTAAGCAATCACTACCCACTCCTGTATCAGGACACACTTGATTATAGTCCCTAATGCGTCGCACTAAACTACGTACCCTACACCCTCCTCCGGTATCCTCAAGATGGGTGAACTATTCAATCTCTGTCTCAACACCTGGAAGCTCTGCTAACATCTATCTGACAACACGAAGGGTTTCCCCTTATTCTTCAATGCTGAAAATGATGATGCAATTTTGGAGAAGTTTGGCACAAAACTCAGATAGTACCCATCCAGACCTAGGAAACTACGCACCTCTGTCACGCTCTTGGGTTGGTCCCAAACTAGCACTGACTCGATCTTCTCAGGATCCACCACAAATCCTGCCTCAGAGATAACGTGCCCCAAGAAGTGGACCTCTCAAATCCAGAACTGACACCGCGAGAGCTTACCATAAAGCTGGTGCTCTCAGAGTGTGTCCAGTATGACCCTCAAGTGGTAGGCATGCTCCTCCTTAGTAGTCGAGTAAATCAATATGTCATCAATGAAGACCATGAAAAATCGATCGAGGTAAGGCTGGAAGATCATTTTTATGAGACTCGTGAACATTAATGGAGTGTTGGTTACTCCAAATGGAATAAACAAGAACTCATAGTGGCCATACCGACACCTGAAGGCCGTCTTCTTCACATCCTCGTCTCGAACTCCGAGCTGATGATAGCCTGACCTGAGGTCTATCTTCGAGAACCATCGTGATCCCTTGAGATTTTCAAAGAGGTCGTCAATCTTCGGATGCAAATACTTGTTTTTCACGGTCACCTGGTTCAAGAAACTGTAATCAACACACAGTAACAAGCTTCCGTCCGCCTTCTGGGCGAAAAAAATCGGGGAAGCCCCGGGTGAAACACCGGGTCGAATGAATCCCTTGCCCTACAAATCATCCAGCTGTACCCATAGATCACGATGCTCAGAAGGATACATCTAATAGGCTGGTGTAGATATTGGTGTTTTCCTAGGGTACATGTCAATATTTATGTCTACCTCTCTGGGAGAAGGTAGTCCTGGAACGTCGTCAGGAAAAACGTCCGCATACTGATCCACCACAAGAGGAAAACTCTGACTCTGCACATCAAATGATCCTAGGAGGAGGCAATCCAACTGATGAGTGTTCGGTTGTCCTCTCCTCTGCGTGAGTCCATCCTGCGCTGCAAAGGCTCCCTTCTCACCATTGAAGGTGAACCTGCTCCCATCGGTGCGGACACACCACACCTTGCACCTAATACAATCGATCTGAGCATGGACTGTCGATAACCAATACATGCCCAAGATGACGTCATAAGGCCTCGACGCCATTACCAGAAGATCCCAGTCGATGCTCTCCCCTTCTAGAGTAAGCTCAAACTGTCAGCACCAGTGCGTAATCGCCAAGTCTGCTCCCATAAGAGTCTCTAGCTGTAAGGATTGAGTAACGACTCCATCATAATCTCTTATCTCCAGACAAGGGCAGCGGCAATGAAATAATGACTCTCTCTTGTGTATATAAGAACTTCAACAAGGGTGGAGTAGAAACAAATACTACCTTGAATCATCTCAGGTGCGATGTGGTCGTAGGCCTCGACTGCCTAAAGCTGAGCCTGCCTCTACCCGCCAGCTCCCTGTGGTCAGGGTGGACCTCATGTTGGTGGTGGTGGTGGAGCTCTGAAGCGTCCTCCACCACCTGCAGCTAGGCCAGCTCCTCTACCTCATCCACCTGCTCCCTGTGAACCACCACAGTCAAAACATTTCCTCTACCTGGGTGGTCCCTCAACCGTCTGCTTCTCCTCTACATGGCGGGTCAGGAAGTCACGAGCTATGTGGCCCTGCCCGCCACATGCATAGCACTGTCTGCCTCTCGTATGACTGGATCTGATGCGTGTTCCCCGCACCTCTGATCCAGTATCCTTAGGTCGCCCACCTGATGGTCTGGTCCGCTTGGAACCCTGTAACATCTGTCGACTGCCTGCTGCAGAAGACTCTGCTACATGCCACCCTATGGTAGGTCGTGTTTCTTGTGTAGGCTCAGCAAGAAATATCTCTACAAGAAGGGCTCGCTCTAGTACTCATGCATGTGCCGGCATACTGAGGGAGATCATTGAAGCCTTGATCTCATGCCTCAGTCTATGCTCGAAGGTAGGGGCCCAAAAGAATGGGTCCCGTACCATGTCTGTAGAGTAGCAGGAGAGATCGTTAAATCTCTTCGAGTAATGGGTTACTGTCAAACTGCCCTGCCACAGCTGTAGTAGCTCATGAATGCGCACCGCATAGAGGGTGGATGGAATGAACTTTGAGCAGAAGAGGCTCTCGAAGTCCATCCAAAGAAGAGATGCATCCTCGTGCACCTGGAGAATCCGGCTCCACCATCTACCTGTTACCGTGTGTAGGAGACTCGCTGCAAGGATCGTCATAAGATCTGCTGGTGTCCCTACCAATATAAAAATTCAAACAATAGCCTCCATCCAGTCCTTGGTTGCCTGAGGGTCTGTCTCCCCACGGAACCTAGGTGGTATCTGACACTGAAACCCATGCAGTGCACTAAGGTGACGTGCACTCTCAGCTACTGGAGCTGGTGGCATCGGTGGCTCAGTGGGTAGAGGTACTGCCGGTGCCTCCACAATAATGGGGCCCTACACCGAGACCTTGTCACTCGGTGGGCTGCTGTCTCGCACAATGTTCGGAACCCTAGCTGGCTACTATCGTGGGGAAATCCTGAAAAGAAACTGGTTCGCCACGGTCAATACAGTATACCTGGTGAGCTGACACAATGTAAACACAATGAAAACTTTGAAACACACATGCAATCAATGTTTTCATGCACTAAGTCGGAAATCAGGGGTCATGGTCCTGGTGTATGAAAATGTCGGCCGCCGCACCAACACTGGACTCCGTAGACTGATAACCACACTCAATACCCATAACACTATTTCTTCACATAGAAGAAATTATCAGAGTCCTGAGTTCTGTGGTAGAACTGACTCCTCTAATTCCAATTTTTCACGACCCATGCTAGGGGCCCATGTCGTGACTCCCCAAGCCCGCCTTCCACATGCGAGGGGCTGGCGACTAGCACCAAAGACGTAAATCTTGATAAAAGGGAAGGAATTGCCTTTATATAAGAAAACAAACACCACAGAGTATTCAAGCTGATGTAAACACTAAGTAAACTGAGTACAAAAGTAAGTGCTGTAAAGTAAATGGGCCAGTATACAAACCCAACTGAAAGTACAGTACAAATGAGAAAAGAAAGTACAACAATTGAAAATTAGAGCAGCAACCTCCAAGACGTCCTCTGGACCTCCCACATGAAGGGTGAGTACAGATAGTCTCGTCGGCTCCTCGAGTCCGACCATCCACTCCGTGTAGGTCGAGCCTGATAGTCCATCTCCGGGTACCGTCCGTCTCCACAAGCCTCAACCACAATCAGCGATGTCCGTCGTCTACATCCAACACAACGTAGTGTGGGCATAGTCTGTGTAGTGGTGAGTATACGGTACTCAGTTGGGACCCCGAGATGCCTGAAGGTCTCCCAGAACCCACGAAGGGTAAACCACAAGGAAATATACAATCACAAAGTATCAAACAACTCTACTTAGTTATATACCCATACATATACCTAAGACATCAATTTCAGTTCTAATACAACTCAGGAGCCCAAGTTCAACCCAGTCCACACATTAAAGTACAACCCAATCCACACAGGAAAGCACAACCCAATCCACATAGGAAAGAAAGTCAATAATATTGAAGATATTGATTGAAAAATCAAGACTCAGCACACATAGGTATGCAATTCATGAAGAGAGGTGGAGATGATTTATGTAGTCTTTGAATCATCTCCTCTGCCGAACCCACATAGGATCCAAGTACATATGTTGTCGCTGCCAGAACCACGTAGGATCAAAGTATAGTAACCATCGCTGCCAAACCAACGTAGGATCCAAGTATAGTCTTCATCGCTGCTGAACCCATGGAGGATCCACGTACAGTCTTCCTCACTACCTAACCCACGTAGGATCCAAGTAAAGTCAGCATCATCATCATAGTCATAGCCAGCTCTAGGGTTCCCGCACATAGCACACTCGATTCCAGGAGGGTTCGCTCCAGGAGCCAAGAAGGGTTGATACATAAACTATCACAAAGTCCAGAGTTGATGATTCAAAAAAGTTTTGTCTCGTCAATATGAACCCAACGCGACAGACGGCATGTCAATCGGACGCCCGGTCTGAGAGATATTGGCTTTTTCGTTCGAGGGGCCCGGTTGGGGTTTAAGCTAAAACCAACCCTACCATACTCCAGCTGCATCGAAACCTCGATAGATTTAAGACAAATGAACTTTCTCAGTAAGAGGAAACCAACGAAGTCGATGAAACGTCAATCAGACGTCCACTACTCAAGTTATAAGCGTTTCCGCTCCGAGGGCCCAGTTGGTTTCGTGTTCGTACAAACCCGGCCGTACCCAAAGTTCTCTGAATCCTTGAGTGTAATATACCAAAACGACCATATCGATGAAAGGATCCCAACACAACTGAAGGTTCATCAATCGGAAGTCTGTAGCCCAAATTATGGGTGTTTAAACGGATTTTTCCGAAGATAGGGGGTTTGGGCCTGGTCCGACCCGGCCTAATACCCCTGGGGTCAGCCGAAACCGGGTCGACCCGACCCGAGTCTGGGTCTGACCAAGTTGGGCACGGCCAAGCCCAGCTGGCGTGGCCCGACCCAGCGCTAGTGGCCGGGCTCGGCGCGGGCGGTGCGGCCCGGCATGGGCCGTCCGCCCCGTGGCTGGGCGTTCGGCTCGTGGCCGAGCGGGGCGCGAAGGGGGCGCCACCCCCTAGTCTCAAAATGGTAGACCCATGGGGTCCTCCCTAGTGAGATTGCTGATGGTTTCAAACCCTCGGACTTCCTGGAAACGTCCGTCCATTATTGCTGGCCAGTTGGGCCATGCGGGACCCGTGGAGGGTCCCACCTCCTGGAACGACGACAGCCGGCGTGGCTGGCCGCCTCCTGCTGAACCGCCACTGCCAAAGGCCACGACTCTTCCCCGACCGGCGCGGCATGATGGCACTGCGCCCCTCTGCTGCAGCCCACCCCACCTCGGCCCCTTGAGTCTCCGACGTGGCACGACGATGCCGCGCCCCTCCGCTGTGGCCCGTTCTTGGCTGTGGCCTCCTTCGGTCTCACCGGCGTGGCGCGACGACGCCGCACACCTCCGCTGCAGCCTGTCTGGCCGTGGTCCTTTTCATTTCCGCATGGTGAAATGGCACCGCGCCTCCTTCACCGAAAGTTCAATGAGGATCAAAAAATAAAATGGGAGGGGATCCGTCATGTTTGTGCGGTCCGATCACCGCCTGTTATGTCGATAAGAAGTGGCGTTATTTTAACAACGAAGATCCTTAAATAATACTTGAACGAAGAATTAACCCCTACCTCAATTCAAGAAGGTTGATCGGTTGATGAAGGAAGGAAAATCTTTCATTGTTCCATTGACATTGTCGCGGAATGACGACTTCTCTTTTTCAACATAATGAAGAAAGAAGTCAAGGTTGGAGCTGGCATTCTTCACGTTCTTCGATGAGGGAAAGAAGTGGAAACATTCTTCGTGGGAAGAATGAAGTTCTTTCTCCCTAAATTACCCCACACAACAATCCTAGAAACCCCCAAATAAAATAAGACTTCCTATTATTTTATTATAACATACCAAGAATTTTAAATTTACAAAACTCAAAAACAAACTCACCTAATTAATTAAACTAGTGTTGCCTAATTAATTAGGTGTTATGTTTGCAATAATTAATGTGGGAGATTTACACAACTTATGAGGTTGTTTAGAGGAGTTAGGGAATGTGAGGGGTTGGGCTCGGGTGGGACCCACCTCACCTTTAACCACTCAAGGGAAGTTACTAACTGGAAGGTCCCACCCCAACTCACACGCCTAGGATTAAACCTCTTAGAAATGAAATAAAATTGCAACACAATTTTATTTTACTCTTCATTTAATCCATACATTTTTTTCAACTCCTCCCAAGAAAAAACAACTCCAGTAAAGGCCTTATTAAGAAATTATCGGTGCTGTGGTTTCATCGGTTCCCTCCAATTTCGATTCCGAGCACTAGTTCAAAAGTTATAAAACCCCGCTCGTACGTTCACGGAATGTACCCGAGCTAAACATAGGAAATTGATTCCGGGTACACCGGGCCTCAGAATCAGGCACTGTCAAAAACTACATACTCGTAAAATCCCAAATTAATTTAAGAAAAAAAAAATTCTTTAAATTTACGGGTCATTACAATATAAATACATATTACTTTTCATATATATAAGAGATAAAAAATTAAATTACATTGTTCGTGAAGAGTATAATATGTACTTGTAGATGGAACCTTTTTCCATTTCAAACGAAAATAATGAATGAGTGGAATGTAATAATTTTTAATTATATAATATTAATTATTTAATTATCACCATATATATTAACTAAATCCATCATTATAACTAACAATGATAGATAGTGATGGAAAATGAAACATATCACTATGTTATTTATGTCGGCTGCATTTATGCAACGAGTTAGGATTTTAGTAATCATTTGATGGAGAAGTGGTGGTAAATGGTTTTTCCATGATCATAATTAATGATATTTATATGAATTATAACATATTAATCATGTTTTTTGGGTGTTACATGTTTATATAAGGTGGAAAAAGAAATTAAATTGAAATAGATTGGTTAAGATTTATACATATTATTTATGATATTCCGTTGTTCTTGAATATTATTCATCAAAAAATTAATATTATTTTCAGGACATGGGACCGATGTTTAGGGAAAGCACCCTGAGAATGTTTTTTTAAGAAATTTTATAATTAATAAGGCTCAAACTGTGTGAATAATGTACAAGAATAAGAGCCTTTTTAAATGAGAAGGGAGAGACAGAAATGGAATTACATTAATGATTTTAGTAATATAAGGTAAATTACTTGTGAATGTGGATCTAAATATACAATAATTTGAATTTATTCTAATGAATGGTTGAAATATATTAAACTAATAATAATTATACATTTATATATGGTATTCATACCATTATCTTTTGGTTCAGCATTAGATAATTTCCTTTTAACATTAATCGTAGAATTTTATTTGTTTTTTTTATTCAATTGGAAGAAAAAAATATGACCATATTACATTATTTGAATTTTTATGTTTGTAAATATTTTTTCAATTTTACTAAATTCATATAATATAAGTGGTATAATTTATTTTAAAACAAGCACAAAAAAAATGTCAAAAAATATTATTTTACAAAAATTCATTTTAAAGAATAAAACAAACATGAATCTCGTTCATTGCTCAATAAATACCATAAAATAAATGTTAAAATAATTTATTAAATATAATATATATATACAACTCATTAAATATAGTTTAATTTACATGGATAAAAAAAATTCATGAATAAAAACTATTGTTCAACTTTTTATAAAAATCTTTAATATTCTGCTTATGATAAAAATAAATTCATTATTTAAAATATGATATTACTTAAAAAAAATTAAAATTTTTAAATAATTTATAAATTAATTATAAATTAATTTTCCTAATTTCAAAAAAACTATTTATGATGAAAATATATTTTTGATGCATAAAATGACTTTACTGAAAAAGGATAACTTATTTATTATTTATTATGAAATACATTTAAATCATTTAAAACCATTATATATATATATATATTTTATAATTCATCGAATAGTTTTCATACCATCCAATTTAATCAGTTTGATATAAAGGATTACAATAACACATTTCATTTAGAATCATGATTTTTTTTACCAAAATCTATCATATCTATCGATATTATTTCAATAGTAATATATATAAAATATTTAGGAGATATCTTCTATCCACCATAAGATGAATTTATCCTTTAAAATTCAATCGATCAAATAAAAAAAATTGATATTACTACAACATCATTTCCTTGGGTAGATATTTCGTTTCCTCAAATTTATGATTCATACAGAGAACATCAACCCTTTGAGTTATCTTGTACAATTGAATTTTAAAATTTTCAATGATGATTTTCAATGGGTGTTATTTATAGGAATGTATTTTCTACAATGGATTAACCTCATAGTTTAGTACAAGTTAATGATATATAATTTACACCATCATGAGAGGAACATGGAAAACATCATGTACTTCATCATGATTTTTTGGAAGCTTCATGAAAAAAACTACTGTTGAAATATAGAGAATCTAATATACCTGGGGCTCTAAATTTCCTTCTTTCTAAATCTCACAACTTTTTTCATTAATGAAATTGATGATAATAACATCTACCAAACATTAAATTATAATCACACCAATTATTATCATCATAAATAATTTTATGACTCTCAGTTTATTATATGTTCTACAGAATATATATGAAAATATCAACCATTTCCTCATCATACTAAGTTCCTAAAATATTTCATTCTAAAAATTCATCCCATTATGTCAGTGTTCATTACATCTTTCCAGATTTGGATTTATATGGAGCCATATTAGTTTTTGAGTGAATGGTAATTTAGTAAGAAAAATCAACTTGTTGAAGATTTTTATCACTAACATATATGAAATATAGAAAAATTGGTATACATGTATCCTTCAGAATATAAATCACCTTCTTAGACAGACTATATAATTAATGATGATAAGCTACTATGTTACAAAAATTGTTATCTGGAAGTTTATATGGACATTCTTAGATGTTCATGGTAAATATATGATCTTAATTAAATACTATAAAATGTATTAATTCATGAAAAAATACCACTAAATAATGTATACATATAAATTATCACCGTGAATTAAATCCTCTCTTTTTGAAATAAAATTTTAGAACATTGAAGGGAAATTAACTACAACCAAAGTAAAATTCTAGATATTTTATGTTTTAAGAATTTTATGATGATATACAAGGATATGTTTTATCATTTGTACCTCGTTATGGGTAATGGGTTTAAAGACCCTTTAAAATAACATATCATAGCCATAGAATTCTGACTTACTAAGAATCATAACATATACTCCCCAATATAATAATTTAAGTGGTCCAATAAGAAATAGTCTTCTAAATCAATAGTCTTCATTGTAGTTCTAAAATTAATAGAGAGTGATTATGTATGGGAATATTCAAATATTATCTTTTTCACATATAGTATTAGTGATAAACATTCTATGTTCATGAATCATATCATTCCATTATATTCATGGTTGATCTTAGAACCATTTCTTACATTCTATTATAGCTATAAATCCAACTTTTTGACTCTGTAATCTTCCCATGAATATAGGTTTGAAAAATAATTTATGAAAGATGATATTCCCCCCTTCTATCATTATTTCACGGTCCATTTTTTAAAATCTATAAATATTTGATATTTTTTCATTCTCGCTATAGATAAACAAGAATGATTCTTTTGAATTAACATATCATATACCTTCATAACTTTTATAGGGTGGTAATGTACTAAGTAGTCATACTCATTAATTAATTTTAATAGTCTTCCATATAATGTATTTTAATCTTTTTGGGAGAATAAATATATTTAAATATTATTATCTTAATACAATTATAAAATTCTATATAAAGATAAATACTTTGTATCATTAATTACATTATTATTTCTGCCAACACCAAATCATGAGTCAGTTATTTTTTTTAATAACCATAAATTTTCGTGGGAAAAATGGTGTCCCCATATCATTAGATATAAGAACTCATTGAAAGCTTTTATTTGATGCATCAATGTAAAAAAAACCATTCTACAATGTATGGTCGCATGAACATAGGTTCACTGAAAACCCTTCTATTTATATCTTGTAATTATTCATTACATTCTTCATTCCAATAGAGCTTAAATATCTTTAATGATAACTGGTATAGTGGATTTGATATATATGATAAATATTTCAGATAGAATCAATAATAACCATAAAATCATGGAAGTCTATACATTTTAATCTATGTGGTTAGTCTGTTATATTGTTTAATAACACCCATTATTGATGTATTAAACGTTATACCCACCCATTAGATTATATGAAACAAACATGAAGTTTTCTGTTTCGAAAAAGTACACTTGATAGAGTTTTTATACATGTTATCATTCCTTAGGATCATTTATACAATCCTCAAGTGATATTTATCCTTTTACATTACCTTTTATCATACAACAATATTATATATGAAGACTACTAAAGTGTGATCAACGTAATACCTAATTTCCCTATTTGTTTAATTTATGAAGATAGCTGTGGAATTATTCGAAACAAATTTCCTCACTATAAATTACATGATTTTATACCTTGAATGTATTTTTTTGTACAATACTTACTTTTAACTGTCAACTGATATTATCCCAATAATATTTCAACCAAGGAAATATATTCATCTCTACACAATTCATCAAATAAGACATTATATGGTGTAGTTGATACATATTATTTATTATATTTATGTTATATTTCAAATAATCTATGTAAATTCTCATTGATCCATATTTCTTCATGAAAAAACTAATATGTGAACCCTATGGTGATGCACATAAATAAATGAATCCTATAAAAATATTCTCATGTAGTTGGTTATTTAATTTCTAATACTCAATTAGGGACATTTTATATGGAATATTTGACATAGGAGTACCACCATGTTTCTGTTTCAATGAAAATTTATCTTCATCATTCCAAGGAAAACTATGAAACTATTCTGAAAATACTTCTCAATTATCTCGTAAAATAGGCATATATTTTTTATTGAGATTATCCCCAACCGTCAAATTAAAATGAAATGATCAAATAAGAATCAAGACTTATGAAATGTATATAATTTCCATTGTATGTTATCATTTATTCGTACACTGATTGATGGTCCGAGGTAGGATTAAAATAACAAATCATTATTCCATTCCATTGTAATTAATATGGTATTTATACAATGTAAGTAAATAAAAGCATAGAATAAAAATCTAATTCATCTAAATAGGGAATAATGATATTTTCAGAAATCATATTCCCATAAACATAAATTTGGAAAGAATAATAAACCTATGATGAGACCATCAATCTATTAAGAATGTTTAATTCCATTCAACATCAAATAATTGTGGCTCCAATTTGATTCACTAAGAAAATTAATTATATATAAAAACTGGTTAGTACTTGTATCAAATAATACATTTGTAGTCATTGAGTGTATGGTATGTATATGTTTCAACACATCACTATAATACCCCACATCTAAAGTAGTTATCGTGTGTGGTTTTAAATTCTCTTTGGGAATAAGATGTTGGAGATTTCGACCATCACCATTTACAATCATAATTTTTCACTTAATCCTCCTATTACATACACTGGAATATTGGAAATATGTTTCCATGATATTTCAATCAATTCTAATAATTATATAACATTTTATAATTTGTTCTTAATTCAACTAATCGAAAATCATGCTTTAAATAATTAAATAATTTATTATTACCTTCAAGATATTTTTTTATTTATTTCATTCCACACATTTGGATTGAAGTAAGAATCTTATTCTTCCCTCCATAATTTCCATTATCCAGATTACATTTAAATTACATATTTATTTTCCAATTAAAATATTTGAATTTACAGGAGTCTCATTTATCCATTTTTACATAGATATTAGATTGATTGATTTATTCCTAGATTCCAAAAAAACTTATGGAAAACCCCCTCCATAAACCTGTTTTAAATCAACTAAAGAATCAATCATTATTAATTTAAGGTTTAATGCTAATATCCAAATAATTCCTTACATGTATTGTTAAATTATACACATATGTAACCATGGAAACATCATCCATTTCCATTATATCAAGTAATTACTTCTATATTTTATTGTAAATAATATAAATTATATATTTATTGAAAATTAATGTCCTAAACATATCCAACTTAATGGAGAAAATTTATTTCTGTTTCCACATTTTCATTATAATTGACCACCATGGATATAATTCACCTTCCAAATTATAAAAAAACACGATAACTTTTTCATTCTTGTTGAATTTTTGTATGAAAAAAATCTTTTCCGTTGTACTAATCCAATATTCACCATTTAAAAAATCAAATAAACCACTAAAAGATTTTATATCACCACATGAAGGAAAAATAGTTTAGTGTTCCCACATTTTCTAATTTTCAATATAATCCTAATGTATGGATTGATAGATTTTTATGATCCTAGAAATAATATTTTATAATATAGATCCCTTAATATTCTATTTATCAGGTGGGAAATCGCTGCACTCTCCATGAAATTCACTGTTAAAATAGTTTTTTATCCTTCCATTGACAAAAACTAGAAATATTTTTATGATAAGAAATATTCCTACTTTGAAATCTTATAATCATGAAATTAATCTATATTAAGTCTAATTATTACAACTTATTTTCATTCTATTATGTCATTCCTTTGTCATGGGTCAACCATGGTCATTATCTATTTAACTATTTCATAATGGATCATTAACTAAATATGAATTAATATAAGAATATACCCTTGGGGTATCTATTTGGATGTGAAATATGATTACCACTGATCATGAAATGGTTACTATTAAGTTAATTCTTACTCAACCCAATTGAATGTTTTTACCCAAAGGTGAATCTATAACACAAATACATCCACTTACTAGAATATTCAGTGGAATGTATATTATGGAATGCCAAAATCTATTATTTACTATAAGATATGATTTTATCCTATAATTTGGGTTATAAAAATCATTGTCAATAAGGGATTATCATAATAGTTTCTAAAAATAACCAAAGCTAGATTTGATACCAACTATTGTTACAACAGGCTGGAAACCACACTCTCTAATCCTCTTGTAGAATATATACCATTACATTCCCTTGTTTACTTATAGTAATTTTGAAACCATTTTTTATATAGAACATATATCATCAAGAGGACATCATAGTACTTTGACATTGTAAAGGAACTTTTAGGATAATATTTTCATTAATTTGAACAAACTCCTACATAATAAATTATCAATTTATCAAAAGGACAATTATCCCATTTAACCCATTATTTATTATTTCTCTATAGGTCATCAACATCATCCTTGTGAAATCAATTATTGATATAAATCAGTTAAAATCATTATTTAGACACTAGGGAATAGGAAACAGAAAATGGATGAGTTCAATTTCCCATCATGGGTAAACATGAAAATTTCCAGTTGAATATCATCAATGACCATAAGAGTGATTATGTGTATGACAATATAAAAAACGTTAATGAGTGAATCATAAAATAACTCATTAAAATAATTAACTACAAAAAATAAAAACATAGGACCTAAAAAATATATCACAATCAATAATCATGAGCCATGTGATATAAATCACGATCATGAAAAGCATTTTATACTCATAATAAGAAATTAAAATCATTTTTCATACGATAGAGAATCACTTTAATAGAACACATTAAAAACCATTTACAACCCCTTTCCAAACCATTTAAATTATAATAACTATTTTACCAACTACATATATTATCATTACCTAATTTATTAGAGAAATATAGTGGAAGTCACGCTTTTATAATAAATATTGGGGTCACCCATTCTGTATGAGATATAAAGGGGATCATCTCTTTGTCTAAGATATATCAAGACAACCCATGAAGTATAATGGGGATAAACCCTTTTCTTTATGATATTATGATAACTCTTATATCATGTAATTATCACATAACAATTTAATAATTGACACATCTATCATAAAACTCATATAAAATATCATTATTCATTTCTAATATGAAAATCCCATGGAAATGATAAGGGTTTGTAGAAATCCATAGAAACATGACTAAACTATGGAAAATAAAATTGTTCCTTAACAATATCAATGAAAAATTATTATTGAAAATAAATGGGTTTCAAAAAAATTCTATTTGAAACATGTGCTACTCATAGAAAATAAATGTGTTCCATATAAATCACATTGAATCATGTTTAACCTATTGAAAAGAAACCGGTTCCTAAAAATATATTTAACGAAAAATTATTCCATTAAAATAAATAATGGGGATTATATCAATAAAAAAATTACCCAATAGAGGATAAGTGACAATTATTATTTTCATTTATGAATAGAACTTACGTTAAAAATCATTAAAACAATTCTTGATAAAAATAATATTTAGACATTCAATGTATCCCATAACACTTTGAAACATTTGAATCAAAATCCCCATGAATTAATATCATTTAATTAAAACAATTTTATCAATAATATAATAATATTCATGATATAAAATAGTAAATAGGAATTATATAAACTATCAAAAAGTAACTATGTGCATAATCATAATTGAGTCTCAAAGGATTGTAAATTGAGAAAGAAACTGCTTAGAAATGTGATAACATCTGAATCAAAATACCATAAGGTAATAATAAAAGAAAATAACACTTAAATTCCCCAAAAATAAAATAATGTATGTTATAATATAAAAAATGTGTAGTATACATACTATACAAACTAAGTTATTGGTAGATATGACATTTATCTCACATATCTAAAAAGTGAGATTAAAATACCTTACCTTGAGTTTGATTTGTCATGACTATCACCTTTATTAATGAATAATATACTTTTTTTAATTATTAATAATCTTCATAAAATTTTATATGTTTATTGTAAATAATATTTCACTTAAAAACAGTATAAATTCTATTACTTAACCTATAATTATTATTTAAATTTTTTACCATATTTGGAATATGTGTCAAAAATGACATTGAAAGGCCGACTGTAGAGACCCATATCTTGACATACAAGGACATTACATTACTTTTGAGGAATACTTATTATATAACAAAAACACACACACAAGGACCGTAATAGTTTAGTGTCTTTGGAAACTCGGAACGTAATCTTCTAATCATGGTGAAAGATCTTCAACATCTCCCATAAAGATCTTATCTTTTGCTTCTTACCTAAAACCTTTCTTTATATCCTGTGAAAAAGAAAACATAAAAGGGTGAGCTCATATTCTCATTAAGGGTAAACAAAAGAAAAATCAATCACATCATATTCATAAGAACATAACATTTTGGAAATCTTAACCTGCAAAAGAGAGCATAATTGCATAACATGGGATAAATCATAGTAGTGAAATGAAATCCCAATAATCATAACTTAAAACATGAAACTTTGTGGAATACACACATAATATTAGAGAATCATATCTTATTTTTCAAGACTCATTGCCAAGACTATCTTAGTGGACAAAGTCCATTTCTGAACCGAGTCACCCTCGTTTCAGTCCTGTTTCACTGAACCGGTATAACCTACCATTCCAGCCACGTCTATCTCATGAGATATAAAATCTTTACCCAATGAATTGGAGGGAGATATAGGTCCCACCCATCTCATAATGATACCATTCTTATGTGTGCCAAAAAATCATAAACCATACATCGTAGCATAACCCATGTAATAAAAATGGGATTCTTAAACAACATGACATTATAAAACAATTCATATAAGATAAAGGAATTCATAAAAATAATTCCATCACAACATAGTCAAATAAATTTAATAATAGGGATAAAAATAGAACCCTATATTATCATAGATGGAAAATAATTTTGATAAAACACTTGAACTTCGTTCTTGAGGAAAATATCCTTTCTACTTCAAAAACAATTCTCATTTCTTAACATGTCAAACTATTTTAAACTAAAACAAGTTGATTAAAAATAAAATTGAAAAATTGAAATGGAATATTCTTGTAAATAATGTTTTAAAAATCCATTCATGCCGTATAAGTTAAAAAAAACATTCTTCTCGTACTTTTGTCGGAAAAGTAAAAAAAGCACCTCGTACATAAAATGACAAAAGATTCTTTTCATATATTTTACTAAAAACTCACCAAAGGGTACAATTTGGTTTAAAAAATTGTAGTTGGATGGAAAAAATATTAAATATTGAGGAAACATGGATTTGGATGATAAAATACACCCCGGTAAATACCAACATATAAACAATCTCGGATAAAATGATATTGTGATATTTTCCCTTACCTTGTGTCCAATATGCTTTGTACGTATCCGAACCTCCTGTATAATGATTTAAATAATTTCATTAACTTATTACAGAATCATATTCATTGTTATGATATCATATATGGTTCACTTATAACTTTATATTACCCGTTCTTTTGTAAATTCCATGTTAAAGAAGCGTTTTGGGTAAAATTGTTTCATTTATCGTAGGTGTTTGGACTTGTTGTTCTTGACATTATTATTACTTATTTCATGATTTACTTACTTCCAGAATATAAAATATGATTTATATATCATATATATTCAGTATATATATATATAATAGATAGATAAATGAAATGAAACACACCGTTCATGGAAACGGTAGTCCGTACATACGCATGAACGCTGTTTTATTTTCCTTATTTTCTTGAATGGAAGTAAGTAGATGACATATATATATATATATACATAAATCCAGTATATTTACCATGTCATATATTTCATTATTATTTATTATATATACTTTATAATCATTCTAGAATGGTTAACATGGATAATGAATCTCATCGCGTCGTGGAGATGGTAGTCCGTACGTAAGCACGAGCGATGATATCGTTCCCATGGTCGTGGAATTGTGTTTAAGTTTATGTGTAATATACCAGTATCAATATCACTTTATAATAATCATATATAGTTACTAATTACACCATTATACCCATCTAATTAAGGTGGTGGAGGAAAATATATTACACCACGGCATGGAGACGGTATTCCGTACATACGCACGCGTGGTGATTGCCTTTTTCTGTAGGATGGATAGAAGGATAATTAGAGTTGTTTCATATTTATAATAACATATCAGTATATAAGAAATAATTATGTTATTACTTTATCATGAAAAAACTAAATAAGAAGAAGTTGAAGAAGAAAGAAATTGAAAAAGAGAGTTAATGAATATTACCTCTTTTTGACGCGCCTTCACTTAACCTCCACTTAAAGAACTAAGTATGGTCTTTGAAGAAGACCAGGACCTCTAGGATGATACTTGGGAAGTGGAGAAGAGATTTTGGAAGGGGTTTGGCGAGCTTGAATGCTCAAATTGGTGTGAGGAGGATAGGGAGGAGGTGCCCTTTTATAAGGGAGGAGAGGGGCACCTTAGGAAAATCTCAAAATATTATTTTATATTAAGGTCAAATTCGGTTTATAATGGTTCCAAAGGGTCTTATTTAGACGCTAAAGTGGGGATGGGTCGAAATAATGTCATCCAATAGGATTTAGACAAGTTTAGGTTATTATATTAACATTATCAATTAGATTTAACTCTAAGTTAAATAATTTAACTTTTACCGTGTCTTTTTGTTTTCTTACACTATATGGTTAATAAGCTTACCATAACAAGCCAAACAAACCCCATGTTGTTTATTAGTAATATATATATCATTATCTAAGTCATTTGTCCGATCATTAGATTTTTCGGAATTAAATAACAATTAATAATATAATATTTTTTTAAAATCTAATTTATGTCAATTTTGACACTATTTCGTACATGATTTTTATGAAATTCATAACAGAATGATAATTTCTAACCAAGCTACTTATATCAACAATAACATGTCATATTAACCTAGAAAATTAATTTAAGTCATAAAAAGTCTCAAATTACATTTATTTGGGCATTTATAACATCAATTATGTCAATATTTCATTAATAAGACAATTACTGCATCATCTTTGTGTCATAATAAATGATAATTATTTAATCCATAAATATTCAAAATAAATTTCTACGATGTAGATAATTCTATTATATTTCTGGAGACTATTCATGTTCGAAGTTTTATGAAGTTTATCACTAAAGTAAAATTATTATACTTATAAGATTTAAGAAAGTGACATGTTGTCACATTCTTTGGTTTTAATAATAATTAAATTATTTTCATGGAAACATGTCCATAAAATGAATCTAATCCGACCCATAGGTTATATGGGACTACTTTTATCCATACCATATTATTTTTCCAAGTGTTAGGGTAATTTTATAATCTTATATTTACCCTTAATTACCCGATTTACCTTTAACTACAGTAAATAAAATTTTCCATAGTTACTATTCACAATGCCCAAAAATAAAAAGTAGCTTATTAACATAATTTGGACCCACTGATTCCAAATATGGAATCCATTTTTCCAAATTCAATACACAAAACATGCAGAAATTAAAATAAAATTAATCCTGTTGTCGAAAGAAAATGGGTTTTTCTATAAAACATTGCAAAAGATTGAATTGATTTAACCTATGAATTTAAGGTAAAATCAATGCTAATGACATACATTATATTAAATGGTAAAAATATATTCTATTTATACTTTAAATCCATTAAATATTATAACTTAACCACATAAGATATTATGATGAAAAAAGTTGTTTTTAATTAAAATATAGCATGTTTTTACTATTAATTAAAATATGAAAGTTATCGGGAAAATATCAAAACTTTATCTAATGTAAATTTTTATATCCTCATTCAAAAGAAGAATTTTATTTTGTCAAATTGAACATATAAACATGTCAAAAACTAGATTTAATGTGGGTGTGCCATCAAAAGGCGGTAAAACTGCATTTTTTTAAAAATAATTATTTTACCTGAAAAATTTATTTTGTTATTATACCATGTTCTAGAAAATGTGTAAGTTGAATAATAATGTTATAAAATTCAAAATTAGATAATACTATTCATAACGGCTAGTTCATGACAATATTAGATAAATATATCGTTGTTTATTAAGACCCGGTATTGCGTACAACACACGCTATCGAGGAAGGTCGCGATTGCGTGTAATGCAACCCAAGTCAGGGTTGCGTGTTGTGAAAGAATCCTTCGTTGTTTCGTATAACAGAATCCAACCATATTTCATTTATACATTGAATATATATATATATATATACTCAATGTTTCGTAGAATAACTATTGTCAAAATTGTGTGTAACACGATCCAAGAATAGTGTTGTGTATACTGCAAGCTAATACGGTGTTGCGTATACCACAAGGTAATCTTGGTGTAGAATACAACACAAGACATTAATGAAATTAAAAGAATATTTTTCATAAAATTTCAGGGTGTTACATTCTACCCCCCTTAAAATTAATTTCTCCCTCGAAATTCGTCAGGGTTATAAATGGTTTACTACTCGAAAGTTTGTTTAATAGAAACCCACATCCTAAAAAGGAATACCAAAACATGGCTTTAAAAACTAAAGTATGAAATGTAACGGTTACCCAAATTAACTCATCACTGGGTTTCCACGTAGGAGAACATAGGTTAAAATATGGATATGGAAGAAAAATCTAACCATCAAGTTCTGATGGAGAGTGGTAGAGAAAATGGCTATAAAAAATCCAACAATAACAAAGCCATAAATTTGTGATGATGTATGGTACCATCTGATTCATCAGATATAAGATCACTAGGACAACATTTTTGGTTTTCAGTATCATTTCCCTAAAGTTAAAAATTTTGAATTAGAAGAAATACTTACTTTATTTTGGTACAATCTCACTGTTGTTCGTGCATTGAACAATTTCCACTTCATCTCTTAAAGAAATGAAGTTGAATTTGTTATTCGTGCAGTGTTAATAGATCATGTGATAGAATGATGGGTCATTCCATCTGTTTCAAACAAAAGTTTAGCAATAGTTATCAAATATACATAAGTCTGTCTTTTGTGAGGTTAATCGTATATGAAAAAAAATGAACTTATACATCATCTATCACGTCTCTTAATAAAATAAAACTAGTTTCTACTAACCAGGGACTTCCTGTAGGTCAGTGGTAGGCGATAAAAGCTAGTCGCACTTCGGTTGTGGGTTCGATTCCCACAGCCTTTTCTGACGCGATGGGATGTCGCCCGTCCTGCAGGTTGTCCTTTTTCTAAAACTACATTACTATAACATCCCATCAATAATATCAAAAAAAAGTTCTATCCTTAAACAATACTAACTTATGTCCAACATAATCCATTCTAATCTTTAGGCTTATCTAAAATACTTCGGTCCAAGATCATAGTATAAAGAAAACGATTACATGAAATGTCATCAACCAAGCATGTGAATACCATCATTTATCCCCCATATATCTTGTTGGTCACATTCCAATCATGTGAATACCTTAATCATGTATTCTCTTGAAAAATGAATACCCATTAAACCTTAGTGAAAACATGAATGCTGTCAAAAGTTAACTCTTACCACATACCAAAATCCAATAATTCTATATACTCAAACCATGATATAACCTTCTCCTTATATCAATCATGAGCTCATGAATACTATCAAACATTTAATTTTCTCCGTATCCCTTAATTATGCGCATATCATCTTCATTCCAAAAATATTTGAATAACCTTTCATGGATACTGGTAGCATTAATCACACACTATCAAAACTCAAGGAAAGACAACAATGTAACAATCCTTATATGTCTCTTTATTCCATAGTACCATGAGATTCTTTATACAACATTACACTTGATAAACATGTAATCATTCCACTACCTTCTTAAACCATTGACCGAGATTCAACAATTCTTTCATCTCACATATCATTTGTAGTCTCTTCATCATCATCAACATAAATACTACCCATACGGCCGTACTGATTCTCTTCATGAGACTTTCCCTTAGGGCATTGGTTTGCATAATGCCCGTACATTCTACATTTAAAACATTTAACCACTGTTGATGTCGTAGCAATACCATTATCCTCATCCCTGGTGTTAATTGAACCTTTTCCTTTGCACTTACTGGCTTTGTGTCCTTGTTTTCCACACCCAAAGCATCTTCCAGCTCCTTTGAAACATTCTCCTTGATGCCTATTCCCACATGATTTACATAGGGGAAATTTAACTTTCTTTCCTCTATGATCATCATGAAACTCCATCTTTCTCTTATTAGCTGAGTCAGGAAACATACCAAATCACACTTTATTGATCATATTATGAGATTGCTGATTTGGCATAATAATGATGTTTTGACTTACAAATCCCATTTCATTTGGTTTCTCATGAGGAATATCATTCCATTGTCCCTAATATCCTCCATTATTGTGAATCATCTTGTTTCTAGCCATTTTCTAAAACTAAAAAAGAATAGTGTTAGAGGCAGAAATCATAATAAAGGGGGATTAACATGAATATATAACATCTTAGGTTAAATTATAAGACTGTTACCATAGTTCTAGGACTATATCCTACTCGTATACTTATCCTTAGGTACATCCCTAGACATACCTTAGAAATATCTCTAGGGATCTCACTAAAGTTCTAGCATCCTAGTTTCCAAAGGTTGACTCAACCTTTCCTCTGATACCAACTGTAGAGACCTGTATCTTGACATACAAGAACATTACATTACTTATTCGGAATACTTATTACATAACAAAAACACACACACAAGGACCGTGATAGTTTAGTGTCTTTGGAAACTCGGAACGTAATCTTCTAGTCATGGTGAAAGATCTTCAACATCCCCCATAAAGATCTTCCCTTTTTTTTTTACCTAAAACCTTTATTTATATCCTGGGGAAAAGAAAACATAAAAGGGTGAGTTCAAATGCTCAGTAAGGGTAAAAAAAAAGAAAAATCAATCACATCATATTCATAAGAACATAACATTTTGGAAATCTTAACCTGCAAAAGAGAGCATAATTTCATAACATGGGATAAATCATAGTAGTGAAATGAAATCCCAATAATCATAACTTAAAACATGAAACTTTGTGTAATACACACATAATCATAGATAATCATATCTTATTAGTCAAGACTCATTGCCAAGACTATCTTAGTGGACAAAGTCCATATCTGAACCGAGTCACCCTCGTTTCAGTCCTGTTTCACTGAACCAGTATAACCTACCATTCCAACCATGTCTATATCATGAGATATAAAATCGTTACCCAATGCATTAGAGGGAGATATAGGTCCCACCCATCTCATAATGATACCATTCTTATGCGTGCCACAAAATCATAAACCATACATCATAGCATAACCCATGTAATAAAAATGGGATTCTTAAACAACATGACATTATAAAAAAATTCATATAAGATAAAGAATTAATAAAAATAATTCTATCACAACATAGTCAAATAAATGTAATAATAGGGATAAAAACATAACCCTATATTATCTTATATGGAAAATAATTTTGATAAAACACTTGAACTCCGTTCTTGAGGAAAATATCCTTTCTACTTCAAAAACAATTTTCCGTTATTAACATGTCATACAATTTTAAACTAAAATAAGTTGATTAAAAATAAACTTGAAATCTTGAAAAGGAAGCTTCTTGTAAATAATTTTTTAAATATCCATTCATGCCGTATAAGTTAATAAAACATTCTTCTCGTACTTTTTTCGGAAAAGTAAAAAAAGTACCTCGTACGAAAAATGACAAAAGATTCCTTTCATATCTTTTACTAAAAACTCACCGAAGGGTAAAATTGGATTTAAACAATTGTAGGTGGATGGAAACAATATTACATATTGAGGAAACATGGATGTGGATGATAAAATACACCCTATTAAATACCAACATATAAACAATCTCGGAAAAAATGAGATTGTGATATTTCCCCTTACCTTATGTCTGATATGCTTTGTACGTATCCGAACCTCCTGTATAATGATTTAAATAATGTCATTAACTTATTACAGAATCATATTCATTGTTATGATATCATATATGGTTCACTTATGACTTTATATTACCCGTTCTTTTGTAAATTCCATGTTAAAGAAGCGTTTTGGGTAAAATCGTTTCATTTATCGTAGGTGTTTGGGCTTGTTGTTCTTGACATTATTATTACTTATATCATGATTTACTTACTTCCAGAATATAAAATATGATTTATATATCATATATATTCAGTATATATATATATAATAAATAGATAAATTAAATGAACCACACCGTTCATGGAGACGGTAGTCCGTACGTACGCATGAACGCTGTTTTCTTTTTCTTATTGTCTTGAATGGAAGTAAGTAGATGAAATATATATATACATAAATCCAGTAGATTTTCCATGTCATGTATTTCATTATTATTCATTATATATACTATATAATCATTCTGGAATTGTTAACATGGATAACGAATCTCATCACGTCATGGAGACGGTAGTCCGTACGTACGCACGAGCGATGATATCGTTCCCATGGTCGTGGAATTGTGTTGAAGTGTATGTATAATATTTCAGTATCAATATCAATTTATAATAATAATATATAGTTACACATTACACCATTATACCCATCCAATTAAGGTGGTGGCGGAAAATAGATTACACCACGGCGTGGAGACGGTATTCCGTACGTACGCACGCGTGGTGATTTCCTTTTTCCGTAGGATGGATAGAAGGTTAATTAGAGTTGTTTAATTTTTATAAAAATATATCAGTATATAATAAATTCTGATGTTATTACTTTATCATGAAACAACTAAATAAGAATAAGTTGAAGAAGAAAGAAATTGAAAAAGATCGGTAATGGATATTACCTCTTTTTGACGCGCCTTCACTTAACCTCCATTTAAAGAACTAAGGATAGTCTTTGAAGAAAACCAGGACCTCTAGGATGATACTAGGGAAGTGGAGAGGATATTTTGTCAGGGGTTTTCCGAGCTTGAATGCTCAAATTGGTGTGAGGAGGAGAGGGAGGAGGTGCCCTTTTATAAGGGAGGAGAGGGGCACCTTAGGAAAATCTCAAAATATTATTTTATATTAAGGTCAAATTCGGTTTATAATAGTTCCAAAGGGTCTTATTTAGAAGATAAAGTGGGGATGGGTCGGAATACTCTCATCCAATAGGATTTAGACAAGTTTAGGTTATTATTTTAACTTTATCAATTAGATTTAACTCTAAGTTATATAATTAAACTTTTACCGTGTCTTTTTGTTTTCTTACACTATATGGTTAATAAACTTACCATAACAAGCCAAACGAACCCCAAGTTGTTTATTATTAATATATATATCCTTATCTAAGTCATTTGGCCGATCCTTAGATTTTTATGAATTAAATAACAATTAATAATATAATATTTGTTTTAAAAACTAATTTATGTCAATTTTGACACTATTTGGTACATGATTTTTATGAAATTTATAACAGAATGATAAGTTCGAACCAAGTTACTTATATAAACAATAACATGTCATATTAACCTATAAAATTAATTTATGTCATAAAAAGTCTAAAATTACATTTATTTGGGCATTTATAACATCAATTATGTCAATATTTCATTAATAAGACAATTACTGCATTATCTTTGTGTCATAATAAATGATAATTATTTAATCCCTAAAAATTCTAAATAATTTCTTATGATGTATATAATTGTATTATATTTCAGGAGACTATTCATTTTCGAAGTTTCATGAAGTTTATCACTAAATTAAAATTATTATACTTATAAGATTTAAGAAAGTGACATGTTGTCACATTCTTTGGTTTTAATAATAATTAAATTATTTTCATGGGAAAAAGTCCATACAATGAATATAATACAACCCTCAGGTTATATAGGTCTACTTTTAGCCATCCAATAGGATTTTTCCAAGTGTTAGGGTTATTTTATAATCTTATATTTACTCTTAATTACCCGATTTACCTTTAACTATAGTAAATAAAATTTACCATAATTACTATTCACAATGCCCAAAAATAAAAAGTAGCTTATTAACATAATTTGGACCCAATGATTCCAAATATGGAATCCATTTTTCCAAATTCAATACAAAAAAGATACAGAAATTAAATTAAAATTAATCCCGTTGACGAAAGAAAACGGGTTTTTCTTTAAAACATTGCAAAAGATTGAAATGATTTAACCAACGAATTCAATGTAAAATCAATGCTAATGACATACATTATATTAAATGGTAAAAATATATTCTATTTATACTTTAATACCATTCAATATTATAACTTAACCACAGAAGATATTACGATGAAAAATGTTGTTTTTAATTAAAATATAGCGTGTTTTTACTATTCATTAAAATATGAAAGTTATCGGAAAAATATTAAAACTTTATCTAATGTAAATTTTTATATCCTGATTCAAAATAAGAATTTTATTTTGTCAAATAGAACATATAAACATGTAAAAAACTATATTTAAAGTGGGTGCGCCATCAAAAGGCGGCAAAACTGCATTTTTTTAAAAATACTTAGTTTACACGAAAAATTTATTTTGTTCTTATACCATGTTCTAGAAAATGTGTAAGATGGATAATAATGTTATAAAAATCAAAATTTAGTTAATACTATTCATAACAGCTAGTTCATGACAATATTATAATAATATATCATTGTTTATTAAAACCAGGTATTGCGTACAACACACGCTATCGAGGAAGGTCGTGATTGCGTGTAATGCAAGCCAAGTCAGGGTTGCGTGTTGTGAAAGAATCATTCGTTTTTTAATATAACAGAATCCAACCATATTTCATTTATAAATTTAATATATATATATATATATATATACACACAATGTTGCATAGAATAACTATTATCAAAATTGTGTGTAACATGATCCAAGAATAGTGTTGCATATACTGCAAGCTAATACGGTGTTGCGTATAGCGCAAGGTAATCTTGGTGTTGAATACAACACAAGACATTAATGAAATTAAAAGAATATTTTTCACAAAATCTCGGGGTCCTACACCAACCATGGTCAATATGGCCATTTCCTAAATTTTTATTGAATAATATCCAAGGAATAATTAACAAATTTTTACATCAATTATTTAATGAATTGATATTTTGTAAATAAAATTCCATTGTGATTTAATGTTTTATTACATGATATGGTTATAGAAAATGAATTCACATTTTTTGTTTTATTATAGAAAATTGGATTGAAAATAATATTAAGAATATTTACCATTGATAATATTTATGTTTAGAATTGATAAAATGATTAGTATAAATATGGGGTTTTAATGATTCCAATTGACACAGTGAAAGGATGTGATGGCCAAATCATGTAAGATTGAACCCTATGATGCCCATTTATCAAATATATTGAGGGATATAAAATCATTAATATTTTCCCTCAACTAAGACAAGGATGATTTCTAACAAATTAAGCATTTTAAAAATCATTTATGGGATATGTTCAAGCTTATCGAGAATATAACCTAACTATGTTCGTCGAATGATCCCACGAAAGTCTAACCATCATCCACCTAACTCTTAGGGAACACAAATTTGAAATAAATTGATTGGTTTTAGGAACATAAATCTATTAATATGTATATTTTATTTAATATATTTCTTATTTTTTTTATTACTTTTCAAATGATTTTGATTTTTATTCCATTGAATAGAAATTGTATTTTTTAGTAATATTCAAATTCAATTAATTGATTTACGTTGATGAATTAATGGGTATTATTTAGAAATAAATATTATTTTATTAATGTATTATTATTAAATAAGGATTATTAATTATAAATGGTCAAATAATTTTTATGAAGTGAAATGTACTTTTTATAAGGGTTCAAAAAAATTTATTGTCAAAAAACCCATCATTTTTCAATAAATGTTGAAAATTATTTTAAAAGTGAAAATGATCATATTTAGAAAATTATATTGATAAAATAAATAATATTTTTTGAATCATAATGTTAAAATTACTGAATGGTGAATATTTCATGATTTTCTGAGATAGTCGAGTTTTCAGGTAAGAATTAAATACTGCCTAAATATACGGTGTGTTTATGTCATCATAATGACCATAAAATGATGTAACAAATACTATAATGTGTATCCTAGGAAATAAAAATGTTTTCTCTTAAAAAATTAGATTTTGAGATTAGTTTTTTAATTTTATAATTATTCTACTAATTATCCAAATTATAAAATATATTTTTGGATTTTAAATTCCCGTCTTTAAAAGAGTGAGTCCCCTCTATATAAGGAAGGGTAATATTTTAATATGTTTGACCCATTTCATAATGAAATTATTAGAACATACCCAAAATGAACAAACCCATGGTAAAAACCATGTTAAGGTTTTTGGCTTTGATTATTTTGTAGTTTTTAATATTTTGTGGTTTTGAATATTTTATTCTATAGAGTCCAAAACCTATGTTTGTGAAATATTAAAGAGTTACCCAATAATTTATTCTATAAAGCCACCCTATATCCCAATTCCCTTAAATCATAATTCTTTTATAATTTTTTACTCTATCCTACCCTCTCGAGAATCTTATCAAGGAACCCCAACCACTTAAGAAGCCCATTTCCATGATTATGGAGCCACACAGTCAAGTAAAGATTCTTTCCATTATTATAATTAAAAAAGTATCATTATCATGTTAATACCTATAATTTTAAATTAATTATGATGTGGTATGTTTTTTAAACTCCCTCACACTTCTATAATTAAGTATAAATGATGATAAAACCCATTCTCTCACATTAATCCTGCCAATTACACCTGTTACCATGCAAAAATTTTGTAAGTATTATTTCCCTTTTTTCTAAAGCTCGCTTATTATCATATGCCTTATTTTTCTAATTATATATTATTGGACATGTATTAATATGTCCCTATTACTATAACATTAATGTCTTAATGATGAGATACCCATTACTCTCTCATCAACCCATTTTATGCTTTTTTATGTGACACTGTTATGCTTTCCAATTTACACATCAATTTTCCATGACAAACCAATTGTGTAGTGAATACCATACCCATTTCCTACAAAGGGTGTTCTATTTTATGAACATATGACATTTTATTTGGAAGTATCATGAATTTATTCCCCCTCCTTTATCCTGGAATAAATTCTGATGATTAATGAATCCATATTTTTGAATATCTTTGGCACACTTAGGCATGTGAAAAAAATAAATGTGATAGGTGTTCCTGAAATTATATAGCACACCAATGATTGGGAAATTATTAGTATCCTGATATGTCATTTTGTCACTGGGTTATATCTTGTTCCTTTATGGATATTTTTCCACCATGAGTTCATGGTTTTTCAACCATGAAATATGTTTATGATGAATCTTTTTAAGTTGTTTCCACATTTCCCATGTTATGATTATAATTCTATATTGTTACTTATTATTAAAGTTATTATATGCCTCATTAATAATCCTTGACTAATATGTACTTTTATCTTTTGGATATTCCTTGTTTATTTCCCTACTAGGATTTAGGGGTTATTTATTTCTTATGTATTTTCCCTATTTTTCCATTGAAGTTTTAAGATCAATCATGTTAAATCAAATTTCATTAAAGATGTTATAATCCTTGTATAAATTTGTAATGTAATGTACCTAGTTCTGAAAGACACTAGATATATCTATATATTTGGATGTATTAAGTATAATGTTATTTAATTATATCATGTATTAATTTTTACTAATGGTGAGGATTTTTATAGTTGGAATCAAAAGAATAATTTAGTTTTTTGGGATAAGTATTAAAAAACTCTATATATTGACTTATGGATAATACTAGATTTCAGAAAATATCATTAAATATTTGTTTGTATATATTTTTTTGGATATTAAGAATATACATCCATCTTTGGATACTACAATTGTGAGTGGTTCTAACATAAATGTACTTATGAGTAACAACTATGACAAGTTGTTCCGGGCCTAAGTCATGGTAACATGGTACACAAAAATGGATGTTATTGCGCACCAGGTTTGAAACTACTAGGGGATATGACTTGGTAATTCATAATCTCATTATGAACCATTATTAATAAATTAAACAAATTCTCATAAGATTATATGTTATGAAATAGTTTATGGATAACAAATACTAAAGAAAAGAAATCCACAAGTTAAGGAAATACATGTCAGTTATATGTTATCAATTTAATGTCCTTAATTTCCAATTTTTTGGTTTTAATTTTATATATACTCCTCCATAATTTTACTTTAGTTCTATCCAATAGATGAAGATAGGAGGGATCAGTAAAGAATAAATTTGATGAATTCCCCCAATGAGTTTCCCAACCCATTGGAAGTAGAAATCACACACTTCATGATGATACTCTATCTGTTGACTCAGGTTCTGAATAGAAACTAGGATCAGGAGGGGCCTCCACCCCCCCCCCCCCCCCACAAGAGAGAACAAGATGCATTTGATATATTCATGTTCCAACGTCGTCCTACTTTCAATTGTTCTTTTTACCCTTTAATCAAATATCTGTGAATAAAATCCATTGAAAAGATCTTATATGTAAATCAATGTTCTAAACAAGATAAGGTTTTGTTTGTTATTTATCAAATGGAAGGTGAATTTGATCAATGTTTAACATTTATAAAAATATGATACATGAAGAAGATAACAATGAAATGGTGTGGAAGGCTTTCTATGACATTTTTTTGAAAAATATTTTCCTTACACTCTCTTTCATAAAATTGAATGGGATTTACTTAAACTCATGAGAATTGAAACTGAATATATAGGGGAATATGAGGAAAACTTCAGAAATATTTCATGACACAAATCATGCATCATCATTACCCAAGAGTGCAAGGTTTAGTGATTATTTTGTGGGATAAAACCTTTCTGTTAGAAATCCCTTGAAATCTGTGATGTTGATAGCTTGGCGGAAATTGTCCAATGTGCCCTCAAAGTTGAAATGAAGGTCATAAAATCTCAGGGATACCATCTGTATAAGATGTAGAAACATAAAATAATTTCTAGATATTTGATGGAGATATCTAATGTTGACAAGAAAAGTCAACATCCCACAGGAAAATAGTGAGGAATAAAGCATCCTAAAAAATTACAATTAGGGAAAAGGAAATTTTGTAGGTGTTGGATGTAAGGGAACCTATATAGTGATTTTTGGCAATAGAAACTCACTTTTTCAACAGATGGAAGGAATGATCTAGTGAAACATCATCATATTTTTTATTTCTACAACTACAATAAATTTTCACACTTTTAAAACCATCTCACTATTCTGAGGGTTTTTTAGACAATAAAAAACCTCTTTGGAAACAAGGGGGAGGTTTTTCCAACACTCCCACTGAAGTAAATCCAAATAGTGAAGGGGTGGCATGTGCACTAGTAATTAATTAATTAATAGTGAACATATATTTTTATTATTTTTATACACATTTATTCATATCACAAATGTTTAATTGAACTATCCAAGCACCACCAGACATCATGGAAGTAGAGATGTATTTTAAAATGGAAATAGAGATATTTTTTGGATCCCAAAAATATAACTCTTCCCAAGTCAAAGTTTGTAAGATAAATTTCCCTAAAAACCTTGTCATAATCCCATAGGTGTAATTTGGTGAAATTCTGTGCATGGATTGGATATACGTATATAAATTAAAAAAAATTATGAAAGAAGTTAATCACTCTATATATTGCGAGTCGACCCCCGATTTTGTACAAGTGCAAGGAGGTGAATGAATCTACTTTAACACCATCATATCAAGAATGGAAATTATTTCTCTATTAAAAAGATTATCTAGATAAAATGATTGATTATATGAAAAGATTCACCCATTAAGACATTGCCATTATTATGGAATATGAAGATGTGTTTCCAATGAAATTTTAGGTCTTCCTTATCGTCGAGGTGTTGAGTTTTCAATTGGGATTATACCCATAGTATAACTTTGATCTAAATCTCTATATATATTAGATGTTATAAAACATGAGGAGCTAAAGTTACCAGATTAATAGAATCTAGATAAAATTTTTATATGCCAATCTAGGTCTCCATAGGGTGAAATAGTCTTATTCTTCATGAAGAAGGATGTGTCAATGTGCTTTTTCATCGATTATCGTGAGCCCGACAATATTCTAATAAAGAAAAAGTATCCAATTCCCCAAATTGATTAATTGTTCAATCAAATATGTGAAGAACAATAATACATTAATGTGGATCTATGCTTAGGATATTTCCATGTTAGGGGGAAGAGGGTGGATATACCCAATACTACTTTTCATACATGGAATGGGAACTAAGAGGTCGTATTAATGCCTTTTAGACTCACTTATGGTCCAAAAATCATCCAATTATTGATCAATAGAGTTTTTAGGGATTACATTGAAACATTTATGGTAGTATTCCTAGGTAATCTTATTATATACACCAAAATTATGGAGGATCATGATGATTATATGAACACTGGGATAATCACATTAAGGAAGTAGATGGATTATGAAAAGTACATCAACTACGAGTTTCGGTTGAAGAAGTCTCATTTTAGGGGAATATCTTCAAAAAATGGGATATTAGTGGGCCCTTAAAAGTCAAAATAAATTTAAGGATTAACTAAGATAACATTTGTGATAGATATCCATTGTTTCCTTATCTTAGTTTGGCATTATCGCTGAATTATTAATATTTTTTCACGATTGCCGAACCCTCTTACAATTAAAAATCAGAAGGATGTAAAGTTTTCCTAAAATGATGAATGTGAAGAGGGATCAAGGAGTGAAGAAGGATTCATTATCACAACACCTATGATCACACTACCTAGAAGTGGATATCATTTTGTGGTATTTAGCGATGCTTTGAAGAAGGTCCTAGTCTATGTGATGATGCAAACTAAAACATTTATTACCTATGCTTTAAGGATGTTGAATGTTTGTGAATATAACTACTGAACACATGATCTAGAGTTTGATACAGAGATTTTTTCTATAAAAAAATTTCATCCTTATCTATTTGGGGAGAAGTGTAAAATATATACAGATCATAGATTCCTCAAGAATATATTCTCAGAGAAAGAGATGAATATACGCCAATGATGATTATTAGATCTGATTAATGACTATGACTGCTAAATCCACTACCATCTGGGGAAAGAGATTAATGTGGAATTAAATTAATATATAATTTATCCATCAATTCGGTCATTGATGAAATTTGAGAGGGATCAAATCTTCTATGATTTAGAAAGGATGGACTTGGGAATAATAATGAAGTAACCTCATCAATCCTTTCCAAAATTATTACTCAATCATCTATTCTTGAGAGGTAAATGAATTTTAAAAAATAAAATGTGGGAATAAAGATGAAAGTAAAAAATATTAGGAAAGGGAAATCCTTAGAGTTCGATGTTAATGATGAGGGTGTACTGATATTTTGGTCACGAATAGCAGTACCATCAAATCCTGAGTTAAATAAGGAGATGTTGGATGATGCACATAGCTCAACCTTCTCTATCTTCCAAGGAAACAAAAATATGTATCATCATATCCAAAACACTATTTGTGGGACAATATGAACTATAAGATCATAAAATATAAATTGATAAGTCATTTATGTCAACAAATGGAAGAGGGAAGGAAATAATCTTATGTGATGATGCAACCATTACCCATACCTACATGTAAATAGGAAAACATCACCATGAAATTTGGCACTAATTATCAAAAGAAATCAAGAGGGAATAATTCTATATTGGTTTTGGTGGATCATCATACATATATTGCACACTTCATTATGATATGAGAGGAATTATTAGTGGATGTACATACATGGATATACATTAGAGAGAGGTCAGGCTGCATGGAGTACCACTATCGATTTTCTCTGATCGAGATGTAATATTCACCTCTATGTTCTGAAAGAGTCTCCATATTGCTCTGAATTCTAAGTTGAACATAAACATGGTTTTTCACCCTCGAACAGATGACCAATCTATGTGTACTACTCATACACTTGAGGAAATGTTGATAGAATTCCCAAAGGGATTCAAAGGTGAACGATATCAACATCTTCCTCTAGTTTAGTTCTTTTACAACAATAGTATCCTCTTGAGGATCCAAATTGATCTATATGAAATCCTTTTTTGGAATAGGATTAGAACACCTAAATTCTTGGATAATGTTGGGAAATAAAAACTATCAGTCCTAAAAAGGTTAAGGAAATTGTAGAAAAGGTTAAGACCATTCACCAGCACCTCAAAGCTGCTCAGAGTCGAAAAAAGAAAAAAAATTACAGTCGTAGAAGCGTCCTCATCTTTGATGATGGAGACATGGTATTCCCCACATATATCCATTAATTAAATTTATGAGATTTTGGAATTAGGGAAATCTTAGTCCATGAAACATCTTCCCAACTGAAATCATCGATCTCATGGGAGTCGTGGCCTATCGACTTTCTCTCCCATGTAACATATCTCAAGTTCATGATGTTATCCATATATCACTCTTGAAGAAGTAAAAACCTGATCTCTCACATTTACTCAATCAACAGGTGTTACCATTGGATAGCTAACTTTCATAAGATGAGAAATCGGTGAATATCTAAAATTGTAGATAAAAATTTCTATGAATTAAGACTGTGTACCTTGTCAAATTACTATGGGGAAAATAGATGTTTTAAGATGTAAAATGGGAACTAGTAGACGTGAGGAGGAAAAATTACCCTCATCAAATTTAAAGGGGTGAAATAAAAATTTTGGGGGTGAAATTTATCAAGGGGGACGAATGTAATGACACAAACTGTTTTAAATAAAATTAACTTATGATCTAATGTTTTAATATGAAATATTATTATAGAAACACATGAACTTATTTTTTGAATATTTGCCATTAGAATCAAAACACCCTTTTTAATTTTTACCAATGATGATATAGAAGTTAAATAGTGATCGCGTGATTAGTATAAATATTAGGCATTAATGAATTCGATTAATATAGACAATGGAAGTGATGTCATCATCTAGTATGACTCTACCATATGAATCTCATTTATTATAGATTCTGATAGAGATATCATAACTGAGATTTTCCCTTGAATAAGCTTAAGATGATATCTAACAGCTTAAGGATGATCAAAACTGTTTATAGGATATGTTTGATCTTATTTAGATCACGAACCAAACCATGTTCCCCGAATGGACCCACAGAACTCCCATCATCAAACACCATAGGCTAAGGGTGCACACTAATTTAATAAATGAATATATATAAAAAGACTGTAATATTATGAAAATTTATATTGTATATGATAATGATTTTAGTTTCATTTTTTTGTAAATTTATAAATGATTTTTATATTGATTTAATTAATCACAATTTCTATTTTTAGGTAATGGTCAAATTGAATTAACAGATTTATTTTCACAAAAAATTGTTTTTTTTTATATAAATAGCATTTTAATATAAAAACTTATTTAATTTTTTTTAATTATTAATGCTAATACAATTTGTTTGAAGTGAAATAATATTTTTAAAGGTTCTCAAAAAATGTTATTGTAAAAAGAACCTATCATTTTTTTAATAAATGATGAATATAATTTTAAAAGTAAAAATGCACATATTTAGAAAATTATTTATATAAAATAAGTATTAATTTTCGAATAAAAACATTGAAATTATTGAATGGTGAATTTTTCATTATTTTCTGAGAGCCAAATTTTCTGGTAAAAATTAAATATCGTATAAATATACGGAGTGTTTTATAACATCATAATGACCCAAAATGGAGTAATAAATACTATTATTGGAATAATCACACAAATACATGTTTTCCTATTAAAATTAGGAGATTTAAATTTTATATTATTGTCATAATAATGCCTTTATGAATCCTCCAAAATATATTATATATTTAGGATTTTAAATTTATTTCATTAAAATAGTCACTCCCCTCAACATAAGAGAGGGTAATATTTTAATATGTTTATCCCTATGAATAATAAAATAATTAAAACCTCCAAAAATTGTGAAAAACCATTTTTAAACCCATGCGATGGTTTTCAGTTTTGATTATTTTATTATATAGAGTCCAAAACCTATGTTTTTGAAATATTAAAGAATTCCCCTCTCATTTATATAATAAACCGACCCATTATCTCACTTATCATCAGTAAAAAAACATTGAATCACATTCATAATATATCCACTTCTCTATAGAATCCTCTATAGTCTACCTAATATCTCTATAATCACCTTTCCAACCATTTGGAGCCACAAACTCATGTAAGGATTCTTTACTTACTCATCTTTATCAATGTTTATTTCTCTTGTTATTCCATTTTATTTTCAATAAATAATGATGGGGTATGATTTCACAACTCCCCAAAACATACCTTATTATTTATATATTATTATATTCCCTTTTATACCACTTATGCCTCCCAAAATACTACTATTTTCTATTAATGATTTCATAAGAATATTTCTTGTTTTCTTTTTTTAATATTATTTAATATATTATGTATTATTTGTCTAATTATAAGTGTGTGGATATGTACCTACATGTTCATATTAATATTCACCCAATGTAAAATTGATGAAAGATTCATTTCCCGCTTATCCACTAATTTTATGAACTTTTAATTGATGATGTGATGCTACAAATTTTTGAATGTGATTTTCCATGTCATGCGAATTGTGTTGTGAATACCATACCCATTTCCTATCACAGTTGTCCAATTTTATATGCATATACCATTTTATTGGGAACATAAATTGATTTATTACACACTATTTTATCGTGAAATAAATTATGATGATTAATGAATTCATTTTTTATGATCTTTTTTGCACACATAAACATGAGAATCAAATGAAAGTGATTACTGTTCCCGAAATTATATAGATCTCTAATGAATTTGTTAATGTTTAGTATCATGATATGTAATGTTGGGATAGGGGTATATCAGATTCATTTATAGGACATTTCTGACCATGAATTCTTGGTGTTTTAGCCATACCATTTGTTTATGATATATAGATCTAAGTTGTTGACACATTTCCCTTGTAATGGTTATAATTATATATCATTCCTTTTTATTCATAATCCTCCATTCCTAATGGATTTTCTTTATCTGACATTATTATTATGATCTTGTTATTCAATGTTTATTCCATTAATGATAATTCTGTCCAACCCTTTCTTATATATTTCCATGGGCTATCCACTGAAATTGTGCACTCAACAATGTTATAGAAGTTTTCAATAGGGATATTGTAATTTATTTTTAAATTTGTATTTAAATGTAAAAATTCCCAAAACAACTATACTTCATGATCATTTGGGTTTTATTAAGTGTTATTTTACATAATTAGACCACATAATAATGTTTAATAAAGAAAATGGTTGTTTCGAAATATATATTTAAAGTCTATCATTAAAGATTACTAGGAAATATTAACCAATGTTACAATTCTAGATATGGTAGTCCATACATAGGCATGAGTAACATGCATAATTTTCTATTATCATAATGGAAATTAGGTAAATAAATATTATCCTTAATTACTAAAAATTATATAATAAATAACATATTAAATAATTAACTATCATTATTGTGTTGTTGTAATGAAAAATAATAAATCACATTGCTTCGAGGATGATTTAATCCACATGAACACGAAAGAGGTTATCTTGTTTTCAGTGAGTGAAATAGAAAGAAGAAAATGATATTATATATTTCCAGATTTATAGTAAGTAAATTATTATCTATAATATTTATTTTCTATTTCTAATGTTTATTTAAAACCATATTTAACAAATTCCATGTAAATAGGGAACATATCACTTGACTTTGAGGGTGATGGAGTCAATATGTCCAATCACGATGTTGTCAGATTCCCAAAAAATGTAATGAATGATGTTTTGTGTTATATAATATTTCTAAATGTATTAAAAATTATAAATATCAAATTATTAAATAAAATTAGTAATTACTTAATAATTACAAACCAAATATGTGGTCATTTTGAAATTAACAATGTTGTTTTGTGTGGCTGTAGTTCATCATACACACGAACATTGATTTAGTTACAAATTTGATGGAAAAGTGTATAGGTGTAGGTAAGATCCTTAAAATAAGAAAATATGAGTTATTTTGGGATAATGTTTTATTATATAATAATTTTATTATAAAACATTTAGTGCTTTGGAAAAAAATAAAACCAAAGAGCCTCTTGAAAAATGACGCACCTTCCTCAGGTAACTTAATTTTGTTTATATTAATGGACTTTATTGGTTTGAATAATTCCCAATATAAGGCTTATATAATGATTTGAGTTATGTTGGAATTTGACTTGGACTGGTTTTTAAGGATACAAAAAGCTTGAAATGTGTTTTGAATTCATGAGAGTGAATGATTTATTTTTTGGAGGAGGAGTGGCGTTCATTAAAATAAAATAATGTAATCACTATATGGAGGTATCACTTATGTAATCTAACAGTGATAATTAAAAATTTATAAAATTTTGGGGACATGGTTTATATATGAATATACAATGGGGTTTGGAAAATATTTTAGGTAATTTGGACGCCTAATAATTATTATTAACCACTAAGTAAACTAATTTTTACATTAACTGTTGAAATTAATTTTAGTTGATTGCACACATTTTTTGGGAATAAACTAATTTCACCATAATATATAGTATAAAATATTATTATTCCAAATATTTAATATATTTCTCTAATTTAAAATCACATTATTGTAAGAAATTATTTTAAAATTAATCCCACTGATGGGACAAGGCAATGAGTTTTTAAAGAGAAATGTAAAAATGATTGAAATGCTTTCATATCAAATTTCATTATGAAATTGATAAAAATGAAAAAAAAACTAATTTATTGGTTCATAATTTAATTAATTATACATAAAATGTAATTAAAAATATAAATTAACTCAATAAATTATTTTGATGAAAAAATTATTTTCAAATAAAATTCGGTATCATTCAATATTCATCAAAAATATGAATGTTGTCAGCAAAATACAAAAAATTCACCCAAATTTAATTTTTATATTCTACTTTGATAAATAATATTATTTTGTCAAAAAAAATCAATTTTTTTAAATTTTTTTTAAACAAGCCTATCATTAAAAGGTGGAAAAACAACGTTTTAGAAAAATATAATTTTTTCTGCAAAACAATTAGATTTGTTATTATTTTATACCAATAAATCATAATTAATGTATTTGAAAAAATTTATTGAATATATAAAATATAATTTTCATTAATATCATTCCCCAATATTGACTATTTTCATTTATTAAAATAAAATTCAATTCTGGTCAAAAATAAGATTCTATGAAAAGTTTATCTATTATATTCAATTAGTTTATTTAATATATAGTTTATTAGGTATAATAAATTTTATAAACATCTGAATTATATATTCTCATAAATTAAATAATATCATTTTCCCTTTATTCCAATATCTAGTTGATTACATTCATATCAAATATTAGTGTTCTATTATTGTTCTGTAAGATCTAGTATTAATATTAAGGCACATTAATAATGAAACTCTATGTAGCATGAAATTTATGATAAACATGGTGTTATGTAAAATTCAATTTAAACTATGAATTGTGTGTTACCCAATCTATCAAATTATTTAAATTAATATGAAAGGATAAATTTCATTAAATATGTTGAGGTTACATCCTACACCCTTAAAATTTGTTTCATCCTCAAATCTTTCTTTGTTATAGAAGGGTTAACATTTATATAAATCATTTATTAAATACCAAAACATAAAAAAGAAATGACGAAAACATCCCTTAATAAGAGAATGTGAGAAACAAAATTGTTTACCAGATATTACACATCACAAGGATTTCACATAGAAATATCATCATTGAGAAATTAAAACATTATTTTGGAAGGGAAAACAAATTCCCATTAACTAATAAAGAGTGATAGATAATTCTTCCAAGGAGAATTTATTGCTAAAAAAAATTTGAAAAATAGGTTTGGAAAATGAAAGTGATATCATTAGAAAATATAGTAATAAGAAAATATTTAAATTTCAGTATCCTTTCATAAAATTGAATGATTTAATTAAAGGTATAGACTGAAAACATAAAGATATATACATACATTAATGGTGATATTTTTATGTTAACAAATTTCAACCATAATGAAATCATATCCTCTAGATTATAAGTATTCAAGATGTATTTTACTATGCTTGATGCACAAAAATCATTTTCTAAAGACCACATAATCATTAAAGGGGTTGTCATGTTATTCCAAAAATCTATAAACATTATCCAAAAAATGGTTAGCATATGGTACTATAAATCTAGAAATGAATAAACCTTCGCATGATACACTAATAGTAAAAATTCAATACTAATAACCAATGTTAAAAATAAATTATTCTATAAATTACTATCCTTAAAATTCAAAAAACCTTTCTGGTTCATGTTTGAATCTCCAATAATAGAATGATTTGGGAATAAATTTTTCTAATAAAAAGAAAGCATTATTCCTAAAATAAAATCCCAAATATTTCTCAAATAAACTTATTACCAACCTATACAACAATTTGATGCTAACTAGGACAATTTTTAATTTATTTGTTGTGTGTGAAACAATTATCTTCCATAGATCATTGGTCTAAGCCCCACTACCTATCCAGATATAATAGGTTTTCACCATGAATACAGGTTTCCCCTTTTTTTATTTAATTCAAAAAAAAATTCCTCTTAAAAACACTTAATTTTAATCATAGGGGTTATAAATAACTCAACCCAAAGAAAATATATCAAAAAATATCAATAATCACATTAGGACCTCATCTATTTGAACCAAAATTTAATATCTAATACATTGATCATATGAGAATCCATAGGCTAATAAACCGATGATGGTATCCATAAATCATTATATAATCTAAAATAAAAACATATTAATCTCTAAATCTATCAAAACATACCATTGATACCAACTATAACAAAACAGAACCAACACTCCAAAACCTCGTGATGAAATCCATAACATTACATTTCTAACTTTGATTACAATAATTTTGAATGAATTATTTTTCCCTTGAATCATTAATATATAAAGAGGAAACAAATTCAAATATATTTTTGATATCCTTCGTGTTTTAGAGTTAATAAGGTTCGGAACAACTCTTACATAATAAATTTTCACAAGTCATTAAAAAAAATTTCTCCAATTTAACCAATATTTTCTTATTTCAAAATAATTCATCAATATCATCCAACTGAAATCCTTAATTTAAATTTGTCTTCAAAAGTCATTCATTAGAACATGGGTAAAACTAAACCTATGGAGGTTGAGTAAAAATTTTTCGTATGGGAAAAAAGAAGCATTTCCAATTGAATGACATCAATGAAAATAAGAGTGTATAGTGGTATGATTTCATAATCCATGTGCCTGAGGGAATCATAAAGGATCTCATAAATATCGAGATATGGATTATAAAATATAAAAAATTGGAAATGAAAATATTAATCTAAATAAATAATCCTAAGCCAGGATAATTCAATATCGATCATGAGAGATATTATAAACTCATAACAAGAAATTAAAACTATTTTTGGTAACATGAAGAAACACTTTAAGAAAACCTTTTCTAGAACAATTTCAAACACCTTAAAAAAATCAATTAGAATAATCGTATGGATGACTTCCCACATTGTCTTTATACAATGATTTAGAAATAAATAAGCGGGCTCAACCTTCGTATAATATATTTAATGCTCACACATTCTTCATGAGAAATAACAGGGATGGAACCTTTTTATAAGTTCTGTTGGGATTACCACTGAGCAATAATGGGATTAAATCTATAATATAAGAAATATCAAGATGAACAGTTTCATATAATTCTCATTTAACACTTAAATTATAAAAATACTATTATAAAACTCATAAAAACAATTAGTATTCATTAATAATCTAACAGGACCTTGGAATATTAATTTGTATAATATAAATCCATTAGAAACATGATTAAAAAATAGAAAATAATGGTTTCTAAAAAATGAATGATAAAAAAATTATTAAACCATTTAATAAGGGATTTTATAAATATTCCACTTGAAACTTATGTACCCAATAAAAAATTAATTGGTTACATAACAATCTCTTACAAACAAGTTTAGCCCTGGAAAATAAATGAGATCCTTTACAATATCATTGAAACAATCACAATCCTTCCAAATAAATAATGAGGGTGGTAACAATAAAAAATATATTAAGGGTTGGATAAGAAATAATTTTTTTTATGTTGAGGAAAACATATTCACTTAAATATAAATAGAAACATTCTTGAGGAATATAATTATTAAACATTCGAATTGTCCCTTACCACATTGATTCATTTGAATAAAAATACACATTAATTAATATCATTAAATGAAATGTATAGTATCATGATAATAAGGGAATACAAGTTATAACATGTCATAGTGGAAGTATATAAACCATATAAAAGTAACTAAGTACACATTAAACAGTTAGCTTTAATGGAATGCAAATTGAGATGAAACCACTTTAAACTATTGATACATATGAATCGAAAAAAAAATTTCATAAAACGAAACATTTAAATAAAATTATTATAATTTAATTTATGATATAATATATCTAAATGGGAAGTATATACACCACCAAAAAGTATTAATTGGTGAATATTACATTTATGTCAAAGATGTAAAAAGTGAGATGAAAATTGCATAGCTTGAGTCTAGTTTTTCATGATTTGCCTATATCATCCTGAATAATGATTTTTTTTAAATATTTAATAGTTATATAAATGTTTAAAAGGGTATTTCAACATTTATTTCATGTATAAAACGATCTATAATATTATTCAATCATTAATGATTATGTCAGATGTTTTTATCATATTAAAATTATGGGTCAAAATTATCAATGATAGGTCTACTATTGTCAATAAGGTCATTATTTATACATAATAATAATAATATAAATGGAATAAATATCAATTTTTTACATTAATTATACTATAATACTCAAATAGGAATGATACTCATTAAAAACGAACCATCATTATGACCATGGAGATGGTATGTCGTACATATGTGTCAGTAAAGTCCCAATTTTCCAATGATCAGTATGGAGAGAAGGTAATTAAATATATCATTAAAAAATGAATATTATAAATTAAATTCAACATTATTTAATCATATATACTTATATATATATCATTCTACTAATATGGTTATAGAAAAGGAAGAATCACACCGATTTAAGAAGGTGGTAGTCGACAAATCCATGAATGACATTATAACTTTTTTAGTGTGTGAAATGGAATGATGAAAATGATATTTTATATTTATATATAGTTAATTATTTAATTAGTATCATAATTATTTAGTTTATATCATAAATGTTTATTTAATTTCAGCCTAAATACATTCTATGTAAAGTGTGAACGTATCATATTTCATTGAGGATATATAGTACACATGTCCACAAAAGATGTTATCATATTCCCACAAAATGGAAAGAATGATGTTATATGATGTATAATCATTAAATATATATGAATAAATTATAAAATCATATATATCCTATTAAAAATGTATTTCAATCATAATTACCAACCGTAAATGGTGGTAAATGAAAAATAAACAACATCATTTCGTGAGGCGATAGTTCACCATACACATGGATGATGATTTCTGTACACAGTTGGTGGATGTGTGTGTAGGTGTAGGTATAATAATTAATATAAAAAATATCATTATATATACTATATTAATGTTATTATATAATCATTTAATAATTATAATTTAATCAGAGGATAAAGAAATATAACAAAAGTTGTCATTTAAGAATGATACCTCTTCTTTGTGTTACTTATTTAGGTTTGCACCAAAAGATTTTAATGGTTTTATTTATTCCATAAGTACTGATTCAAGTATTTTTAGAAGAAATATTTTTATATTATGTTGGAAGGGGTTGAATAATCAAAAATGTTGGAGATGCATGATTAAGTGAGGAGAGTGAGTTCCTCTTTATAGTGCAGAATGATGGGCATTATTTCAAATACAAAAATGTAACAACTATTGGAAGGTTTACCTACGATAATGTGCCTCAAATAATGAAACTAATTCTATCCAAGAATATATTGGTTCTAAATTTTTTCACAAATGGGTTTTGGAATAGTTCATAGGTCATTTGGCATCTTACGATTAATTATAAACCAGTAAGCAAACTCATTTCAACCTAACAGTTGTAATTATTTTTAATTTGTTTAACTAATAATTGGGGTAAAATAGTTATTTTAAATTATTATACATTATAAATTATTTTTATTAAAAATATTTATTCAATATTTCCAAACATTAATAAATGATGTAGTGTAAATTGTTTAGAAATTAATTACATAGTCATGATGATATAAAAGATTTTAAAGGTGAAACAATTAAATGTTTGAAAGGTTTTTATAACCAATTTAAAATTTAAATTGATTCCAATGACATAAATAGGATTTATTATTGAATAATTGATCATATTATTCTTTAAAACCAAATAAAAATTTAATTTAAAATTATTATTTCTTAGATGAAAAATTGGTTCTAATATATTTTAGTGTCCTTAACTATACAACAAATTTTTTAGTTACTCAGGTCAAAAAAATATCCCAAATTAATTATTGATATTTAAATTTAAAAAATATAGTCAATTTTTTCAAAAATAATATTTTTAAGTGTCAAAATTTATTTTCAAAATAAGTCTTCAATTAAAAGGTGGAAAATGCCTTCTAGGAAAATGCTTCATTTAATGCTTAAAATATGATTTAGACATATTTAATTCATATAAAACATATGTGATGTATTGAGTTTTTTTTATTTAATATATAGATTAATAAACTAATTATGATATTTTAAAAATAATTTCGAATTTAATTTATTACAATTATAGAAAGTTATGTGTAGAAAAATAGTTTTTCATAAAAGACTATCATTTTTATTCAATTAGTTTTTATTTTTATTTATAATTAATTTGAATGAATTTATGTTATAAAAATGTTTAATATATATTATAATTATTTATTAAATATTATTTTAATATATTTTTCCAATGTCTAGGTGATAACTATCATATTAAATATTAATGTTATATTTTTTCCATAAAAGAAAGTTCTATTTATAACACACATTTCCAATGAAATATGGTGTTGTGTGCAATGGAAGATAAAAATGGTGTTGCATATTACAAAATATAAACAATGAATTTAATTAATAAAAATATATGAAATAATTTTAATTAATCTGATAGTTGTTGTCTCATCCAATCTTGGGATGTTATAATTATGAATAAATCATTACACACTGAAATATCATGTCATTTTAATTAAATATTTAATACATATCTTTACAATCCATTCAATAATATAATTTTTTACTTTATTTAGATACATAGAATCCTAAAAAACTGTAATATAAAATATCTACATCATATAACAATTATTTATTAATAAATTTCCCCCTTCTTATAAATTTCAAAAGAAAAACCTTTATTCATATCATAGGGAAATAGAAACACAATAAAGTGCAAGATCAGATCCTTTGTAATAGTAAACAATGAAGATATCAATAATAAATAAAATAGAATATTATCACATCTGTAATGGAATTATAGAATGATCATTTCATTTGAAATCTATAAAAAAATTATATTCATCAGGACTAGAATAATTCTTAGTATTTCACAAGACATGAATTATAGAGGAATCCAAAAACATTATTCAATATATAGTAACATTATTATAAGACCATGTCATAAAATAGTGGAATTTTTTTTCATATTCGTAATTTGATAAATATTATACCTAAGTTACTCATTAAAATATTCATCACCTATTAGAATTCATCTAACAACAGATGTACCTAATTAGAGATTTGAATAAACTCCCATATACCCTATTTTTTAATATGGTATGACTACCCAATATCCCAAATTATGGATTTTAATAACTTATAATAAACCATTTAACTCATAAAACAATAATATTTACCCAATTCATTATTTTCATATAACATAACTACATGTTATATAATCATAATCCTTTCGTATTTGTGCCACACGATTGTGAAAACATTTATCATTACCTAAAACCTTAACATATGGAAATGAATATTAGATTCATTAATATATCATTATCCCGATCATAAAACATAAAGAGAAATAAAAAGATGGTAAACATTGACCATTTTCTAAATAAATCATAAGAAACAACAAAACATTTTGCTATAGTTTAAAATTCCATTGAATGTTCACTAGAACAGTTATTGATAAAAATATAATATTCATTTTGAAATCACTTATTTAAAATATAAAAAATTCCAAAATTATAACATGTTTTTTCATTTAACGAAACCATGTATTCTTATGAAGGAAAAATAAAAGAAAATAGAATTCATGATTGTGAGAAATGATTTTCATATGGTATATGTGATAAGAAATATTCTATTCCTATTTTTGGGAAATTACAAAATTACCTCGATCATAAAGCAAAATGAATATTTCTTAAAAAAAAATTATACAAAATAAATCATTGGTAAAAAATAAATATTAAAAAAATAGGTATAGTAAAGAAATTTATAATATTTTAAATGATATTTAGATACATAATTAAAATATTCCTGATTCAATAAAGAATTAATTAAGTTTAAAAAAAATATCATTTTTGTATATGAATTACATAAAGAGAGGAAAATTAAATTAAAAGATTTAATATACATAAAAATGATAGGAGGATAGATTTTATATGATTTGGAAGATATTGATTAAGAAATTTCATGTTCATAAATAATGTATAAACAATATGCGTAAAAAGTGATATTGTCACGTAAAAACAATAACTCAATTAATTCTTGCTTCATATGTTCTCCAGAAACATGTATAATATATTTTAAAATGTTATACTTATATACTAGAACCGTATTCATAACTATAATAACATATATGTTCCAATTAAAACACGTTAACTCCAATATATTAATAATCCTAAATTAAAATCAATGTTTTTAGGGATGTCTATTTAATTTCTGACGAATTCTAGTATTTCGATACTATGGCCCTTTCATATTTATCAGTGTTTTAACATCTCAAGAATTATAATAATTATATATGTATTATATATATTAATTATATACATATGTAATCATTCATAAAATGTTGAGATAGAAATTTGAATTACACCATTCATGGAGACGGTAATTTGTGTATTCACAAGACCTCCATATTAATTTTATAAGAAAAGATGTAAATAAACATTAATAATATATTATAAATAATTAATCATAATCATATTATAAATATATTATATATTTAGTAAAACCTTAATTATAACCAACTATGAATGATAGTAATAGAAAATTATCATATGACTACATGTAGAATCTTTTCCAAACATACACCCAAGCGATACTTTTACTTCCCATTTGATGGTGAATTGGTTGGAAATTGTAATTAAATAATCATTATAACAAATCAATGTGTCAATAATTCTTAATTCATTATTTATTAATGGATATAAAAGGTTTATATATTGTGGATGAATAAATAATATTAAAAGAGCATTGTTATGATTTATATCTTTTCCATGAGAAACCTCATTTGGAATTTACCATAAGCCACAAATCCGTGGTCATTGAGGATATAATAGGATGAATAAATAATTTAGTGAGACTTAGAGGGTTTTGGAGAAGGTTCTCAGTTTTTCTAAATAAGTGATTATATATGGTTTTTTTATACGTTAGTGGAGGGATAAACATATAATTACATAATATGTTTCAAAAATATATAGTCTCACTCACGTGAATATGAAACCAAATGGAAGATAATTAGATTTTTGGAAAATATAAGGTTAAAATATTTTTAAAATTAGATTACGGAAATTTTATGCGTCATTACTAACCTTATCTCTTAATTCAAACCCCAGTAATCTCGTTTTAACATTTAGTGTGTTAAAAAAATTAATTTTATTATTATTAATTAAGAAAAAAAGATTAAGTTGAACCTATTTAATTATATTAGTTATTATGATTATAAATAATGAATTCATTTTACTAGATTCATGTTTTATAATAGGAAAAATTTAATTTAAAATAAGTATATAAAATTCAATTACATACCATTTTTGAAAACTAAATTTCTAAGCAGAAAAATGAACTTACATCCTTTAATTTCATTATAATATCCAAAAAATGAAAGATAAATTAATTTTTTAATATATAATATATATTATTCCTTATAAAAAATATATAATTATTAGTTTAATTTACAATGATAATAAATTATTCCAAACATAAAAACAATTTTGAGGAAATTGCATTTTATGTAAAAAAATGATGTTATAAAAAAATGATGTATAATGTTGGTTACTATGTAATTAATTATATTATTTATTATTAATAGTGTATGATATTATTTTAAAACTAAAATTTACTTTTAAATTACTTTATTAAATGATGATAAAAAATAGAACTATAGAAATAATTGTTATTTTCACTATTCATTAAAAAAGAAATGTTATTTGATAGATATATAAAATTCACCATATGATAATACTAAAATTATTACATTTAATATTTATTCATTTACTAAAATTAAATTATAAAAATCTAATAAATTAAATATAATTCTTTCATGAAAATTGAAACAAAATGAATTTTTATAGAAAGAATAATTTTAAAAAGTAAAAGGTATCATTTGAATATTTATAACATATATATAATTCGTTAAAAAATACACAATAAATATGTAAGGCCATTATACATCTTTCATGATGTTTTTTATATGTTAGAATAAGGCCCCATGCCTTAAAACATACATAATATTGAGTTTTTGTCACGAATATACTTTCCTTCAAATTGAATATTTTTTCAAGTTTAGAGTTTTAGAGAATTAGGACATAACTATTGAATTACATCTCAATATTTACCTTGTATACACTTCTAATCTGTACAATTTGTTTTAAAATATGAAAAGTCCTTAAAATAAGATTTTGTTTCTTGATATATATATTATTGAATTATTCCTTTCTCTTACCATTCTTTATACACTGTAAACAATATTTTAAAAGCATGGGATGAGCATAAAAATCTCATTAAAGAATATAAAATGAGTAATTGAACTTTTTGTCCATGAATATTTAAAACCCATGATTTTTTTTAAATAAATCAGACTTTTCACACATAAAAATAAAACTACTTTGTGTGCATCTGGTAATCATAATATTTTTACAAAAACTTCATAGAAAACATATAACATAAAGGTAAATTACGGAATCTATATCATACTTACATTGTATATTTCATAGCTACATGGGGATTAATCTTCATAGTTATGCATGGAATATCCAAAACATTACATTCCCTAAAATATTAAGAGCAACATTATCATTTTCCTCTGTCATCTTACCCAATGAATTTGAGAGCTATCACTAGGTCACCCTCCCTAGGTTTATCAGGGAACCCCCCATATTTTTTTTATCACCTATCCACCTATCAAATTTCCATGTACCATTACATAATCATAACACATAAAATATTGAAATTAACAACATTTCACTTATCAATAACAAGAAATAAATTAAAGATATTTAAATATTACATATATTTTCAAAACCATTTAAACAATTAAAAATATAATTATTTAATCGAATTTTCCCATACCACTTTGAAATTTTTGAAAAATAATTTACACTTTAAAACACACATGTGCATATAAATAAATCCAAAAAACCATTTTGAAAACGTGGACATTAATTAGAAATATTTAGAAGAAGAAATCATGGAAACTTTTAAAATGATGCTTCAGTTAAAGAGTCCCTTAACACTTGATGAAATACGTGATTAAAAAATAATTAAAGAATAAGAGTAAACACAACTTATTGTATCATAAAAATAATTTGATTGATGATAAAATATGTCAAAGGCCAGTATATACACCCTATAAAAATGAATTTGTTCATAACAAAAAATAAGTATCAATGGATTTTAAATTAAGATGAAATACCATACAGAGATCTTATAAATTTTGCTAGATTTTATCAATGAGGTTTTTATGTGTAGAGAAAGTATATCCACACAAAAGGTAGTGAAATTTAAAACATATGCGTAATACCTAATGTGTAGAAATTCATTATATAAATTCCATTACAAAGACTATTTAGTATATAAAGTAGATCGATTATGTGTATTCACTATAAGTAAAAATAAGTCATGTATAAATACAATATAGTATATCAAAAGTTATTACTCACATAATCGTGTCAAGACATAAACAAGAAAAAGAAGATTAACCCATTGAATGGAAATTGGGTTAACAAGTTCCCATACCTTTAGCCTCAATTGTATTGTTCATTAGTTAATTTCATGAATAATAAAAATAGGTTAATTAATACTTTCTTTATAACCATTTCAATGTTTACTATTCCTTTTATTCCACTTATGACCATGTTATAAAAATATGTTAATTATTAGAGTTTATATTTGACTTTTTGACAATGTTCAGTACATGAGTCAAAAATGAACTTGTTTTGATGGAAATTATCAGTGTGGTCACAAGTCCATTACCTATGGAATATTATTCATGATATAAATATAAAATATATACTATATAAATTTATAATTAATTTCCATAACATTTATAGATAATAAATGAAATGCACCATTCATGGAGATGGTATGCCTTACGTATACATGAACTCTACTTTAATATCATTTTTATATTAAAAGAATAATAATAAAATGATAAACATTTATATTATAAAATCAATATTATATTTATTTTCGGTATGTCTCATATTTTAAAAAAAACACCCATTATATTTTTGATGTATTAATGAACGAGTCATATCTCTTCGACGAGGTGGTAGTCCACACTTTCTCAAATGGAATTACCATATATAAATATCATAGAAAGCATAAAGGTTTGTAGTAATTAAAAATTAAAGAATCTAAGTGACAACATAAATATAACATATATCATATATAAATAAATTCCTATCAAAATTTCTACCATGACTGGTGGTAGGGGAAAATTGAACAATCATCGTTCCGTGATGTAGTAGTTAGCTGTACAAAAAAACAGTATATTCGTATCCTTTATATGGAGGTGTGTTTGTGTAGTTAGAATAACTATAATAACAACATATTAGTATAATTAGTATACTAGTTTTTTTGTAATCATAGAATAATAATAGCATGGGGAGTGAATAAGGAAATAAAGGAAAGTAACTTTAAAGAAGATACTATATCTAAAATGGGTAACTCCTTTTGATTTGAGAAAAAAAGAACACTTAAAATTTCATTATGGACAAGCTAAGGATTATAGGGGGAATTGAGGAATGTTGGAGGATTATTTTAGTAAAATATGGAAGACACAAGGGAATTGATAGGTGTGAGTAACTGGGTAGATGTGGTGGCCTTTTATAAAAGGGAGGTGGGCACATTAGGATAGTCTTGAAATAGGAATTTATTATAAATTGAATTTCAATAATAAATGGACCAAAACTCATTTAATTCAAACATAAGATGATTTTAGTTCGAATAAATATACTCCAATTATTTTAAGACAGGTTTTAGATATTTTTTTATCCTTATCTTTTGGGATTAACCCTTATCATAAAACATTAACTCTTATCATGCCTTCTTTTATTTTCACTATATATGGTCACTATAGTTACTATAAAATTCCAATATAACTGTAAGGGGATCGTTAATAACATTAATAACATTATATAAGTCATTTAGTCAAATCATATATATTTATAAATATTATATCATTTAATTGAATACTATTTGTTTTAATAACCAATTTCTGTCAATTTTGACACTATTTATTAATTGATTTTTTATGTCATAAAAACATGATTACTTCAACAAAAATGCATTAAATCAAATTAAAAATAAATATTATCAATAAAATAGTTGTATGGAATCAAAATAATAAAATAAAATTGATTTTAATATTAATTATATCATTTATTTGAATGATTCATAAATAAGGCAATCTCTACATCCCCATTCTATCAAAATTAAATTTATTTATTTTATAACTAAAAATTATAAATAAAATACCATTATTAAAGAATTTTTTTCTATATAAAGACTATTTATAGTTAAATACAAAAATTATATAACCCTTTATTAATGTTTATTTAGTAAAAGATACATGTTTATGTTATATTTCTCTTTATACTAAATCAATTTCTATTACAGGTCATTGTTACACCCAAGAGGCTCGATGGGGTCCCAAAATTGACCCCTGGTTACCCATGCTCCGAAATATATAATCCAATATGACTATGACACTTGTTATCATAGTTATTTTTTCCTTTTTTACACGATTTACCCCTTAACTATGGTAAATTAAATTATTACTGAAGTTACTATTCATAATGTCAAAAAATAAAAGATAAAAATTTACACAATTTGGACCATATGATTCCAAAAATCCAGTTTCAATTTATAAATTAAAAACAAAAAATTAGGATAAATTAATTTAATATAAATTCCCATTTTCAAAACTAAAAAACGTTTTCTTAACAAGTAAAAACTACCAAAATATTGTTATTTGTTTATGTCCAATTAAAATGTACAATTACATCCACTGACCAATAGTTGATTAAATGATACAAAATATAATCAAATTAAACTTTAAAACCCTTAAATAATATTATTTTTCTAAATAAATTATCTTTACGAGAAAAGTGGTTTTTAGTTAAAATTTAACGTATTTTTACTATTCATCAACACAAGATAGTTTTAGGAAAAATTTAAAAACTCATGTAAAGAAAATTTTGATGACCCGATTCTTAATGATTTTTTTTCAAATATAACATATAAAGGTATCAGAAACTAAATTTATAGAAGTTTCTCAAAAAAATGTAGTATAATGGCATTTTCAGAAAAATTCATCTTTTATAGGAAAAGTTGAAATTGTTTGTATATCAGATCTAGAAAAAATATACGATCAATTTAAAAAAAATTAAATTTATAAGATATATTTTATCAACAACTAAATGTATATAAATAGTTATATGATTTTATAAACAGAATTATTATTTTTTAAATTGGTTTTCAAAAATTACATTCTGTATATTCAATTGGTTTTTATTTCCATTTCTAATAATTTTTGAATCCAATGAATTATTATTTAAACACATGTAAATAATATTTTAATAATTCTGTTGATAATATTCATTTCTTATATTCAAATAGATAGGTTATGTCAGTAACATTTAAATAATAATATTAGGTTGTCCGTTTAATCTCAATGTAGTGTATCATGAATTCTATTGAACATAGTTTTTCTTTCATAAAACTCAATATGTCACATCATTCCCCCTTTTGGAAATTTCATCCTGGAAATTTTTAAAAATGGCCTTAGAAAAATTATTGAAAATCCCACATTGGAAGAAGCGTTAAAAAAACAATGACATTAATATAAAGAAACAGAAGTAAAAAATGTAACATTTGATATCATATTCTAGGGTAACCAATAAGAAAAAATGGACATGGGTGATAAAAATAACTCAAATAGACTAATAGAGAGTGATATAAAACAGAGTCATTATAAGGAAATCCATTAATAAACCATAATTATGTGATGGGTGAAAAGACTATTGAGAAATGTATGAAAATAAAGGGTTTGTTTTAAGATCATTTTGGTAATATTGAGGAATTTATTTATGAGATCGACTATGAAGATAAGGAAACATACATACATGTTATTTAGAGTTTTGTACTTTATTATATATTTAAAAAATATCTTACTTTCTATAAATGATTAGTATTCAAGATGAATTAGTTACACCTGATGTGCTATTATCAACTTCTAGATAATCACATAATCCACAAAAATGAACTATATACTTCCCCTATATTTAGAAATTCACAAAAACCAAAATGCATAGTATAATATCAGAAAATCCCAAAAAATTTCATTTATAAACAAATATTAAAATCCTAATCTCCAAAATTTACCAAGAAGTACCCAAAGTTCAACAATGACCATTCAATAAACAATTTTCCTTAAAATTATTCAATATAATACTTACTAAATTGAAACCCAAAATTCAGAATGATTAGATCACAAAGTCTTCCATGATAAATCTTAACATTTATCTTCAAGTAACATCGACTACCCTTAATGTATAATATTTAATAGTAATTAATATAGTCACATATTCTTCATGATATGTTAATCATATATATAAATAACCAAAATCACAATATGTACACAATAAAAACATTTATTCTTCCAAAATAAAAATTGAACCATTAGTCCAGAAAATAAAACCAGTATTATTCAATTTTCCTTAGGCTTATAGTGTTCCTAAATGAGAGAACGTATTCAAAATAACATTTATCCCTTAATCACCAAATCATTTTTATATACTAAAGATAAGGATAAGACATACATCCCCAAAATCAACTTATTCCTGACCCCTAAAATTATTTAGCTAAAAATAATAACTCATACTAACCCGGGACGTCACGTCAGCTGGTGGAAGGAGATGAAACCATGTCCCCCTTAGATTGTGAGTTTAATTCTCATGGCCATTCCATATACGACACATTCTCACCGATATTGTGGGTGGTCCCTTTTCATAAAACTCAAAATAAAACCCAAGAACCATAACACATTCATAACACATAAAAAACATAAAGGCAATCTAGCATTTCCACATTTCAATCACAATATATCAAATAAATATATTGAAATAAAAAATCCATGATCAAAACCATTATTAATACCAATATATATAAAATATTATATGGTATTTATTTTCCTTTTAAAAAAATTTCGTCTTGTTAAGGACGCCAAAGATCAATTTATACTCTTGACGATGGAAAAGGTCGTTGTCACCGCTTACGTTAAAAAGAAATATTACATTTTTGTTATTTATTAAAATTATTTATATAAAGTTATTCCATTTGAATGATATTAAAATTCAAATGTGTTTATACACCGTATAAATGAAAGTCGTGTATAAAACAAAATATGCCTCAATGAAAGGAGATTGAGACGAAGTCCCTTACCTTGTATCCGACATGACTCGATTTTTTTAATCAAATGAATAATAAACTAAAGATAATATCTACTTACATAATAAAATTTTTCATGTTAATTATTCCATTTATATCAATTGTTACCTTTCTATAAGAATTAGTTAATTATTTGAGTTCATATCATACATTTTGTCGATGTTCGGAACTTGACTTAAAATTAAACTTTTTATAAGTATATATTGCCCTTGTGGACGAAAATAAATTTTATCCCAAATGATATTCATGATATAGATATTATATATATATCATATATATCCTGTATATATTTGTATTTATAATATTACAAAACATTTGGAGATAAGAAATGAAAGGCATCGTTTATGGAGATGGTAAGCTGTACGTACGCATGAATGCTACTTTCATATATATTTCTTATTTAATGAAATAGGAACATAATGATACATAGGTATATTATAATTCCCGTACAACATCATATATAATTTCATTAACTCCATCCCATATACATTCCACATATGGAATGACGAGTCATATCCCTTTGAGGGGGCGGTAGTTCGGACTACCTCAAATGAAATTATCGTATTTAACAACTTTGAACCCATAAAGGTATTCAAGAAATGAAAAATAAATAAGCATAGAAAAAATATAAATTTATTATATATCACATATAAATACAGTTCCATATTAATATCCACTATAAGAGGTTTCATGAGTAGGTTGAACAATCATCATTTCATCAGATAGTAGTTCGCCGTCCATAGAAATAGTATGTTCTTTACCTATTAGATGGAGGTGAGTGAAGTGTAGATAGAATACTTCTCATAAAAATAACCTAGTATATTGAGTATATTGTTGTTGTTATAAAAGAAAGGAATAAAAATTGTTTAGGGTGTTGGAGAAGTAAAATAATACAAAAGAACTTAAGAGAGGACATTACCTTTAAATCAGGTATCTCTCTTTGGTTTGAACCAAAAAGATTTATTTAATTGCATTCTACCCTAGAAAAGGATACTAGGAGGAGGAGACAGATGTAGGGAGCTTAATTGGACAGATGTTGGATGATGCAAGGGGCATGATAAGTGTATTTAAGGGGTTAGAAGTGTGGGCTTCTTATATGGGGGAGGAGGGTCTCGTTAATAATGTTTAAAAATATTATTTTATTATATAATTATTTTCGGTTTCAAAAGGTCCAAAACATATTAAAGTCTAATATATGATGACTCATTTTCGTAATAAAATCATCAACTATGAATTATACACATTTTGGATATTTTTATAATCCTTATAATCATATTTATTTAAATCATTCGTTAATGAGTTAAACACTACATCATTATTGTGTCATAAATAATTTTATTTATATGATGTATAAAAATTATAAAAAAATATCATGATGTATGAAATACTATTATCTTAATAATTAATATTTATAGTCTATGTGATAACTTATATAACACCATGTATGAAATGATTTACTAAAATATATATGTTTCACTCATTTTTGTCTTTACTTTAAATTAATTAATATAAAGTGTCATTATCACTCCCAAATGGCTCCATGGGGTCTAAAAATAGACTCATGGATGCCCATGGTCAGATATGTATCACCCAATAAGATTATAACGCATGTTAAGATAATTTTATATTATTATAATATTAATTGTTTACCCTTATTTACCATATTTCTCCTTTAACAATGGTAAATAATATATTTACTAAAGTAAATATTCACAATGTCTAAAAATAAAAGTTACCTATTTACATAATTTGGATATCATGATTCCAAATATGAAATCCATTTTTTCAATGTCAAAACACAGAAGTTGAAGAAATTAATTTAATATGATTTCCCACTGTGAAAACAAAAAGCTTGTTTTCAAGAAATACTAACTATCAAAAAAGTGATACCTGTTTATATCCAATTTCAAAATGAAATTACTTCCAATGACCAAAATTGTGTTAAATGGTAAAAACATAATATAATTACACTTTAAACCCAATTAAAAATATAATATATCCTTATAAATAAATTCGATTAAATGGTAGTTTTGAATCAAAATACAGTATTTTCACTATTTATTAAAAAATGAACATTATTAGAAAAATACCAAAATTTCATCCAAAGTAAATTTTAATGTCCCTATCTTAAATAAAAATTTTATTTTGTCAAATAGAACATATAAAATTGAAAAAAATTAGATTTAAAAATAGTTCTCCATCAAAAGGCTGTAAATCGACCTTTTAATAAATATTAGAGTATTTATGCTTAAAATGAGATTCTTTATTATTTTAATCATGTAAAATTTATTGAATAAATGTAAAAAGATTTAACAAGATTGTATATTAATATTTTGGTTAGTTTTTTTCATTCCCTCCAATACAAGGGATATGCGTTAACTACCATCTAAAATAATATAATATTATTATTTTTTAGTATGACCTAACGTTGTGTACAACATAAGATTTAAAAAAACCCCATTGTTTTCTATATGGTACACCATCAAACATAGAATCCCCTTTAAAGTCAAATTAATATTTAATACACAAAATTTAACAAATATGAAAATTTTATATTCTTTATTTACCTCAGATGTTACATACTTCTCCCCTTTTGGGAATTGCATCCCTGAAATTCTATTCATTTATCAAAAAAGTGGGGGTGTTTATCCCTCATAGAATTATCATATTACCACATTTCCTCTTCAACCATATAGTTTTTCCACAGAACCATTACCTGATTAATTACCTTATTCCACAACAGGTGCACTCTTCGATCAAGAATCTGGACTGGTTGTTCTTCATAAGAGAGATTCTCTTCCCACTGAACTACCTCTGGACGCAATATATGAGATGGATCTGGCATATAATTTTCCTACAATGAATCATGAAAAACAATGTGTACCTGGGATAAACAAGGAGGTAAAGCCACTGTGTACGCAACTGATCTAACTGTCTCCATGATTTCATAAGGTCCAATGAACCTCAGACTCAAATTTCTATTCTTAACAAAATGAATCACACTTTTCCATGGAGAAACTTTGATAAAGATATGATCACCTACCTAAAAATAAATATCCTTCCTCTGGTTATCTGTATAACTTTTTTCCTGATCTGAGCTATTCTCAGGTGCATCTGAATCAACTGAAATCTTTTTGCCATCTCATGTAACAATACATTCCCCACTACTTCCTTTCACCTAATACATCCCAAAAATCTATATTTCAACACCGCTTCCCATATAATGCCTCAAATGGATATATCAATTTACTAGAATGAAAACTGTTATTATAAGAAATTTCAAAAAAATAATTTTGTTTTTCCCAACTTCATTGGTATTCCATCGAGAAAGCACGTCAAAAATCCTAAAAGGTATGAATTTTTCTTTATAACTTCCCATATGATTGATAATGAAAAGATGTACTGAAATTTAATTCATTACCCAATGACTTTTGAAGGCCTTTCCAAAAGATAGATGTAAACCTAGGATCCTGATTAGATTCAATTGAGACGGGAACACCATGAAAAATTGATATCTATTTAACATACAACTAATAAAATTGATCTAGAGAAAAAGTATCTCAAATAGGAATTAAATGAACATGTTTAGTCAATCGATCAACAATAACCTAGATTTAATTATTACCTCGAGAGTTCATTGGTAATCCCACAATGAATTCCATGAAAATATTTTCACAAGTCCACTCTGGCACCAGTAATGACTGAAGAATTCCATTCAGTAACTGTAGCTCTGTTTTAAACTGTTGATAAGTCAATCACTTCACAGTAAAATCAACAATATCTCTTTTCATTCCATCCCACTAGTAATACCCTCGAATATCTCTGTACATCTTAGTACTTCCAGAAATAACTGAAAAAGAAGAACTACGAGCTTCACATAAAAACTCATTCTTCAAATGTGAATCACAAGGAACACATATCTCTTACCAAACGTCAAAATACAATCATTATAAATGTTTATAGCATCCAGCCTTTTTTGTCACATAAACTTTCAATACATTATACAAAACTGAGGATCATAAAGTTTTAGTGTCTTGGAAACAAGGAACATAATACATGAAACAAAAAAAACATTCTTCTTAAACACTTGAAAGGCTTTTACTTATGTTCATCCTAGGTTCATTACAGAATCTCATAACCTGGGGACGTACATCAAAATAAAGGGTGAGAAGAAGGCCCATTAATGGAAACAAGGGGAAACATTTTACATGTGAACATGAGATACATCAACAATGTCATGAAAAATAACTTTAAGGCATGAGAAAGAAATCATGAGGCATATCATAATAAAAATAAATTTTTCATAAATTTAAGATTTGGATACATAATTTATCATAGAAAATCATGAACATATCACCAAGGTCTGTCCCCATGGTGTCATTTGAAAATTACCAAGTTTATTCACCAAGATATCGTTAAAATTGTAATATCTTGTGGTTACATCATTACCCAATGCATTTGAGCACTATTAGGGAACACCCTTAAATTTTCCTTTGTTATCATGTGAGCCACATATATCATCATCAATAATTTCATAAACAACCCATATATCATAAAATAAATGGGTTTCATTTCATAGTCATAATGTTTTTAAACTTCTTTAAATACATGATATTTATGTCACTTTAAAACCCACAAATAAGGAAAGTGGGTCTCATGTATGTAAATCACAGAATTTAAAATAGAAATTTTTGGTATATATTTGAATACCCCTTTATAAGAATGAGCTTTGAGTATTCACTTAATAAAATAAAAGAAATTTATAAAAAGAGAGGGACATTTTGAGATGGAAATTCTACAGCATAACGGCTTTGTTAGGAGGTTTTAGAAAACATTGAAAAGAGAGGGGACATGGGTCATCCACTCATAAATGATCCATAAACCAATATAGGGACAGAATATTAAGGATATATGAACATGGTAATAAAATTTTAATGATGTACCATATGAGATGAAGAACATGAAAGGAAGAAAAAAATAAGATTTCTCTTATGAAAATTCAGCAGCCTAATGGCGTCACTTAAAACATCAAAAAAAGTATTGACGAGATCAAATAGGGTCTCTAATCATATGAAAATAAAATATAAGTATGATAGATATAGAGATAATACCCAAAATAATAAAAAGGAACTTGAAATACTTGACATGAAAGTAGAACTTCAAAACGAGAAGGGTGAAAGAACCACTTAAAAATTCGGCAGCCTAACGACGTCAATTAAAACTTTAAAATACTGAATTGAAGAGATAAAATGTGGTCTCTCATAATATGATCATAAAATATCAGTATGATTGATATATAGATCATACATCAACATAATAAAAAGAAACCTGAAAGACTTGACAAGAAAATAGAACTTGAAAATGAGAAGGGTGAAAGAATCTGTTACAAAAAATTCGGCAGCCTAATGGCGTCACATAAACTTTCATAAAATTAAAGGACGAGAGTAAGAGGGGGTCTCTAATCATATGAACATAAAAAGGGAAGTAATATGAATATATAAGAACATCCTACAACATAAGAACATGGAGTATAAAATAAATGACATAAAAGATATTTCTTGAAAAGAAAGAGAGAGGTCGGATCCCTTACCTTAAAACGTAACTCTTAAAACTCAAAGGATGGGACCTTGAGGGCTTGGGGGCACCTTGGTAGGACTCCTTGGGATGTAATGAGACTAGAAATTCGTTGGGGAACAGTGGGGAGTCGAATGGATGAGAGGATGTCTTGGTATTTATAAGGAAAGTGAGGGGAGAAGGCATTAATGGCCAAGGGACACCTCATAAGTGGGTTTCTCAAAACCATGTGCTCTCCCAAGATATTTCACATGAAGTTAGGCCACATGGGGCACAAAATACAATAATTCATCACCTTTGGTCGGCCAACCCATAAAACATCTCATGACGTCATCATGACACAGTTATGATGTCATTAAACATACCGAAACCCTAAAACTGTATTTTTATTATTCACTGAAAATTCAACTTTCTCAGAAAAATCCCAAAATTTTACCTTAAGAAAATATCAATTCTCTGATTTCAAAAATGAACTCCATTTTATAAAAATATTTTTATAAATATTTTTAATTTATTTTTTAAATAAATACACTATTCACTAAAAATTCATTTTTAAAAAAACACAAAAATTTACCTTAACATAATATAGATGCTCTGAGTTCAAAAATAAAATCCATTTTAAAAAAATAATTTTCTAAATATTTTTAATTTAATTTTTAATTAAAAAACACTATTCACCCGAAAAAACTAATACTTTATTAATAATTAATGAAACCGTTATTTAACCATTTTATTAAATCACATTACTTAGTCAAGGTGCCTAGAATTTTTTAGTACTTTCTTTAAGTGAAATTACTAATCCATTTGGACACATTACTAGTCCTAATCATAAAATCACTATTCATAATTTATTATTCATCAAAAATCAAGTTGATCTTATTAGACTCTAATTTTCGTACTGAACATAATTTTAGAAGACCATTTTTTGAAAATCATTACACATTTTTAATTATTTAAGGTTTACATAAACATTTTTTAAAATATCCTTTCTCTAAAATTCACCAAAAATACGCATACTACATTTATCCGGACATTTGAAAATTCATAAACAACATCATAAGAAGAAATCCCAATTTTTATTTAAAACAAAGGATTACACAAGGCAGTTATGGTCTCCTTACATAGCCCCTTATCACACCACTATAGGACCTATGTGTAAGGTGTGATAAGGTGAGAGAATCCGAGGGAGGCACGACCAACATCGTACAAGTAGTAATTTCTATAAGTTTTAACTTCTCTTGAAGGCGATCCCGTTCTAGTTTAACATAATAAAGTTCAGCTTGGGTTTGGTCCAGAGCAAAGCCCAGTGGTGCTACCTCCATCCCATGTTCTGTTAGATGGGCTTCGATCGGTCCCAGACTACTGGGTGAGGCCATCGAATCTTTTTTCTATATTAATTAACCAAGTTTACATGTATTTACAGACAATAATCAAAACTTTTAGTTTCAAACGGTCATATTGACCAATGGTCATATAATATTCAAAACCCAATGGTATCATTTTAATTATACTCATGTTATCAAATGAAACTTTTTTTTTGAGTATAAAAATAAATTTAAAAAAAACACAAAAAATTAGGAAACAAGATTTATTCAAAATTTCGGGTCGTTACAATCTTCCCCCCCTTAAGAAATTGCATCCTCGCAATTTTTAAAATTGGTTTTTCAAATTTCATTGAAAGTCCCAAATCGAAAAAGAAGTCAGTAACCCTATTACTTTAAAAGAAAGAAAGGTAAGTACAAAGGTCACCCGAGTTAACCCATACAAGGATTCCATGGAGGAAAACATGGATATGGAAGAAAAACAAAGGGTCAAGTTCTGGGGGAGAGTGATAGAAAACATGATTAGGATAAACTTGACCATGAGAAAATCCCAAACTTATGATGTGTGTAAACGGTCTTTGATTACCTAGTAGGAAACGTAAACCAACAACGTTTTTGTTTTCTGTTCCTTTTCATAATTTTGAGGAATTCATTTACTACATTGAATAAAAACATAAGGAAATATACCTACCTTCAAGTAGAGTTTCATCCTTTAATAAGTTTATACCAAAACTAATCTTTTCTCCAAACGATGAGCATTCAAAAATACTTGGACTCATCAAAGTACAAGAATCATCTAATAGAGAATCACATAATCCACCAAAGATTAACTATCTATTTCTTCTATCGTTAAACATTATCCCAAAAACAGAAAGGGTAAGATAAAACAACTCTTCCAAAATAAAGAACCCCAGATGTAGGGAAACTACTTTAAATCTTCAAAGTTCCACGATACTACCCAAAGTTCATCATAGACCATTCCGTAAAAAACTATCCTTAAAAATCCTCAAAATAAACCAAACTAAGATTGAATCCCAAATACAAGAAGGATTTGATATCATAGTCTTCCAAGGTAAACTTTATCATTCATCTCCAAACAACATCAACCACTCCTAACATCTTATAACAAAAGTAACTAACCTAAACATATTTTACTCAAGATAGGTTAATCATTCCCATAAGTAACCTAAATACCTATAAGTCCACCTTAAATTCATCTATTCTTAAAAATATAAGTTAACCTTACTTCTCAATGAAAATACTGTAGTAATCTATTTACCTCGATCATATAGGGTCCCCAAAATAGTGAACATCTTCCAAAATAATAATCATCTTTTAATCCCCTAATCATCTCTTTCATATTAATACGGCAATCGTCACATTTCCTATCACATTGGTTATTGGTACATGTTCTTCCATTTCCTTCCATTTCCTTCCATTAACTAAGAAGAGAAAGTATAATTAAAAGCGTAAGTACTTAGCCAATAATCATGAAAAGGAACTGAAAGCATTCCAGGATAACTTGTAGAAGAAAAGTATACCCTAAATTGTGATCCCCTAGGTTAAAATCTAGATTATACATGATCATATATTCTTATGTGAATTTTTATTTTATTTTATCTTTGTTCCTTTAACAATTGTTCATACTAAGCTTATGAATTTACCAAAGCAAATCCCTCGGGGGTGTCTTAACCAAGAGTGCAGCAAGGCCCGTTGTCGTGTACCAATTCTGGTTCGAGTCTAGCTCAAAGAGGTGTTTTTGGATTTTACCCCTATGTACATCTGTGCCAGAGCCACCTCTACCTGCTCGTATCCAGACAGGTATGTATTTCCTTGGAAACCCCTTATTCAATACTCACAAAAATACCAGAAAGATTTCCTATATTTAAACATTTCAATAGGGTTCTTCATAGAGTTTTCATATCCTAATTTCTACAAATAACAAAACCTTCCTTTGATACTAACAATAGAATCCCTCCTTTTTTATCACATAAACATTCATTACATTATAAAAAACTGAGGATCCTTATGGTTTAGTGTCTTGGAAACCAGGAACATAATACATGAAACCAAAATAACATTCTTCTTAAACACTTGAAAGGCTTATCCTTATGTTCATCCTAGGTTCATTACTGCATCTCATAACCTAGGGACATACATCAAAATAAAGGGTGAGGAGAAGGCCCAGTAAGGGATACAAGGGGGAACATTTAACATGTGAACTTGAGATACATCAACAATGTCCTGAAAAATAACTTTAAGGAATGAGAAAGAAATCATGAGGCATATCCTAATAAAAATAACATTTTCCATAACATTAAGATTTGGATACATAATTTAACATAGACAATCATGAACATATCACCAAGGTCCACCCCCAAGGTGTCATTTGAAAATTACCATGGTTATTCACCAAGATATCGTGAAAATTGTAATCTCTAGTGGTTACATCATTACCCAATTAATTGGAGCGCTATCAGGGCGCACCCTTAAATTTTCTTTCTTTATCATGTGATCCACATATATCATCATCAATAATTTCATAAAAAACCCATATAGCATAAAATAAATGGGTTTCATTTCATAATCATAACGTTTTAAAACTGCTTTAAATACATGATCTTTATGTCAAATTAAAACCCACAGAAAAGGAAGGTGGGTCTCATGTATGTAAATCAAAGAATTTAAAATAGAAAATTTTGGTATATATGTGAATACCCATTTATAATAATGAGCATTGATTATTCACTTAATAAAATAATATAACTTTATAAAAATAGAGAGACATTTTGAGACGGATGTTCTGCAGCATAACGGCTATGTTAGAAGGTTTTAGAAAACATTGAAAAGAGAGGGGACATGGGTCACCCACTCATAAATGATCCATAAAACAGTAGAAGGACAGAATATGAAGGATATATGAACATGGTAATGAAATTTAAAAGATGTACCATATGAAATGAAGAACATGAAAGGAAGACAAAAATAAGATTTCTCTTATGAAAATTCGGCAGCCTAACGGCATCACGTAAAACTTCAAAAAAAGAATTGACGAGATCAAATAGGGTCTCTCATCACATGAACATAAAATATATGTATGATAGATATAGAGATCATACCCCAAAATAATAAAAACTAACTTGAAATACTTGACATGAAAGTAGAACTTCAAAATGAGAAGGGTGAAAGAACCACTTAAAAATTCGGCAGCCTAACGGCGTCACATAAAACTTTTAAATACTGAATTAAAGAGATAAAATGGGGTCTCTCATCATATGATAATATAAGATCAGTAGGATAGATATATATATATCATACCCCAACATAATTAAAAGGAACTTGAAAGACTTTACAATAAAATAGAACAAGAAAATGAGAAAGGTGAAAGAATCCGTTACAAAAATTTCGCAGCCAAACGACGTCACTTAAACATTCATAAAATGAAATGATGAGAGTAAGAGGGGGTCTCTCATTATCTGAACATAAACGGTTCAGTAATATTAATATAGAATAACATCCTCCAACATAAGAACATGAAGTATAAGAGAAATGACATAAAAGAGATTACTTGAAAAGAAAGAGAGAGGTCAGATCCCTTACCTTAAAACGTAACTCTTAAAACTCAATGGTTGGGACCTTGAGGGCTTGGGGGATCCTTGGGAGGATTCTTTGGGAGGTAATGAGACCATAACTTTGTTGGGGAAGAGTGGTGAGTCGAATATATGAGAGGATTTCATGGTATTTATTAGGAAAGTGAGGGGACAAGGCATTAATGGCCAAGGGACACCTCATAAGTGGGTTTCTCAAAACCATGTGCTCTCCCAAGATATTTCCCATGAAGTTAGGCCACATGGGGCCCCCAATACAGTAATTCATCACCTCTGGTCGGCCAAACCATAAAATATCTCATGACATCATGATGACACAGTTATGATGTCATTAAACATACCGAAACCCTAAAGCTGTATTTTTACTATTCACTGAAAATTCAACATTCTCAGAAAAAACCCAAAATTTCACCTTAACCAAATATCAATGCTCTGATTTCAAAAAGGAACTCCATTTTATAAAAATAATTTTCTAAATAATTTTAATTTATTTTTTAAATAAATACACTATTCACTGAAAATTCATTTTTTCAGAAAAAAACCCCAAAAATTACCTTACCATAATATCGATGCTCTGAGTTCAAAAATTAAATCCATTTTATAAAAATATTTTTATAAATATTTTTAATTTAATTTTTAATTAAAAAACAGTATTCACCCGAAAAGGCTAATACTTGATTAATAATTTATGAAACCACTATTTAACCATTTTATAGAATCACATTACTTAATCAAGGTGCCTAGATTTTTTTTTAATAATTTCTTTAAGTGAAATTACTAATCCATTTGTACACAATAGTAATCCTAATCATAAAATCACTATTCATAATTTACTATTCATCAAAAATCAAGTTGATCTTATTAGACTCTAAATTTCGTATTGAACATTATTTTAGAAGACCATTTTTCGAAAATCATTACACATTTTTAATTATTTAAGGTTTACATAAACATTTTTTAAAATATCCGTTCTCTAAAATTCACCAAAAATATGCATAGTACATTTATCCAGACATTTGAAAATTCATAAACAACATCATAAGAAGAAATCCCAATTTTTTTTAAAACAAAGGATTACACAAGGCAGTTACGGTCTCCCTACATAGCCCATTATCACACAAGCATAGGACCTAAGTGTATGGTGTGCTGTGGTGAGAGAATCCGATAGGAGGCTCGACCAACATCGCACGAGTAGTAATTTCGATCATTTTGAACTTCTCATGAAGGCAATCCCGTTCTAGATTCACATGATGAAGTTCAGCTTTGGTTTGGTCCAGAGCAAAGCCCAGTGGTGCTACCTCCTTCCCAAGTTCAGTTAGATGGGCTTCGATCGGTCCAATACTACTGGGTGAGGCCATCGAATCTTCTTTCTATATTAATTACCCGAGATTACTTGTATTTAGAGACAATAATCAAAACATTTAGTTTCCAGCGGTCATATTGACCAATGTTCATATAACAGTCAAAACCCAACGGTCTCATTTTAATTATACTCATGTTATCAGATGAAACATTTTTGTTGAGTATAAAAATAAATTAAAAAAACACCCAAAATTAGGAAACAGGATTTATTCAAAATTTCAGGTCGTTACAATGTTAAAATCATGAAATTTTCCCATATGAACCAACATTACCTTTTTCTACAACTCATTGTCTTCCTTCTATGCTTTCTTAATTCTGTTTGATAGAGATGATTTCAATGACACCTGAAACAATACAGAGGAATATCTTGCACCAACAACATCTAGGCATAATTTCATCAAATCAAAAACCAAATGATATTGTTCCAAATGTAGCATGGTTAATGAAGCATTAATGTTTCAACTCAAATAAACATACACTTTATCTGCATTTCCCGGATGGTAATGAATTGTTCAATCATAATCCTTAATTAATTCCAACCATCTCCTCTATCTCATGTTTAATTATTTATGAGTGAATATATACTTAAAACTTTTTTGGTCAGTATATATTTCACATTTTACTCCGTGCAAATGATGCCTACAAAATTTTAAAGCAAAAAAAAACATCATTTAATTCCAAATAATGTGTAGGGTAATTTAACTCATGGGGTTTCAACTGTGGTGAAGCATAATCAATTACCTGATCATTTTCCATTAGGACACAACCAAGTCCTTTCAAAAATTCATCAATGAAGAAAAAAACTGCCATTTCAGGAAGGAAATTCCAAAACTAGAGCATTCACCGATCTTCTTTTCAATTCCTTAAAACAATCATCACAATCATTTTTTCGGATGAAAACAAAACCTTTTCAAGTTATCATTTTTAGTGAGATAGATAATCTTGAAATTTTTTAAAAAACCTTTGGTAATAACCAGCTAATCCATGAAAACTACGAATCTTGGGTATATTTGTGGGTACTTTCCATTCTTAAACTTCTTTTGTATTAGGAGGGTCAACAGTTATACCATTTATTGAAACAATGAGACCATGGAAAGAAATTTGTTGTTACCAAAACTCACACTTTATAAATTTCCCTTACAGTTTCTTTTCAGGAAAGGTTTTCAAGACATCAATTAAATGAATTTCATGCTCCTCTTTACTTTTAGAAAAAACTAAAATATCATCAATTAACACAACCAAAAACTTATCCAAGAACTCACCGAATTTTCTATTCATAATATCCATGAATATAGAATGTGCATTGGTTAACCCAAAAGGCATAACTAAAAATTCATAAAGGCATTATCTAGTAAACAACACATTCTTTATAATGTCTTCTACCATTACTTTCAATTGATTGTATCCTGATCTCAAATAAATTTTCGAAAAATTTTGAGCCCCCTAGAGCTTATCAAACAAATAATCGATATGAGGAAAAGGATACATGTTTGTAATAGTAATGTTATTCAATGCTCTATAATCAATGAAATGTCTCATTAAAACATATTTCCCTTTATCAAACAATAGAGATGAACCTCATAGTTATGTGCTAAGTCGAATGAAACCATTATCTAATAACTCATTTCATTGGTTCTTTAACTCTAAAAGTTCATTTTGGACTATTCGATAAGGGGGTTTTGAAATTTTCTTAGCATCAGAATCTAAGTCAATATTAAATTATTCTTCTCGTTCTGGTATAATACAAGGAAACACATTAGGAAAAACATCAAGCTACTCATTTAAAATTGGATAATCATTAATTTGAACAGTTCCTTTGTTTTCAACAATATGTTCAAGGTAACATTCATTTCCCTATTTTACTTGTTTCTCATCTTCCTGACACGTTATCAAATTTAAGGGTTCTTTCTTAAACACAAACTGAAAATCATTCTGAAAAGAAAGCTATCCAGTTTTTTATTCCATCTTAATATGATAATTAGAAATCCAATCCATACCCAAAATAACATTAAAATCTACTAGAGGCAAAACAATATGGGTTTTAGGTAGAATATTTCCGCACACAAGAACATGAAGGTTCTTATAATTTAGTTTTGTCTCAAAATATATTCTAGGTGTTCTAACCATAAGTTCTAGATTCATATTTTGATATGGAATTCACAATTTACATGAAAACATCTCAGAAATGAATTTCTATGTAGACACGGAATCAAACAACACATTGGCATAATCTGAACAAACAAATAGTGTACCTAATAATACTTCATTTGATATCCCAATATCTGCTGAAGCAGTTTCCACGGATTTCACCACCCCTTTCTGCTTGTACTTTGGCTCATTTCCCTCAATTTAGTTCTTCATTGGACACTAATTTTCATAATTACGCATTTACTTGCACTTAAAACATTTTACTAACTGTAAATCAGATTTTGTCTCATAATTATCTTGGTCTTTTTCAGTGAAATTACAAGCTATATGTCAAATTTTACCACATCAGTATCACTTACCAAATTTCAAATTACATTCCCCAGTATGATTTTTACCACAACTTCCAAAAACTATAAATTTATGTTTCCTAGAATCATATTTCTTTTGAAGAATTTTTCCCTTTCATATGCCAGGTCGACCTCTTATTTTGTTATTTGACAAATAAAACCTGATCATCTATAAAATCTATTTCCACATTCTCTGAACATCAAACAAGTTTGTCATAACTTTTTAACTCTCAAGATTTAAATCCCTTAGATAAATTCGATTTAATACTGAGTGAAAATGATTTATTTTACTATCAAGATCTCATATGAAATTTGTAGCAAACCTTGCTAGTCGTGTGAATTTTTCATCATAAGTAGCCACTAAGTCATACTCTTACCTCAATTCCAGGAATTGTTTTTCCATCCTAAGACAAACCACCTTAGGAAAATATTTCACAAGAAAAATAGCTTTGAATTCAACACAATCAATAGCATCAATATCCTAACTATCCCAGATATTTTTCACCATCGACCACCACTAATAAACTTCACCTTTAAAACTCTAAATAAAGATACTATCCTTTAAATGTTCTGAGTGACCCATGAAATCAAAATTCTTATCTAGTGATTTATTCCGCACTTTAGCTAGCACTGGGTTAGATGATCCTCTGAAATATGGGGGATGTTGCCTCATGAAATGCTCCACTACATACATGTTCATCTTGGGTTGATCTGGATGTTCCTGTGTGGGATACCACCACCATTTATTGCCCGAGTCAACTATTAAAACACTACAAAAAACTATTCAGTTCTAATTCCGACCATCTCTAGTTGTTGATTTGGAAGATTTTATTCCTCCTGATGTCATCCCATCATAGCTTCCTTGTTTTCTCTGCTGAAAACCATTCTTAACATAGGAAAATCTTAGTTGAAGCATAATGGTAATATGTAATTTCTATATGATTTCAATCATTACATAAAACTAAATATAATTTATGGATAATAATTTAACAATATCCTAACTTGTAAAGTTTTCTAAACTGACTTATGATTCCAAATATAAGGACCCAACCATAAACATTACATAACCATGAATTAAATAAATAATTCACATAGTATATCTTTTCAGTTTTAGGGTTTTAGAGAATTAAGCCATAACAATTACATCTAAAAAAATTACAAAGTAGAAAATTATTCTTAGTTTCCATTTTTTCATAAAATAAAAACTTGTGAAAAAAAGAGTCATGTATAGTTCTATGTTTTAGACATCATGCCTTTTCCTAGATCCCATCCATGACCATGTTAAGTTTTATGTCACAGGAATCAAATTTCAAAATAACATGGGATGAGAATAAAAAGATTAGTAAGAGTTATAATATAAATAAATATAACATTAGTCCATTAATACATACCAAGAAAAAGCTCATACCTCATGAAATCATAAGAATTATGAATAACACATAGAAATCTTAAATCATAAAGGGTAAGTTTTGGCATCCATAACATACTTAGGTTGTAGCATTCATAGCTATGTAGGCAGTTACATTTGGAAGACCCATCATAGTATCATACCTAAATCTCTTTGGAGAAACATTCATGTTTACCTCCATCACATTACACAATGCATGGGAGAGCTATCTCGGGCTCACCTGCCCTCAGTTTATCACATAACCACCTATATATGTAAACAATGCCCAAGAACGATAACACATTCATAAAACATAAAACTAACATAAACAAAAGTTAACATTTGCACATTTCAATCACAATATATAATTTAAATATATTGACATAAAAAATTCATTATCAAATCCATTTTCAATACTGAATTATGTAAAGGAGTATATGGTATTTATTTTCCTTTTTAAAACATTTCGACTTGTTATAGAAGCCAAAGATCAAATAATACTCACGACGGAGGAAAAGGTCATTGTCAACACTTACATTAAAAAGAAACATTCCATTTATGTAGTTTAGTAAAACGAAACATATAAAAATATTCCCTTCGAATGAAATGAAAATTCAAAGTTGTTTATACACCATATAAAATAATTTCGTGTATAAAACAAAATATTCCCCAATGAAAAGAGATTGAGAAAAAGTCCCTTACCTCGCGTCCGACGTGACTCAGTCGTTCTTTAATATCATGAATAATAAACTAAAGATAATTTATACTTTATTAAGAACCTTTATCATGTTTATTATTATTTTTATATCAATTATTACCTTGCTATAACAATTAGTTAATTATTTGGCTTCATATCTGACATTTTGTCGATGTTCGGAACATGAGTTAGAAATGAACTTGTTATAATTATAAATTGTCCTTGTGGGATAAATTCCATTATCTCTAGAATGATATTCATGTTTTAGATATCATAATTATCATATATACATTTTACATATATGTATTTATAATAGTATGTAACATTTGGTGATAAGAAATGAAATACACCATTCATTGAGACAATAAGTCGTTCGTACACATGAATGCTACTTTAATTTCTATTTTCTATTTAATAAAATAAAATCATAATTATTAATAGTTATATTATAATTCCATTATAATATAATATATAATTTCACTAAATCCATCCTTTATACGTTCCATATATGGCATGAACGAGTCATATCACTTTGGGGGGCGTTAGTCTGCACTTCCACAAATGAAATTATCATATTTACCCACTATTGAAAACATAATGGTATTATATAAATGAAAAATAAAGAAGCATATATACAATATAAATTATTATATATCACATATAAATATTGTTCCATATTAATCTCCACCTTAAGAGGTGGTAGGAGAATATTGAACAAACATCGTTTCGTGAGGCAGTAGTTCACCGTACAGAGAAACAGTATGTTCTTTAATCATTAGATGGTGGTGCATGTAAGTGTTGTTTGAATCCTTCTCAAAAAAAACATAGTATATTTAATATATATGTTTTGTTATAAAATAAAGGAATAAAAAAAGTTTAGGGGGTTTGATAAGTAAAATAAAACAAAATAACTTAAGAGAATACATTTTCATTAAATCAGGTATCTTTGTTTGCTTTGAAAGAAAATGTTTAATTGAATTTCCTTCTTCCATAGGGAAGGCTTCTAAAGAAGAGGATAAGGATGTATGGAGATCAACTAGATAGAGGTTGGATGATCCTATTGGCTTGATAAGTGTGAAGAATGGGTTTTAAGTGGGGACTTTTATTAAGAGGGATGATGGGCTCTTTAGGAATGTTTAAAATTATTATTTTATTATATAATTATTTTCTTTTTATAAAGTTCCAACGCATTGTAAAGTTGATTATATGATGACTCATGTTCGAAATAAAATCATCCAATAAACATTAGGCATGTTTTTGATATTTTTTAATCTTTCTAATCATATTTATTTAAATCATTCATTAATGAGGTAAACACTATATCATTATTGTATCATAAATAATTTTATTTCTATGATGTCTAAAAATTATGAAAAATATCATGATGTAGTAAATAAGTTTATATTTAAAATTAATATTTATAGTCTAAGAGATAAATTATATAACCCCATTTAGGAATTGATTTACCAAAATAAATATGTTTAAGTCTTTTTGTCATTACTTTATATTAATTAATATAAAGTATCATTATCACTCCCAAGTGGCTCCACGGGGTCCCAAAATCGACCCAAGGATTACCATGGTCTAACATGTATCATCCAATAGGATTAGGAAACATGTATGTGTAATTTAATATTATTATAATATTATTTTCTTTCCCTAATTTACCATATTTACCCGTTAACCATTGTAAATAAAATATTTACTGATGTAAAATATTCATAATGTATAAACATAAAAGTTACCTATTTACACTATTTTTACCTCTGGATTTCAAGTATGGAATCCATTTTTTCAAATTAAATACACCGAAGAGGCATAAATTAATATAAAAGTAATTCTCGTTGTCAAAACAAAAGGTGTGTTTTTACGAAATAATAACTATTAAAATATTGACAATTTTTTATGTCCAATTTCAAAGTGAAATTAAATTCAATTACAAAAATTAAATTAAATTTAAAAAAAAATTTAAACATTAAAAACAATAAAAAAGATAATATAATTTTACTAATAAATTATATTAAAAGGTATTTTTGAATTAAAATAAAGTATTTTCAATATTCATTAAAAAATGTACATTATTAGAAAAATAACAAAATTTCATCCAAAGTAAATTTTTATCTCTCAATCTTAAAGAATAATTTTAGTTTTTTAAAATAGAACACATAAAATTGATAAAAACTAGATTTAAAAATGGTTCTCTATCAAAAGGAGGTAAATCGACCTTTTAATAAATATTAGAGTATTTTTAATTAAAATCAGATTTATTTTTAATTTAATCTGATAGTATTTATTGGATAAATGTAAAAAAAATTAACAAAAATATATATTCATATTGTAGTTATTTGTGTCCATTACCTCCAATACAACTGCTTAGTGTTAACTACCATTTAAAATAATAATATATTATTATTTTTTGGAAAGACCAAATGTTGTGTGAAACGTAAGATTTCAAAGAACCTTGTTGTTGCATATCGAGTACAACATAGAATATAGAATCCCCTTTAAATTATAATTAATATTTAGTTTCCAAAATATTATTAAATATAAAAATGTCATATTATTTATTTACCTGAAATGTTATAGTAATGGTCCTATTCTTCAAAACCTTTTGTAAAATCATAATATGCTTCAAAATCTTGTGATATGGTATAATATTTGAAAATTATTTGATAATATTTACCATTATTGAAAATATGAGAATATTAAAAAAAACTTGATTTGATTAAATACCACCCATGATCCATGATTGTATCGAGGTATAGTGGAGGTGTTTGATATCTCAAAAATTTCTTTCAAGTGAGATGAATCTCAGAAAATGTTTTTGAATCATCCTGAAATGTATTTATAATAATTATTGCAAGAAAGTCCACCGGAATAGATATGAAATATGTTTCAGATCCTACTTCTTCCACTTTTAAGAAACATTCCCTAAAGAAAAAATTTTTATAAAAAAACGATTTAACTAAAATAATTGACATAGAGACTAACCATGTGTTTAATAAAAACTATTAATCCCAATTGTTGTATAAACATTTTCTCTGATACTAACTACAAGGACCCATGTGTTAAACCTCACATTATCTAGAGTTGTAATCGTGAGTTCTCTGTATTTCACATTGTGGATATTTTATGGTTTATATTTTTATAGAATAATTCCATAACTATTACATTACATCTCAAATTTTACAATGAAGACACTTATAATATATCCAATTATTTCAAAAAAAGAAAATTCAATAAAAAAATTATTTTTGGGATAAAAATCTTCTTGAATTCATCCTTTCTCATTCCCTTCCTTATACAAAGTGAAAAACATTTCTAAATTTTGGGATGAGAATAAAAAGCTTAGTAAAGAATGAAAAATAAGGAATAAGACCATTATTCCATGAATATTTAAAAACCATGAAAACATTTTTATTAAATCATACTTTTCACCAATAAAACATAAACTAAATTGTGCTCATTAGGTAATCATAATTTTACTAAAATACATCATAAAAATCATAAAAAATAAAGCTAACTTATGGAATCCATATCATACTTAAATTGTAACTTTTATCGATACATAGTGAGTAACCTTAATGGTTACATTTGGAATACCCATTATAGTATATTATGTAAATCTCTTAGGGGATACTTTTTCATTTACCTCTGTCACATTACCCAGTTCATTAGAGAGATATAACGGGATCACCTAACCTATGTTTATCATGGAACAACATAAAATTAGTTTATCACCTAACCACCCATCAAATTTCCATGTACCATTATATAATCATAACCCATAAAAGAATGATATTAACAACATTTAACTTATAAATAAAAAAATAAATTCATGATTTTTAAATATTAAATACACTTTCCAAACCATTAAAACATTTACAAATAATATTTTTAATCAAAGTGTCTCATACCACTTTGAATCTTTTGATAGGAATTTTCAATTTAAAAAACACATGTCCTTATTTAAATAATCATAAAAACCATTTTGAAAACATGTACATTAATGATAAATATTTAGAATATTAAATCATGAAAACATTTAAAGTGACGTTTTATTTAAAGAGTCCCTTGCCACTTGTGAAAATACATGAATAAAAAATAAATTTTGAATTACAATTAATAAAACATATAGTATCATGAGAATAAGTTGATTGATGATATAATATTTCAAAGAGAATCATGAAAACCATTTAAATGTGAATTGGTACATAACAACAAATAAGTCTCAATGGACTGTAAATTAAGAAGAAATATATTAAAAAGATAGTATAAATGACATATTAATTTATAAATGGGGAGATAATGTATATAAATAGTATATACACGAAAATGGAAGTGTAAATTACAACATAAATAAATAAATAGTTATTCCACACATAATGTGGACATAAAATAATCAATGAAGTTTGCGTAAAACACAATTAGTGAAAATTGTGTTTAGAAATTCTCTTACAAAGATCATTTTGTAATTAAAATAGATTTATTTGTTGTATTCACTATAGGTACACATAAATAAAGTATAAATAAAATATAGGATATCCAAATTTATTTTTCATATAATCATAACAAGAAATAATCTATAAGTAGAAGATTAACCGAATGAATGGAAATTGGTTTAAGAAGTTCCCATACCGTGAATTTGACTTGTACCGTTAAATATTTATTTTCCTAAATAATAAACATATGTTAATTTATACATTATATAGATACTTGTTAATGTTTGTTATTAATTTATAGCACTTATTACCATGTTATAACAATTACTTAATTGTTTGAGTTCATATCGTACATTTTGTCGATGTTCGGTACTTGATTAAAAAATTACATTGTTTTTATGAATACTAACCATGTGGTAATAAGTCCATTACCCCCAGAATATTATTATTCATTTAAATATATTATATATCTAGTATATAGGTATTTATAATTTCCATAATATTTGGAGATAATAAACGAAATGCACCATTAATGGAGATGGTAGGCCTACGTACGCATGAACGCTACATTAATTTCTTTTTTTCATATTAAAATAATAATAACCAAATGAAAAAAATTTATATTATAATAATATTATTAAATTTATTTGATTTATATATCATATGTTTAAGAAAACCATCCTTTATAAGTTCCATGTATAGCATGAATGAGTTATATCACATTGAGGCGACAGTAGTTCACACCACCTCAAATGAAATTATCATTTCTACACATCATGCAAACCATTAATGTATGTTTTAAATAAAAAATAGAGAAACTAAGTTACAATATAAATATAATATATATCATATATAAATTCAGTTTCATTACAATGGACAGCATGAGTGGTGGTAGGGGAAAATCGAACAATCGTCGTTTCATGAAGTAGTAGTTTGTCGTACAAAGAAATATTTTTTTTGTATCCATTAAATGAAGGTGTGTGTAAGTTTAGTTATAATAAATTTCTTAATAACATACAAGTATATTTAGGATACTATTTTTGTTATATAATCATTTAATTATATGAGAATAGGGAGTGAATAATAAAAATAATGGAATTGAACTTCTGAGAAGATGCTACTTCTAAAACATGTAACTTCTTTTGATTTGAGCCAAAAGGGTTTCTTGAATTTCCTTCTGCCAAAGTTATTGATTATGGAAGTTATGAGGGTCGTTGGGAGATTATTTTAGAATATTTTTGATGACTCATGGGGCATGAGAGGTGTGAGTTAGTGGGTAGAGGGGGTGGCCTTTTATAAGATAGAGGAGGGACTCATCAGGAAAGTCTTGAAATATTAATTTTTTATTAATTAAATATCTATTAAACCTGGTCCAAAACTCATTTATTATTAGATAAGATAATGAGGGTTCGAATGAAAATCATAAAATAATTTTTAGACATGTTTTAATATTTTTTTGCATATTCATTTTTGTTTAACCATTAGTCAAAAACATTAACTCTTACCATATCTTCTTGTATTTTTACAATATAGGGTTCCAATATTTACTATAAAATTAAATTAGAACCAAAAGTGGATCATTAATGAAATTCGATGTATTTATGTCAGTCAAAAGAATATTCTATTTTTTGGACTATTATATCATTTAATAAAATTGTATTTGTTTCAAGAACTCATTTAGGTCAGTTTTACACTATTTAGTAATTGATTTTTGATAATTTCATAAAAACATGATTACATATAACCAAAGGCCTTAAATAAAATATAAAATGTCATTATCATCCATAGAATTCTTTTATGGATTCAATATAATAAAATTACAATTATTTTAATATTTAAAATATCAATTTTTTGAATGTTTCATAAATAAGGTAATCAATGCATAATCATGGTGTCATAGATAAATTTATTTATATAATTTCTAGAACTTATAAATATAACATCATGATGTAGGAAATATTTTTAGCATTCTAAATACTATTCATAGTCAATGATATCAGTTTTAGAACAACATATTAATGTTGATTGAGTAGAAGATACATGTTTAAATTATATTTCTCATTACATTAAATTAAATATTATAAAATTTCATTATCACACCCAAGTGGAACATTAGGGTCCCGAAATTGGCACTAGTATTCCCATGGTCAGAAATATCTCATCCAATAATACTAGGACATGTGTTAAGGTAGTTCTTTTTTTTACTCTTATTTACCTGATTTACCATTTAACCATGGAAAAATAAAATAATTACTAAAGTTACTATTCATAATGAAAACATATAAGGATCGTATTTACAATATTTGGACCACATTATTCTAAATATGGAAAAAAAATTCCCAATTGAGATCATGTAATTGGAAGAAATTAATTTAAAATTTATTTCAGTTGTCAAATCTAGAACGCATGTTTTTAAGAAGTAAAAACTATCAAAAGATTGCCATGTGCTTCTATCTAATTTCAATGTGAAATTTTTAATAATGACAAAAATTGGATTAAATTATAAAAAATTATTCCATTTATACATTAAAACTATTTTATAATATTATTTATCCTGATAAATTATCCTAATGGAAAAAGTTGTTTTCGATTAAAATTTAGCATATATTTACTATTCATCAAAATATGAATGTTATCAGAAAAAATAAAAAAACCATCCATAGTAAATTGTGATATCCCAATTCTAAATAAGAAGTTTATTTTTTCAAATATAACATACGAAGGTGTGAAAAAATAATTTAAAAGGGTTCACTATCAAATGGTGAGAGAACTGCATCTTTAGGAAAATAATTCTTTTATCTGAAAATTGAATTTCATCTTATATCAAATCTAGAAAACATAAAAGTTATATAAAAAACCCTATATTGAATATATAAAATATAATTTACAATAAATAAAAATCCATAATGTGTGATATGAGTTTATAAACACAATTACACTCCTTTTAAATAGGCTTTTATAAAAAGACATCCTTCATATTCAATTGTGATTCATTTCCATTTATAATAAACTTGGTAACCAATATTTGATTATTTGAACATTTTTAAATCATATTTTCATATTTCATTTGATAATATATATACAATATATTCCAATGTCTAGGTTACAACGCTATCATTTAAATAATAATATTTGTTTGTTTGTTTAAGCACAATGTAGTGTATCATGAATGTTTCTTAACTTAGTGTTCCATTCTTAAAACTCGAAATGTTACAATTAGAAGTATGAGGATATGATAAATTAGGATGATTTTTTACCAAACCATTTGATTAAATAGAAAATATAATTCTAAATAAAACTAAGGTCTATAGCTAGATAGTCATGCTCAGTATCCATGTAATTATTATAATTTTATTAACTAATTATGCATGCCCTTGTCACATCATTAATTCCTTATCCTCTTGCCCATGTGAGTCATGATTCACTTCCCCAATGCCCTCTCTAACTTAAATATAATGTACCATATACCTAATATTAGGATTTTCAAATGCAGCTAAATGGTAAAATAATGTTTTATTTTTCATTTTCTCTAAAATGCATTTATTATATATTATTACGATGATATTTTGAAGCATCACAACCCAAAATTAACTTTTCTATTCTTTGAGCCTACTGGATAGTTGAACTCAGGAACACCACCTATTATTCTAGAGGCCCCCAATTTGTAGATAGGGACATGGGTGTGTCAATTGAGAGATTATGCCCTTATGATCTGACCATAGCTCTATGTTATGTAATAAATATTAGAATTAGAATCCGTAATAAATATTGATGTTGCAAAAAAATGAAAATAAATAATCAAATAAAACTAGCATGCGAAAGATAAATCAATTTCATATAAAAGTATTTTGTTCATTCCAGGATTCCATACAAAAAGTAATGAATATGGGATACAATAGTACATGTATATACAACATTAAAAACAATAATAAAAATGATAAAACCTACCTAAAGTGGAAACATGATAACATTTATGGTCTCATAATCCTAAACATAATCCTATTATGAAAAATAAAACATCAGAAGATGGTCCCATACCTTTGAGTATACATAAAAAATAATGTTAGTTTGGGTACCATAGGCTTTCTGAATAGTGTATGAGAAATACTCTGAAGGGTACCATAGATTGTTTTTCGAAATATCCACTCTATGCATATAAAAAAATTGTTCATGTAAAGGTAACATGAAAAATAAATAAACAATGTCGGATTGGGATCCCCATGGTACCTTGACCAATAAAACCTTCTTCATCTTAATCTAAATAACTCTTGGTGAAGGTCAAAAAATCCAAATATAATATTGGTCTATCAATGTTCTCTAACATGATGGAAAATAAGAATGTCTAATCCAATAGACAAGGAAAGTATCAAGTATGGAAGGAACCGAAGAATGTCATTTTTCTTGGAGGATGCATCTGTGGATATAATAAATTTTCATTCTTATAATTGTATAATGTGGAATCATGATATTGTCAAAGGTGAAAAATATAGTGGAACCCATGTATCTTATAAATATCTATAAAATTATTCAACACTCTATGATTTCTTCAAAGGCGATCCATAAAGTAATCCCATGTCTCACTCTCAGTTTGGTTTAATGAAAAACCATCAAAGCCCATCCCATGTAAACCACATTTGGGACTGAGTATCATTAGTGACCTTGTATGACCATATCACCCACTAATATCATCCAAGGAAACTCTAAAAGGGAACTGGTATAGCTCATTGGTGCGTATGAAATTCACCTGGTGATCTGGTCTAACAAATCCTATATTGGATCAATGTATTACTCCCAACACACGTATATTTATATTGATGTTCTATTTTCAATGAATAATGAGACCATCCAAGGAGTTCTTGAGTTGGGATACAGGTATTGTTGTCAGCTTATTATGAATTTATTTTTAACTACTAATAATTAATATTATTTAACAAGGAATTTCACCAATAATACATTAATACATTTGGACAGTTTACTCAATCTAATTGAGGAATGATATGGTGTAAATTACATGTTCCAATCTTATTTATATCCAATTCCTTCGATATTGTTTATATTACAATAAATTTAATAGAAGGTTATTCAAAAAAAATCATTCAAAATTCATAAGGAACTCTTTTATTTAAAGTGGGTCACACCCAAAGGGCTGGATCATATCAAATTATATGACCCATGATGCTGATTCACAAGTATCTAGGGTCCCCTTATATGTGAGATTAACTAAAAATTTAATTAATTAAACATTATGGATGTGAAAATGTTATGTATAGTGCATTCCACAACTTCTCATGATAAAATAAAAAAAATCATTTTTTGAAAAGGAATATGGAACCTAAAATTGGAATGTAGGACTCTCCTCATTCAGTATCACGCCTTAAATCAAGATAGATTTGGAGAATGTATAAGAAATAAAAAAACAAGAATTTAGGGTATATGATTTTACACCAAAATAGTACAAAATAGAATAATAGTAATTGAGGGAGGAAAAAAGTGAAATAAGGATATTATTAGTTTAGATATACTTCAACTAATGGTGAAATAATGAGATCTCAGATAATAAAGAATCGTATGATCCTCGGATAGACATAGAGGATCTATTATGCACTGATGAACATCTATCTTGGAGAAAAAATGGTTTCCTTATGAAATAATCCCATGCACCATTTAAAAATATTCTATGAGATACTTATATGGTTTTAAAACATTACATGTCATGTAAAGCTATAGTTTTCCCCTAATGGGGAAACCCTAATTAATTTCATTCATAGGGTTTGACAAAAAAATTACATGTAGTGAATTAAAATAAACCTCATGTATTTAATACACATCATGTATTTGGACCTAAAATAGCTTCTATCCCACCTTCTTATTTATTCTCTCAAGAAAAAAGACCATCCTAAAATATTCGTGCCTAGGGTATATTCCAAAAAGGAAAACATAAAAATGGATTGAATGAATTTAAATGAATTCATACCACACTAAAAAATTGGAGCATTACAACCTTCTATACAGAAAACATATATTCCCACGGTTTCCCATTTGAGGGTGGTAAAGCATCGTCTGAGAAATGTTCTTACCACTGAGCATATACATCAGCCTCTCCCTCTGAGGAATCGTACATTACATTACAGTGTTTCCACAAGAACCACACTAGAAGAACTCCCATCCCACAAATCGGCATTATGCTCTAATAAATGATACATATTAGATTCTCCTGATAAGAATAATGTAACTTTATATCAATATCATCACAATCAAAATAATGAGATGGATTTAAAAGATAATGGTGAAGCTATGATTCATGGAAGAAATTGTTCATCTCCATGTAGTTCTGATGAAAAACCAACCAATAGGATAATAACATTAATCACTCCATGATATCGAAACACTCATCTTCTTGAGGTTTTATACTTCCATGTCTCCAAATACATCTATTAACATGTCTAGGTGAAACTCATAGAATGATCTGATGTCACACCTCAAACTCTAGAGGTTGGATACCATGATCGGTATAAGACTCTACTTGATATTAAGCATTTTCCACATGCTTTTGAATGATACTTTCCATATTTGATGTCTCTTGAATGAGATTAAGAAACAACAATACTTCCATTTTTTCACTCAATAAAAAAAGGGTTTAATGGTATGGTGAAACATAATAGAACACATACGGATCCATCGAAATAATTTCCAAAAAATTTTATTAATAAAAAACTAATTAAGAGGATATTTTCTCTCATGAACCATAAAAATCAATGATGCATTCTCAAAGAATTTATTATAACACCCATCTAATATGATCATATTGGGAATTTCTCTTGATGTGTTATGTAAAACATTGGATCCCCTATGATCTTAGTTCTTTGTCAAACCCTTGAAAGAATTGTGGTTTAAAATGGGCATCCATATATGATACGATAGAATTTTGAAAACCATAAAGGCATAAATTCTCCTTAATAAAAATCCTCATAATATCATCAACATAGAAGGTCCCTCTGATAGTTAGGAAGTTTGTGACATTGGTCAATCTATTGATAATCACCCATACCAAATCACATATATTAGTGGATCTTAGAAATCCCATCATAAAAAACATAGTGAAGTCATTCCATTTCAATATAGGAATAGATAGAGTCTCTAAAAGTCCAATAGTTCACTAGTGCTTTAACATAACCTACTAACATGCAGAACACTATGTGATAAAATATCCAATCTGCCGCTTATTATTTTTCAACCAATAATTATGATGTATACATTGATACAGCCTGTTGATACAATAGTGTAATACCCAAATAGAGAAATGATATCACCATATCACCTATCTGCATTTGTTTGTAGGAACCAAAACACATCCCTGGAACTGTAGTGTCTCATCCTCATCGCTAACATATTGAGGGAGTTATCTAAACTTGAGACACATTCACTCATGACAAATCCCTTGAGATCTGAAATTAGTCTCATCCACAGCTGTTACAGAAGGAAGGAGTTTTCTACCATATATGAAAAAATAGGAATCCCATGGTATTATTTAAACTCATGGTGCATCTTATAAAATATCGTCGTCAACTTCCACTAACTACTGGCCTTCTGGACCGACTATGTGTGAGTATTAAGATTCAAGGATTAAGCTACAACATTCTCATTTTCAGGTGGATAAGAAAGTAAAAAGTAAAATGAATATATGTATTTTACCCAAATTCCCTTACTAGGATAAAATTAAATTTTTTTTTGAAATGTATTTATGAATTTTTTTCATATGTGTAAATTACAAACCACTACCAAAAAAAATAATGCATCCAACACTTTAAAACCTGAGCCCCAACTGATAATTTGATGTCTTACATAAGGTAATTCTTCTCATGATGTATCAATATGAAAGAATCTTACAAAACTACTTGATCTCAATGAATTAAAAATTCTTTATGATAGATTTTCGATCAATCAAAAAGAATATTTATAACTTCTCCTAGCTCTGGTAGAATTAGGATTAGTGCAAAATTCATTAAAATTCTCAACTACTGAAGGATAGTTCATTGGAATCAGAGCATATAAATTGAAACCACTATTTATTCGATCCAGTAAGAGGTGGTTCTAGGTGTGAGAAGTTATAAATATAATTCCTATAATAACCCACCATCTTCAAGATACAATTTACCCCAATGACATTTTGGGGAGACTCCAAAGAAACTGGGGATATTTACTTATTTATTTCAATGGATACTCCCACCTTCAAGATTATATGACCATAGAAATGAAACTAATAAACCCAAAATTGGAGTTTGGAGAACTGAACATTTATATTTTTCTATCTTGGTGTATAGAGAACAATCTCAGTATGTTTTTCATGGTCATTTTATGTAAAAGAACACACTAAGTTATATTCTAGAAAAAATACTATAAAAGAATATAGAAAAAAGTGAAAATAATAAAATATATCCATGAAAATCGTTAGTGAATTTATTAGATTGAATGGAATTACCAGATTCTCATACAAGGAATATTTTATTCGGAATGATTAACTTGTTATTTTTGATAGTATCATGCACACCTGATGGTATCCTGACATTAAACTGATCATTGATAAATCTATGACTCCTCAGAGATGGTCGAAGATCAATTCTACACATAGAAGTGGATACAATATCATAACCAAAATGTGTTTTATCCACCAGTAATACTCAATAAACCAGAGGGTACCATCTGCTGTCTTGGAGAAAAGGACTTGTGAACCCTATAATGAAGAATTCGATCATGTAAAACTAATCTCCATCAAATCTTCGAACAAAATTTTGAGTTCCAAGAGCTCTCTATGATTCATCCCGGAAGGAGGAACATAGATTGGTATCAAACCTCAAAACTTCTCAATGGTGAACTCAACCTCTCTCATAGGAAGATATCCAAAGAAGTCATTAGGTAAGACATTAATAAATGATCCATCATAGGGAGGAATTATACCAGATGAATTCCTTGATTTCTTATGAGTGTACTAACACTCTAAGATATCACTATGCCCAACACATAATGAATGGTTCCATATTGAATTTATTGGACATTAAATTATCCCATATGATTATAAGCACTACCCTTACTCGATATAAATGAAACCCTCCTAAGATTGAAATCAACATGGGCATGGTATGAAACAATGTTTTGTATCCTAATAATAATATATAAAAATATCATCTTGAAAAAAAATGATCCCATAAGTAGAGATATATACCCACCCAAATAGGAAATTCATTGAATTGGTGTTTACTCTTAGATTGATCCCCAAAATATGTATTGAGAGTCATCATTCTATAGAATTACTCAATTTTTGGGCCTAGAATTTCCCAAACTTCCTCATACAAAAATTATTACAAATTAATTGTATCAACTAAGGATGAAACTAAATTAGAGGATACTAGGAATTTATTAGAAACTGTATAAGTCCTTCAGATATGATCCTTGGATGTGGGCTACCCCTTATATATATGGAGGGATCAATTAACCTAGGATGAAACCTGACTAACCCGTGAAGGTCTTCTCTGCTATAGCTGAGCCTTTGAATTCTGAAGTCCTTTGAAAAGACCACCAACTAAGCCTGATTGTCCAATAGAAGACTAGATCCTAACGTGACATAGAGATTATATTCTTTTTTAAAGGTTGGGGCCGAAGCCTCATTTTTATGATTAAATCAAAGCAAAGTCATCTTTTAACTGGGTAGAGGGAAACCCATTACATAGCCCGAAGGCCCAGTGGTCTTGTATCCCATTACATAGCTCGTAGGCCCAAATTCTAAGGTCAATTCACATTCTGTGAATAGTAACCTGCTGCTACAGTACCGCACAGTATCACCGCCGCTATAGTGCCCTGCCACCGCTACAGTACCCGCTGATGAACAGTGTCGCCGCTGCTACAGTACAGCTACAGAACAGCTATATAGAGATTATATTCTTGTAACCCTGTGTACTGTATATATATATCCCTCCTCCTAAGTAACTAGACACAAATTTAAAAAAACCCTAAATGTGACCCATCCAACCAAATGATTAACACTCAATTATTACTTATACATTGGGGTGTCTGAAATAATATCCTACCACATTGTTGACATACAAAATTGATATTGATATGTGTAACATTATTGGAACTAAAATTATAAGAAAAACCTCATAGTAACATTTTCTACATGTTGACTAACTTTATCCCTATCTCGATACAGAACCACCCTAGCTCAAACTTTCAGCATCATTAATGTTCTACTTAGTAATGTGGTCAGGGTTCATTTTCTCTGAAATGGTTCCCAATAAAAAAAACATTCACCTAAATTTTCTGGAACACTTAATCCCATACTCAAACAATCTTGAAACCATTATTTTATAACTTTTCAGTGTTATTGTGAAATGTTGATAGTAAGTAAAATGAGTTGAAGACACCCATCATGGACATAGTTCCCTACTGTATGTCTATAATTTCTATTGTGAGGTTGCTATTAGAATTTTTGGAAATATTAAGACATGAAAGGCCATTTGGAATTGCACCCATACCATACCATATAGTTGATTATCTAGAGAGATGATATCCCAACAACTCATGGTGGATTCATAAGGCATATAGGTGGCCAACAATGACTCTGTCTCCGGAGACAATAAACTGGTTCCCCGATCTGGGTCATCACATTGTCTCAAAAATTCCTCCCCGTACCCCAAAGGATTCTATCTAGATGTTATGGTTCAATAAGTCATGTGGTGATATTATTCCATATTAAACATAGTAACCCACAATAAATAAGAATTAAAGAGAAAAAACAATATATAATATCCAATGAAAATGAAAAAAAATATTTCCCAATCATGGTACTAGTCCATAAAAAAATAGTTAAATTTATAATTTTATGATAAAAAATGACAAGGTGAACCCAAACCCAATGTAAAGACAAAAGTGGAACCCCTAAATGGTCATCACTCCATGTTTGGATCCTCATTCATGATTTTCCGAAGCCCAAATCAACTCCCTATCATGGGGCCTTTTCCCTTGTCTTGATCTACAACCCTGATATCTTTCTGGGAAACCAATGGGGGCTTGAAATGGGTTTTAGTAAAACACTGTAGGACTCCACCAATGGTGTCCAAAAAAATATACTTTCAAAACTGATAATGAATCCATGTAATGATTGCCTGACTAGAAACAGAAATAATTAGATGATATTAGTTAACAATCCATAATTTAACTCTTTTAATCCAGTTTACTATTTCTATAAGTTATGCCATCTTCATTAAAAAATCCAATTTCATCAAATGTTCTAATAGATAGTCATATATATCAACTAAACATGGGTCATTGTCAATAAATCACTATGAATGATGAAATATGTCAAGTCCCAATCTCAAAATGGTTAAACACATTAAGTAAAAAAATTATTCCCATCTGAAATCCTCCGTCTTGGTAGAATGAAACCGTTAGGGGAATAGATCTTCCACCCCCTTCCCTAACCCATTAATTCTGGGGTGTTTTTAGAGTCCCAGTCATACTCGACCAATGAACATAAAACCTAATATCAATACCTCAACGTAAAAATACATGTCCACATACTTATTTATCCACTAATGACCCACATACCATGTCATAACAAAACACAACCAACGAAAATATTAATCACATTCCATAACCATGAATATGAGCATTAATACAATTCCATGGCCCATTAACACATTTTCTATCTATATATCATATCTGTTTATCTAAATTCCCATTCTCTTTCACTATCTCTTTATGTATATGTTATAATTCAAAAACATCATCCAATATTCATCAGTTAAAATACATTTTCCCATATAGTTAATTTATCATTTCAGAAGTTAAATTATTATATAACACCTCAGAACCACTCTATTACATTTAACCCATTAGGTATACCTCCTAATTCCCATGTATTAGCCCATTGAAAATATTTATCAATTAGCTTATGCAAACCTACTTAAATGTTCTTGAATTAGATAGTCTTTGTAAATTTAAATTTTTATCATTTATCATACACTAATACTATAAGCATTTTAAATTAATTCATAATCCATTAAACAATATCTAAATTAACATATTTAACTAATTTTTCATTCATATTCTATAGATAATCAACCCATTACCATTTTTTCAATTTATATTTCATATAACCCATTAGAATTACACCCAATGATCCTTCATGTGATTTCTATCCCTATAAAAAACAATAAATATACAATTTAAACTCAACCAAACATATTATAATGTTATTCATGGGATTTATGTTATCACACATCAACTATACCCTTAACCTTAACAAATTCTTCATTTTAGATTGTCGGTGCACCCTATGGGTTGTCCTAATTCATTATAATCACCCTCAACACATCCAAAGGGGATCATGAGGGGCCTAAATTATTATATATCCCAAAATTTTATGGAGTCCTACTCAAGTTGAAAAATGAAAAACCAGATGAAAGCGATAACTTAACAGACATGAACTAATCAATTAAAACAATGTAATATAATTTATAGACCACCTACCTAGAATCTGATGATGAAGATAATATTTTGTAATACCCTTACATATAGATCCAAAACCCTTTGAATCCCCAAATTACAATCCACCAGAAAAAGGTGGGTTTAGGAATTTGGGGAAATATAAGAGAAACTAAAAACCCAAATTCTGAAAAGATTTGCAAAGGAAGTGTTAGACATAAATGAGGATTCAATCCCCAACCAACGTCTCTCTAAATGGAAATGAATATGAGAAAAATCTACATTGGTTATCGTAGAATGATTCCGTCTGTCCATAGGTTTGATAAGGACACAAATGAGGGATACATTGGATGCAGATATAAATATCCCATAATTGAAAAACATTAAATTTTCTAAATTTTATTGGGGAACAGAGTTTGACTGCACGGTTTTACAAACATTCTGGAAACTGTTTATATGATAATATCTAAGGTAAAAAGTATCATAGATACCTAGGAATCATAGTATGGGTTGAATAACCATTCAAAATCCAGACCTAATTTTACTATCCAATGTTTCATAGTTTTCTTGCGAAAGCCACACATTTTAGTTAATTCTGCGCAGACCATGCAACAAGCATGTGTTTTCCTAGTTTTTCATTAGTTCCTGTGCCCAACACCAAGAACACCCTTGATGATCTATATAAATTCAGAAAAAATCCCTATTAATAGAAAAAAAATTAATTAAAAAATCTAAACATGTACATACATCCAAAAAATCCATGATCTTACAGCCTTCTCACCATATAAACGCTTGTCCTCGAGCCACATTCTCAAACATCACTAAGCTTCTAGAAAAAATATATCATACCACTATGAATTATTATCCATTGAACCCTTTCCATTTTCCTTATTAAACATCACAAATCATCCATAATATTCAACCCTAAGGCATGGTATTTCCCCACATGATTTTTCACTACAACACACTACATGAACTAGATACTCCTAATATGACCTGCCAAATGGAACCATACCTGGCCACTGGAACTCAATAGGAAATCCTATGAAATAATGAATAATTAAAAACATTAGAAACATTAATGTATACAAAATAACAACATATAAACCAATCATTTCCACATCGGTCCGACCCTCTTCATAACTAATGAACTAAATCACTTTGTGCCATTTAACTCAGTTTCAACACAGTAAATGTGAAAAAACTAGATATCACCCTAAGGATCACTTGGTCCTTTAAAAAAAATTCTAGACTTATTATAATCCTCCAATAAAGTGGATCATATCCTATTCAATAACCATACATCCCAAAAACATCCAATACTCTTTGGGAACTCAACCGATTAAACCTGTGACAACACTCACTACCATGAACAACTAACCTAAAAACGTGATCACTCGTGTCCCTCCAACCTGAAAATCAGATCACATAATTTACTAATGACATTACCATTATAGTTAACTACTCAATAATATATTATTTAGAACCCCAACAATTTATGAAGGACAACTATAATCCCAACTCCACTTTCCCATCAGACCTATTGTGTTCCAAAATAACTACACCTGAACATCCTTATGGGATTCTCCCTGAACTAGCCTATATCCATTCCTTTGAAACGGTCTAGGAGTTAATTTTTACTCTATAAATTCCTATACTAATATCAACATTACCTCACTCAAGTGAAATATCATTTACAATTGGAACTTTCTGCAATAATATCACAACAGAGGTGGGTCACTCTAACCACTCCCATTCCTATTGTCCATCCTAGGACTGAACACCCTCAACTATCTTGTCCCATAATACCCATCATATATTGATGAAAAACTACTAAATTTTAAACTTCCCATGGATATTTATGAATATAATCCCATAATTATAAACCTCCAAACCCACTGGGGATATTCCATGATTTCGGTAGAATTATTCCTTCACATCATCACTGCCCTCCAAGCCAACATCGAGCTCCACTACCCAAGGCAACATTCCCAACATAATTTCCATAAAATTCAAAAACTGAATTTAAGAGGATATATTCACACTAAAACTAAATACAAAATTAGAAACATAGTTTACAACCAAAAACATCTATAGCGGTGATTTCCCAATCTCTGTATTCTTATTTTTTTCCCAAGACGAGTCGAGATGTTCCTAGTTGACTCATCTTGGAATGATTTACTTAACTATTGTCATAAAACTACCTCACATGGAAAAGGTTAATTAAAACATCCAGACATTCCAATACCACCTAAATGCACTTACCCAAGTCTAAATAAAATTTTTATTATCATAATAGAACCTAACCTCTCTTTCCACAAACAGTTATTGCATCTCAATGCGCCCTTTAATGACTAGATAGAGTAATCAACAATTTCATTTGGAACGATTCTAATCCAAAATTAAATACATAGATCAATAAAAACTATAATAAAGTACCACTTTGCAACTCTTGGGAAAATCAAAATCATGACATAGGTTCATCACAAGCATCCCTATAACACCCCAAGATTTTGTGAATAGTTTATGTAATAAAATTATTCTTTCTATTATATTGGATCTCAAAAAAGAATTTCTATAGTATTGTGTTTATATATATTCAATATAAATATGGTTTTTATTTTTATTTTCAAATTTTAGTTGATCCATTACTAAAAAAACACATATTAGCTTGCGGTACATAGAACACTGAGTTACCTTGCATTACAAGCAAGACCGAGTTTTACTGCCTATTAAAGGTTATCCTTTTTTAATACTCTATTCTGAAACTTTTATAAATTTTATTTTAAAACATTAACATAATTTATGAATTCAGAATGTGGAAATTATTTTCCATTGATGTTTTTGTGTTTTTCTGAGGTGATTTATTTTTTCATAAATTGTGAAAAAACTATATTTTAGTTTAAAACAACCTCTTTGGTTAAATAAATGTTAATTATATTTTAAATTGGGTTTTAAAGAAACAATAGATTAATAATAAATATATTTATTCAGTTTTTGTCATTGGAATCATTTTTATATTTAAATTTTACATAATCATTTTTTCCTTCTAAACGTTCTAACTTTTAAACATCGCTTTCTTTCCATGCCTACGGGATTAGCGTAAAACATACTTTTTACATTATTGTTATTTGAATTTTGATAATAAGAAATAATTAGTTTTAATTATTATAATATATTTTTTATAATATGAACAACATAATTTTTTACCAAAAAATATTAGTGAAAGTGTAAAAAATTAATTATAGTGAGAAACGTAAAATTTATCTCAAAATGGGACTAAAATATTATATTAAGGGGGGAAAAGAATAAGAAACTTGTACAAAGGAAATTTGTGGCCAATAATTAAACCATATCCTATATTGTTTAATGTTTTATGGGTTACATTTGTATAATTAAATGGGATTCCCCAATATAAATGGGTAAGTGAGGAAATAAACAAAAAAAGAACATTCCTTGCCATTAACATTTATAAAACATTGAGAAATGTAAGATAATAATATTTTCAGTTATACATAAAAATTTAAATTATAAATGAGTTATTTTTATCATAATAATTTATCAGTAATTTTTTGATATGATTTAGATACTTTAAATCCTAAAAAACCCCAATGTTCTGACTATTTAGTTAATAAAAGACCAAAATAAATGAAACTATAAATATTAAATGCAATGTTAATTGAGACAAATTTTTTATATAATTTATTTAGATTAATATATCATGTTAAACATATTTTAACTTAATATATTTGAAATCCATTATTTTTATTTTATTTCTCAAAATTTAAATAAAGAAATAATGTTTAAATTGACATTAATGTTATTTTAAACTAAATGATATTTTATTTGATGATTTAAAATTAATAAAAGACATAAATAAATTCAAGTAAATTTTAATAGTTAATAAATAATAAGTACGGTATATTAAATTAAAAATTAATCTTTCATATTTAACATTTGGACCATAGAATGTAAAATCCTTTTTAGAATGGTCAACGTATAAGAACTGTTTTTGCACGTCACATGTTGTTGTTCTAAAGTTAATTTCCAAAAAACAAGAGATTTTTTATTTTATAAAATATTTATCATATTTATTATTATGTGGATCTATATTTTTAGAAAAAAATAATACTTTAATCTTGAATTAAGGGATAATCTATATAGGAGAGAAAACTGACGTCTTTAAAAATTCTCAATGGAAAAAATTGGGAATCTTAATTTTTAAGGAACTAAACTATTAAAATGAACCCATTATTTTTTTGGGATGTTTTTATTTAGTATTAAACCCCTTTAATTAATTTTTTTTTTTGAGAAACATTATGTATGTTATACATCCCATTAATGAATAACTTTTTGTATTTACAAGAGCACCACTCCCCTTCCACTATAAAAAGGAATCATATCTCCTACTTCCTCACACCTATGAAACCAAATATATTCCACCATAATATGCTCAATAACATTCCAAAATACCATAACATAGTACTTTAATCCATTATTTTGGAATAAGGACATCCAAATAATCACTTTGGTCTGATTAAGAGGTAGAAGCCTCCCTTAAGTTTCTTTTTTTAATTCCATTATCGTCTCGATAAACTCTTCTTATTAAATTATTGTATGAATAATAAAATCCTTAATATAATATTATGTTGTAATGATAATTTTTAGATATAAAAATACACAAAAATAAAAATAATGGGCAACAGACCTACTATTTACCAGTATGAAAAACTACAACAGCTCGAAATGATTGTTGTTAAATTTCTCTTTACTATCACTTAGGGTGAAAAATATGTCAGAATTACTATTTATATATATGATATAGATTATATTTTTAATATATTTAATCTTATTTAGTATTTATTTTTAATACTCCCTTCTACTTTCCATCTTGTGTAAAGATGATAATTTTGTTTGGGGAAGTGTGGACTAGTTCCCCTGAAAGCTATATGTTTCTTTAACAAAGTACATTGAATGTATTAAGGTTATGTTTAGTGAAACTATATAATATATATGACATAATAATTCAATAGTAATGATGTTATATATATATATATATATCATTTTATTTCATTCTTTTAATATGTTAGTAAAACATAAGCATCATTCATGCATACGTACGACCTATAGTTTCCATGAATAATGTATGCAACATTATAATTATATAATTTATATATTAGTATTATAAAAATATAGTGAATATAATTTAAATTTAAATAATTTTTTTCATTCTTAATATTGTGATTTTATAATAGGTACCAAATATTTTATATATTAGCACACAAGCGAAAAAACACAATAAATATTACCCGAACCGTAATCTTAACATGAAATTTTTATCAAGATGGTAATATAAAGTCATAATAACATTATATGGTTCTATTTATAAGAATATGGTTATATAAAATATTTATAATCAACTTAAATTAATTAAACATGAGGATTGAACATGTACTATGAGTGTAAAGACACATGGTTATGGAATTTCTACTCAATTTTTATTTTCACAGGATACATGCTTTATTCATCACCCATTATATTTTTGTGGTGTGTATACTAACCCTGGATGTAAACTGATTTTATTATAAATAAATTTAGAATATTTAAATATCCATTATATTATATTTCATTCATGGGGATTATTTTTTAAATGTTACCAAATCTGTTAAGTAATTTTGACTCTATTTTTATTATTTGAGACACATGCCATGTTAGGGACCAATATTTTTCCATGGGGTGTATATATTTCCTTTGAAATGTTATATAATGAATATATTTATTTTCATGATACATCATGTTTCATTTAATATCATTTTTTTACAAGGAGTTTATGGTTCAAAGATATGATGTGGGAAGAGTTTATTGAATTAATTTCACAGCTTTTTAGATTGTTTATGCTTCTTATGATGAAATAAAATGTTCCATCACTCCATAAAATTACTAAATTTTATTTCTCCAAGGGTAATTAAAAATATATTCATTTACTGGTACTATTTTTCTACTCTTCGGTGTCGAAGATATTTATGAAAATGTTTTCAAGAAATCACGACATTACCCTCTATTTGCTCTAAAATCTATGTACCTTTTAAACCAAATTTTCTAAAAAGGGTTTTTGAGAATATTATAATATTATCATATAATCATTTAGATACATTTTTTTATTTCATATATTTTACCTTTGTTTTTATATCATTCTATTTATCACATTTTGGGAAATTCATTTTTATACTCAATTAACATGAAAAGGGGATGTTATTCTTCTCTCATATATAATATATGGATTTTCCCACGAAAATTTCTATGAAGCACACTTTTCATGTTTGAAATGTTATTTTTTAAGAAAATGTTTTAAAAAATCATATTCTATGAAATTGTTTTGAATTTTTTTCATCATTTCTTTATAAGTTGGAAATATATTTCTCATGGAATGTTATTTTCAAATGGTTTTGATGGATATTTTATTTGTTTTAAAGGAAAATTTTGTTTAAAATATTTTCATGATTCCATTATATGTTTTAAATGGAAATTTTTTTCAAATTTTTTCATAAATCTCTCATAATTTTTAAATTAAAATATTTTCAAATATTTTCATCATTTTTTAAATGTTTTAAATGTATTTTCAATGAAATAGTTTTTAGAATTTTTTCATTATTTTAATTATAATTATTCAATGTAATTTTAATGAAATTGTTTTCTAAATGTTTCTAAAATTGTTTTATTAGTTTTTTAGGAAATATCTTTTAAAATGTTTTAACATTTATGAAAATGATTTTTTCATACTTATAAGATATTTTCCCTAAGATATGTTTTCATTAAATCATTCCAAGCCATTTTACATCTTAGATGAAATCGATTTATGTTAGTCATACTTTTCTAGTAATGTATTCAAAGGATACATTTATATTTTTCTCTTGAATGGTTTATGTTTTTATGGAATGATGATTATGATGCCCATTTCTCCTCCATGATTTATATTCTTTTGAAATTTTCTTCCTTTCATGGGTTATTCTTCCGATGAAATGATTATGAAACTTATACATTCTCCCATAGTTTATGATATGATTACATTTCTATGATACCCATTTCAATTCATGTGTTATGATATTATTTTTAATAATATTTTAGAACATGTATGTATGATTTCATTACGAGATGTGTGGGACCTATATCAATTTACATTGAATTTGGTAAGGATTTATATCTCATGATATATACATGGAGGGATTGATAAATGAAATCAATTTCGTATTATAGGGTTGGAATGATAAAGGTTTTAGTTAATTATTATAAGGAAACATTGTAGAGTGAACTCAGTTCCATAATACAGGGTCAGAATGGGTTGCGAACCCAATTCAGTAAAAGAAATTGTCCATTAAAATGGCCTTGTCATTAATTCATTGACTACTATTGAAATATTATATTATCTAATGTGCATTAAATAAAACCATGTTTCATTCTCATGTTATTCTTTCATCGATTATGTTCTTTATTTCTTTATGATTCATGTCTTATAGACTGTTCTTCATTATGTCATGACTCATGTAGATAATCTTATGATATGAAGGGCATGACCATCTAATGTTATTATCTCATTCTCAAACCTCTATTTTCGTGTTTATTCATACTTTTCACCCTTGTTTACCCAATGTGAGCATTTGAACAACCCCAATATTATATCTCCATTCCCATGTTATGAGAATATAATTTATGAAAATTTTCCCTAAGAAGGGATATTGTCATAAATAACCTAGTGAAAAATAATTCAGTTCACTTAAGTACCATTTTTAATGTTTCTATGTTTCCAAAGTCACTAAAATAATATATTATTTGGACGTCTCTTTGTTTATAGTTTTATGTATTACCTAAAAGAGATGTAATATAAATATATGTCACGATAGGGTCTTTATATATGATATTAGAGAGATCATTTTGGTATGCATTGAAAATTGGATGAGAAAACATTAGTGATATCCATAAAGATATTTTAGAGGATATACCAAGGGTTGTATATAAGGATAAGTCCAAGGATGAGCTTGGTTTAGGTGAACGTAATGGGTTTTCGGTAAAGGATATATTGAGTGTTTTTCTAGAAATATATCCTTATAAATAATATATAGGTGGATTTTTCTCTATTACAGATATACGTAGTTTTAAAAACATAGAAAGGATGTCACAAGCATGACTCATGATAATCTAGTACTTGTCAACAGGCCTTGTTACAAACCTAGTTTGACAATATCTGGGGATATTCATTGGGAATTCAAAAACTCATTACAAACCATCATGAAGAATTTAAATTGAAAATGAATGAAGAACCTATGATAAATCTTTTGTGTTATAGATAATAAAGTTCAGATCCATGATCTACATATCGTACAAGTGATTTTGTTAACAATTATGTAGTTTTCCATTATGATAAATGTTTCTCCAACTATTCATTTTCGTTTTAGTTTGTTTAACATTGTTAACATAGAATGTTTCAGATGTGGATTGTTAGGGAATTATAAAAATTAATTTCATAAGTGGAAATATCATGGGGGAATCAAGAAGGTGGTATGATTTTTTTTATACCACAAATAATAATAATATTGTGAATTATTTGTGAATTTAATGGGATTTTCTTTGGGTATTTATTATATTGAATGTAAGAGGCATGATTTGATGCAAGATAAGGAACATTAAGAAATAATTTATATTTAATTTTCTAGGAAAGAGGAATTATGGAAAAAGCTGATTAATACTGACAAATGATTTAAGAAAAAAATTTAAATGAATGATTTAATTTTAATTTAGAATTAAATGATTATGTTATCTGAATCATAAAATATATAAGTATTCTTAGTATAATGTTTCTTTAAGGATAGATAAGGACATATTGAATGGTGATGATTTCTTAGAAAAGTGGTATTTTTATATAGGGATGGTAACCATCAATTTGATCAATATGTTGAGAATTTTTTTTTGTCTTGGATAAATAAATTCTTTATTTGGATATAGAAAACATTATAAACCATATTATCATGGATCTGATTGTTGATTTTATGAAAATGGTGTCTATGACATCATGGATGAAGCTTATAACTTCTTTTATTCAACAAATATATCTATTTATATTCGAAATAATGATGTGTGAAGGTGTTACAAAAGGATTTATAATAATTTAGGTTATTACCATGTTTTTGGAGTATACATAACGAGGGTTTTAACATATTTGGAATATACACAATAACATATACATTGTGATACCTGGGGTATCAGTGTTATGATAAATTCATGGAAATATTTATAATGTTTTGTATTTTCATATTTCTAAAGGTTTATAAGGTTAATCATTTATGGAAATGTTAAGTTAAACATTAGATGATACTTGTGAGATTATTGTAATAACTCACATCTTGAGGATTCATATATAATGGATAACCTTTTCTAACCACTTTTTGTCGATGGTAATTGAAGAGAGATGAGATGACTTATCAAGGATCTCATGATGTGTTAATTCTTCAAGAATTAAAAAATTCACCCTTATTTAATGTAATGAGAGATGAAATGGATTTTTTTCAAGGAAAAATAAAGCATGATGTAGTCCTGGTATTATGAAAGTATATCATTTGATAAGAATTATATAGCTTCTAAAAACAATATTGTAACAAACAATGTAAATATATTAAATTCTTTTAAGATGAATTTTACTATCCATTATGTCATAACAAATTTATGGATTTGTGATTGTTAACATTATCTTAGCCATTTTCTCGATCACTATCCATCATAACATGACAGTTAGATTTCACTTTCATGACTAGGTTTTTAAATCCCACTTATTTCATCCAATGTGGAAAGCTAGTTAGGAGTTACACTGAGTAATAGTTATGTTTTAAGGTTTTTTTGAAAGGAATTTTTTATGTCCATTTTTATTATGTGGGATTTTTTGAAAGGAAATGTCATGTTTGAAATTTCTAATATCCAAGAAAACATTATATGAATAAATTCATTTTATTGGAGGTAGAATGTAACACCACTTGATTCAGTGATGTTTTTTGAATTAAATTAATCTTTATGATAAAATTAATTTAAAACAACACTCAATATAGTATTTTTATTACATAAATACAATAAAAATATTTTTTTTATGTTATTCACTAAACAAATTTCATCTATCAATACACACGTCACTTAATTTATATTTTTGTACATGCAACACCGAGTTATCTTATGTTACATGAAGGACTAATTTATACCACCTTTTAATGGAGCACATTTTTTAAAAATTTTTTTTACACTTTAATGGAGATTATTTCTAAAAATAAACACAATTTTATAATTCAAAATGTCTAAATTATCATATTGATAATTTTTATGATATTTCTAAAAAATGTCATTTATTGATGAATAATGAAAAATATATATTTTAATCAAAATCCACATCTAAAACAAATAATTATTAATTATATTTTAAATGGGTTATATAATTAGAATATATCAATTATTCATATATTAATCAAATTTTCATCATTTTAATAAAATTAATTTTGATATTATATATAAACACTTATTTTTATTTTGAACATTTTTACATTAGAAACAATTTTCCCTTCTAAGTTAGTGAGATTAGTGTTAAAATTAATTTTCCAACATCAATGATTTGAATTTTTAAAAATGGTCACACATGGTTATAATATGAATAATATTTTTTGTGGAATAAGATAAAGGTAATTTTTTACCATAAAGATTAGTGAATGTTATTAAAATAAATTACATTTATTAAGGTGAAATTAAGCTTAATGAAGGACTAAAACATAATATCTTGGAACAAAATAAGATGAAAACATCTCCAAAGGACATTGGTTCCCAAAATTTTGACCATACCTCCCTATTGTTTCAAATTTTATGACATATTATTATATTATTGAAGGTATTTTCCCTATATAAAATTATAATTAAGTAAAAATAAAAAAATGGAACTTTTCTTACATTTTACATTTATAAAATATTGAGATATGTAAAAAATATCATTTTTTCAGTTTTACGTATAATTTAGAATTATATATTTTTAATGTTTATCAAAAAAATTATCCTAAATTCTTATAGATGATTAATTACCTAAAATTCTTAAGAAATTTTAATGTAGTGAATATTTAGTTAGTAATTAACTTAAATAAATGATACTATTAATATTAAAATTAAAGCAAATTAACTTACTTTTTGTCTATATTTTTTTTTAAATTAATATATCATATTACATATATTTTTTATTAATACATTTTAATTCAAAATAAATATATATTTTAAAATTAAATAAATAAATAATATAAAAATTAACATTTATATTATTTTACAATAAATGAGATTTTATTAAAAAAATTATAATTAATAAAAATATTATATCCTTCCTAGTTAATTTTAAGTGTTAATTAATATTTAATATGATATATTAATGTAAAAAGTTTTCTTTTATAATTATCATATTGAACCATTCATTGTAAAATCAGTTTTAGCATAGTCTGGGTTTCACAATCGTTTTCCACCTCAAATGTGGTTCTTTTAAATTTAATTTCCCAAAAACAATATATTTTCAATTATAAATATATGTATAATATATATAATTAAGTATATTTATGTTTTAAAAAAACCTTAATTTAATCTATTCTTAATGGTTAAACTATATATATTAGAATACTATTGTCTTAATAAAAACCAAAATGATAAAATTGGGGAATCATAGATGTTATGCAACCAAATTATTATGTTGAACATATCTTTCTGTGTTAGTGGATTTTATATACCATTATTACCCTATAATCCATTATTTTTTTATTTTTGATTCACATTAGTTATGGTATACCTCTCGCTAAAGAATTACTTTTGATAGTTACAAGAGTGCCACTCGACTTTCACTATAAAGATACAATCACTCTCTTACTTCCTCATACATATCAATACATTTTGGTTCATCCGTGATCGGACCAATACACTTCCAAAAAACCCTAAATTATTTATTTAAACCTATATTTTGATAGAGATACTTTCAAGGGATCCCTTTGGTGCAAAAAATGATTTACCTGATTATGAGGTACCGATATCCCTCAACCTCCTTTTTTAATTCCCATTATCCACTGCCTAAAATCTTATTATTCCATGATTATATAAAAATAACAATAAACTAAATATTCAAGGATATTTTTATATTTAATCAAACAATTATTAAACTCATATTTTCTTTAACGGGTAACAACCATATTTTTTATGTGTATGGAAATCAACTTCCTCATGAAATGATGATTGTTCATTTTTTTCCTTTAGCAACTCTCATGGTGGAAATTACGATTGAAAAAAATTTATATTATATATATATATGATATTTATAATGCTTTTATGCTTTTTTATTTTATTATTTATAAAATTCGCTTATTCATTAAATCTTTTTTAAATACAATAATTTCATTATGAGGAAGTGTGGACTACCGCCCCCACAAAGCGATATGATTCATCTATACACTACATGGAATGTATTAAGGTATTGTTTGGATGAAATATATTACATATAAGTCTTAATAATTCTAAAATAATTAAATTATATACATATAATAATATTCATATATGTCATTTACATTCTTTCTTTCAATTCGTTAGTAAAATAGAATCGGCGTTCATGTGTATGTATGGCTTAAAATCTCTATGAACTGTGTAATAACATTCATAATTCTATATTTAATATATCATTATAACACACATATACTAAATATAAATGATATTAATATCATTTTAACATTTTGGAAATTATCATATATGTATAAGGTTGAATGACATTACAAATTAAGATACAAGTGAAAAACAAAGCGAATATTACACATAGCAAATCCTTAACATGAAATTATTAACAAGTGGTTCGTATAATGTAATAAAAAAACAATATATGGTATTATATATAAGAATATGGTTATGAAAAATATGTATAATAAAATATCATTTATTATTCATGATTTTGGAAGAGTACAGTGAGAGTAAAGACACAATGTAAGATAATTTTATCTCACTTTTTATTTATGTGATATAAAAGCTTTAATCACCACCCATTCCCTTTGTGTCATGTGTATAAATCCATTTTATGTAATATATTATTTTTCTAAATAATTCTATGGGTATTTAAATATCCATTCAATTCTCATTCTTCCATGGTGGTTATGTTTGAAATGCTATCCAAATGTTAAAGTAATTTTCTCTCAATTTTCATTCTTTGAGACACATGCCTTTTTATGAGGATATATATTTCCATGAGGTGTATTTACTACCATAAATATGCTATATCATCGATCTACATATTTTCATGATATTTTAATATTTATTTAATTTCATTTTTTTTCATGGGTGTTTTATTCATTGTGAAAAAGTGGTTAGTGTTTAATAAAGCAATATCATTTATTTTTTATATTGTTTATGCTCCCTTTGATACAATTATATGATCCATCTCTCAAAAACAATCATTAATTTAATTATCCCCTAGTTATTCATAATATGTTAACATATTGGTACAATTTTTTTTTACTTTTTAGTACATAATATAGTTATGTGTCTGTTATTAATATGTCCTGACATTACCATCTCTTTGGTTGGAACACTATGTTCTTTCAAACCCATGTTTTCAATAATGGGTTTCCAAGATTATTATTCTATTATACTATAATAAATAAAATATAATTTTTCATTATCTATATTTTACCAATGTTTTAATGTAATATTATAGTCTCTCTTCTAATAATTAATTTTTATAACCATTTAAGCTACAAAAGTAATGTTATTCTTTCCTTCTATGATATATACCGATTTACCGACCATCATTTCTATGAAGCATAATTTTCATGTTTAAAAGGATAATTTTTTAAAAAAAACTAAATAATTATCAAATAAATGATTTTCAAAAATTATTTATTATTTATTTATAACTATTTAATTTATCTTCTTAATAAAGTGTTTTTTAAAAGGTTTTGAATATTATTTTATATCATTTCAAGGAAAAAGGTTTTAAATTTTTTTAAATCATTATTTATATGATTTTTAAGTAAAATGGATTGAATTGTATTTCTAGCTTCCTTCATAAGTATTTAGGTAAAAAAATTTCCATTTTTTTTGAAACTTTTTCTATATATTCTAATTTTTTTTCCAAAATAATAGTTTTTAAATTTTCATGAATATTTCGTTATAAATTTTAAAATTATTTTCAATATAGATGGTTTTCAGATATTTTCATGCTCTCAATATATGTTTTCCAATTTTGTTTGATGGAATAGTTTTCAAAACATTTTCATTCGTTCTGTATAATATTTCAAATTATTTTCAATGAAATACTTTTCAAAAAATTTTCAATCCTTATTTATAATATTTAAAGGAAAATGGGTTTTAAAAGGTTTTTCTTTTAAATTATTTTGAAAAAAATATTCTATGTTATTTTTCATCTAATATGACATATTTTGATGTTACTCATACCCTTTGAGGAAATGATCCAAATATTATATTTATATTTTTTCATTAATGGATTATGTTTTTATGGAATGATGCTTTTGAGTCCCTTTGAGGAAATTATCCAAGTATTTATTTTCTCATATATTTAGTAATATTTGATAATATATTATGTTTTTAAGAATTTCTCATAATTTCATCCAGAAAATTATATTTTGAAATTTTAATAGGGCTCATGGTTTTAGAAACACATTTTGAAATATATAGAAATAACTATGTGTATTGGATATACCAAGGACATAGATAATTGGCATCATCAACATACATAACATTGAATAATATGGGCTTCAAGATGTAACGATGTTTAGTGTTTTTTGAGTTCTGTTTAACTGACATGATTTTCACAAGTATTTCTAAGACATTCCAGATAATAATGATGAGTTTTTTTTATAAAAAACTTTTTTTAATTTTATTTCATTTATCCAATTTTATTTTTCATTTTCTCTATTATTCCCTTTAACAATTTCCCTCAAAATAATCCATATTTTATTCTCTCCATTATGGGGTCTCCCTTAACATTGGATCCCACCACCCCCTCTTATATCCCTCCCTTTGTACATGGTATATGTCCTCCTCCCATCTCCCTTCTCTTCTGTTATTATTGACACCGTAGTCCGAACCAACAATATCTATGTGTGCCTCCCTCTCCTGAGCCTCCTCCCTAAATAATTTATTTTGGTATCCTATATTTTCTCAATTGGATCTCTTTCATAAATTATCATCTCCACTCATAATTCATTTTTCATTCATTTTTCACTTACCACATTGAAAATTTTATTTTTCATAACCCTAGGTGTTGTGGGTAAGATAAATTTTATGTTTTTTTATTTTTAGGGTATCTCATCTATTATCTTGTTATTTCCCAATGAATATGAAATGTTTACCTCTCATAGGATTAGTTACACTTGCTTTTATATTAGATTCCATAGGAAAATGCTTCAATTTTATAAACTCATGGCTGGGTAATCTTTCTTAATAATTTAATTAAATATTATAAATTGGTATGATTTTTAAAGTGTTTTTAATGATATTTCAAATTGTGTTTTTACTTTAATAAAATACAATATGAATAATCTCATTTGAAACATGAAAATAAATATATTTACCAATTTTAACATAATTATTTAAATCTAAATCCAAATTATTGAAGGGGTTTTTATCCCATCTAGGTTGATAATTAATGTAAATAATTTTGTTTTTTATAGGTGTTTTTTAAAATTATTTATTTTTAAATGGGGTTTTCGTAAAAACCATTTTATAATTTTTTTTGGAAATATATACATATATTTTATTTTTTATTTTTAAAGGCATTTTGAAATTTTATTGATTAGGAATGTATTATAAATATTTCTTCTATATAAAATAATTTTTTATAAAATGTCACTTCATATACAAACACATGATTGTTCTAAAAATATTATTTGGTATATAAATATATATATTTCTATTTAAAAAATAACATGAGAATTGGTTAATTTTTGGAAATGAGATACTTATATATATATATGTTTATAATTGTATATGTATAAAACAAAAAATGATATTTTTTCTATTATTATTTCTAAAATTTATTTGAGAGTCCCATTTTGAAATTTTTTGTCATTTTCCAAACATGTTCATGTCTAAAGGAACCTACTAGATTGATTTTATTTATATATATTGATTGTGGTCATTGGGTATGTATTATTAATTTATACTAATGGTTGATTATGCAATTAGGTTTTTTTCAAGATGTTGATCTTGATGTTTTTTGGGTTATATCATATCTTTTTTTACTGATCATAATTTAATTTTTTTTATTATGATTATTTGTAATCATTTAATATTTAAAAATCAATTCATTAATTTGGTCGTGGTAACCCTCATATCTATGTTGGATTGTCGACATATGCTAATATTGACAGCCTCACACAACTATTGTCTTCTCTAGTTAGTGATTGGTCTATATGGAGTGTTTCATTCTGACGAGGCATTGTATAATCTAGTAAGATGGATTTTTTAGGAATCAACTTGTTCTAGTAGGTTGGTTAGTGTTCTATAAAGTCTAGTAATGTCTTAAAATATGGTGGTTGGTAGATTCCAGGATAAGTATTCCTTTTTCTGGTGGATTAACATAAGGGGAATCCCCTCAAATCTATCATTTCCTCAAACAACATGATTTGTGTGGCACATGATATGGAACTATGATTTTATTATTATATATGTGAAAAGATTGTATTCTATAACTGTATATCTATTCATGATTCATCTGTTAGTACATTCTAAATCCCTTTCAAAATGATTTTAAATGACATTATAAATAGGAAATAAAATGCGGTGTAAGACCATTAATGGGTTTAAATGTGAATCTTTTCATTTTTATTAATAAAATAATAATTTTTATGAAACCATATTCGTTTTTTTGGATTAAAATTTAAATACTTATGAGAACCATGTTTTATTAATATTTTTTGATTTACATAAAAATGTATATTTATTTTATATTTTTACTTAGATTTTTGTTTTGCTTCAGCATGCCTAATGATATTTATCTCACTTCTATCTATCATTTCAATTTCAAGATTTAATTTATCATTTTCCAGTCAAGAAAATATTTTCTAACAGATGTAGGTATGTTTTGTTTAATTTTTTCTATTCCCATTGAAAATTATTCCTTTATATTTTTCTATGGAAGGAGGAAATGAAATCTACTTGTAACTAAGGAAAAAATATCTTATGGAGGATTTTCGTTCCTTTTTAAATTATAGGGGGAGATTGGGGTGAGTAGGGTGATTGGTTGTTTACAATTATATAAAATTTAATGTTTATTTCTATAAATTATATTTTTTTAGATGTACTATAAATATACATGTCATGCCAGATTTTTATTAATTTTATATGTTTTCGTTTTCATTGATTAAAGGTAGAAATTGGACCCACTTTAAATACATGTAATTTATTTGATGTCGTTACCACTATTAGGTGATTCAAAACTCACATCTCAGATATTATAGTCTGACTCTGTCATTTGATAGAGGGACGAATTGTCTTGGTTCATGGGGAAATGTTTTTAAATGATTCTGGTTCCTTTATACAGAGACATTATTGTTTTTTCATTACTAGAACATTATTTTTTTGTTTTTTAGTAAAAGTGATATTTAATTTTGTCTGTGATACCCACATTGTTGATTGAAAATGATAGGATGATCAACACACACCATGATGAAAATTTATTCATAGTTGGTAGTTCATCATCATAATTGTGATTCAGAATCTTATGTAGTATGATTAGGTTTTAGGATGGGAAAAGAGGTGAGATAAATATGTGAGGTTAGATTAGATGTCATGATAATCCACATAAAAATATATCTCATGATTCAATAACTATGTTAGGAAATATTTTTTATTTCTAATTTCCCCATCAACAATGTATCCATGTCAGGTAGGGTTTCACATCATGTTTGGTTATGATATTTTGAATACCTTGGATAATATGTTATATGGGTGTAACAAAAAGATTTATTGTGATATATTGACATATAGGTTTAAATTTTTTGTGATTTTTGTAGTGTATGTATTTGGAAATTTTATCTGGATGAAAAATAAAATTTCATTTTCTAAAATATTTTAAAAATGAATGATTTTATTTGAAAACATGAATTGTGTTTTACTGTTGAAATTAAATTCAAAATTTTATCGTTGTTTAATGATTTTGGATAGGGTATTTCATATTGTATTATTTTTTAAAATAATTTTCAGGAAGTTATTTTAAAATAATGGGTTCTTCATTTATTTATTGTTTTTTTGAAATCATTTTGAAACTAATTTGGAAATTTATTTTTTTGTTTTAATTTAAAAAGATTTATTGATTAATTTAAAAGGGTATATTTTAAGGGAAATAAGATTTTAAGTGTGTGTTTCTGGAATGATGTGTTTTTAATACGTTATTAAAATTTGAAATTTTAATTGATAAGAAATTTATTTTAAATATATCCTTGGTGTGAATTTTTTTATTAGGTGACATGTTTTTGGATTTCATTCCTTTTGTTTGGTGGGAATTCTTTTTTGAACATGTGATTCATGAACTAGCTTTGATAATTTTTCATTTTATTTGGATTTTTTCATAGAAAAATCATGTAATTGATAGATATATTGATTTCAAGGAGAACCTTTTTGTTATTTTTTTCATTTTTAGGTGATATAACTCTATTCAAAAGACTCACATAGACAAAAAAAATTGAGTTTTAATGCCTTATTATTTATTTAACTGGGATTTTTAACTATATTATTATAATTTTTCCTCTCAATTTTGTGAGATTAAATACATTCATCATAGAAATATTTTCATATAATGTTTTTTGTGGGGGTTTTCAAAAACAATCATGGGATATATTTTAGTTTTAGTTTTTCATTAGGAGGTTCTAAATAAGTGATATCCCTTGAGGTATTTTTATTATGTTATTATTTTTTGGATCTATGTTTATAATAATGGGATAATACTTATATTGGATTTATTATGGAATATTGGTGGTTCTTATGGTTCTTATACCTCAGTGGTAATCATATACTTGTAATTGGGGTTTAGGAGATTATACTGTGTATTTTTATTTTAATATGGATGTATTTAAAGATATATATTTCATTAGTTGGGAAATTCTATTTTCAAACCAGATCTCGGGTAACTAGGAAAACTGACCTTTGGGAAGTTGAGCTCCTAAGAGCTTTGATTATTCAATCCATTACTATAAGATAGTGTTCGGAATTTAAGGACTATGATTACCTATTTGTGTTTAGAGACATAATTTTATGCATCATATTGTTTTTTTGTAAAAATCAGTCTCACATTTTATCCTCATTTTAGTGGGTATAATTTATATAGATTTTTAAATTTTTTTGGGTGTTCGGTTTAAGTGTTCCATTATTGGTGATTTATTTGTTGAAGAGTGAGTGTTCTTGTACCACCAATTTAGATGAGTATAAAAAGAAATGGATACATTTCTTGGTCTTTATTTTTTAGACATTATGTCCCTCCTTGATGATTGGCCTCATATAGATATTTCAGTTGTTTTTTTAGGATATTCACCACTTATTTCAGGAAATAGTACAAGTATGATTTTGTGGTCATCTTTCATCATTTGGACTTGGTTTTTTGGATGTCTCTAGATTTATGGTGGGGAGAATTTTCACACACGATGTTTTATTAATTATCTTATTAAATATAATTATATATTATATTAATTTCTCATGTTATTTTTGGAATTTTGGTCCAACTGTTTTTAAATTTCAGAATATTTAAAAGGGGTATAAAATATAAAAACATTGAGAACCATGTGTATCGGGTCTATCATGGAAATAAAATTTAAGAATGGATTCAAAATTATTTATTAATACATTTGGGATACTAGGAATACCTATGTGTAGTGCTTTATGGGAATTGTTTTTGTCGAATTGTTTGTGCATTGTTTTCTAAACCATGAACCTTAACTATTCTAGTTTCCATGAGTTTTATAAATTATTTTACACTTCATTTATTTCTTTCGTTTATTTTTTCACTTTTCCCATCTATTCATTAACATGTGAAACCAAAAGGAAAGAACACCTTGATTAGTGCCACTGCCTATCCTCTGTCTCCAGCAATGTGGTGATTTTACTCAAATATAAACAGATTGATTAGTCAAGCATTCTTGGTATGAAATCCTATCAACTCATACAAATTTCATAGCATTTTTCATTTCTCGATTAATATTTTTTATTGGTTGTATACATAGGGTTCCTACTGAGGCTATGTTTTAAGTTCATTTTCTTTTTTATGGTTCATGTGGGTCTCATATAACATGATTGGGCGTATTCCCTGGAATTTGGAACATTCATCAATTCTGTGGCCTTGTTCGATTTTACCTGAGGTATTATTCCCAATAAATAAACATTAAATTTAGTATCTATTGGTTTCATGATATATCTAATTAATTTATTTAATTCTTTAGGATTATTTATATTTTTAAAAATTTATTTGATGAAATTTTCATGCGGTTAATATTCACTATAATACCTTAAATGTAATTTCAAGTGAAACATGAATTTCCAATTATTTTTGAAGTCATAAATAATTATAAAAAATTAAATTTAAATTTTTAAGAGGTTTTGAATCCTTTTTGTTAAAGAATTAAAATTGACAATGTTGGTTCATTTTTTTAAAATAACAATTTATGAATATTTTTCAATAGGGTTGTCAAATTTTCTGTAAAAAACAATTTTTTTCAAATATTTTGAAATATATTTAAAATGGATTTTTTATGGTCTGTGTATCCTAAATGTTTTTCAATCTTTAATTTAAATGAAAATGTAAGTTTGATATATTATATCTTGATATATTCTTACACGATTGTTCTACATATATACATGGGAATACATATATATATATATATATTGGATCCCAAATTAAAATTAAATTTTTTAAATTTTTTAATTGAGATAAATAGGTATATGTTTGTGTGTGTTTTTATAATTGTATAACCAAAAACAGTTTTTTTCTACTTCGGATTCTATAATTTATTTTAGATAAAAATTTGAAACTCTTAATAGATTCAAAAAAAAATTGCTTCTATATATGTTCCTAATAACCCCTATTTTATTTAAATTGACATAGATTTTACCTCATGGGCTGCCATTTGGACATAATATTGGTTGATGGTAATAAAATCATGTATATTTTATGAGAGGAACCATTCAGTGATGGTGGGTTATTTTATGTCCTCTATATTTATAGTATTTATAATTGTTTACTATTTTTTATTATTGGTTCTGCTTATAGAATTATTACTCACTCTTTCATTACATTGGAAATGGGATCCCTTGTAGTTATGTGCGATCCATGATATATTTTACTCTAGGTAGTCACAAACTACTAATGTCCCCCAAAGTTAGTGGTAGGTATAGATGTGGTTTTCAAATCTGATGAGGGTGGGTGTAGGCTAGAGGAATGTCCTATGTTATGATGAAATGTACACATGTATGATGAATTGAGATTAGATAAGTCAATAACTATCTCATGTTTTGACCTAGGGTATAACCCATAACATCCATTTTTTGGCTGGTAGATTCACATAAGGGGAATACCTTCTATCATTCAAATCCTCTCAAATTCATGAGATGTGTAGCACCTAATATTGAAATATAATTATCTTATTGTATATCCAATTTAGTTCCTTTATATAATAATATTTCCATTTATAATTTTACTATTTATTTCTTCTATGAAATTTTTAAATTGATTTTAAAGGATCATTTAAATGATATGTAAACATGGTATTAATCCTTTTAATTTTATTATATATTGGTTTTTAAAATTAATTAATTAAATAAAAAATTTTATGAAACTATATTTGAGGTTTATATGTTTAAAATGTAAAAATGGATAAAAAACATATTTCTAAAATTTTATTTCAATATTGCACTAAATGGATGTTTCTTATAAATTTAATTTGACATTTATTGTTTCTATTAAGACTGAAAATATTTATCTATCTCATTCATAACCATCATTTCTGTTATACCATTATAATCATGATTTATCAATCCTTGGTAATTTTTATTGGCTGAGGTATTTGTATTTTAATTTTTTTTCATATAGAAATTAGAGATTTAATTATTTATAAAGATGGTGGGTACCTATAACATCATCATTATGATGGAAATAAATAAAGTGTACATTTTAATTTCATCTATGAATTACTGTTGATGGTGATAAAGTGGTGATATGGGGAATTAATAACATTCATTTATTTAATGCTTTATAGTTTATTTCAATATATTTTATTTTTTAGGAATTTATAATATATTGTTGGTTCATTCGATTTTTTTTAAATAATTATTTTTATATAATTTAAGGGATAAATCATTTTTTGTATATATTCATGTGAGGCCTTGCCTCCTCTCACCACCTTGAGGTAACCTAGAAGGCCCCATATTGATATTTTTAAGGGGATAAATAATCCAATGGATGGATGTATTGAGTTGTTTTTTTTTAAATTTTATTGTTCGTTGAAAGTATAGTTCGAATGATCTTAGTATGTCTTATGATGTTTGAATAGAGCCATCATATTTCCATTCTATTTTTGGATTAAATGAAGTTCCCATATGTATCTTAGTGTTGAAATAATTCGAAACACTTCTGTAAAATATTGATTTGAACCAAGGTTCATACTGATATATAATTTTTATAGGTTTATCATGATGTTTTGCAACACAATTTATAGATACTGGTGTGAGTATCTCAAGGAGTAAAACCTATATTATTTCTATAAAATACGAGGACATGTTAGGTGATTAAAAATGACCCATATATCTTCATTCATCTTAAGAGACTTATTAATAAATATAAAAATAGGAATTATAATTGTAACCCACTTACAAACATGTATCCGTATAGGTTTCATGACCCTCATAAGATTTTCTATGTCACCCCCTAAAAATTGGAAGACAAAGAAATATGTTACATAGACTACAGTTTATTTCATGATACCATCCCATGAATAATGTTATCTTAAACCTATTTACATATAAATTGTTCTATAGGGTATATAGAAATATAAGATATTTTTTTATTTTAGTAATTTTATTTTAATCAATTTTATGTATGAAAAATATAGACTATTTACTGTCATTAAAACAATATTATCAAAGATTAATTCTACCGATCTTCCATAATTTAATTAATTAATTTTTTTTAGAAACCCTTATTATTCTCCTAGGGCATCTCTATCTTCTATACTAATTATTATTTATAAATTAATTAGAAAAAATAAATCTTATCCTAGTGTAAAAATCATTATATTTAACATTAATAAATCCTTGAATATATAAGCATTTTCTTTCTACATAGTGGTTAGATTTCTATGGTTCATAATACATAGACTACAATATTTTTCATCCCTATGAGATTGTGTATCGAACCATAATATTATTTTAGTTATTTAATCTATATCTACTAGATCACATCAAGATATTTCTTAGATAATAAGTAATTTATAATTTCATAATCCATAAAAATTTCATATTTTCACCATTTATGTAATTATAATAAAATTTTGTTATGTTTTTAATAGAAAGCCTCATATTTTTCAATTAATGTTTTATTATCCGTACATGGAATGTTTTTTACATTTCATAATAAAATTACATATTATGAATTATTAATGAAAGAAAATTCTAGATATTATTCAAGAAGATAAAAAATTATAATTCATACATAATGTAAATGCCAGAGGCTTGAATTCTAGAATAATAAATTCACCATTATATAAATATTAAAAAATGATAGAATAATTTAGAATGTTATATAAATAAATAATGGAATTTTATTTCACACATAAATTATGAATAGAATTGGGAGGTATGAAAATGAAAGAGTATATATAGTGTACAAAAGGATAAGTATGTGTTCGTAAATTTTTCTGCTAAACACTATGACATTTGGAAATAATATTATCATTATAAAATGTGTTTTTAAAAGATAATGAAATAAGAAAAGTGATAAAAAGGGTGAAATGATGGCCTCAACTAATAGGATTCAACACACGGAATAATATTTTTCATATCATGGGTGGGAGGTAGAGTCACTGGGTTTTAGCCATGACAGTCCCCAAAAAAGAATCAACAAGTAAAGATTGAGATGAATTGACTACAGGAGAATCATAAGTCAACAGAGAAAACCAATAGAGAAATATTAGTTAATAAACTGCATGAAGGTACAATAATTTTTCAAAATTTCCATAGATATTATTCTGATGTAATCAGTAGATATTTATCAAGACCTTAAAAATATACAAGAGTAATTTTCCTTATATATATGAAATAATTGTTTCCTAAACACCATTGTCATTATAATTTTAAATAAAAACAAAAAATAATGGTTAGTTGAATATGACAAAAAAAATTTCAGATATAAATAATTGAAAATTATATTATTATAAAATATAAATAGTTAATTATGAATTTATTTTTGTTACAGAAATATTATAAAACAATATTTATAAAAATATAAATGTTAATATAATATTATAATGTCATAGGTAATTGTTTCATATAAAAATGAAAGTTGATTATGAAGAAAACAAATATCATTGTTCAATAAATAAGGATTTAATTTATTATATCTATAAAATTATTTTGGCCAATTAAATAATTTATTTGAAATCCGAATCTTGAACTTAGGTTAGGGAGAAATTTTTAGAATCTTCTAATAATATTATTTTTTAGGTTATAGTATAAATAGAGTTGTTTATTTTCTGTTTATTTTTTTACATCAGAAATATATAATATTGATTAGGTAATTTCAAAATGTAAATTGAAGGAAAAAATATTATTTTATTATTATAATGTATTTTAATTATCTAAATTATTATAAAAACCAATAAATAACTTTATATAGTCATGAAATGGAAATTAATTTATAATAACTTTATTTATGGAAAAATTATTTTCCCATGAGAAAAAATATAAAATATTGAAATTCAGTTTTGAAGTATAAATATGTCAAAAAACCCCATTCATAATTTTATATACCATGTTCTACAAAAAATTATCCAATTGATTTTTACAATTATGAACATAGATTTTCAGTACCTATATTATGAAATTAAAAGGTATTCTCCCCCATTCACAATAAATACTGACATGATAAATATATTTTCTCAACCAATAATAATTTAATAATTAATTTCCCCACTTTTTACCTCTTTATAGCCTTTACTTGGAGTGTGTAATTCCCTGAACCATGTTACCCAGAGTCGTTGGATTATTACATAACATTGGTATAAATACAAAAGATCAAGTCTTGAAATACTGATTAGTTTTTTTAGTCTTGGAAGTACTATATACATACATTAGTATTATATTACTTCATGAAATAAATAAAAACCACATTGTGTTCCCTTTGAACTCACTCATATCTCAAATCATATTCCCACAGTTCCATCATAATATACTTCTTCACATCTTGGAAAAAATAAAACATAAGTAAGGGGTGAGCTCTGATGCTCAGTAAGGATAATAATATAGCGAGAACATTTATAAATAAGCATAAAAATTAAAGGAAATGTATAAGAATAAAACAAAATCATTTTAAAATTAAACATCAGAATAAAATGGATAAGAAAAATCAAAAAATAACATTTACATATTCACATGGATATTTTACTAGTCAAATAATCACATGAAATACCAATAGATAATTTCTAAATGATAGAATGCATAATGTTAGGCTTCATAATCACATATCCAAGTTCTCATGCCAAGACATTAAATAAGATTTTTTTCAAGGCCTTATGCCAAGACGCTAGTTTTTCTCATGAGACCTACCGATGCATCGAGGAGTAATAGCAGGCTCCACCAGTCACTTACTATGTCCAATGCATTCCTCATATGAAAAGGATGAAATATAACATAAACATTCATATTAAAACTAGGATATGAAAATTTAATACTTTAACCACAAACCATTAATGGTATAAAAATAACACATCCATAGTCAAACCTATAAAAAAATCTTCAATACAATATGAAAGATTTCATCATAATAAATCAACTTCAAAAAAATGTAAAATCTATCAATGGATATTGACATAGAGGAAATTACAACTTTTTGAGAGAAATATCTTTTTCTATTTTGATATCATTTAAAAGTCACATAATTATAAAATGAAAAATTTATTTTTAAATTATTCTTATATTCGTGTTAGGTAATCATCGAAGGTGTTATAAAAGTGGAAAATATCGGCACTTCCCATATAAGTTAAAAAAACTTTTTTTCTTAAATTTTTTCAAAAAGGTCATGAAGGTCCTTGTTTGGAAAATGAAGTAAAGATTCCTTTATAAATATTATAAGGAAAGTCATACAAGGGTATAAATTACTTTAACCCAAAGTCTAGTAAATAATATAATTTTTTTGAAATACATTTTTAAGAAACACATATTCTGATGATAAAGAGGTCCCAGTAGATACTAACATATAAACATCCTCAGATAATGAAGAGATTGTAGAATTAACCCTTACCTTGAACTTTTCCTTTTTTGTTGGAATGTTAACCTCTTGTTTAATATTTAAATCATTTTTACTAAATTATTAAATAACCAAATATATAAATATTATATCATATACAATTTTCTAATATTTATTTGTTGATAATATTTCAGTAGTATCATGGTTTCGGGTGTTAATTGTTTCATTTTACATTATATGTTTTTCTAGGTAATACAAGTTTGTTAGGGATATGATTTATTTTATTCAAATCAATAATTATATTAAGTTCCTTAAACATTATTTTTATACATGAAATGAAAATTATTCCAGAATGGTTATGATGGGGAATGAATTTCATCACGTTCGTGGAGACGGTAATTCACACGTACTCACAAACGATAATACCATTGTATTAATGGTAAAATAGTATGTAATTAGATGGTATATAATTTATACAGAATGATTAACGTTTTATATTTATTATTTGCATCAATTATTCTCATTATTATACCCATCAAAATAATAAAGTGTGGAATAACAAACTACACCATGACGTCGAGATGGAAAGTCATATGTACACACATATAGAGAATTTTCCCTTCCTAGGATGGATATAATAATGAATATGGTTGTACCATATTTATAATACATTATGTAGAAGGTACTGAATTTATTATTTTTGTATGGAAACAACAAGGGAAATAATAAGTGGAAGAAGAAAAGAAATTTGAAAGAGGTGATGAAATTATTACATATTCTTCAGGTGCTTCTATTTGATTTGATCAAAAGGGATCCTTAATTAAAATTATGATCAAATTAAGACCTCTATGTCGAAGTAAGGGTAGTTTGGAGGATATTGGATCCATTTTTTTCCATGAAAAATGTCTTTGGATATGTTAATTTGAGAGAAGGGGAAGTTCCCTTTTATAAGAGAGGTGAGGGGAACCATAAGAAAATATTGAAATATTATTTTATTATACAATATTATTCGATTTATAATGGCTCAGAAAGGATTTATTTTAATCATAAGGTCTGAATGGGTCGAAAAAATATCATCCAGTTGTTTTTAGACAGTTTTATCTCACTATAAAAACCTTATATTGTATATTTAACTCTTAGTTAAACAATTTATCTTTTAGAATGTCTTCTTGTATTTTTATATTACATGGTTCATAATCATACGATAAATTTACAAGATAACCCCAATTGCTTCGTTAATGACACATATACCATTATATAAATATTTTGGTGTAAACATAGAATTTTATGAATATTATATCAATTAATATTATATCATTTTATTTAAAAGCACATTTATGTCAATTTTAACACTATTTAGTAATTGGTTTTTTGGAATGTCATCACAACTTGATTACGTAGAACAAAATATATTGCATCAACTCAAACATGTAATATTAGACTATAATATTGGGTAATGGAATCAAAACTATCAAATTATATTTATTTTGATATTTATATTATCATTTATTTGATTCTTTCACTAATAAGGAAAATAATGCATCATTATTGTGTCAAAAATAAATATATTTATATTATTTATAAACATTATAAATAAAATATCATAATTTGGGAAATATTTTTCTATTTGTAATAAATATTTGTAGTTGAATATTTCAATTATATAACCCCATATAAAAATTATTTTACTTAATGATATATGTTTACATTATTTTTGTCTTCAATTTACATTAATTAATATAAAATTCCATTATCACACTCAAGTGGCTCCATGGAGTCCTAAAGTTGACCCAAGGATGCCCATGGTCGGACATGTATCATCCAATAGGGTTAGGACATGTGTTAGGGTAATTTAATATTATTATAATGTTATTTTTTACTCTTATTTACAAGATTTACCCTTTAACCATGGTAAATAAAATATTTACTGATATAACTATTCAGAATATCTAAAACTAAAAATTACCTATTGACACAATCTGTACCTATTCATTTAAAATATGGAATCCATTTTTCAAAATTCAAAATAGACATGTTTCAAAAATTAATTTAAAATTAATTCTCATTGTCAAAACAAATAAGATAGTTTTCAAGAAGTAAAAAACCATCAAATTATTGACATATATTTATGTACAATTTAATTGTGAAATTACACAGAATTCTTAAATTATATTAAATGAAAAAAAATATAATCTAATTATTCTTTAAAATACTCAAATTTATAATTTAACACTATAAATTATTTTGATTAAAAAGTTTTTTATAATTAAAATTTAGTATTTTCACTATTCATAAAAATATGAATGTTATCAAAAAAGTACCAAAAATACACCATAAGATAATTTTAATAATCCAAATCCAAAAGTGAAGCCCAATTTGGAAAAATAAAAATTTTAAAATTTTAAAAATTTTGTACTACTATTCATAACTACTTTTTAAATGGCTAGTTCGATAGATTGTGGTGTGCTTCTACTCAATGTTGCGTACATCGCTTGCTGTTGTATTATTCAAATAGAAACATACCGTAGAAGCGTGGGGTGTAACATTCTTCACTCTTTTAAATAATATCATCCTCCAAATTTCTATAATACTTCTAAATAAAAATATTCGGGTGGTATTTCATCATATGTTCCTCTGGTTCCCATGTTGCCTCATCCATCTTATGGTTTCTCCATAGAACTTTTACCTTGTGAGTCGTCCAGTTTCTGAACACTTTTTCTCTGGTATAATGAATCGTGAAAATATTTTCACAATATGAATGATCGGGTTTTTGTTCTATTTCATCATAGGTTAGTACATGGATTGGGTTAGTCATGTATTTTCTTATAAGTGATATATAGAACACATCATAAAATTTGGAGTGACTTGGCAACATTTCCAAATGATAAGCTAAAACTCCTATTCATTATTGAATTTAGAAAGGTATGATGTACAAAGGACTTAATTTATCTTTCATACTAAATCGTAAAACACCCTTCCATTGAGATACCTTCAAGAAAACATGATCTTCTACTTAAAATTCCAAATCCTTCCTTTGGTAATAGGCATAGATCCTTTTCCTAATTTGAGATTCTTTGATGTGGGTTTGGATAATATTAACCTTTTTTATTGTTTCCTCAACATGTTCTGGGCCTATGAGTTTTTATTCATGAACATCATCCTAACAAGTTGGTGTGCGACATCTCTTTCAATATAACGCTTCATATGGTGCCATCTGAATACTTGAACGAAATATTTTGTTTTTTGGAAAATTATACCATAGGTAAATACTGATCCCACATACCTTGAAAGTCATGTGATCATGAACTCAACATGTCTTCTACAATTTGAATAGTCGGTTTTGATTTACCAATTTTTGAGGTTGGTAGGTAGTGCTCAAACGATGTTCTGTATCTATGGATTTATGAAGAATTTAACAGAATTTTAATGTGAAGAGGGGATCACGATCAGAAAAAATCGATAGGGGTACACCATAAAGACTTTCAACATCATTAATATATACTAATGCTAAATGTTCAAGTGGTAAATCTTCTCTTACAGCATGAATATGTGATGACTTGGTAAGATGATCAACAATGACCCATATCGCATCATTCCTTCAGGGAGTCTTTGTTTTCCCCAAGACTAATTACATTATAATATCGTCCCATTTCCACTAAGGTATTGGTTGTGGTTGCATGACTCTTCTATGATGTTGTCTTCCAACCTTCATTTATTTATAAACCATATATCATGAAACATATTCAGAAATATCCCTCTTCACGTTTCCCCACCAAAATTGTTCCTTCAAATCTATATACATCTTAGTGATACAATGGTGTATAAAGAAATTTGAGTTGTTACAATTATCCAAAAATTCCATTTTCAGATCAGGTATGTCAGGAACACAATGACTCTTCCCAAATTACAAAATCCCATCTTAATATACAATGTTGATCAATCTCCAATCATTGAATCCTTTAATTTTCTTTCAATACTCATCGTCATCATGTTTAGAACTTTTTATCCTTGCTAGTAAAGATGGATTTGAAACCATTTGAAAATGTATTGATGTTTCACCTTCAATGATTATTCCAATATAAATATTTACTTGATCTATTAACAAAGTATCCCTTTAAACTCTCATCTTGATCAAAAATCCAAGATCATTTCTTATCAAAGCATCTACCACCTTATTTTCCTTCATCAGGTGGTAGTGTATAGTGAAATCGTAATCTTTGATTAGTTCAAGTCATCATCTTTTCCCCATGTTGAGTTCATTCTATGAAAAAATATACATCAAACTCTTGTGATCAGTATATATTTCACATTTCTCACCATAGATATAGTGTTATTATATTTCTAATGAAATTATTACATCTTCTAACTCAAGATAATTAGTGGGATGGTATTTTTCATTAATGATTAGCTATCATGATTCATAGTAAATAACTCTCTCATTTTGTACAAGGAAACTACCAAGTCTATTCTTTGAAGCATTACTATAAATAACAAACCCATCATTCCATGATTGTAGTGTTAATAAAAGAGAATTTAATAATACTTTCTTCAATTATTTAAAACATTATTCACACTCTTTTTTCAAAAAAAATTAACCTCTTTATGTTCGAGCTTGGTTAATGGGTTATCCAATTGGGTAAAATTTTGGATGAAATGGTAATAATAACCTGCTAAATAAAAAAAAACTGTGTACCTCAGTTATACTCATCAGTGCTATTAATTCATGTATTTATCTTATTATATAAGGATCAAGAGAGATTATATCCTTAGATACAATATGGACAAGAAAAGATATCTCCTGAATCTAGAACTCACACTTTCTAAACATCCCATATAATTCATTTCTTCATATTGTTTTTAGAATATTGCGCAACTGATTTTTATACTATTCATAATATTTGGAGTAAAAAAATATATCATCAATAAATACCACTAAAAATTCATCAATATATTCTTTGAAAACACTATTCATTAGATCCATGAACATAGAGGGTGAATTAGTAAATCCAAAAGGAATTACTCTAAACTCGTAATGCCCATACCCAGTACGAAATGTTGTCTTCAGAATGTCTGCCTTCTTCATACACAACTGATGATATCTAGATCGAAGGTCAATAATTGATAAATATTGATCTCCATGATGTTTATCTAATAAATCGTCAATGAGAGGTATGGTATACTTAATCTTTATTATTATAGCATTGATCTCTTAGTAGTCAATGATTATCCTCACAAAGCCATCTTTCTTCTTAACAAGAAAGAACAAGGGATCCCCATGGAGAAAAAATAGGGCGAATAAATAATTTATTACTCAATTCCTCTTGTTGTATCTTTAGTTCCACTAATTCCATAGTGGCCATTCTATAAGTGGTTATCGATATGGGCCTTGAACAATGAATTAAATCAATGGAAAAATAAATTTCTCCTTTAGGAGGATGTCTAGGTAAATCCCTTGGAAACACGTCAGCATATTCTTTCACAATATGTATATCCTCTATTTGAATATTTCATTCCTCAACCATAGTTATTTCAATCACTTCCTCCCCAATAGTTGAATTTAGTAGAGCTAATGGGAGTGGATCTAGATGATAATCACATGGTGAAATTTTTTTCTCCAAAGATACGGTACTCCTTATCATCATAGAAAATTGGAACCTCCTACTTCTTTTAATACATTTTTGCATCATGGTATCAATGCCAATCCATACCAGAATATTATTTAAAATTCAATAATGGGTATGATGATGAATCATCAGATAAAGCACGTTTATATGTCTTAATGGGAACTGATTCAAAAAGCATTGTTTCAATGATATTCCTTTAATAGTTTTGATAAACAAACTCCCTTGTTAAATCAAATTGGAAATATCAAATATTCATAGAAAATTGGGAAGATAATAAAGAATCTGATGATATAGAATCAAATAAAGCATTGGTTAAATTTAAGTAAACCATTAAATTACCTGCCACCATGTCATTCAGAGCTTCAACCTCAGCATTAGTGATATCAGAATTTTGGAATTGCTCTCTTGTCCTTTTATGATGTAACCTTCCATGGCACGTAGGATATTCATTGGAATAATGCACCAATTCTCTATAATTATAGCATTCAACATTGACATACTCTTTCATTTCCTTGAAATCACAAGCTTTGTGTCCTTCTTCACCCCACTTGTAACAGATTCCCATTCCCTTCAGGAAAGTAGTAGGGTTTTTCTTCCTATATTAAACACATGACGGAAATTAAAATTTTCCCTTTATCCCCAAATTTCCATTTTTAGAGTTCTCAATATATCTCTTCTTTTCTTTCTTTGCTTTAATGTTGTACGACTTAGAGAATTCATTTTCTCCCTTGATAGCACATGAGACAATATCTTTGTATTATGAGAAGTACTGTGAGACTAATGGTCGATAGAGAAATGGTTTTAACCCATCAAATAATTGATCAATATTACTCTTTGAGTTACATATATAATCTACTATATTCCTTTTTAACCATATAAAGTTATCCTCAAAATTTGCGAAAATCTCATCCTCCTTTTTCCTCAGACTCAGAAATGGTCTTTCCATATCTACTCGATGGTCACGAGGAAAGTATATTTCTATGAAAATCTCATTAAAATCCATTTATTCCATATTTTATACTTCTCTATCCACCTTTGTCTTTTGAATTAATGACCACCATTGATCTTTATCTCCTGTGAGGCGATAAACTCCCACAAAAACATTTTCACTTTCACTAAATCCCATTGCATGAAATATTTTCTCTAAGGAACATATCCATTGCTCAGCTAGAAATTTATTGGTAGTCCAATTGAAAGATGGTGTTTGTTGCCTCATGAAGTTATCCAACATTGATCCTCCGCATTGTGTAGCAGGGTGTTCCATACATGTAATTTTATTATTCATAACCTGAGTGAGTTATCCCAGTATGGTTATAAGTTGTTCCGCACCGGTTGTATCGCTAGATCCACTATGATTATATTGAGTAGGAGGAAAATCCCTACATCGACTACGTGTGTTGATACAGATTTCATTCCTTCCACTAGGTTCCATTTCTAAACAATGTCATACACTAGATTTGTTTATGAATTGAAATACATAAAAAACTAGTAAAATAGCTAACATGAATTGAACAGTTTAGGCATATAATAAAAAATCATAGAAAAATATATTTTCTTTAATAAAGTATTTATTCATAAATCCATCATAATTGTTTGTAAGTAAAACATGAATTTCCTAAGCATATCCCCCTAGAGTGTCGTAACCATGAGTGTAGCATGACCCGTTGTTATGTATCAGGATATCATGGGTTAAGCCCGAAACTCTTTTTTAGTGTTTTCACTCTGAGGTGCATTTATGCCAGAGCCTCCTCTACCTGCTCATATATAGACAGAGATATATTTCCTGGAAAATACACAAAATCTCTACATTACAAAAGTTCAATGAAATTATTCTATACTAATCCTCACTTTCTATCTTATGTTAATGTTCTATAATCAGGGTGTTTCTAAATGTAGTTTATATTGTATGTACTAAACTTTCTTTGATACCTACTATAAAGAAAGACAGTAGTTACTCAGAGTTAATGCATTATTACATAACATTGGTATGATCATAAGAGACCAAGACTCAAAATATCGATTTGTTTAGTAGCCTTGGAAGTACTAGATACATACATAAGTATTATTTTACATCATGAAATAAAGAAAAACAAAATTCTATACCGTTTTAACAAACTCATATCCAATATTCTATCCCTGTAGGTCCATTATAATAAACTTTTCACATCCTTGGAAAAATAAAACATAAGAAATGGGTGAGCATTGATGCTTTGTAAGGATAAAAATATAGGCGAAACATTTATAAATAAGTTTAAACCTTTAAGGAAAATTATAAGACTAAAATATAATACTTTTAAAATTAAACATAAGAATATAATGGAAAAGATAAATCAAATAATTCCATTTACTATTTCAAATGGATATTCTTCTAGTTGAAAAATCATAGGTAATATCAATAGCTAATTTCATATTGATGGAATGCATAATAGAAGACATCACAAGTACATAGTCAAGGCATTGTGTCAATACTACAAATAAGATTTTTTCAAGGCATTGTTCCAAGACACTAATTTATCTCATTAGACCAACTGATGAATCGAATAGCTATAGCGGGTTCCAACTGTCACTTACTATGTCCATTTCTTTCTTCATATCAAATTGGTGAAACATAACATTAACGTTTATATTAAAACAAGAATATGAAATGTTAATAATTTAACCATAAACCATGAATGGTATAAAAATAACACATCCACAGTCAAAAATATCACCAAACATTCAATACAATATGGATGATTGTGTCATAATAAATTCACTTCAAACAAGTGTAAAATCCATCCAAGGATGTTGACATAGATGAAATCATAACTATTAGAGAAAAATATATATTTCTATTTTGAAATAATTTAAAAGTAACATAGTTATAAAAGAAAATATTTATTTTGAAAATATTCTTATAATTGTTATGGAAACGTAGAAGGAGTTAAAATGGTGGAAAATAATTTCACTCACCGTACAAGTAAAAAAAACAATTTCCTTAATTTTGTCGAAAAGGTCATAAATGATCTTGTTTGGAAAACGGCATAAATTTTCCTTTATAAAATTTTTAAAAAATGTCAAAAAAATTTATAAATTACTTTAACCCATACTCTAGGAAATAGTAATGAAAATTTGAAATACATTTTTCAGAAACACGGATGTGGATGATAAAGAGGTCCTAGTAAATACTCATGTATAAATAGCCACAGATAATGAAGAGATTATAGAATTAACCATTACATTGTACATTTACATGGTCAAGGTTACATTAACCTTTTGTATCATAGTTAAATAATTGTTATTAAATTATACACGAAACACATTAATTAATATGATATCATGTAGGATCTATTAATATTCCGTTGTTAATAACATTTCATTATTACCATAGTTTAAGGTGTTATCTGATTTTTTTTCCTTTATATGTCTTTCTACGTAAGTCATTTTTGTTATAGATATGATGTCTTTTATACATATCTAGAATGATATTAAGTTCGTTAATCATTATTTTTATTCATAAAATTAAAATTATTCATGGAGGGTTATGATGGGGAATGAATCTTATCGCGTTCGTGGAGACGTTAATCTGTACGTACGCATGAGCGATAATACCATTTCATTGATGGTGGAATAAAATTCAAATGGATGGTATATCATATATTAATAATCATTAACATGGTATATATATTATTTAAAATAATTATAATCATTATTATACACATCCAAATAAAGAAGTGATGAATAAAAAACTACACCACGACGTGGAGATGGTAAGCCGTACGTACGTACGTCTGGTGACATTGTAATTCATATGATGGATAAAATAATGAATATGGTTGTACCATATTTATAATAACATCAATGTATGTATAAGGTATTGTAGTGATTATTTTGGTAAGGAAATAAAAAATAAAAAGGGAGGGGATGAAGAAATGAAAATTAAAAGAGGTGAGGAAAATATTACATCTTCTTAGGGTGTTTCCTTTTGATTTGATCGAAAGGGATCTTTAGAATTTATTCTGATCAAAGTAATGCCTCTTGGTTTAAGTTAGGGTAGTTTTAATGTTATTGGATCATGTATTGGCTGAGCCAAATGGCTTTGGATGTGTGAATATGAGTGAAGGGGAAGTTCCCATTTGCAAGAGAGGTGAGGGGCTCTTTAGGAAACGTTTGAAATATTATTTTATTATACAATCATTTTCGGTTTATAATGTCTCCAAAAGAATTTATTTCTAAGAAATGGTAGAGATTCATCGAAAACCTCTCAACAAATAGGTTTTAAATGGGTTTAGGTCACCATATTACCCTTATCATTTAGATTGAACTCTTAGTTAAATAGTTTATCTTTTACAATGTCTTCTTGTATTTTTATATTACATTATTAATAAACATACTATAAAATTACAAGAGAACTACAAGTGGGTAATTAATGACATAAATATCATTATGTAAGTACATTGGTTGAACAATAGATTTTTAGGAATATCATTTCAATTAATAATATAGTATCAGTTTTAAATACTCAATTATGTCAATTTTGACACTATTTAGTATTTGGTTTTTTTGAATGTCATGAAAAAATTAATACTTCCATAACAATACATGAAATCAACACTAACATTTAATATTCACCTAATAAATTATTTAATGGAATCAAAACTTTAAAATTATATTTATTTTAATATTTATAATATCATTTATATGATTAATTCAATAATAAGGAAAATACTACATCATTAATGTGTCATAAATAAATATATTTATATTATTTATAAAAATTATAAATAAAATGTTAAAATTTAGGAAATGTTTTTATCTTTATAATTAATATTTATAGTCGATGAGATAAATTATATAATCCCGTATAATTTTTTTTTTCTAAATGATTCATATTTATGGTATTTTTGTCTTTACTTTATATAAGTTAATATAAAATGCCATTATCACATCCATCTGGCTTCATGGTGTCCTAAAATCGGACCAAAGATAACCATGGTCAGACATACATCTTCCAATAGGGTTACAACATGTGTTTGGGTAATTTATTATTATTATATTATTATTTTTTACTCTTATTTACCAGATTTACCATTTTACCATGGTAAATTAAATATTCACTGAAGTAACTATTAATAATATTTACAACTAAAAATTACAGATTTACTCAATTTGGACCTCCTAATTCCAAATATGAAATCCATTTATCCAAATTCTAAATAAAAAAGTAGCAGAAATTAATTTAAAATTAATTCTCATTGTCAAAACCAGTAAGGGAGTTTTTAAAATGAAAAAAATTCAAAAGATTGAAATATGGTTCTCTAAAATTTAAATTGATATTAAATTCAACGACCCATATTATATTAAATGATAAAAATATAATCTAATGATAATTCGAAACCACTCAAATTTATAAATTAACACTATAAATTTTTTCTATTTAAAAAATTGTTTATAATTAAAATTTATTATTTTCCTCTTTTCATCAAAATAAGAACATTATCAGAAAAGTACAAAAAATTAGCCCTAAAATAATTTTGATATTATGAATCAAAAAATAAAGTCATATTTGAAAAATAAAATTAATAAAATTTCAAAAATGGGTATTACTATTCATAACAGCTTTTAAAATAGCTAGTTCGATGGGTTGCAGTGTGCTTGAACTCGATGTTGCGTACATCGCACACTATTGTATTATTCAAAGAGAAACATACTGTAGAATATTGGGGTGTTACAATGTTTCTATAGCTACCTAATAATCTCCTTAATCCTAATGAGCTTATCTCATAAGGTAATAGATTCTCTTCCTCTCCATTATTATATATGTAATTTCCTTCTAATTAATCACATATTATCAAGGTTAATATATTCTAATGTATTAATAATCATTATATTACTTCAAAAGTATATTTCAATCACTGATAGAACATAATTCTCTAATATTAATCCAAATTTATAAAATAACTTATATACCATTTATCCTTGAATGACATTCATTGATTTTCTAAGGAACACTTTTTATAATATGACTACCCAAACATATTTTTATTCAATTTTATATATATATAATTATAATTTATTGGTTGGGTATTTCCTATTTTTTCCAGAAATATTGAAATAATGGACATGTCATGAACCAACCCAGGTCGACCCTGAACAGGTCACCCTTTTCGGTCCATGAAATGACATGAGAGGCATTCTCAATCTTCCCTCACCGGAAAAAAGCACCAAGGGAATCCCCAAAGTGACGATGGGAATGATTTCTTTAAATGTAAATCAATAAAAGCAGTGGAATAGTAAAAGTGATTCCAAAAATAAAAAACCAAAAAATAATGAAAATCAAGAACAGAATCTTGCAACTATGAGTAAAAACATGAACAATGTATATGCATGATTCTTAAAACTAATTAGGTGTCCTCATGTAATATATTCCCAAAGGATTTTATTTTAAACAAAAGAATCATCAATTATAGGTTTGAATTAAAATTTTTAAATCAATGTTTTTCACAAATTTTCCTTTTAAAAGAAATCATGATCCATTAACCTTATTATTTTAAAACAGATTCTCTTCCATTATGGAAGATTTAAACCTTGTAATAAAGAGGGATAATGAAAAGGAAAATTAAAAAAAAAAACATTTTTCCACAATCATTTAAAAACATTTATTTAATTTTCATATTAAGTATCACTAAAGAAAAACTAAGAACATGAGTCATAGGTGAAGGGAAATATGAAGATATCCCACAAGGGTGACAAACCAAATGATACACCATAGTCATCTGCCACCTATAATTAATTATCAAAATAAATGGTAGAACCTAGGATCACATGAATATTCTACAATGTACTATACATGTGACTCATCCTGAAGGAATGCCCTATTAGATGACGTTATAACACCCAAATTCCATATGGTCTCCCTACCTTTCCCGATTTAGAGGCCCAATCCCATAGTAATAATACCAAAAATACCCCGGCTATGGGCCACTCGCCTGTGAGTAATCTATACTTCTGAAAAAATAATTCAACAACAATTTTCTCACTATGGTAGGTTCCCATGTCACTATTAAAAAAAAGGTGATCCAAAAATTTCACACATGAAATCAATCACATATACATGGAATCGAATATAAGAAATGCACACAAAAGTCACACCCAAATCACTCCTATGGACCTTTAACCCTCTTTCCATCAACAAACAATTCACTGGGGAAGTCCCATCCAAGAAACACCCATTCTATCATTATTTAACAGGGAAAGAGGTGCATCCAAATGATAGTTTTTCAAAGAATTTAATTTTATAAAATTAACAAAATGGCTTCAAGAAACCATTTTATAATACACAATTTCAAAGGAACCAATCCACACCAAATCATTCCAAATAATCAAATCAACATCACCTCTAATCTCAAAACTATTTGTAACCCCATTGATGAAATACCTTGGAGAAACACAAAATCATTTTCAAACAAATACATTTGTTAAAACCCATAATTTACATAAAAAGTCAAACCAGTCAATTTGATACACATTTGATTAACACTTTCTATGAACATTTAATAAATCAATTCTATGCAATCGATCACAAAGTGGAGTTAACTTTATTTTGATTTAGACATTTATACTAGAAACCAATATATATCACAAAATATAATTTAATAATTGTGAAAAATTAAAGAAATAAATAATTATTTAATTTAAAGTCTAATGCATAGGCAAACATAACCCAAATTAGGAGCGGACCAAGCTAAACAATTTTGAACCTGACGCCTTTGAAGTAGATCACCCCACATTTTCATGCTCATACACTCATATATATATATACACACTTTAATCCAATACACATATTACCCTAACCGTGAGGAAACATGTTAATAGAGGATTTATACATATCTGAACCTATGTAAGTGTGTAACAATCGTTGAGGATCCACCTAAAAATTAAATAAACCTATTGGGAACCCACCCAAAAAATATTTTCCTTTCAAAAACTATCATCTCATTATTTATAGAATTCTAAACCCGTACAAAAAAATCCCAAAATTTCTTACATGGAAATACTAATTTAATTTCCATTTCACTCACCCCAAAAACCTCTTTTAAATGATATTACCATCACTTATAGTATTTATAAATTCTCCTTTAAAAACAATAGAAAAACACACTATTAAAACCAAACCCATCCATGGTCCAAGACCCTTTGTAAAACTTTAATTAATCTAATATCATTTTGAAAACATGATTATCTCCATTTAAAACCATCTATAATTTATATTGAAAAGTGATAAATAATTTCACCTGTCATGTATTTCATTTTCTTTCAAAAACCCATTCTAAAATGAATCCCACCTTATGTGCCCTTAAAAACAAGTTTCACTCCCACCAAAGAACCCATAAACACATTTTCATGAAATTCCACACCAAGACACTAACACAAAAAATAGAAAATTCCCATTATAAAATTCATCCTCGTCATATCGCATGCCAATCCACGTATAAATCACCATTCACACCCAACATTTAAACCATATAACACATTTATAAATGTATAAAATAATAATAAATTCATCTAAAAATGATATGGCATGGAAACACCTACCATGGGTGAGGAACATGGTGAAATTTGGTGCAAAATATCAATCACACTTCAACCACACCACAAGAACATTAGATCGAACCCTAAAAATGCAAAAAGGAACCGAAATTCAGTTATCCAATGACAAGGGGTTCAACAATGACAAAAGGGGTGATGAGGTGAGGGAAAATCTCTAGAAAATGCACGAGATAGGGGAATATGATTTACCTAGTTGGATCAAGCATAGAACCCAAGAAATTGGGTGGAATTGTAGAGAGTGGAGTCCCTCCAGTAGAGAAGAGTGCGTGCAGACGAGAGGTCTGGGGGGGGGGGTTGCATCAGGTGACCGGAGGATGGAGGGGGTTCCACACAAGTATATGTTGGGGTAACAACCAAAGGAGGGGTGTTGGTGCACCATTGGTCTCCATCAAAGGGTGTTCAGATGCGAGTAGGAAGGAGAGGGGGTTGCATCGAGAAAGGTAAATGGATATTGGTGTGAGGAGATGGATTAGGTTTATTATTATTATTCATTTTATTATAATAAATTTAAATTAAACAAAGGACTTAGTGTTTCACGATTTGGGTTTGCGTGTGGTAATTTTTCCCACAATGACACTTTCTACCCCCAGAAATACCTATGATATTTGATTAATCAAAACCAATGAATGGATGAACTTACACCAATAGATATAATTTGAAACACAAAGGCCAAAGAACCTACACTCTATTTTTTCATATCATGGAACTATATATTCCCTAAAAGAAACTATGAGACCATCCTTAATAGAAGTCACACATCTATGGAAGTCATTACACAAGATAAAATTGTTCAAACAATCAAAGAAGAAATTATAATAAGGATACTCACTATTTCTTTTAACATAACCCAACAAGGAACATCCCAACACATAACATAGAATAAGTCGTAGAAACTCATCATGGACTCTTCAAGATCTCCATGAGAATCAGTAACACGATCCTATATTAATGTCAACCAACAACTTTGAGTTGGGTCAGGAGGAGTAGAAACAAGAAAGTTCTCTGTTAAGACCACATGGAAGTAGGGTTTATCAAAGCTCATCTCATGGTGGCCTCCCCACTGTATAAGGATTTTAGAAAAACATTAATTTCTCAAGATTGAATTACTCTTGAATCCTAAAAAAAGCCAGAAAAATCCAATGTAATGAAGCACAAGACAACAAAAACCACCATTATACAACAACCACATCAATAAAATTACAAAGACATTCCCATTAAAACAAAGTTCAAAAAATATATGAAACGCCTTTTTCATACCTAAAAGAAAAAAGCACCATAGATAAAATTAATTACAAAAAAAACTGAATTTACAACAAAAGAACTTTCTGATTGAGCTTGTATGTAATGTCCCTACAATTATCATTGGCTTGAGAGTACAAAGATTCATTACATGGCCATAAGAGATATCCCCAAGATGCAAATGGCTGGAAATAAATGCCAAAGGGTTTCAAATTCAAGTGGGGGATGATTTACCAATTAAAAAAGAAACCAAAAAACCAACCAACCAACATTCACTATATGATGCATGAACAAAATAAAGACACCTAAAAATTTTCATTTATGTCAAACCACATCAAAGTGCACAACAACGGAATACCAAACCAAATATCAAAGTATACAGTGGATGAACAACCCAAGACTCTCAAAAGACACCATGACTCCATGCTCTACATGCTCCAAGATCCACAATCACCGAACAACCCCAATCATCACTATGTAATTATAAAAACCTTGGAAGTGTTACCTTTACCCCTATTCAGGAAAATAGAATCTTTAAAAGCATCGAAGATCCAAAGCAGGGTTGAGTATAAATCTCAGTTCGTTTTCCCCAATGACTTCCCTACTCATGCTACTAGGATAGAAAATTTAGCTACATTTATATAAAATAGTTTATATAAAACATTTTCTCAAATAAGTTTATCAGAAGATATAAACAAGTCTCCAAAACCATTTGAATCCAAGTGAAAGAAAAACCAAATGAAACCGATTCCCACCGAGTTATTTTTTTCCAAAAAAATAACTCAAGAATATTTAAAACCATTTTCCAAGATCCCTTTCTGGGATAACGAACCATTCCACAAACCCATGAAACCAACCATGCATGCTACCTGGAAGAGGGGGAAATACCTAACCATTTTCATCCCAAAAATGATGGGGATAATTCTTACCCTTATCTGACCCAAATGCACATGAATGTTTGACAGGGGAGAGCCCTTACCCTTATCCATACTAACACTTATGGGGGAGACCCCTATCGTTTATTTGTATCGAATGCAATATGAATGTTTGATGGGGAAGATCCCAAAAACTTATCCATCCCAACACTGATGGGGGAGACCCCTAACCCTTATCCATCCCACATGCCCATGATCACACACACCCATCATGTCAAAAACCAAGTGCATTCAACCTATTCAAACCATTACAATAAAATTGTACTTTTATTAAAAACCAAAGAATAAAAAAAATTGAAATAGTCATTTAAAATCAATAAAACATTTCCTTTTATTGAAAAAATCCAATCCGAACCATGTGTCACAATTCCAGAAAATCCCCATTTTAAAATCTCTCTTTTAGAATTAAGAACCAATGCACTCATTCAAAATCCCCAATTTTCCTAATTTCAGAACCATCACTCAAGAAGGTTTCCATAAAGTGTTCAACAACCAAATAAGAGTCAATTACACAACAAAAATTAAATTTGATAGCATGCCAATCAGTTATACTAAGTGGAGTCAAGAATGAAGCCTCATACCTTATAGTTTTTGACGAAAACCACAACGAACGAAGAGCGCACAAGAAAACCAGGTTCCTTCTTCAAAAACCTGCCTTCAATCTCTTCTCCTAGCATGAACAAGAATCATATTTGGTATCCACACACTTATATATACCCATAAAATGAATAAATATAGAAAAATGAGAGAAGAGGAGAAGTATATCTAAGTAGATCTAAAAAACCAAACAAGAACGATGAAGAACAATAACATACCTCGAGAATCCGGCTTCGATTTTCAAAGAGAAGGCTCTGGATTACCTCCAGAACAATGGGTGAACCCTCTATGATCTTAAGAGAAGCAAAATCCCGAGTTATGGCTGATCATGTGAAAAAATGAGACACTTAGAGGGAAAAATGTGTATGATACACTTTTTAAGGATCTCACTTAAGTGCCCACATGGTTTTCTCGCACGGTTAGGAAAACCGTGTGCTAACTGCATGTTAGCCACTGCCTCGGTAGACCCTCTACGCACGGTTTGGCCCTACAATTAGACAAACCATGTTCTGCCTGTGTAGAAGCTACTGCCTCAAAGACCAACTATGCACGGTTTTGCCGCATGGTTTAGAAAAACTGTGCGTCGTCTGTGAACCTTTCCCTTTCCCTCAAAACTTCACTCAATGTTCTCCCAACTCTCCCATTCATCACCCTTAACAATATAACCATGAAAATAATCATGTAATGGTAACATACCAAAAACCGGGGGTACTACATTTTCCCCACCATTGGTATTTCTGTCCCCGGAATGTAGAAAACCTTCACTCAACTGAAAGAGTTTCGGACACTGCTCATTCATTTCCTTTACACACTCCCAAGCCTCCTCCAGAATCTAACCATACTTCCATAAAACCCGTACTAGAAAGATCTTTTTTTTATGGAAGACTTTCTCTTGCATATCCACAATCCATACCAGAATATGTATCGACGAGGCATCTGGCTCTAGGTCAATGTGATCCCATCAGATCACATGGTGAGGATCAGGCTGATACCTTTTTCAAATGAGATACATTGTACACATTATACACCAAAATGAACCGTGGTGGTAATTCCAACCAATATGCCACCTCTCCAACCCATTCCAGTATCTCAAAAGTGCCAATGATTTTATGAGATCACTTGCCCTGCTTTGCGAAGCGACAATGTCCAAACCTTGTAGATATCCAAAAGAATACATGATCACCCACAATGAATGTCAACGGTCTTCAACGATGATCTGCATATTATTTCTAACGACTCTTAGCAGTCCCCATACTTTTTCTAATAAACTAGATCTTATCTGTTGTTTCTTGGACAAGGCTTGGCACAATTATTGATGTTTTACCCATTTCCACATAGCGTAGTGGAGAACGACAAGGACGCACATACAATGCTTCGAATGGAGCAATGTGTATCAAGGCATGATAGTTTTTATTGTATGAGAACTCCATTAAAGAAATATTCTTTTCCCATGAGCCACCGCAATCCATTACACAAGCCCACAACATGTCTTCCACTGTTTGTATCATGGGCTCGGATTTCCCATCCGTCTGAGGATGATACGTTGTGCCCATCATAGTCAATGGAGTTATGAGGGATTGCTGTATTGATTTACAAGAAACGAGATGTGAACCTTGGATCTCTATCTGATACTATAGACACTGGTACACCATTCCTATTTACCACCTCCCTGATATATATTTTTGAATGATCCTCCACCGTATTAGTTTCACGAATAGGGATTAAATGGGCCAAATTTGTTAGATGATCCACTATCACCCAAATGGAATCATGTTTCCAGACCGATCATGGAATAAAATTAACAAAATACATTTCTATATGATCCCATTTACACACTTGTATGGGAAATTGTTATAACATACTAGGTGGTCTCTTGTGATCTTCTTTAACTTGCTGACAATTTAATCACCGCGTGAGGAACTCGTACACCTTCCCCCTCATTTCGTTCCACCAAAATTGCACCTTCAATTACTTATACATCATCTGTGTTCCTAGATGTACAACCCATCTTTAATGGTGGTACGCATGAAGGAGTTTTTTCTGAAAAAATATAGGAACAACCATATGATCTATGAAATGAAAAAATGAACCCCCATCAAGTTTACAACCCTCAATGTTCTCCCCACCATTGAGCTCTGAACTTACAACCAGACATTATTCATCATATGATTATGCTTCTTTGATAATTTTTACATGATCAGGAACAAACTTTGTTGAAAAGAAAACTGAAACATCACCTCGGTCTTCACATTCTACAGGCATGTCAGCTAAGACCGACATCAACTACCACTCATCTAATGCTTCTTTCGCCAACTGAGAATATGACTTTCTACTCAATGCATTTGTCACCGAATTTCCTTTCCTGATGTATACATAAATTAAAAATCAAACATTTTGAGATACTCAATCCCCCTCCTTTGTCATATTAAAATCTTGTTGTGAGAAAATGTGTTTCAAACTTTTGTGACCCGTAAACACAGTAAATTTCTCACCAAAGTGATAATGTCTCCATGTTTTCAAAGCATGGATGACTGTAGCTAACTCCAAATCATGTGTTGGGTAATTCTTCTCATGCACCCTCAACTGACTAGAACCATAAGAAACCACGTAATCTCTTTTCATGAGAACACAACCCAAACCTGATCCTGAAGCATCACAATACACCACATACCCATATCTTGATTATAGTAAAGTCAAGAGAGGTGCTGATGTAAGCCGGAAATAATGTTCCTGGAAAGACTTCTGACATTCTTCTATCCATAGGAATGGATAATTCTTCTTTTTCAGAGCTGTAATTGGTGAATATAGTCGTGATAAATCATGGAAAAAGCATCGGTAGTAACTAGATAGACCTAGAAAACTTCATATATCGAACACATTCATTGGTGGTTTCCAAGAGATAACGGATTCTATCGTTTCAAGATGAACATAAATGCCTTTCTCAAAAATGACATGGCCTAGGAAATGAACTTCTTGTGTCCAAAAATATAACATTGATAATTTTTCATACAAACGATGATCTCTCAAGATTTGTAACACTGTTTCCTGGTGCACCACATGATATGACATTGTTTTTGAATAGACCAAAATGTTGTCCACAAGGACCACAAAATAATAATCCATATATGGTTGAAATATCTGATTCATCAATGCAATGAAGACTGGTGGTGAATTTGTTAGATAAAAGGGCATAACCACATATTCATAATGGCAATATCTACTTATAAAATATGTTTAAGGAATATCATCTTTCCTCACCCACAATTGATGATATACTGACCTCAGGTTGATCTTGGAGAACCACTAGGATCCCCGCAACTGGTCGAACAAATCATCAATTCATCTAAGTGGATATCTATTCATTATCATGTCTTGGTTAAGTCTACAATAATCAACATAGAGCCTCAAAGTTCTATCTACCTTTTTTCTAACAACACTAGTGCTTCTCAGGGAGATGTTCTAGGCCTGATAAACCCTTTGTTTTATAACTCATCCAAACTGGAATTTCAATTCCCGCAATTCAGTAGGTGGAATTTGGTCAGACATGAGTAAGATACTCCATTTCTCTTATGATAGGTAACCTAGAGAATTATTCTGAAAAAACATCCTTGAACTGATCCACTGATGTCAGAAGAACACTCTTCTCAACACCCTTTGTCGATTCCAATGAAAACAGCACCAACTGATACGATTATGTGCCCACTACTGGTTCAAACAAACTCATTACACCCTGCCTTTCTTGCCTCTCTCATCTAAAGGGATTTCTAACAACATCATGTGTCGTGAGATCCACTGTTTGAACATTACAGTCGATGTGGGCATTAAACACCACCAACCAATCCATTTATAGGATTAGATCATAACCATATATCTCAAGCACTGAGAAATTCCACATTACCTCAACCTCGCACACAAAGATACCACATTCTCTACACAAGAGGGCTTGACACTCTCTTCGTCCCAGATGAGTTTGAAGTTTCAAAACCTAAGGCATTTTTCTACCCTTTAACCCAGTAACTCAAGCACATGTGTAGTAATAAAAGACTGTAAGGAACCCGTATTTCCCATGGGTACCACCATGCTTCCTCCACCCGGAGCCCCCAACAGATCCTGCTTAGCTACCGATGCTCGATCCACCATTTATGTGTAATCACTGATACACATCACTATTAATTTTGAATATATATCCTGCCTTAACCCTGCTTTGAAGATCCTTTCCTTCAATTAAATGCTACTTGCCACCTTAGGTGAAAAATGCATTGAAATCGTAAACATAGCTGCATACTCTCTCACAATCTTATGATCTTGCTTCAGAATGATGAAATCAGTTATGCACTGAATTTTGAATGTAAGTGATTAGAATTTTTTATTAAAAATTTCATAAAAAGCCTTCCCACATCATACCCTAGTACGTTGCCTCTTGAAATACAAACTCCCACCACTGAAGAGCAAGATCCTCTAGCTTATATGTTTCTAGATTTACAGTCAACACTACCGGCGTCCCCACGAATTTGAAAATTCTGTTCATTCTGGACAACCACGCCAATGCCCTTTCGAGGTCCGAATCACCCCAAAATAAGTTTGGATCTGACTTTTGAAACTAGGACCCATAATCAATATGCTTCGGCACTTACACTATATTCACACATTCTAGATCCTGGAATGTTTTCAATATGCTCATTACTAACTGTTGGTTCACCTGGGGCTCAGGTGCATCCACGTAATCATCATCCACTTCCGGTTGGTCTCTACGACGCTTACCCAATTAAATTTATAAACAAACAACAACCTATGTCAATCTCACTCACTAGAAACTACTGGCATTGCATTTAAAATCTATCACATAATCCACCAGAATATTCTTTTCCAAAATAACCTTTTTCCATGTTCAACCTTTTTTGAAAACAATCAACATTCTTTTTGAAAATCCAACCATTTTCAAAATACACCAAATATCATGTTTTCAAAATCATCCACTTAAAAAAATTTCTCCATTTTTTAAAAATTCACACCTTTGCAGAAAATCATAATTCATTCCTCACAATGATATATGCAATCCTAGTGGGAATTCATTCCTATACAATGCTTGTCATGATCATCTCATTGGCAAAACCCCTGAAAATGATATTTCCATCATTCTAGAAGTGTATCCAAAACACTTATGTACCCAACACCCTGGTAAATTGAAGTTCAACATAAACAGGTTTGCTAAGTCCTTTTATGTTATACATTTCATGTTCTGACAATCCTACTCCTGTTTAATATTTCGACCCAAGGAGTAAACAATAAGGAATTACAACCCCAAGACTAGGAACATCGATGGATACTTGTTTGGCAGGGACCCAAGAAGATGATACCATTTGTAATGACCCACCAGTTATCATTGGAATGAGAGTAAAACGAGTCATTACTTGGCCATAAGCGACATTCCCAAGATGAGAAAGAGTAGAAATAAATGTTAAAGGGTTTCAAATACAAGTGGTGGATGTTTTAACATTTATGAAATTAACCAATAAACCAACCAACCAACATTCACTATATGATGCATGAACAAAAGAAAGATAGCTAAACAATTTCATTTATGTTAAACCACATCAATGAGAACAACAGTAGAATACCAAACCAAATATCAAAGTACACAATGGATAAACAATTCAAGACTCTCAAAAAACACCAAGACTCCATTCTCTACAAGCCCCAAGCTCCAAAATCACCGAACAACCCCAATCATCACGAGGTAGTACTAAAAACATGGGAAGCATTAACTTTTCCCCTGTCCTAGAAAATATCATCTTCAAAAGAACCAAAGTTCCAAAGTAGGGGTGAGTATGAAACTCAGTAGGTTTTCCCCAATGACTTCCCTACTCACACCACTTGGATAGAAAATTTATCCACATTTATATAAAAAAAATTATATAAAACATTTTCTCAAAACATATTATCATAAGATATAAACAAGTCTCCTAAACTGTTTTCAACCAAGTGAAATAAAAATCAAATGAAACCAATTTCCAATGTTTTATTTTTCCAAAAAAACTAAACAATCATTAAAACCATTTTTCAAGATCCCTTTTTGGCATACAGAACCATTCCACAAACCCATGCAACCAACCATGCATGCTACCTTGAAGAGGGGGAAAGCCCTAATCTGTATCCACACCAAAAATGATGGGGGAGACTTCTTACCCTTATCCGACCCAAATGCACATGAATGTTTGACAGGGGAGATCCCTAACCCTATTCCATCCCAGTACTGATGGGGGAGACCCCTAACCCATATCTGTACCGAATGAAATATGAATGTTTGATGGGGGAGAGCCGTAAAACATATCTATCCCAACACTGATGGGGGAGACTCCTAACCCTTACCCATCCCACATGCTTGTGAACACACACATCCATCATGTCAAAAACCACGTGTGTTCAACCAATTCAAACCATTTCAATAAAACTATATTTCTATTGAAAACCAATGAATAAACCAATTTCAAAACAGTAATTTCACTTCAATAAAACATTACATTTTATTGAAAACATCTAATCTGAACCATGTGTGAAAATTCCAGAAAATCCACAGTTTAAAATCTCTCTTTTAAAATTAAGAACCAAATCACTCATTCAAAATCCCCAATTTTCCAAATTTCACAACCATCACTCCCGAAGGTTTCCAACACATGTTCATCATCCAAATAACAATAAATTAAACACCACCCATTCAATTTGAAATCATTCCAATGAGTTATACTAAGTGGAGGTAAGAAAGAAGCCTTCTACCATTAGGTTTTGGACGAAAACCACAACGAACGAAGAACACATAAGTAAACCGGGATTCATCTTAAAAAAATGACCTTAGATCTCTTCTCCTAGAAATACCAAGACTAAATTGCATCATAATTGGAATCCACACAAATAGATATACCCTTACTGGGTTTAGATCTATGAAACCGAGAGAAGAGGATATGTAGATCTATGTAGATCTAGGAAACCGAACAAGAACGATGAATAATGATCACATACATCAAGAATCCGGCTTTTATTCGCCAAGATAAGCCTTCGGATCACCTCCAGAATGATGTGATAACTCTATTTGACCTTATGAGAAGCAAAATCTTGAGTTATGGCCACATTGAAGAAAACAAGAGACACTTAGAAGCAAAAACGTGTGAGATCCACTTTTTAGGGATCTCACTTAAGTGCATGCACAGTTTTCTCAAACGGTTGGACAAACTGTGTGCTAACCATGCGTTAGCCACTGCCTTAGAGACCCTCCACACATGGTTTGGCCGCACGGTTAGACAAACTGTGTTCTTCCTGGGTGAAAGCTACTACCTCCAAGACCAACTACTCACGGGTTTTCTGCTCAGTTTAGACAAACTGTATGTTGTCCGTGCAACTACCCCTTTGCCTCAAACATTCATTCAATGTTATCCTGACCCTCCCATTTATCACCCTTAACATTAATTGCATGAAATGATTCATGTAATGTGTTACATACCAGAAACTGGGGGTACTTTATTCTACCAGCACTAAATTCATGAAACTGAGCTGTAAGGTTCTCCAAGGTAGTAGATCGGGCTCAATTTATCATCCTAGTGCCACCCTAAAAAAACATTTTCAAATGACCTAAATGACACCAAAAATGATTGATCATAGGTTCATCACAACATGAAAATATCCTATGCCCTATATTCCCACAACGAACACACATCTAGAACATAATCATGGGTGAATCTAGTGAGGTGAAAAGCAACGACTTTTTTATAACTCTTCTGAACAAGCTAGACGCAGCTAAAATTGAATTCAATTTGTCTATCCTCCCTCACTACATCATAATAATAATCAGGTATGGAAGGCATTTCCTACTGTGATTATTATCCTAGACTCCTTCCAATGATTCAATCATTCAAAAATTCATCCCCATCGATGTTGGGGAGATACAACACCCGCTTGAAAAATATCTTAGCATAATCCTACACCATTAAATAATCATGCTCAAGGCCATACAACCATGAACACATTATTATATTCATGTAATCGGGGATTTATTGTAAGATGTAAAATAATTTAAATCATTCCCACAAGTTATTATTCCATGGTTCAGCCTGAATAATGAATTTCCACCATTCCTGACTTAGAGATTCAAAAATGATGGTGGAAAGCTCTAGATTGGGAGTTTTAGGAGATTCAAGGTGAAAAAAGGTCATCTCAGTATTTAAAATCAATTCCTCATCTTTCCCTAGTTCAGGATACCTGAATAAATGAGTAGGTATTGACTCTCAGAATTGGTGGACGAACTCTGGATATTCAGTGCCACTGGGATCCTTATCCAAAATTGGAATTCAAATTTCTAAAGCACGAAATCATCAACTAAATGACACGTGATAAAATATCCACCCACATACTCATTTAAAAATCCTATAGAACTTATTGTGGATGTAATATGAAAACAGGGTGCATGAATCCAAATCAAAACATATTAGAAATAGAAATTACATATCTCATTTTTAAATCAACAACCAAAACTCAAAACATTATTTCAATCACACCCCCAAAACATCAAATCCAAAGTCCGGAAATGAAAAACTCCCAACACAAAAACGAGGTATCACACAAACCCTTTATATAAAACATTGAAGTCCCCATTTTTAGAAGAGAATTTTGAAAAAAACATTACATTCTTTACAAACTGTTTCCCACCATTGGTACTCAATTTAGCCTCACAAATATACATTTTTATTCTATCTTAATCACCCATAAATACATACCAACATGCAACCACATACCACATATATACATCTATATCCATATACGTGAGAACTAATAGAAATACCATGCGATAATTAAATGAAATTTTATCCCTTTACAACCAACATTAATAATACCCCAACCAATATATAAAACTCACCTCATCATCACAGAAAAATATTTTCAAATTCTACATTAATTTTACAATATTAAATTTCATAAATCCTTTCGAAAACCCCCCAAAAATATTTTCAAAAATGACTTCAATTTTAAAAACAACCCATTTCACATTCAATAAGATTCAATGTTTTGGTTTTGAAAATATCATTTAGAGAAACCAATCATAATTTTTTCAAATAAATATACATTTTAAAATGTAAATAAAATTACCCCAAAACAATATTAGTGAAACCAAAAGTAAAAAAAGAAAAGCATCCCATGAAGGAATACTATTTTATATGGGTGTCTTGCACATATGGTTGGGAGCCATAGGCAATCGATCAACCATCACAGAGAGTCTTCTAGGAACTTGTCTCTATCTCCACATTGCAATCATGGCCCTATGAGCTCACTGATACAACCATCCTCACTCTTATTTTAGTACCCAAATACCATGAAATCCACTAGAATAAAAAATACCAAGAAAAACCCTACTACACTTGGAATCTCAAGGTTGGATCAAGGAATTGTTGGCCAGACACTCCCGCAGACCAACACCCCATTCTCCCACAATCTTCCTCCATATAATTTGACCTCTAAAATAATAAAGGGTGCCCTCAAGGGACTTTTTTTCCTATTTACATCAACCAATAACAGAATAGGGAATTCTCATCCAAGGACCACTCATTCCATCAACACAAAACAAGGCAACAGGTTCATTCTAAGGAGAGTTTTTCAAAGAAAAATATTTTATAAAAGTACCAAACTTTTCTCAAGAATGCATATTATATTGAACCATTTTCAGAGAACCAATTCACACCTACTAATTTCCACCAAATCAGTTAAACATCACCAAAAATATAAAAACCATTTAAAACCCATTTAATAAATCCATTTGAGAAACCCAAACACATTTTCAACCCAACCCATTCTTTAAAAATAACAATTTACATACAAATGAAAATCATGAAACTTGTTAAACATTTGATAAACACGTGGTATGCACATTTAAGAAACCAATTTCATGAAATCAAACACAAATAGTAATTAACATTATTTTTCTTAAGACGTTTATACTAGAAACAACCATATATCACTAGCTAGCATATGAAAATAGTGAGAAAAAAATGAAATAAATAATTAGATAATTTTAGGGCTATGAATTGGGAATCATACCTAAAAATGAAAGTAGAACAAGATGAAAAATTTAGTTCCCAAAAACATTGATGAATATCTCCCCACAATTGTGAACACATACCGTCATATATATTTATATATACACCTTAATTCAATACACATATTCTCCATTCCAAGAGGGAATATGTACAAGGTGGATATATATATATATATATATATATTTACATATTTATGTGTGTGAAACTATTCGAGGAGCAACCAAAAAATTTAATTAAACTATTGGAAGACCACACATAAAACAATATGATTTCCAAAGATAGATTTGCATTATTAAATTATTTCAAAACTCATACTAAAAAAGAACAAAAATACATAAATATAAATACTAATATATTTTTTATTTTAGTCACACCAAAACTCATTTCAAATTATTTTATCATCACCCAATTTTTTTTTTAAATTCCCCATTGAAAAAAAAACAAAATGCACAATTAAAACCATCCAAATCCAGAGGAGAATCCCCTTTAAAAAACCATTCAAAAAAAAGATCATTTTTGAAAACATGCCACTCCCCATCTAAAATCATATAAAATTCAGATTAAAAAGTGAAAATCATGTTCACATGTCATATATTTCATTTACCTTAAAAATACATTATAAATTCATCTAAACCTTATGTACTCTAAAATATAAGGTTTAAACCCACCAAGATTCCCATAAAAACATTTTCAAGAAACACCACACTAATCAAGTCACTTAAAACACGGCCAATTTTTTAGAAAATTCATCCATGTCACATAGCATGCCAAAAAAAATTATAAATCACCTTTTAATCCCACATTTATACCATAGATCACATTTATAAATGTAAAATAGAATAATAAATTCAACTAAAATGCTATGTAATAGAAACACCTGCCGTGGGTGAAGAAAATGTAGGAATTCGGTGTGAAACCTCAATAAAACCTCAACCACAACAAAATCAAGCAATATTGAACCCTAATAGCAGTTTAATGAAATAGAATTAGATTAACATGTAATATATGGGTTGGCCAAGGTAATAGGGGTGATGGAATGAGCAAGAATCGCCGAAAAAAACATAGGATTGGGAGGCAGATGATATACCTTGGCCGATCTAGCAGAGAACCTAGAGAAATTGGGTGTAATCAAAGAGAGGGGAGGCTCGCCAGTAGGGTGAGGTACAAACATATGAGAGTTTTTGGGGGTGAGGGGGTTGCGTCACATGACTAGAGGAAGGAGTGGGCACCACATAATAAGATAAAGGGGGAACAATTTGTGGAGGGGTGGTGGAATAATTGAGGGCACTAACAAAGGGGAGCCGCACATGAGCATGATGGAGAGGGAGGATGTTTCAAGAGTGGTAAGGTAGAGGGGGAGTAACAAATAAATTTGGATTATATTATTATTATTATTAATATTTTATTATTATTTTCATTTTTATTTATTTAAATTAATATAAAAAAAATACTTTGTTTCCCACAGGACGGGTTGGGGTGTGACATGAAATTTGGGGGGGGGGGGGGTGAATAGTTATTTTAAATAATATAAACGAATAATAAAAACGAATTCATTAGTATATGACTCATATTTATAGTGTATAATTCTAGATATAATCAAGAATGTATAAAAATATTAAAAATATATTTTTTTGTAGTTCAGTTCTCAATGATACAACTCTGAAAATCATAATTTTATTCATTGTGAGAAAATCTATACCTACATAAATACCTTTCTTTTAATTATATGATAATTTGATTATATATTTTTATTTTTATAGTACCCTAAGTAATACCGAATAAATCAATTAAAGGGTTCATGAAATACACTAGACAACCTTTTAATAATGAGTCACAACCCATGGATTGCCCTACTGTATTATTAAATAACATATGATTTATATTCTTTGGATTGAGAAAATAATAAATTGATGCATAAAATTAAAAACTGATGAAATAAAATATAACAAGATTAAAATACAAAAAAGAAGAAGAGCAATATATAGAAGAAGATGTGAATGTTAATGTTTAATGTAGAACATTGATCATGTCTACATTAATGTGTAAAAAGTTGATGTTTACTCATTATTAGACTGGGGAAATAGTTTTCATTTAAGGATCCCAATACTAGAGTATCATTTAACATAATATTAGTCATGTAATTGATTTTATTTGCATGCTTCAATTAATATTTATGATAATTCACCAACGGTCCACCAAAACCCCCATTTTATTCCCATTCCTTGGTTTTTTACTAATCCCAACACCTCTATTAAATAGTTGAAAATAATAAAAGTATAGAGACGTCTAATTAACAACATGTGTTATGAAAATAATTTTTTTGTAATCTAATAAATATATAAAACTCAATAAAATAATTTAAAATATGTTCCCTAGTTTATAAAAAAATTTCAAATATATAAAAAAATATGAACAACTGTCATCACATTTTAGTGATTCAATAAATCACAAATTTAAAAAAATTATAATATAAATATAATATAACTTATTAATTTAAAAAAAAATCATGATATATTTCTGTGAAACAAATATTTTTAAAATAAAAATGTTTCCTATAATGTATCAGAGCACTTAAAAAATACTACTATTATTTTTTCTTAAATATCAATAACTAATTAAAACAGAACATCGTAGAATGTGTATTACTTGTGATATTATATAGATAATTTGTACATAAAATAATTAATCAATTAATCAATTAATATTATTAACAAACATAATTAATCTAATCATTAAAATATCTACTAAAATATTATATATAATGATTAATGATTTAAATAATAAATAATTTATTACATCAATTAAATTAATAATAATTATTCACGGTTGTTTAGGATTTCTACCTTTACTGCTATTGTTAGAGCTACCATTTTAAGGTGTATAGTTATTTCTCTACCGTTTGATAAAAGGATCATGTGATGGAACTCAATTTATTTTAATGTTTGAGGAAAGATAGGTCATTATGTATTTTCTTTAACTGTTACTTTGGGATATGATATTACATTCTATCTTTATTACTAATTTATGATACCACTGATGGAGAGATAACATTGATTTATATCTACACTAAAGCAATCAAAGAACGATGTGAAACCACTAGGATATGTAATTCTATCATGATCAATGATAATGATTCCATCATTGAGTGAAGAGGGAATGCAAGAATAATGTGGAGAAGCTGACATTGGGAATATATTGATGGTTGTATACTATCATAAACCGGGAGTAGTGATGCTTCTAAGAGAGCGATAGTGGATTTTCATATGAATTAGATTCTTGTTTGATACCATCGAAGTCAAAGTTCCTTATTATTATTATAGGATATGGTAGATTTTGTTATCAATAGATTGATAAAATTTGTACAATGATCATGGTGAAGCCTGAATATGGTACACGAGAAAATGGACATTATGAATGTGATGACACACTTGTTTAATTTGTGGAATGGGTTCATAATACCCACACAATATTAGATAAAAATTAAAATATATGGATACATACGACAATGATGGACACCATTTTAGTTCCAATAAGTTTTTTGGTGGTCCCTCATAGCCATGAAAAGATGATTAATTGAACTTGTATAATTATGTCTTCCATATATATATATATTCATATATATATATATATATATATGAATAACAATATCAAAATATTTTTATTTGATATAAAGATATAATATGAAAAAAATGTTGTGAATCAAAAATTAAAATTGAATAAAATAACACATGTAAATAGAAAATATTCATACATTTAGAAAATAAATAAATAATTAATTCATCAATTGATATGAAGCATGTGTAGAATAATTAAACAACCTAATGTTGGTAAAATATATCAAAAATGTGAAAAAATAGTCAACACACACATGACATTAAAAAATTAAAACATATAACCATAAGAACAATGTTATTATATTTTTTATATAAATAAATAATTATAAATTTAATTTAATTTAATTTAAATTAAATAAAACTGAAATATAATTAATTAAATATTAACATCCAAGTTAAAACACTAATAATATTACCCTATTAATAAATTAAAAAAAAAATTCATTAAATTATAAAAAAAACAGTCAGCCATTTAAAATTTTAACGATCATCTGATAAATTTAATAATCACAATCGTTCACCCCCTTAAAAAATAAACAATAAAAATACTATGATTTTTATAGTTCAATTAGTCTTATAAACAAATCATATTAAAATATTTTTAAATTTATATAAAATATAGTACATAAATTCATGTAAAATATTCATATACTTATATCATGTGTGTTAAAATTTATTATATATAGAAAATAAACAAAAAATATCTTCTAATATATTCTATACTATATTTGACATAAGAATATTACAAATTTATTTTATAAAAATATACTAAAAGAATTATATGTGAAAATTATTTAACATAAATATTAATTCAGAATAATGGATAACAAAATGTAGAACTATTAATAATTGTTCACATGAAATAATAATTATGAATAAAAAATATTATAATGTTTTAAAAAATAGTAATCATACAAATAAAAATATTATTCTTGTAAAATACCATTTTCAAAATTCATTTATTCAAAAATTGCAGAATCTTGAGAATTATTGAATATGTAAGAATGTTGTTTTTTTAGAAATATGATCTAATGTAATTCTATAATTACTAACACAATCCATTGAAATATGAAATCTAATATCCTTATCTATTATAATAGATTATTCCTAAATATTTTTTTTAAAACATTAGTTGCACAAGAATTATCATGGAAAATTGAAATTTAGTCAAAACTAATTTCAAAAGAAAAATAAGATATTTAATAAAAAAAGAGTGAAAAATATTCTAAAAAATGAATCATACTCAGACCCTTTTGTAGATAGTGAAGATGAAATTTTTTTAGAACTCCATAAATTTAATATCTTACCAATAATATTACACATACCTATTTTTCTTTTCCAGTCAATCAAAAACCACCAATATTAGATTTAAAATATGATAGTAGATAAAAAATTAAAATTGTAATGAAATATTAATTTACTAACAGTTCATTTAACATATATATTTACAGTAATATCAAATTTAGGATGAAAATAATTGGTATATCACTATAATCCTCTACATAAGAAAAATTATATCATTATATCCAATCAAGATGCAGTCAAATAAATTAATCTTATAATAACTCATATATAATGGTTTAGATATACACTATTTTTGGGATCATCTAAATATATTTCTTAATTTATAATCATTAATGTTGTAATAGAATTTCATAAATCATGGGAAAACCACTTTAAAATTTCATTAACATAAATATATTTATTTAGTAAAATAATATTGTTTTATTGGTTATTTTGGTGGAGAAGATAAAATTTCGACTCTCCAATTATGCTTATGTTGAACAATCTGGTTATAAATTTATAAAAATCATTAAAAATTCAATAATTTGGATGAAAACAAATTATTTCATAAACATAAATATGTAAGATCAAAATATCAATTCAACATTATTTATAAACATTGTATAATCAACCCCTGATTTATAAAAATAATTATGTATTTAAAATTTAGTTAGTATATAATTTTAATATCTATAATATTTTTAAATAACATATATAGTTATTATGTTTATAAATATGATTTTTCACGTTTTCATTTTCAAATCTGGGGGTTGGTTTAAATATTTGTAAAACAAAAATAACTCAATTTAAAAATTCACTCATTACATACATTTGAATAAATATTTTATTAAAAATATAAGAAAATTTAAATAAAAATATAATATCCCCTATCATAGAGACAAGAACAGAATAATCATTAATGAAAATTACCACTTCTTCAAAATAACATTATGATACAAGGATTTTATATTTTTTACAATGTTTTATGCTTCATAACTTTTATTTTGAATAATTCCCATAGTCCATTTTGTTTTTTAATCATTTGATAGTTGAAAAATATATAGTTTATCTATTTAAAATTCATTAAACTCTAAAATCATAGAATTATTCCTATTTGAGTCTTTTGAATTAATATAAATATTAACAATAAACAAATAAATAGAAAAGAAGAGTTATTATAGTAATGAAAAATGTATATATTGGTTTGTACGACTAATTAGAAATTTCAATTTTTACCCAATAAAATTATATTCTTGGGTATTAAAATATTCATGATCAATGTGGTAAGGTACTTTTTACCCTTCAAATGATGCATTAATATTTTCATGATCATTATCTTCACCATAATTTAATTCCATTAATTTTTCTTCATATTTACTAAAATTAAAAATTCGGATGGATATTATTTTTAATAATATTTAAAATTCACATACTTTAGAAACACAAAATTTATCAAATTCATATATATATATATATGACTTTATAATATTATAATAACATTAAAATATTCCTTCATCACATTTAGAATCACTCATTATTAAATTAAATTTCTATTTAAAATAAAAACATCAAAACCAAAAACCATAAAATATCAAATTTTTAATTCAATACATTTAAATAATTCATTACGGGTATCATTTATAATAGATATAATTAAATTATATTTTAATAATTTCAAGATGTATTGAATGCTTTGTCCAAAAAAATATTTATCCGTAATCACACCTCTATCACTATTCATATATAATTAAAATATTTTTGATCGTTTGTATAGTTTTGAAGAAAGTAGAAATTTTAGGATAGAGTATCACAATTATGATAATAAATATAAATCCATATGAATCTATTATAATCATGATCCACCACAAATATATATTTATTTATACCTAAACTAGTTGGTTGTATTGGAGTAAATAAATAAATTAGTAACAATTGATGGAATTTAGTAGTAATAACATCATTTATAGTTTTCACCAATTATTTATATAGTATACCCTTTAAATCAGAATCACATATAAAATACATACTTGAATAATACTTTAGTGACTGTAGAAAATGTTCATTCTTTGATAATTTAAAAAAGATATAAAATTTTCATATATTATTCTATAATTTTTGAAAATATCATCTACTTATACAGAATGTAAATACTTTGCTAATTATTTTGTTAAATCAATAAAATAAATAGTATCCATATTAATATTTTTATTTCCAAAAATTAAAAGAAAATTATTTTATAAAACTATACATTTATCATTTTTAAAATTTTAAATCTAAATAATTATCACATATCTAGTATATACATACTAAATTATGATTAAAACCTTCCAAATAATAATACAGTTGAAATGTTTCTAGTTATTTAAAATAAACATTTTCCAATACCATTAATCAGATATTTTGAGTTGTCTTAAAATGTAACCAGGACTCCATCACATTAATTAAAATACAAAAAAATTAAAATACCATATGACATGTTTCTAGATCATAAAATATCAAGATTCCGTGAATATTTGAGACTAACATAGATGATTTATTCTCAATGTGTAACTATTAACGAAATATTACATGTCTATTTCACACTTCTAGTGTCCCTAGTAAGATATTAACTATCTATAAAATCCTTTCCTCAAAAAAATTCCAATCCCTTTCTTCTTTTCAATTTATCATTATTTTAATACGTATTTTTTGGAAAATCATTTCTGATGTTTAATTTATTCCATCACTCATGAAAGGTTACTTCTAAAATGATATTATTATTTCCGGTATCACCATTCATGTACTCATTTTTTTATCATATTTGAATATCATATTTCATTATATGTAAATCACAAATTTGTAAATATTATTTTTAAAATTAACCATCTATTAATAAATTTAATGGAAATATAACATATAATAGTTTGAGGATTAATTAAATTTTCAACTAAATAATAGCTTTCTTTTTTCTTATATCTTCGTCAGAAGAAAATTTCATTTCAATTTCATACCACCACAAAATAGTTATCTGATCATGAAAAGTAAAATTTTAAAAAATTCAATATCATCAATCACCACCTTTATTTCATGATAAATTTTTATAAATTTCAACATAACCCTTTCAACATGACTCATGTAGTCCACTCCTTCACCAAGTTCAGAAAATCTATTTTTAATTCTTCTGTTCCAATGATATATATGGTTTAATGACTCATTTTATTCGAATTATAAATAACAATCTTCCACATTAATCACTCCCATCATGTTTCTTTTATGATTTGTTTCCCATAATTAGTAACATATAGAATTCATCAAATATTGGGGTTATCGTACAAGCTGAATCATGGAAATACATAGTGCAACTACTAGTATAATAAAAATATTTTATACATTATAATTCAAATTATAAATAGCATATTATTACATATAAGTGTATCTAGAGTAGTTTCAGGTACATTATAAGGGTTCTCTATGATTTTAAATAATCATCACTTTACTTAATTTGGTATTCTTCAATTTAGTATCTAGAACCCATAATAAATTTCACTGATGAATAGGGGATTTTATGTCATATTGCCAGAATTTGATTTTATAAATATTATCTTACATTACTTATCTTATTCAATATACAATTAAGTCTACTGTATGGATAGTGTAGAAAATATATACACACCACAACCTATATTGAGAAGAATAAGCTCTAATACCAATTGTCGGTCTGAGAAATATGAAAAAATTGAAAATAACGGGGGTAAAAAGAAGAAATAATTTTTTAGAAATTAATATTAAATATTATTTTATCATTTTATGATGAAACAATAATGTTTAGTGTTAATAATTTAAACCATTTATAAGTAAAAAATTTACACTTTATTTTTAAAGTGGTTTTGGATCTCCAGGATTTATATAGAACTTTTCAACCTTCCCTAAATTTAGATGATAATGTTACCCACTAATTATCCTCAAACATAAAAGTGTGATAACATGTTTATAGACCCTACCATTTAATATTATTGTAAAACACCATCCAAAATTTTTATAATATTCTCAACCTAAGTTAGCATAAATTTTTTTTCTGGTTGTCCCATCCCATTGATCTTACTTTTATTTAGTATAAAAACCTATACATGTCATGGTTTATATTGGGGGAAAGAATAAACTAACCATTAATATTACTAGTAGATGGAATAAAAAATATCATGGTGAAAAATAGGAAACTAAAATACTAGTTATGAAAATGAGATTGTCGATGAAGGCTTGGATTACAGAACCTTGACAACATTAGAAAAAATCATCAAAAATTCTTGTTACCTCATGATAGAACCATGAAAATAATATTACCAAAAGTATCATAGAATTTCAGTATCATATGTTAAAAATTTAGTGATGTTATTTTATCACATTACATGATTATTTATATTTATATATATAAATAATTAATGGAATAATAGATCGTTTCATTGATTCTCTATAAATGTTTTGTTGTAAACTCAACATGACCATTCAAAGGTTAGAAAGATTAAAAGTATAGATACATGTCACTACCAGTATGTATTTAGGGAAAAAAATTTCCATTATCTATTACCTATATAGAACTCATTAAAATAATTTTAAATATATACATTAGTAGATATGATCGATATTCCAATTCATAAAATAATACTAACCACTCTCCTAACATTATTGTAATAATATAATTCAAAAATATTAAAAAAAATAGTATACTATATATAGTTGGTAATTTAATAATTAATATGTAATATCCATTTTATTTTTTACCAATCTGATTATGGTAGAATATATATTTATATATCTGAATATAATATAATAAATAAAAAATTTAATTGTGTTTCAAATTATTAATATAATAAAAAATAAATCAAATAGAGTATCTAAAATGCATTCTTCATGCTTTTTATATAGATAATTTATAGAAATAATTAATCAATTCAATAGTATATATTTTTAATGAAAATATTAAATTTTCAATTTATATTATAAATGGATATATTTTCTATATTTTTTAAAAATGTAAAATTTATATAATAATTTGAAGCATGTAAAAAATAATAATCCATTGTAAAATCCGAGTCATTATATTTCCGCTCAAAATAGTAGAGTTCTTCTTCTACATATTTTCTGAAGGGGAGGGTGACACTCCAACTATAACACTAACTTTGGAGGATAACTGTACTACTATTAATATTCTTATATCACTTCTATAATAAATGAGATGATATGGGATAATACCATTATAGGTCTATTATGCTTCCACTTAAGAGGATCTTTCATTGATGTATATCAATGATGATTCTTCTGAAGGTCAATGTGCTATCGTGAAGCTGTGTAGTTATAATATGTGTATTATGAAGCAGTTTCCATTGATTGAAGGGATAATGCCACATGAATATAAAGAAACTACTAAGGATAAATATTTTATTAAGTAATGATACAATAGAAAATGTGTATAACTTCTACCATGAAATAAATGAGGGTGGTTCCGTGAAACGATCACTAAGGGTGATAAGATAGTGCCAAAGGATCCTTGTTATCATTTATGGGGATAATATAATCCATGAATACATAATTAAGAGAAGACATTTTATAATCATATTTTAATCATGATGACGATATGTGAGAGTTGTGTCATGCTGAAGAAGGTTACATGATTATATAACATACATATTGAGACCGTAACACACACACTGAAAAATATCACAATGCAAGGAAAGACAAGGAATGCCATAGAGGATTCCATGCCAGTGCTGATAATTGATTCAGAGAACCAATTAAGACATGTGACATTGAAGAAGGATATATATAATTATATATATTATTTTCATATATATATATATGCATTTCAACATATAATAATATTTATATCAAAACATGTATATGTGACTTAAAATTCTAATATAAACTCTAACATACTAATAAAAATATACAGATGAAAAAATATCACAATTATATTAATATTATAATATAATATAATAAATTTTTTATTCATTAATGTATGATAAGATAATAAACATAAAAAAGAAAAATTAATCAACTAAAAGTATATGAAATATATAAAACGTGTTAAATAATCAATATATATATACTAATAACATTAGATCATATGATCATAAAAAACCTATATTTTCTTTAATACATAAATAATTAATTAAAACATTAATGTGACATAATTGAAAATTAATAAATGATAAATAAATTTATTTAAATTTTAACCCCCAATTTCAAACACTAACATTTCCATGTATCAAACCCATATTCCCTTCACATGTTTTAAAAATATTGAAATGTTCAAGAATTTAAAAACCTATATTTTCATGGATTTTATATGAAACTTGTGTTTCCTCCATATATTATTGAAGAAATTCATTATTAGGGTATATGTGTAAAATATGAATTAATACATAAACTTTTTGTGATATGATAACATTATAATACATATTAAAAATTATTAATACCTAGTTATTATATTTTTATAAATCAACTATGTATTGCCCGGGTAATATGTTTACAAAACCATGGTGATGAACATGAGATATATTCTTATAAATGTATCATTTATATATTGTAACAAAATTTCAATGTTATTTATTGTTTAATTATCATTATGATCTCACTTAATGACTCTTTGTTTATTCATGATAGTTTCCCAATTTTCACTTACATTGTTTATCCATTACATGGCCTTATGGTCACCCTTATATATTGAAGTCTATTTTCTAGAAATCACATGATGTGAAGTTAAATAAGATTATATTAATAAATGTATCTTTTAATATGATTAAATAGTGAATATTTTTTATTGTGTAAATTATATTATATATACCTAGTTTTAGGACACTAGACATAAAATTATTCTTATATGAAATTAAAATATTATTTTTTAAAGGAATTTGGTTAAATTTAATTTATTATGTAAGGGGGTTTCCATAGATGGTATCAATAGAACGGTACATTTATTTATAGAAACTTGTGAAAGAGAAAAATATTAAATACTATATATATAAGTATAAATATAAGAATCATCATTATCTTTTAGTGTAATATAGTGTGTGTTGTTTTATTAAATAAACATAAATATATAGATACTTATAAGCATATGTGGCTTTGGAACATATGTATATTAGGGTAGTAACCCCAAAATAAATTATTGGGTATTAATTAAAACTGTTACTAGTGCTTGATATGGAGTCCAAGGACAATACACCTAGTCATACACTCATTGGGGATCTACCTTGTTTAATAATGATATTTTTATAAATTATTATGATAGATATATAGATAATATTTATTATAGTTAAAATATTGTATTCTGTAATCGTATTATAATTAAAACTTCATTTTATACATTGCATTAATATTATTAATATAAGATTTCAAATAAAAAATATTTATCACTGAGTATTTCCTTTTTAAGGAAAATTGTAGAAAATATAAGTACTCATGTAAATAATGGATTACTATGAAAATTTGATCATAGCCTTCACAATAAGGGTGTATTTGAAGATAAAAAATTAGTATTACACCAAATAAATATTTTTAGGTTAGGAATAATGACCAAAATAACATAGGGCATCTGGCGTAGCCAATGATGCTGAATGTAGTATGATAATTAATTATGTGTCATTGACCACATGTTTTCACTAGATACTTGAATCAACTAGTCATAGAATAATGGATAATTATTATAAAACAAATATATATTTACTAAAATATTTTTAGTAGGATAAACTCACATTGGCGGTTTATCTCTTAGATGAAGAAGATGATCAATAGTGAAAATTGATAAATTTCCTTAAAGAAAATGATGAGGAAGATTCTATGGGGTGGGAAGAATTAAATAAATATTTTGAAACATTTATTTTCCGTATACAATTCAAACATGAATGGAAATAGAATTCTTGAAGTTGGATCAAAAGGAAATTTAATAAATGTGTAATAAAAAGTTAAAAACTATAAGGCCGGTGTGATAAATTTCAATATATTTCATTGATTATGATTGGAAGATAAATTAATTCATTTGTGGGATAAGACCTCATCACTAGAAATCCCATCAAATTTAAGACATTGGGAGATCTAAGGAGATAATGTAGTGTTCTATCATTGTATAAATGGATTTTGGATTTAATCAATGGTATCATTTAATAATTTATTTGAATATATGGATGGAGAAAAATTTCACAATGGGTTTCATCCATGAATGTAAATATAAGTAACAAAAACAACCCTTGTGTAAGAATTGTGGGAAGGAGAATTCCATGATTTTTCTTCAAGTAAGTTTCAAGTGTTACATATGTGGAATATATGACTATATGTTTTCAAATTATCATGTTGATTTAATGACTTAGCATTATAATTCAAATGAAATGGGGGAAATGGGGAATGCATAAGTTTTTGTATAATGGTTCCTGTGTCGTGGATAGATATTTAACCAAACAATAACTAATTAAAAATAAAATGAAGGTGCACTATCATAAAATACAATAGAGGTAAAGGGGAGAAAATAATTCATTTACAGTAAAAATGGTTGATGTTGGGACTCCAAAAAATATAGTGGATGTTCTACTAATCGTACAGTCAATGCCGTAAAGTACATTATTTAATTCAAATTCCACTCATTCTTCTATTTCATTCATAATTTAAATGAGAATTATGATTAATTCTAATACTCTATTGTTTGAGTTTTCTATGAAAACGACAATAATAACTATTAAATCAGTGAGGATACATAAGGATTTCCATTTTAACATTATTGAGTTCAATATCTCCTCAAACCATGTATTTATTCCAGTGAAGGAATATGAAATAATACAGGCGATTGGTTAATTTTTAAGTTATAATAGAATGATCAACTATTGAAGAAAAGAAATTTTAGTTCTCATGAATAAATAAACTTTTAATTATCATCAAAGAATATATATCCTGTAATGAGTCTTGTCAAGAACCACATCACATTTTCCTCATTATGTAAATGATTATTTATGAATAAGAGAATAGTTAATGTATTAATATAATATATGTACTAGTTATTGATGAACACATTTTGTAATTCATAAAGCTATTTGTAGAACTCCCCTAAGTAGTGAGGTAGAGTTATCAAATGAAATCATACCTAGATATAATCCTGTATAAAATAATATATATATAATTTCATATGTAGGTTTATAAGAATTTAAGAAGAAACATAAATATCATTTAGAAAAGTATTCTATTCATACATGTTTCTATCTCTAGATAGAACATATTTTTCTATGAATAAGAAGGGTGGATCAATGCTGTAATATCCAACATATCACCCATTATCTTGGAAAGAGGTGGAAATGTTATTAAACATACCTGACAACCTGAAGAAATGAATGGATGGAAATAAATTTCAATGGATTACTAAAAATTATACGGTTGAGTTTTTCAGATGAGTCAGTATAACATGGCAAGAAAAATGAAAAACAACCATACCAACAATATAATGCATGAGTAATGACAATACAACTCATTTTGAAATAAAATAACTAAAAATAAAAAAGTAGTATAGATAAATTCAAAAAGGACTACATAATCGTCAAAAATACATCCCTATATAGTAACACTATTATAGAATCAATACAGTGTAACAAAAATAAAACGCTATAATCTAAAAACCACACTATAGAAGAAGGATAAAACTCACTTCTAAATAAATGTGACACATTTCTTTTACTTGTATCTTTCTATACAACATTTGAATATGCACAAAAGTTACCAAGACATATGTGAGTATAAAACTCAGTAGGTAATCCCAACATACATCCAAATAAATTATACATGGAAAGGAATATCATAGACTATATTATATAATAGAATATAAGTATATTTTGAGTTTAATAAATGTTTTAGGTAAATCACACCCTCACAAGGTTTTCTCACATTGTTGGACAAATCGTGCACTAATAGTTCTTCTAGAAACTATGATCGCCAACACAATTTCACATGGTTCTCTAACAATTTGGTCCAACCATCCAGTAACCATGTTCCTTCCTGTTGAATATAATAAATTATTAAATGTTTTCATGTCAAGGTTCAATGTTTTACCATGCAATTCTTGAATTATAACCCCTTAAAAACCCATTTCAAACTCTCTAAAACCATCATGAAACCCTAAAAATGGGACCAATATATTATATATCTCCTTTATAGAGAATAAAGTTTTTAAATTTCTCAAATTTTGGGTGCTAATAATGAGGTTAAGTAATGATTTAATGATTCTTAAAGGGGCATAATGATGAAATAATACAGTAATCCACGAATTGAAAATTTTTTCCACCATTAAAATGGTTCCCAATTCATATCTATCATTGAACTGTGACTAGGGTATTATCATTTGTAGTGGGAGAATGAAATATCCACAATAATTAATTACAAATAAAGATATGGTAATTTTGTGTCCATTTTTATACCATTTTATAAACTAATTCCACTTCCACATTATGAAATTAAGGAATATAGTGTTTAGGGTAAACATATGAAATTGTATACTTATATTATTGATGAAATTTCTATATAATAAAAAATTTATGAGGAGTGTATGGGCTATTTTAGGGAAATATTGCAATATATTTATAATAATATACTTTTTTAAATAAACAAATTTTAGTTTTATCAATTTTTGTGACACACTATGATAATTTATTGAATATTGGTTGATCTAGAAATGATAATGACCATAGAGGAGATTACTCATCAAAAAATAGTGACTTATAATTATAGTTTTATTATTTCAGAAGGATTCAATAAATGATTTTTTTACCAACTTTTGTCATCATTAAAATCAAATGACTATGTTAACTCAAATGGGTGTTATGTTTAGTTGTATAATAGATTATTGAAAATATTTTCAGGAACATAATAAGAGGTTAGTGAGTAAACCATTTCCAACATCACCCTATAATGGGGATGGATTTTTTATATACATTGATTCATCATTAAATATACTTGGATGTGTACTCATGAAAAATTAAAAGATTATTTTATATGATGTTTGATAATTGAATCCCTATCAAAATTAATTTTTTACCTTGTATTTGAGATTATTTGATATAATATTTTATAGAAAGACTTATAGAGATTATATTTATTTAGTGAACTGTGACATATACATAGACCACAAATCTTTGAAGTACATATTTCCAAAATGAAATACAACATAAGGAAAATGATATATTTGGATATTTTAAAGGAAATTTTTTATTATTTTAATTACTACCCAATAAAAGAAAAAAATGTGATGATCCGCTCATTTGGAATGACATCGGTGTTAATAAAATTTTGAGTGCTGGAGAATATCCTTTAATCAAGGAACTGATAAGGATATGCATAGAAATCATATAAAAAATGATATATTCACAACCATACTAAATGATTTATCATCCATCATTATATAACAATATTATTAAATGAAATAGAGATTATAAAAAGTTACAAAATAAAATAGAATATATGAAAAATGGTAATTTTACAAAGTTCAATTCTTGGTAATTTGCAGGTACTGATTTTTGGAACAATTCATTTCATCCAATTCGTAATAGATTTAAAGAATGAGTTAATTGTTGATGTTTTATGGTCAATTTTCCCTATACATCCTAGATTGATTAAAAAATATAGAGATATTAGATATCTTTATTAGTGGGATAACATGATATGGGATATTTCTTATTATCCTAAATTTTTTTTGGTTTGTCAACATGTGAATGTGAAGTAATAACTAACCAAATAATTTTTATAAACAATACCTTTACATGTATAAAAGTAGGAATACATCTCTATGGACATAAAAAATAGACTTCCAAACACATAAAAGGTATATAATTCTATATTATTAATAATTGGTATATTAAAAAGTCTACAAATCTTATCATTATTCAGTTCGATTTATACCATGAGTGCAACTATAGCCTTTATATTCAATAAGTTTTAAGATTTCATAGGGAAGCAATGTCAATTTTTAATATTGATATCTATGATTTACATCTAAATTCAAATTGAACATTCAAGTTTGTACGAATATATAAAGAATTATTATCACATATTATCTTCCACAAACTGATTTCATGTCGGAGAGGACAATTCAAACATTTTATGTCATGATAAGGGATTGCTTTCTTGATTTTTGTGGAATGTTGGACCATTATCATCCACTTATTGAATTATCCCATAATAATAGTTGTCTTTCAATTGTTTAAAGGATCCTCATAGACTACTATATAGAAAGCATGATATAACACTAATTTTCTGGAATGATTATGGAGAATAACAATATTGGGTCTAGACATTATGGAAGTAACTATAAGGAAAATAAATTTTTTCTAGAAATATATGAATGATTATCATTGTTACAAATGAAATAATGATAAGAAATGTAGGAAAAACTAAGTGTTTCAGGTCATGGATAATGAATTTCTAAAAAATCACCATTTAAAGGGGTATTAATATTATAATATAATGGTTAGTAGATTCCAAGGTACATTGATACATTTGAGATACTAGAGCATGTTGTACTAGTTTCCTATCAGTTAGTATTACCTCCATATCATTCCAACATCCATAGGATCTTCTAAATTTCCATATTAATAATATATTTTTAAAAAGTAACACATATTTTATACCCAAAAGTTATTGAATTAGAAAATGTAATATTATATGATGAATAAATAATATATTTTTTGATGAAAGGGATCAAATGCAATGGAAAAAAGACAAATTTACTAATGACTGCTGTATGGAGAAATAAAAGGTTCAAATAAAAAATTAGGGATCCTAAAGATTATATTGATAATAAATAAATCCATTTTTTAGTTTGGACACAAATATCAAGGATTAAATTTCATAAGGTGGTAATGTAGCACCCAAAAATTATATATGTATAATTAACAGATGATGTTCTATTTTACATTGACTATTTTATTATAGACATAAATAAATTCTACTAAATTTATTAAGCACATTATATTTCGTGAATTAATATTGATTAAAACAACTGGAAACAATACTGTGAGAATAAATGTTAATAAAAGTGTTTTTAGTTTTTTAGAAATTATCTAGGGAAGAATATAACATTTTTAAAAGAAGTATAAAATACTAATATATAACAACAGGGGAGTATATATTGGGTATAATGGTAAAATTAATTTCTAGAATCTTGATGTTAGATGACCATTGGTTAAAATGACCATTGGGAATTATGAACATTGGAAATAATTATACATTTATAGTTAGTGTATATGAATCATAATAAAAATAGACTATTTAATTAAAAGGGGGATCAATGGACACAACTATTAGGATAATTCTTTGTTAATCCCACTCATTTGAACATGAGATGAGGTAGTTTCATCGGAGTTCCCCCTATGCCATGCCCTTGTATATATTTAATATTCACAGCTTGAGAGGAATAATGTGCCATAAAATATTAAGTTAATGGATATTAATACAAGATCAATTTTAGTTAAGACACCCATTGAATGTACCACAATTACACACCTAAACATAAGGGATTATGTTGGTGTTCAAATAGGTTATATACTTTTACCATATTTTAATTAATGTAAAATTTTATTCTTATAAATTTAATACATATTTCCTTAAAATTTTGTAAATTAATGTTTTAAAAAATACACATGAATATAAAATGATTATGATAAATAGATGATTGGTAATTAAGAAATCATAGTTAATTTTTTATCAAATATATATTATATATATTTATGATAAATTTATTTTAATAAAACAAATTTATAAATGTTTATTTATTTAATTAAAAATGTAATATAATATTATATTGTATGAGGCAATTCTTATAAGGGTCAAAAATATTATTATGTCCTATAACACTTATTTTTCAATAAATAATAATAATAGTTTCCTAATTAAAAAATATATTTTGATTAAATAAATACTTTATTTGACATCAAAATTTCAAAATTTGGTTAGATTTATATTTTTAGAGTTCTATAAAACACATTATTTTTTCATGAATAGAAAAAATGTAGTTTTTTTATTTTGGTTTTATTTAAGACTTCATTAACTTGTAATAATGATGTGATAATTAATCAAATCGATTCCAATGCTAAGAAATATTGTTTTATTAATTAAATATATTTCGATGAATTAAAATAAATTTCCAAACATATAAATATGATTCTAATATCTAAAATTTTAATTTTTTTTTGAAATCAATATTTATTGGAGAATTATTTTCCTTCACAACTATGATTTTTTCAAACTGAGTTCCTCACAGGATCTCCTGGACAGTTGAAACGACATGGTCTTGTGCAACATGATTCCAGTATAGTAAAACAATCTTATCTGGCATATATGGATCCCTTCCATTTCTATAGATGAAAACATCAAGAAATAGAGAATCTTCTTCACTTAATGGTGCCATTGTTGTATCAAAATATGGGAGGAGATCTCTAAGAAATTAGTCTTTGAAGTGGAATTTACTCATGGAGTTTGGATGTACTTTGGAGGCTTCCCTACTTTCTCCAATTAAGAGCTGAAAGACTATTCTTTCTTGGAATGATGGTTTCATGGTACTCCTGATCTCGGTATCAAAATGTTGGCTCAATAATTGATTCTTAGTGTAGGGTGTTAGAGCCTGTGAAAACCAGAAACCAATCCAAGAATGAAGGTTTTATTCCCACAGTGAGGTCCATCATTTCGAGAACCCATTTCATTATTATGGATATGGCATTGCTCATAAAAGACTAACTGGATGCTCTTTCCTTACGATTTACTCATGTAAGTTCCTCCTAGACCCAACCATTCCATGATCTTATATACGGGGAATGGGTGTGTTGGCACCCCCAGGCATAGGATACACACTGAACATGAATGAGTATTGTTTCTTGGGAATCATGAGTGGAGGGCATGGTTTGAGGCACTGGGGTGAATGATGTTTTGGCCTTCACTTCATCCTATGGAAATGGTAACTCCCTCATGTTCACGGCCAATGTAATGCCCACTGGGATCACCCTTTTCATAGAGTAGGACATTGAAATCTCTCAGGTGGAGATAGAATCTTTGATCCTTCATGACTCCCTTCACGGCTAAGGATATACTCCATGGTACATCTCCAACATTTTCTGGAAATGCATATCCATCCTCTACAACATCAATCAAGTGAACCACATGTGGTGCAAGGGTAATAAGATTACAGATCACATTTTTCTATGGCGGATCATAGATTCAACACTACTGACCTCTGAATACTAAATTCTTGGAGCCCATGTGAATTAATTTCATCATAGTGGATGCCCTCACCTTCCACTAATTTAGGACCCCCTAATCCTGGTGTATCCTTGTTGTCAATATCACATTGAATGAAAATAATATTTTGATAAATGGATAGAATTACACTATTTTCCCCTCTCTAGAGCCTTTATAATGTATTTTAAATGTTCTAATAATGTCTCATCGCATTTTAAGATGATATCTCACAGCCTTTGTAATTCTATTCCTCTCCCTTTTTATCAAAGTACTTCCCTTGTAGAAAATATTCTAATTTTATTGTTTTTATTCACTCATGGACTTCTGATCATTAAATTACAGTCAAAATGTTTTTATATCATTTAATGGGTTTTATTATCTACCAATTAGACAAATCCCCAAGCCATGTTGTATACACATTATGATGCTAAAATGATTTATGAATTTTACATGACACATTTTTATATATACGAATAACCAAAAAAATTGTTATTCATATATATTCATATGTATATATAATTATAATTAATATATTAGATATTTCCTTGTAAGAAACCCACATTCCCCTCACATAAGTTAAAACTGATAAAAATATCATGTCATTAAACACTTATGAATTTATTGATTTTATATGAAAATAATTTTTATTCTCCAAAGTTTATTGAGGAAATTATTTGTTATCATATAAGTGGTAAAAAATTTCATTAAATATCAAGGGTTTACCCCAGTAGCACTCAAATGCATTGGGTAAATAATTAATCTCTAGAGATGAAATACTTATGATACCTTCATGTATAACCCTGGTAATATGATTTATGACACTTAGGTTATGAACCTTGCTAATATTCTTAATAATGTAACATATTTATGTAGCGTCACCAAATTCAATGTTATGTTTCATATGCTTATGATTATTTGAACATGTTTTATCCATGATAATAGGCCATCTTAAATTTCATTTTTCTATCCCTTACTAAGATTCTTTCTCTCTATTTTTTATTGATATATATCACCATGAAAAAAATTTAAGTGAGGTGACCAAGAATTAAAAAATAATGTATTATTTTAGAGGATAATTATATTTTTATGTTTAATTATTCTTATGTATGTCATGTGATTTGTATTTAGATTATAAGACACTAAATCTCCGATGTTCTTTTAATTTTATAAATTTAATTTTATGAATTATATAAAAAGTCATGTATTAAAAAGGTTTATAATCATAATAGGGATAGGTCCTACACCTATTTATATTAATTTTTATATTTAATAACTCATGTCCATATAAATAATAGATTTTTCAGGTATAACTTATTTCATTGATGTACTATCGACCATTATATATTATTCCTTAAGTAAAGACCCTATTACATTTATCAATGCATCATTATATATAAAAATAATTCATTTTTATAATGGTATAGTTTTGTCAAGTTCATTGGAAAATATATTAATTATTTACTCAAGACACATTTCATATTACATAATTAATGTGGATTGGTCCTCTTTATGAGTTTGCTTTGTTAAAAAATTAGTGAATACTAATTTTTTTGATAAAATATCATTTTGTAACCAATCAGATCATGGATACTACATATTTCAGTTAAATTAGTCCATGGGAGCCAATATTTACCTGTGTTAGTCTTTTAAAGATCAACTGTTATTACATATCATTTCATAATGTGTCTAAGAAAATAATAATCCAGGATCTAAAATTCACAGTTACTGATTTTTTCATATAATTCCATTTCTCTAAGAGTGTAAATAATGATTTTAAAATGATTCTCATACTCGTATATTTTTTATTATAAAATGATATTATAATTGAATACCTCAATAGAGTTATAAGGATAATATTTTAAAACAATATTCATTAGATCCATAAACATATGGACAATTATTTAATTTAAAAGGGGGTTATATTATCTCTTAATGATCATACCATGATTTAAATTTTTTCATTGGTATATCATCATTCCTCAACAATAAATAACGATATCAAAAATGAATATGAATCTTTGAATTGTATTACGATCCTTTAAATTGATCAAATAAGACATATGTTTATAGAAAAAGTTACTTATTATTTATATTAATATCATTTATTTCTCAATAATGGATTCACATACACATAGATCCTTATTTTATTAAAAAAAAAGAATCATGTATCCCCAAGGTAATACCCTAATAAATATGAATAAAGTTTTGAAAAACTCATATAAAGTTTTATTCATATCCATCAATTCCACTAGGGAAAATTCTATATGTAAAATTTTTTCAATTTTTTATCCAGGATGATTTCAATAGAAAAATTATCTTCATGATCATATGGATTTCTAGGTATTTCTCTAAGAATTACATAAATGAAACCTTGCATAGTGGGTACAAACTCAATTCAATGGATGTTGTTCCCATACATGTATTATTTATTTTACTTTTATTTTCCAAAAATATCCTTTAATTGATATAATGGTGTTATATTTATAAAATCTCCAATAATTTATATTTTTATCCTAGAAATATGATTTTTTCATTAATTATTTGTAAATAAAAATATCATTCTCTGTTAAATTTTTTCTAGGTTTATACTTTTGGAGCCAATACAAACCATGTATAATGTCAGAATAAACCTTAGGTATAACAATAATTTTTATAGTTAGATAATGTGTATCTATATTAATACATACTATCAATTTTATCATGGTTTCTAAAAAAATATAATTTTCTATTCTTATTGAAATCCCCTCTCTTGGTGTGATAGATAATGATTTAACATCCGTAGAAAACATTAAATAACAAAAATAGTGTATCATCCAAAATTAAATAAATCATTTTATAATGTTGAGTTTATTATTAGAAAACCTATTGTTACATAATTTAAAATCTCAACATTTGTTATGGTGATGGATTTATATTATACTTTCTCCTTTGGATTCCTCTTTGGTGATTTCCCTTTTCTCATGGGGAATTTGTTTTCTGATTTCTCTATATCCTTAGAGTTGGATCATTGTACATTTTGGACTTAGTATTTCATTATTGATCAGGATATAGATTATAACTAAACTTGAATAAAACCCAAATTCATATTAAACATATATAAGGGTGTTTAATTCCATAATTATTACATATCAAATATTATACACTTTTGTTTAAATGATTCTCTGCATTCCTCTAATAAAGATATTCTGATATCCTTTAAATTATTTTATCTCTTTTAAAATTTTATCAAATATAGAGTTTTTTATCATTTATTATGGAACATGAAACTAAATTCTATGTTGATGATATTATTTGAGTGACTTATAATTTTATAGGGCTTGGATTCATTACAATAAATTTTCAATCAGTCAATAATTTCATATTATGTGTATTGTTTGAAACAAATAATGCTGACCTTTTACAGTTAACATTATACACATAACCCTTTTCCTCCACTATTTTACATTTATTTAGGAATTTCTTCTATATATCAAATGATTTTTATAAGGATAATACTTTTTAATGAATGTCACTTTAAAATTCACCTATTGCATGGACACAATCTCTAATAGGTAGATTGTGTTTTTGGTCAATGAACACCATTGACCAGAATCAACCATTTAATGCTGAAGAACTATAATATCCTTTTTTTGATTGACTATATAACATGGAAATTAATTTTATTTAATCTATCAATTTAATAACTTCCAAGGGATAAGAGATTTCGTTAAATAAGAGCGGTTAGAACTGCATGAAGCATTCCATAGTTGATACACCATGAATTGAATCAACTTGATTTTTTATTTGATATTTTTATTTTTTAAATAGATTTATACACTCTTATATACTTTTAATTAACTAAGAAGTAACTATAGAATAATTAACATAAATTGGATTTAAATCCCTACAATAATTAAAGACTTTGGTAGGGTTCCCATTATATCTCTTCAGTTTCATTTATTATCAATTTCATACACCTATTAAAATAATAACATAATCTTTATTGAATCATAATTAAAATTCTCAATGTAAATAATATATTCATGAAATATATTCATAATTATCATAATGGTTTGTCATAATGTTTGTTCTATATAATAATGTTTCTCTATATAATGTTTCTAAGGATTCCACAAATCATGATTTAATACAAATAATAACAACTCAAAATCCTACAATCTATCACCTAAGGTTATATTACTACATTGATATAGAATACTAAATATTACATATGATGGGATATAATATTTTATTAGTCTTAGATTTATATATATACATTTCTTACACTTCAAATAGATCTTTTTCTCTCACTGATAATTATTAATTTTCATCAAGAATATAATAAAAAAATATTCTAAGGTACCTTATGGGTGTACATGTTATTGAAAAAAATTAAAACTGGGTGATATTAGATTATATATAAGGTTTGGAATTAAATGTAAAAAATAATCCAAAATTTATGTCTTCATCGAAATAGAAGTAATATACATTAATCAAATATAATAGAAATGATTAGAATCAACATGTAAAAAATACAATAAAATAAAAAAAATTGTTATATATAGTTAAAAATAATATAATACTAATGTAATATTTAATTCTATATGTATTAATATTATCATTTAGATCTCATTATATGACATCATAAATCAATGGTAAGGCATATGTCAAATAACTCAGCTAGTTTGTCACATTAGACCTACTGATGAATCATGGGGATATTTAATCATTAGTTTATTGAATTAATCATTTCAAAGGAGTTACTTATTAATATAACATAACCATTCCATAACAATAGATCCATAATAAAATAAAAAAGAAAAGTAGTTATCACTAATTCCCCAATTAGAAAATGGAACAAATTTCTTGATAAACACATTTTAATTTTTATGATGTTAAAATAGTATAGAGTAATCGATATACTGGTAATTCAATAATTGAAAAAAAAATATAATAAATAAATTATAATAACATACAAATGAAAAACCAAATATAATTTCAATTTTCAAATAAAGAGTGATATGGACCAAAAAAGGAAAATAAAGTATTTCAAACCCTTTGTAATGGTTCATAAAGAAGTAAGTTAAATATTAGAGGAATATAAACTGTTATTATCAATCCAATAATGAAATTAGACATAGTATTAGTTCTTGAAGTGAAGATGGAATAGTAAATAAAAAACATTTTTTCAATTATTTTCCATAGTGTTATATGGTCTTAATCCCACATCAACCTATTCGTATCCATTTATAAACAATGTTTATAGGAAACAACCCCTCATTAGTTTTTAAAACATATAATATATTGTAATATATTTAGATTTTTTCCTTGTGTTTTAAATAAAATTTGATGATACAAACATATTCTTTTATTATTATAATTAGAGGAAATATGTATACTCGAATGAAAAAAATTCAAATTTTTGATAAAAATATGATAATTTATAAAAAATAATTAAAATTATATTAATTAAAATTGTTTTTAATTGAAAAATAAATGGATGGATTCATAATCCATATTTTCTATTTATTATTAATATTTATGTAATTTAATAACATTGGGTAAAATTATGAAATTTGGAAAAAAAGTAAATTAGATGAGAAATATTGATATTTAATATTGTAAACTATTATAGGAAAATCCATTAAATATATAATTGTAAAGATGGCCATGACATCTTGGTGGTCATGTACCCTAGTCTATAGTCCATTTATTATGATCTTAGTGTATTAATTATTTTAAAATCTATATTGAAAAGTTAAAAAAACTCCCTGAGAGAAGGTAATATGTATATGAATTCCTTGGAATTTAATGGTTTACATGAAAATTATTTCATTATCTAGTTAAATATTGGTCCCCCCATTTTGGAGTGTCTTGATATAATTTGTGGATACACCCTTGGGATCCACCATTTTAGATCATAATAAATATTTTTATGATTTTTTTCCACCCATTGTTTCTTCTATTTTCCATCCACTTATATAATTATAGACTTCTGAGTGTGTTAAATATGATCACTACTAAATGAAAGGTAACTCTTTTAAGTATTCCCTTTTCTTATGTCAAAATTATCTTTGTATATTCATATTACTTCATAAATAATAAATTTATGATTATAATAAATTTTGTATAGAACATTTTCAATATAATTTATTTTTTAATGTCTGTTTACTTCAGATTTAATATATTTTACAAATAGTTGTTTCTCTCAATGACCATTTGGCATTCGATGATTAATTTATATAAAATAATGTTTTTATGTTCACTATCCTAAAATTAGATGTAATATTTTTCCACAATCTCAATATTTTTCTGAATATGGTTTATTAATATTTATAGTTTTATATGATTAGTAATTTTATATATATTATCAAGACAGATTTAAATGAAAGAGGAGTTGATATACTCATTTTAGTGGTTAAAATAAAAATGATCAGTTAATGTTGATATCATTTATATGATTTCACAATTATCTCTATAGAATATTAATATTAATTTACATTTTATTTATTCAATCAATTAACTTTTAAAACCATTAGGTAAGGAAGTTATAGAAATTAAGGTATGTCATACATGGATGAAATCATGTAACATATGCAATGTTTCCATTAGTTTATAAAAGTTACGATAATAGTAGATAGAGTGTATCATTTTAACATAAACAAAATTCCCAAAAGAAATGACATTTATGTGATTATATTACCCATGTTTAGATAGATTATGAGAAGTAATGTGATAAAAATTTAAATGAATGATGTAATTAAATGTTATAACATTACATATTGGGATCCCTCCTTTACTCTGTGGTTTATGCCACAAAAATTTGTAATTTGAGTAGAACAGAGTCTCTAAGATGTGTATATGATGGTAGGGATGGGTTTTATACATTATTGGTCAAGCATATAAGTTTTTTGGTTTTGTTTACAGATGTGGGTAGTGAAGGGATCCCATTTTAAGTTAGTTGGGTGGAACTAATTTTATTAATATTAGTCATAAAATAAAACCATCATTATTTTCCATTAAATTATTACAAAATTTTCAAAATATCAGTGATTAGATAATTTAATGAGAGAATAAACTAAAAAATTTATTATGGAATCATTTTTGTGATATTTGAGGTCGTATCACATAGGTTGACCGCCTATTTGGTTTTTTTAACCTTTATTTAGGGGATGGTTTTCTTCATTATATATGTCATTTTCATAAAAAAATGATATAGAACTTCTTTTGAAAATTTTAAAATATAATTTCAAATACTAAATTCTTTTTTTATATCCTATATCCTAAAATAATAAGAATTAAATTTAATATAATTAATAACACTATGTTTTAGTTGAAAAATTTTTTTTCTAAAAATTTCAAAACATTATCTTATGAAAATTATGATATTAGAAATCCACAAAATATGTCCATTATATAAAAATTAAATTCTATAATTTTGAAATATAAATTTTATATGTATTTTTAATTAAAATCACTTTCAATTATTCTAAAATGATAAGGTAATAGACTATGTTATGTGAAAAAATATTAGGCTAATAGTGATTAGTTGAAAAAAACTATCTTGGGTGGTATTGGATGAATTTTTTTTTTAAATTGTGATTTATTTTAATTTCTTTAAAATATACTAAATACAAGAAAATATTTTGAATGGAAACGTGGAATAAAATTATTTTTCCAAAACATATTAGATTAAAATATGATGTTTGAGGATCCTTAGAAAGTAGGTCAATATATATTAATTTTTATAAGTTGGATAAATATTAACGATCACTATAGAGCTCTAATTTTATTTTTAGATGATTTTATTATTTATAAATTAGAAATAATATTGTTTGAGATTAAATTATTTGATCTATTATTAATGACCCATTCACTTATGGAAAATAATTGTGTCATTATGGATTGAAATTATGCAAAGATTCAATATAATAATAGTATCTTTGAATTAAAGAAAAAGATTCTTGATTGATATTGTAGGATGAGTTAGATTAATTTGGGTGAATTTTTTTATACAATATTAAAACGGTTCAATATTATGCTTATATTATGGAAAATGAATATCATGATGAGTTTATAAGTTAACGTGGAAAGATATCAGAATTATCTATGGAATTTTTATGAATAAATGGTACAATGAACATAGAAATATCTTTTCGATGATGATTGGAAGAATCTATGTATGAATAAATTAGATGGTAATCAATCAGTTGATTTTTAATGATAATTAAGGATATACCAATGTTATTTGAAAAAAATTAAATTTATTTATTGATTTTAGAAATCTTGATTTGTGTCGTCAAAGTCACATATGATTGTAAATAATATGTTTAAATAGTAATTGAAATAAAATTTAGTGTCTGAATAGATTAGTATTTCACGATCTATTTTATGATTAATTATGGTGTATATGATATCTCAAAACAATAACATATAACTCCCTAGATATATAAAATTTACTCCATAGAATATGGAAATTTTATTGATACATTTTCCAGATCAATGAACCATTGAATTACACTAATGCTACATCAGAATAGTGAGTGTCAAATTAAAATATATTACTTTTTAACACCATTATTTGTTGTATATATAACAATTAAATTTAGTAGCATCAAATTGTAATATTATTTCTGATGTGGTATTATTTTTTAATCCTAGAAGGTACTCTATTGTAGATTATTTAATGTTAAATTACTTTTTTATAGAGGATATATATGAGGCATGAGACATACTAGATAATATAATTGATCATAATATTAATATATAATATTTTTCAAAAAAATCATTTAATATTTTACAAAAATGAGTTCATCGAGGAGAAATTATATTAGATACTAGTTTTTTATTGATTAGTGATTTATATACCATGATTCTAATATAAACTCAAATTTTATTATGGAGTTGATTTTTGAGTGAAATGAATATGAATTGAAATTATATTTTCATGTTAATTCCATAAATTTTTTTGGAATATTGGAAATAAATAGGTAAGATAAAAAATGTTGATGATTTTTTGAGAATATGTGTGGTTACTTGAAATGAAAAGATAAGTGGTTATGAAATTTAATATTATTAAACATTTAAAAATAAGAGGAATATAATGAAATTGTGATAATCGAACTCACAAAATTCGATTATGGGACAAAATTGAGAATATGAAGGTGCTAAATATCATGATATTTATATATATTAAATTTATAAAAATTATCCTCATGAATAAATTTGAGTTATGAATATTGAATTTAACATGGAAAATAAGGAATAATTAAATTTAAATATTGAATTATTATTCATTGATATTATATATATTAAAAAGTGAGAATACATTGGTGGTACAAATAATACTCTATCTATATAATGTGTACTTCCAAATAAAATATATATCTAATTATTTTTTTATTAAAATAAAACAAATATTGTGTTGAAAAGAAATAAATTATTGAGAATAAGAAGTTATAGTTATGCTCTTATATAAAAAAAATATTAAGAAGAGTAGTATATTTTTTTGTATTTTATTTATTGAATATTATTATTAAAATTGTTAATGACTCTTATATAAAGTCATTATTCTATAAAAATAACTCAAACTTGATGATGATGAAATGCCCATTCAATCGAAGAGAGAATAAATAATACCCTTATCATCACACTTCAGGGAGAAGAAAATAAAATCATGTATTCTAAATAGTAATACACGGTACCATATTGCGACTAAAAAATTACAAACTTGACATTCATGTAATGTTGTTTTTCTTGATATAAGATAGTTCAAGGCCATCACCATTCCAATTTTTATTCCTATTAATACATAATAACCAATATGTGTTTGGGAAAAAACAACCAAAACATTAGTATTACCAAAAATATTTTGAGTAATAAATATTAATAATCAAATATCTTGTTTTATGATTTCTAATTTATCAATTTGTATCATAAATCCAACTTAAATCTGATGTTAGTACTACCCATTATATATAAATGATGAATAGTAAGATAAAATAGTTTAAAATCAGTAATGACTATAAAACCAATTCTACCCTCTTATAACGATGGTTTTACTTATCTTTTGGAAGAATAAATAATACTTAGGTAGAGGTTGTTTGGGATTGATTTGTTATTGACTGTGAGAGATAAACCATGTTAAAATATGACTTGTTTTTTAATCGGTCACTTCAATATTACTCATGTAGGGATTTTGTGAACCAAATGATTTTAAGATTTTAAATAGATTTTTTTGTGTACCATTTACTTATTATTCATTTAGATAAGTGTGATGTTTTTGGAATTTTATTTTATTTTAGCTAGAAGATATTTATTTGGATAAATATTCACAAATCAATATGAATTTAGCACACTCATTTTTCAGAAGATATATTATATGATTCTAAATAATTATAACAATAAAAAATACTAAGAGAAATGATAGTGTGTTTAATTCCCCATTAAAAATATTATTTATTAAATTCCATTTAATGGAAATCATTTCAATACATTTCTTATTCAACATTGGTGAGCTTAACCATTAGGGGTCCATTTATTATCTTGTGTGAGGAAGGAATGTAATGAGGTGAGAATAACCATCAGATACCTTGTTGATGGTATATTATTTGGGAAATAAATAACAAAGAGACCATAACCACTAGGATACCATAAAAATATTTTCTATTTAATCAACATGATGTAATTATGAAATGTTTTTTTTCCTAACTGTAGAATAGTTATATATGAAATTATTGAATTGATGACCAACCTAAAATGCTTAATGGTGGTATGAATAGTATGTGAATACATTACATATTGAAATATTGATCATGGAAAACTTACATAAATGATGTATCAAAATGGGTTCTTTATTATAGTGGAATCACATTTACAAATTACACTAAGATAAATACATGTGAATGGATTTTTTTTGGATGAATCTCCATAAAAATTATAAAAACAAAATAATTATTCATTAATTGAAATAATATTTAATTTTTTATTGTAATATTTATGGATAAAATAAATTTTCATTTTGGTAAAAAATTAAAGTGTGATGGTTAAATGAAACATACAATCATTTAATTATTTATTCAATGACATTTGATACCAAATGAAATTTGACTATTTCAACTCAAAACATATACACAGTTAGATTGGATATACCAATAGTTGGTGAGATTAAAAGTTTCTGTTAAGGATTATTCTAGAAATATAATTCATTATTAAATCTTAATTAGATATATTCCAATATATCTAATGAGTTCAAGATAATTCAATATTATTTTTTCAATATTTTTATGAAAATTGAATTGTGTAGGGAATTATTAGCTTCATTTACATTTTCAATAATATAAGTGAGTAGAAGTTTAATAGGGAAGAAGAATTTTTTTTAATGTAAATAAATGTCACTTTATGTTTCTAACCATGGTCTTATGATCCTGAATTGAGTTATCCAAAAGGGAATAAAATTCTTTATAAGATATAATTTTCCATGAAACAAGAAGGATAGTTGGAAATTATATTATAATTTAATCTCTCAAATTAGATTTTTAGTTATAAATTAATGGATTTTTTTGGTAATTATATTACAAATGTATATTATTCATATGTTTTAAATAAATAATAGATCAAAATAAATGTTGGAAATGAAAACCATTATACTGTGAAAATATGATTTATGAAAACCATTGTTAAATCATATATTGTTTACAATGAACTTTAACCCACATAGAGTTATTTAAAAAAGAATGATTATAATTATTTATTTTCTATTATTTGATTAGTTAAATTTGTAATTACAAATGTTTTATTATGATAATGAAATGATGGTATATAGAATGTAAATTGTTTTATGATTAATCCTGATATAACATGTCTTAAGAAGAAAAATAAGTGTAATTATTTATAAGATAATTGAATTTGTATATATATATTTATTGAATATAACAGATATGAACCCCCTCCCCCACCCTAAACATTATTGGAATCTTTTAAAGAATAAGATCATATTTTAGTTAAATATATCCTTAAAAATTGAATAATAAAAAATATATGGATATAATTGTATTTTTGTTAAATATTATCTTAAAAAGAGAATAAATATTACTTCCCTAATTTCATCTATTTTATGTAACATAATTTGATATTATAAAGATTATATAGTGTGTAAAAGGATAGTGAATGTATATTTTGTTTTTTAATAAGTTAAATCACCAAAAAAATGTTCTATAACAGTGAGAATCAAATAGAATGTCACATAATATATAAATAGGGTTAAAATTTTTCTATATAATATTAAAATAAATTGTAATATTATTTTCCAAAATATCTAAAGGAAATAGTTATATGATTTTTTTGTAATATAGTGGTGTTAATGACATGCTTATAAAAGTTCCTTATAGACAAAAAGGTTTATTAATTCATAAAATTAGATTTAATGATGATACAAATTGTTAATTCTGTGATTAGTGGGTTTAACATTAGAAATAGGATTCTTAAGTCACGTCAATATTTATATTAGTTAACCTTATATATGTAACACATTAAAAGAGTTTATTAGGATTTTATTATCTGATGGATACATAGTAATACTATAGGGATTACATAGATTTGTAAATAGTTTTTCCAAACTCTTAATGTGATGAAAACTTAAGATGATATGGTTTCTAACATATATGGAAAAATGGTACATGAAATTATATAAGGTTTTGTTATTATTTTATATGATTTTTTAAATTTTACATGAATCATGTTATACAAAATGATACACACACACACTCACACACATAGATATATATATATTATTCATTCAGGTTTGATGCATGTACTCATGACGTAAAGTGATAATGGATATCATAATATATGAGTTTGACTGCTCCAAAACTAATGTTCTTCAGGGATTATTATAGGGTGTGAGAAAATATTAATGGTATATTGTGTATAATTCCTGAATTAGGCTATATAATATGACCATTAAGAACAAAATGTAGTTTTTATATCCGAGGAACCATAATATATAGCACATATATTATCATAAACTATGTCATTGGAATACTTTTGTGGTTTTGTTCATGTTTCGAATTCCCTAATCATGAGGATGAAGAGATTAGAATCATGAAATACATTGGTCAATTATAAAATTATTACTGAAGTCGAAAGGCTTTGATAATAATGGGGTGAATATGAATTTTGATGATCAAGTTGTATGATAGAGCTTAATAAAGAAAGAATTTTTCCTCTCATATTATTACTACATTAACTAACACCTTGAATGTGATATATTTAGAATGATTTTTACTATAAATACATAATACATATGTTTTTTTCATTAATAATGTAATGGACCGGACCTCTACGGTCCATTCCATTGCTTAAATTTGTGGTTTGAGTTGTTCTGGGAGGTCAAGGTGGCTTATCCCCAATGCATAGCCAAATGTAAAAAAATTTCATGAAACAGTGTCACAGAAACAGTGTTAGAGAAACAGTTTCTCAAAAATAGTGTCATAGAAATCGTGTTATAGAAACAGTGTCACAGAAACATTGTCATAGAAACAGTGTCACAAAAATTGATTCATAGAAACAGTGTCACAAAAAAAGTGCCATACAAAATGTGTCACAAAAATGGTGTCCCCAAAATGGTGTCACATAAACGGTGTCATAGAAATGGTACCATAGAAACACGATCCCAAAAATGGTGTCATGTAAATAGTGTCACTTAAATAGTGTCACAAAAACAATGTCACTTATATGGTGTCATATAAATGGTTTTATAGTTACTATCTCACAGTTACTATCTCACTGTTACTGTTTTATATTTCCTTTTCCAAATTTCCAGATTTCACTAGATTCGCACATTTAACGTTTTCTTTGAAAAAAATGCATGAAAAGACTTTTTTTAAGGGATTTAAGTCTGTTTGAAAGTATATAACTCCTATATTAATTTTTCCTAAGGATCAGGATGTCATTAATTGGTTAAACTGCATTTTTTAATGCAATCCAATTTTATTGGGAAATCCATTGTATCATAAACCACTACTCTGCTAAATCTTCTAAATGGATTAGGTATCTTCCTCCCTTGTTCTTCATCCATGCCCTCCAGTGCGAGATGGTCGAACCTTTCCTTCCTCCCCATAATAGTTGTGTGATCAAAATTTCCACATTGGGTTGGTTCCCGTTGATATTCTTCTTGCTGCATGTGCACCCTCTTATTTTGGATCAACCAAGAAGTATCGATCAATGATAAATAAAAGGTATGATGTATCGTCGTTCTTTGGGGTTCAGCTCCTTCTTTTTCACCATTCCCTAATCTCTATGTTCCGAATTGACTTTTCCTGGGTGTTTGCTGGTGTAGTGGTATCTCTACATCCATGAGAGGAATTATTCCTCCATGTGTGGTTATCGTGATATGTTTTGTTGGTCTATTCATATTCAAAGATATTTAGAAACCTTTTAAGGTAGGGGATTTGTGGTATCTCTTTTATATTACATGCAACTATGGAGTTATCATGTTTTAGCCCACTAGATCACAATGGAGTTGATATAATAAATATATGAACTAAATAAATAAATTGGCTTCGATGGTATGTTAATTCATAATTTTTTTCTATATAGTGTGCTATCTATGATTTTATTTTTTTCCTGTGGTTCTTGATAGAAATTGTTCATGAACGTAAACAGTAATTAATTGTAAATTTATTGTCAAAGATAAAGAGGAATGAAAATGAATATGTTTCCTCATGTTGTAATTTTATGTGAATCAGATTGATGTATTAATAATGCTTGATTGATTTTTGATAGCTATGATAGTATTCTATTTAGGTTACCAAAATCAGTAGCCTACAAATAATAAATCGGTTAATTCCATATGGATTAAAGAACTGCTTTTTTTCTAAGAAGATAATTACTCGTAGCGTTTTGTGTTACCAACTTGCTTATAATTTCCAAGATCCTAATGCATGGACCTATGAGATCTCGTTGCATGTAATGGAAGAATTCCTTTTTGAGTGCTAAGATCCCATATGTTCTGTTTTTCCTTGGTACTTGTGATGGGTTATGAGTTTGGATTGTTGTTGTGATATGTGGGGAGAGGAAGGCCCATTTTTTGGAAGCATTTGACGAATACAGCAGCGAGATGCATCAGTTTATGCATGTGGGTGTCGGGGAGGTCATCGAAGATGATGAACTAGGATAGCTGTAAGTGTTGAATGCTAGATAAATCTGGTAGGTTGTTATCCTCTTTACCTTCCCCACTACTCAAGGCATCTGGTTTTTCTTACCCTCCTTCCAAAAGGTGAAAAGACACATAGGGTATGCCACATGATTTCTGTTGTTAGATTTTGGATTTTTGAGACGAATATTCTCATTCTATATGTGGAAAAGACTTGACGTGTAGTTCACCTATGACCATGTTCACCCCCTTGTGTTTAGTTGCATATAATGTTTTTCTAGAACACCTTGAAATACGGTAAAGTGATAATGATGACAATAAATGATTGAATGAGTGATGTTAACCCATGGCGTTGGAACATCCTGGGACGTAATGCTGAGGATTAAATTTAACGGAAAAAATGGAATTTGGGTATGATTCTAATGAGATATAATAGTTACAGTTTAATTAATGTTTAAAAAAACTATTAACATAATGTGAAACTGATAAAAATGAAATAACTTACTATAATAAATCTCTTTAATTGGTTGTGTGTTAATAGAATAGATATTATTAGAATTGGAAGTCGGGAGTCTAAGATATGTTAGTGGCAGTTGAGTCTATGACTATATTATGCACATAGTGTGGTTGTGAGATATAGTATATTCTGTATACTTTGTGTTTCTTTAGTCTACCCTACCCCATCATTTATTGAAACTAACACCACTAGGATTCTGAGCCCTGGGGGATGTTTTCCCCGACATTCTACTGGGAGGGTTAATGGATGACTACCCCCTTTGGCCCCACTCTATTTTCTTGGTAGTTACTTGTGCTGGTAGGCACGGTGGTCAGTTTTCCCCATATATGTGTTCAGGGGGATTTAATGACTTGTGGTTATTCACATACATATATTTTGGATATAGTTCCTTTTGACTATTATAGGTGTAATGTGTATAGGTTGTGATGGATTGAGGATCCTTACCCAGTGTATGGGAAATAATGGCTTGAGCAATAATTCTTGGTGCATGATAAATGTTATACGAGTTATGGCGGATCCCAGAAACAACCTGGTTACTTTGGTTGCATGGACATGGAGGTTTTACTACACGAGGTTCATGTTGTGGTGCTTCACCCCGGTGTTAGCGGGTAAGCCTTTTTGGAGAGAGATGCTTAGGACGTGTGACGTTGGGGCAAAGCTAAAAACCTGTGGGGAAGTGGTAGTGGAGTACCCTTGATAATATTTATTATATTATATACTCATGTATGCGATACTTAGTGAGATTATCCATAATGAGGTTGGGAACTTATTATAAATGTTTAGGTGATGATTTTGTTTCACTTGTTATTCACTGTGCAATAGCATGCTTTCTTTATATTTGTATAAGAGGATCTATAGAGGGTCCTATTTAGTATACTATTATTCTCACCCTCTGTATATAAAACATACATTTCAGGTCCCTTGGTGAAAGTTAGAGATTAGGCTAGTAACTACTAGCTTGGGGTTGTAGGAGTTGTTTGGGCTTCATTGTCGATACTATTTTTACTTCCCTTTGGTACTTGTAGTTTTAACTTTCAGTTGAAGTAGTTTTGCAGAAAATTAAATATTTGTAAATTGGATTTATTTTATATTGTAGTGTTAGTAGGTGTTGGTTGGTGTATTTATTATCTCTCTCTTTCACATGTGTTATCTAAGAGACAAATTCCTTCCATTTGTGTGTTTACTATACCCTCGGTGCTAGTCTCTACCATAGGTCATACTAGAGAAGAGACTCTTGGGTCTATTTCTGCCTTTTCACGTTGCCATCCCAAGAGGGGTACACCTTGTAGGGAGGGGAACATGATAGAGTGGTATCAGGGATATGGTTGAGGGATAAGAAGGAGTTTGGTGTTAGGAACAGGTGAGGTTTCATGGGTTGGTAGAGAAATAGTTTCATTCATGTTTAGAAAGTGATGTAAACACTGGAGACTGTCTGAGAAATATGCATTTAGGCCCCCCTATGATCTGATGCACGAACATTCATGTTTACAGTGTCTACTAAATGAGGTGATACTAGTTATATGGTAGAGACATAGAAATGTATCTTGCATTATTATACTTTGTTCCTATGTTTGAATTGGTAGACCTTCGGATAGGGTAACCTAAACTGAAAAAAAGAGAACAATCAGTTAATTAATGTTCAATCATTCACATTACAAGTTCAGGAGCTCTGACTATTTTTTATTTTTCATGTACGGATCAGGGTTGACATCCTTGATAGGTTCACATAGAATATGTCCAGCAAGTTGTTCCAACAGATTTCCGCAGGGTTCAGGTTGATGACAACGAAACATGGAAGAGGACACTCCAAGAGTTTCAGCACCAAAGTCTGTAGAAGTACATGTGCTCCATTTCAGATGAAGTCATAGAAGATAGGGTAGAGGTGGTTGAGATATGATTCAATTATATTCATGCTTAGAAGGAGAACTAGGTGTCTTTGGTTGTGACGATTTTGTGTGGAGCAGCGAGGAGGTGGTGGTTCTTGTTTCTTAGGTACTGCAAGGAGTCGACGATCTCATGAGAGGAGTTTTGAGACAAGTTCAAATTTTATTATCATTATTTTATCATGAAAGCATCTAGTCACCATGAGCTTATTACCCATAAACAAGGGAGCTCCAATGTCTGATAGTTTGGAATCCATTTCATTAAACATTTTCAATATTCTTCAAACATGTTTCCAGATGAGGAGGACACATTGAGGCATTTCAAGGAGGCTTTGTGCCTAGATATCCAGCTCTAGGTCACCCTGTTTATGTTGAAGACATATCATGAGGTGTTGGAAAGGGAATAGGTCATCAAGTGGAAATTTTCTAGAATCGGATCATCGTGAGAGGGGAGTCTTCATGATTCCTCATGAAGCATAGTTGTGGTTCAGGGTTCCCGGTTTTCATGGAAGAAGAATTTTTGTTCACCTAGGGTAGGTCCCATTACTCGGCATATCATTTCTCAGGGGGTGGGGGATCTCAATACTATTCCATGATATCATGTGCTTGTTTTTATTATGTATCATGAGGTCTTTATCAGCTGGAGTACCCGATATTTTAGGGCATTCATCGTACACCAGGTGTTCCACTTTAGGTTCCTCCATTGAGGTAGTTCTATCCAAGGTAGCAACAACATGGTGCACTAGCTTTGGATCAACATAGAGCATATGGGGAAGGAATAGGATATCCTTGTGATAATCTATGACCTTATTGAGTAGTGTGAGGACGTGATGGTGATGTTCATAAGGGTCAGAGAGTATGTGGAGGAATTCATGTACCGCCTCATGTTTTTGTTTTTCCAATGCTATGTGAGCCAAACGTCATTCGAGGAACACTTTTCATTTATCTACTTGGATGCATGAATTTTTTGATCTAGTAGAGACACACACATTCATATCACATTCCATTTTCCTTTCTTTGTGACATCCAGTAAAGAATAAACAAGTGCACATGGCTTTGACTACGCAAGTTGGAGGTTGAGCTGACTTGTTTGAAAAATTTAGAGACTATGAGCTAGTGCTGGAGCAGTACCACTCTTGGGGAAATTTAAAATGTTTTCGGATGCAAAAATATCATGTCATACTCTACATATTTTGGTAGTATTCAGTGATCGATATTGTAGAATGCTTTAGGAGGCAGGTGGTGTTCTTCCATGGGGATGGAGATCTGGTTGTGTTTGTTCACAAGTGAGCCCTCAGATGGCTCAGAGGCTTGTTTTTTCCTCATCATCTATGATGGCTGAGCTCATGACACGACCCGTCCCCCGGAGCCTATTCCACGACTACCCCAAGCTTTCCATCTATAGGGCAGGGGCTAGCGACTAGCCCTAGAAAGGCTTATCCCTAAAATCGGGAAGGCATTACCTTTATAACCTGTAAACTCACACAACCAAAAGCACAACAAGATACAAGAACAAGGTAAAATGCAACGTAAAAAGAGTGTGTAAAGTAAGTAAAGGCGGAGATAATTCAAGCCCAACTAGAACGTACAAGTAAAACTGAAAACAGATCCTGTGAACACCCACCAAGAATCCTACATGAATGGTAGGTACATCTCTCGAATGGTCGTCTCTTCACTATGCCTCCTCTAAGGTCCACCTCGGAGTAGCCTATAGTCCTGGTAACCTCTTCCTTAGTCAGTTTTTTCCATCATATGCACAATACAAGACATGGTGCGAGAGTATCCATACATGGGTAAATATAACGATACTCATTAGGGACCTCGAGACCCCTGATGGTCTCTCAAATTCCCAAAACATTAATACACAAAGAATGAAAACAACAATAAACCCTACATAGGTATATCCCCATACATATACCTATGTTATCAAGTATACCTATCACATTTATTAGGAAACAAAAAGCCCAACTCATTAGCCCCATGAACAAATGTTTCGTGAAATAAAGAATCCCACGAAGGTAAGTACCAAAAAGGTAATGCCACATAGAAGAATACGACAAAGGTATCACCAAACAGAAGAATCCCAAAAAGGTAAAGACTGTGCTCACACCAGTTATAAGTAAAAAAGTATATATGATTATGTGTATTCATAGATCATCTAACTTCGTCGAGAAGCTCTATTGTTGACCAACACAGGATCAAAGGTGACTCACATAGGATCTGAAGATTTCCCACACAAGATCGATATGCACTGACCCAGACAGGATCGTTGAGCGCTGACACACACAGGATCCGAAGATGCTAGACATAGGATCTAGAGATGACTCACATAGTATCTGAAGACGACACACATAGTATCATTATGCACTCACTGACATAGGATCACTGAGTGCTGACCCACACAGGATCCGAAGATGACCCACACGTGATCTGAAGACTCCTCAAGTACATCTATCCATAGGGTTCTTGCAATAAGCATTCTTGATTCCAAGAGGTTCCAGTACTCAAGCCATCAGTCGATACATCAACTTCCATGAAGTCTCACAAAGAAGTATCCCAAAGGAATTTCATGTAAAAAGGGACCCAACGCAATAGACGACACATAAATCAGACGCCCGATCTGTAAGTTATTAGTGTTTCTGTTCTGAGGTCCTAGTTGGATTCAGGATAGATACAACATGGTTGTACTCAAACATTATCCAAAAATCAAGTGAATTAAACCAAAATTACTTCCTCGATACAAAGATTTCGGTGCTGAAGACAGTTCTTCAAACATACGCCTGAATCTCTGTCTAATGCCAAAAAGGCATATCTGGGTCCATATGGGCCTGGGTCCGGTCTGACCCAGTCAAACCCATCCGACCCGGGATGCGAATCCTTTGACAACATTAAACATTAAGGATCAGGTGTTCTTGTGGACTGATCAGTGTCATGTAGATTTCATGTATCTGATGGAGAATTTGGTACATGCTAATGTTCCTTGTATTCTAGTTTAGGGAGTTGAGTTTTATGTTTTCAGTGATTCTGTACATATAGGGTGTGGATGTGTTCTGAATACAAAGATAACAGTTGTTTCTTATGGGAAATCGTAGTTGAGTACCCATGGATATAACTATGTCACCTATGATCTTGAGTTGTAAGCCATAGTGTTTTCTCTGATGTAGTTGAGACATTACCTCATTGGCGAGCATTTTTTTGTTTTTACTGATCATAAGAGCCAAAGGTATATTTTCTCCCTGTGTTACTTGAACATGTTGCCACATCGGTGGATGGAGTTCTTGTAGGAATAATACTTCGAAATATCATATACACATGGAAGGTGGAATGTTTTGGTTGATGCGCTAAGTAGGAAGTCACACAGTGATGCCATGTATGAATTCGATGATTCCTAGAGAGTGACAGAAGAACTGTCTGCATTATATCTCGATATGGGAGAAGGTGGGTGCATTAGTTTTATTTTTTAGATAATAGTGCAATAAACTCTAGAGTAACAGGTGGAAGAGTCTTAGTTGGAGGATCTAGTGGGGGAGGTCTGGAGAGACCGAGTTTTTTTGTGGTGGGGCCGATGATGGTTAGTCTGAGGATGAACAACACCATGTTTTGTATAAGGAAAGGTTGTTTTTTCCTCTGGAAATTCATATGATGGTTCTCATAGAGTTTCATAGCTCACCATTAGGAGTGCATTTGGGTTTGAGAAAGATGTATCGAGGCTTGAGGAGTTAGTTTTGGAGGCATGTACTGAAGCGTGAAGTTCCATAGTTTGTGTTTCGATGTTTGGTCTGCCAAAAGGCGATGTTTGAGCACCGTGTCCATGGAGGAATGCTCTAGAAATTATGTATTCCTTAGTGGAATTCGGAGGAAATATTAGTAGACATTGATAAAAGTGTAAGAACATAGATATTCATTTTAGGTATGAGTTTTTTTAAGTTTTTTTTTAGGAAAAATGGAAGAAATAAAATTTAAGGAGTACACATCATGTACTTCCTTGTACACACCATGTACTCTATCACTGAGTCCAGGTCATGTCTAGATGTGTCATGGCTGCGTACACAACCGTGTGACGATGTAGCAGGGCCACCTAAATTAGGGCCTAGTAATGTCATATACACGCCATGTATTTTTAATGTACATGCCGTGTATTATTATTTTTATTTGATAAATAAGACAAGTGTCGCGTCTTGATTACAGAAAACACTTCTTCAAATGTCATCTCAACTAATAGTGACCAAAGATCATGATTCTTCTATGAGCCCCTGATAGAACATCTGTTCTCGTAATCAACCACCATCAATTGGGTTGCAATTTCTAGAGGGAGTTTTTTCTTTACCCTAGAGCCTCACCCTTTGATTTCTCCTCCTTCATGATATATTCTAAGATGAACTTTTTAGATGTTTTGTAGATCTACACCATTCTAGGTTTAATAAATGGCTTGGAATAAACTATATCTATCATACTATGTATAGGTCAGTGGTTTTTTCCATTCCATAGGTTTTCTTTGAATTATATGTGAAAAATTTGCTTATATCCTAATTTGGGATGTTGCGTGTTTTTGGAAGTTTACCCTTTTTAATGATTTATTTGCATTTTTTTATTGAGAAGGGATGTTGTATTGAGATTATGGGTTATTTTCCATCATATGGATGTGTGTGCCATGTTTGATTTTTTTGGTTGTTGGGTCCAGAACTTCTTCTTAGGATTCTTTGTTTTCCATGCCTAGTATTGTTAGGATGGAGTGATATTATCTAATATATTGTGATGAGCTTTGTATATTTTTATCCAAGTAGTATATTGAAATTTACATTGGCTGATGGATATCATTTTTTCACGATTGACTTACTCAGGGATGTGGGGACCTACTATAGTTAGACCATAGGGGGAATTGATGATGAGGGCTTTTGCAGAGTGTATGTTATTATTTTCACGTTGCTAGTACATAGGGGGGATGGACGTGAGTGCTCTCTTAGAGATTCTGTAGTTCCAAATTGCGAGACCACATGAGTAATTGGACGCTGACTTCTTCCCCATGGTGTCTGTAGTTTACCATTACGAGACCACAAGAAGAATTGATGTTCAGTGCTTCCTCAGAGAGTCTTTGTCAATCTAAACCAGAGGGGTTGGACTGTGAGTACTTACCAAAGGGTATCTAGAGATTATTTGGTTTTTTGTTTAATAAAATTAAATGAATGTTGTTGAAATTTAAGGATAGTTTTCTTTTGAGTACTTACTTGTTTATTACTTCATTTTTCATATTGTCTACCATATATATTCACTAATAGTTAGGAACAGATCCCTGGGTGGTTGTCTAATGGGATTTTCCTCACTACCTGTTTGGGTCATGTTTTTGGGCCCAAATAGATTTTATTATTTCATGTATAGATAAGGGAAATATCCTTCATACTTCAGGTAGTTGATTGTTGTGGAGCTGGAAGGTATATGACCAAGCTGAAGCTTACGATGCTACTAGAGTTATTTTCTTTTTTTCTTCTAATTTGGTTTAGTAATGTATTCTAGCATTGTGACTTGTTTCGATGCATTCCTAGACATATGGGAAATGAAAAATTTATATATGTGCTCCAGTTGTTTATCTACTTTCAGTCTTCCACTGTTAGATATTGCATGTTATTAGTACTAATTTTTCTACTATTATTTTGTTGTTTCCAGTGTGTTACTCTTCCAAAGAGGGCCTTATTTCCCCACTATCACACCCAAGGCCCTCACTGCTTTTTAGAAGCCTCTGGAATTTGTAAAAATGAGATTGAGTCCAAGTGACCAACTGGGTATGGGGAACCTCAGGATGGCACCTGAAACATGGATGTTACATAGTGGTATCAGAGGGTTCTATTCTTCTTGACTTACTATTTGGAACCTATAGCTTGGGAAATTAAGGAATAGGTAGTTGGTAATAAGATGTGACCGAGAGTGGATTACTTGTGTATTGGGAAAACCTAGTGTACCTCGATAATAGCAATTTTATGGTTTTTCAATTATTATCATTGATTTGATTTCACTGATAGGTGATTCACAAGTTTTATTCGATTATTTTTGATATTATTGAGGTTTTATTTCTATTTCAACCCAATGAGATGAGGGTATTACATCTCATGAATCATATAGGAAATAGCTAGAGATCATAGGTCATGAATTCTTGTCATTCCATTTAGGTTTAATTATTTATTTCATGTTTTTGTGATAGATATTGTGCTATATGTGCATGATGTTGTGATAGGTGACTTGATAAAATTCATCGTATTTGATAGGGTATTTCTTATTGTGTATGGTCTCATTTGAATGAGTGAAAAACATTGGTCACTGAGGTTGTATGGGCCCTCATGGATTGGAATTCTTTTGATCATGTATTTATTTCACTCTTATGCATTGTGATATACAAAAATATGATGCCAAACGTTGATTCGCAGAGAGTATGGGCCCCCATGAATCGGAATTGGGCACTTTAATGTTTGTTTAAGTGTTTATATGGGCTTCTGGAGTAGATTCTTATACTTACTATCTGAAAAAACCCAGAATTCATGGTGTGTAATGATGAATACATGCCTTGTACACTTATTTTCAGGAAGGTAATGTTTTTCTTACGTACACACTGTGTTCTATATGTATATGTCCTGTAATCATTTACTGTGGGACTAACGGTGTGGGAAAATACACGGGGTTGTGTTTTGTATGGTGGAACATGTTTTCTATTAGTAGTGCATACTATTTTAGAGTGGTCATGTATCTGGACATGAGAATAATGACATGGGTTGGTGAAATCCTTCTTGTACACATCGTGTATGGAATAATCACGCCGTGTAGAGTTGACAGTGTGACTAATGACAAAGAAGGTTATTACTTAAGGGGTACATTCCGTGTCTAGGGTGCACATGCCATGTAGATTTATCCAGGTAAGATCTTTTTGTATATCTGTGTAAAGGAACTCAGGCAGAGGGGAAATTATTCTAGTACAAATCATGTCCTATGGGAGGAACAAGCTGTGTGTAGGGGTGTTACATGACCTGTTTTGGAAGAAGTACACGCCCATGTAATGGCTTAAAAGGACATGATTTGTAGGGTTAATACAGGTCGTGTATCCATGTTTTATAAAATATGAATGTTTTCTTTCTCCGTTTCCTTTTCTGCACTTCTATATTTCATTCTTTGATAATCATGAAATGAGGGATGTGCTTGACCTTGCAGAGTCATGCCACCGAGAAGTCCTCTGATTGTACGCCTAATACAGGGCAATGATCAAACACCAAACATAGTAGATCAAAGTCTATAGGTAGATCCTCCTGTTATTTCTATCTTAGTATCAGCAGTCATTCTAGACACATGTGTCCAAGCATATTTCTGAGAAGGCATAATGAGGTTTATGCAGACCTTCCAGGGAGCACTGCATCCTACCCCATCTATGGCAATGTTGAAGCGGGGTTTTCAGCAGTAACATCCTCCCACTTTTTTTTTCATATGGAGGACTTCAGGCTGTAGAGTCATGATTAGAAGCCAGGATATCAATCATCAAACATCTAGATATGCCTCCATAGATGAGGAAGAAGCTCACTACTTACATGTTTCGGGATTTTTCCAAGAGAGTGTGGGATTAGATTTCACAGGTGGAATGCCAGCAGTATATGGTGTGGGGTGAGTTCTAGTGTACCTTCTACGACTACCTCTATACAGTGAATTTGAGGGCCGATCATGCCCAAGAGTTCGAGAGTCTATAATAGGGTACTCTATCGGTCATGGACTACTCTTCGCGTATCATAGAGATGTAGCATTACACACCCATTCTAGGGGGTGATGTATTATTTCTATAAATGAAGTTTGAGGTTGGTCTCAGGCAAGAAATATGATCTTAGTTTAACATCATCATGTTGAAATTCATCACCCCATTGTCAACCATGCACCGATCACATAGTGCAACCAGAGGAATTCAGTAGATGTGGTCCAGGGCGGCTCAACATCCAGAGTTGGCACACCTCCGATTGACAGTGGGAAGCGCCACAGGGAGTCAACGTGCGTAGATCCGAGGATGTGGGATACTTATTTCTAGTATCCATGTGGTGTGATACCTGTGAGGGAAGAGCAGTAATACAAGGCCACAATGCCCGCGAGACCCATTGGAGGGACGATATTTTAGAAATATGGGACATCTTCAGCTTTTTTGTTAGTTGTTTTAACTAGCTGTTGGTGGAAGAGGTTATTCTTGGAAATCAAATTCAAGAGCATGACCACCAATTTCTCCTCAGTCGGAAAATTTGAGTTCTATTGGCCATTCAGGCTGATGTGGAGGTCATGGTCACATTGGTCCAACACATGGTTTTTGATAGTAGTAGGGTGGATCTGATCAGAGATCTCTGTCAGTTTCATAGGGTTGTGGTGTACGTCAAGATGTTGTGATAGAGCAGACCCAATATGTGCAGGATCCAGAACCTTCTATTGTTCAAGGTACGAATCTAGTTTCCTCAGAAATAGCTTCTACACTTTTTGATAAGGGGCTTCCCATAGTTTCATATTATTTGCTGTTTTGGAGAGCCTTAGGTTCTTTATCTTTACTTTTTATGATGTATTGACACTAGACACTCCATTGAGGAAAATAACAAATAGTGTATGTCAGTACAAGGAGTGACCTCTTGAGGTTGGTGGGTGTCACATCATATGAGAACTCTATTTCCAAGAGATGACAGACTGTGATTTCATTTTTGGAATGGACTGGTTGGTTCCCTTCCAGGATGTGGTGAACTTCTATCATCGTAAGGTGTGTTTCATGTCACCAGAGGGTAGATTGTCTCTTCACAAGGGTGAATGGGATATCCAAGTGGGAATAGAAAGACCTAAGCATCATGGGTTAGGAGGAGTTACATCCCAGATTTCTAGACTATACCTGGATGACCTGGGTACTTCACAAATGGACATTCCTTCAGTGGGGGAATGTTTAAAGGATTTCTTCCCAGATGACTTTTCTTGTTTTCCACATGGTTGATAGGTGGACTTTTATGTTGAGCTTGTACCAGGAGTGGAATTGGTGTCCATTTCTCATTATAGGATGGCTACACAAAAGTTAAAAGAGCTCAAGAGTAGCTAGAGGAGTTACATGGAAAGGGTTTCATCTGACCTTGTACTTCTCCTTGGGGTTCGCCTGTCCTGTTTGAGAATAAGGATGACAGTACTATGAGACATTGTAAGGATTATTGGAAGATAAACCAGTTGACAGTTAAGAACAGATATCCCTTACTGGGGACTGATAGTATCTTTTATCATTTGTGGTTAATGAGTGTTCTCAAAGATTTACTTGAGATCCAGTTATCATCACCTACGTGTTAGACCATCTAATATGATTCTTATAGCCTTTCGGAGTAGGTATGGTCTACAAGAGTATGTGGTTATGTCATTCAGTCTCATGAACGCGCCTTTAGTATTCATTGTACTGATTAACGGAGAATTCCATTAATACATGGATTCATTTGTGGTAGTCATTATGGACGATATCTTGGTGTACTCTCACACTCGACACGATAATGCCACACTTATTGAGATTGTTCTGAGTACACTGAGAGAGCATCATTTATATGCTAACTAAACACCCAAAATGTCACTTTTGAATACCAGATTCACTTCTTGGATCATGTTATCTCAGAGACATGAGTATCAGTACACCTAGAGAATGTGAGGGAAATAGTTTTCTTGGGGAAACCGAAGAACATCTTTGAGGTACGCAATTTTCTATAGCTGGATGGTTACTAAAGACATTTTATAGAGGAATTTTTACAACTATAAGAACCATTTATGGGCCTGAAAATTAATGGTGTTATGTACATGTTGACAGATTTGGGTGATTCATCCTTTTAGGAGCAGAAAGGTAGGTTGACTTCATCACCGATACTAGTTTTTCTAGAGATAGGAAAGGGATATTCAATTTTCTGTGATGCATCAGGTATCAGGCTTGGAGTAATACTTATGCAGGGGAAGGAGTCATTGTGTATGGGTCTCGGCAGTTGGGGCCACACAAGGGGAATTACTAGATGCATGATCTTGATTTGGATGCAGTTGTTCATGCCCTACATTTTTGGTGAAATTAAAAATTTTGAGGTTTTCACTGACAAAAAGTCTCCGGTATTTATTCACTCAACATGATCTAAATTTGAGACATAAATGGTGGGTTTAGTACCTTCATCCCTTTGACATTGAACATGCCTACATGCCTGGAAAATGTAACACAGTGGAAGATGGGTTGATAAGGATGTCTCAAAACAGGTCATTCAGAAGGACATGAGTGAGTGGAAGCTTATGGATCAATTTTATGAGATGCATTTGGAGGTGCATGATAGACATGGACATAGGTTTCATTATTCTGTATCTATTACCTTTACTATGCATGATCGAGTGCGAATGAGGAATCTGTCTGATGATGAAGGCCTAGTTCAATGGGAGACTATGTCCGGAGAGGACCCTATTCCTAGATGGGCCATAGGCGAGGATGAGATCTTTCTTTTTCATGGGAGTGTATGGGTTTCAATAGATATACGCGAAGAGATGATGCATGATTTTCATTCATTATTTTGGTCTATTCATCATGGTGTCACAAAGATGTATCAAGATCTACAAATCAGTATTGGTAGTCATGTATGAAGAGAGATGTATGTTGTTTTTTCATGAGATGTTCCACCTATCAGCAGGTGAATGTGGAGAATCATCGAATAGTAGGGCTTTGGCAGAAGTTACCCATTCTCAAGTGGAAGTGGAATAATGTCGCGAAGGAATTCATGACTGGCTTATCATTGTTTCCTCGAGGGAATGATTTATTTTGGTTTGTCATTTAGAGACTCACGAAGGTTTCTCAATTATTACTAATCAAGGATACCTTCGGTATTAATGAGATTGGATGGTTGTACATCCTTGAGATTGTACATTGAATTGGGGTTCCTCACTCCATCGTTTAATACAGGGACACCCGTTTTACTTCTATGGTCTGACAGGGACTACAGAGGGAATTGGGTACACATGTAAATCTGAGTATAGCTTACCATCCATAGACAGATGGCTTGTCTAAGCATACGATTCAGGTGCTATAAGACATGATAAGAGCATGTATCCTAGATTTTGGAGGTTCTTAAGAGGAGAACATAACTCTGTTAGAGTTTTCCTACAATAACTATTTTCATGCTACTATTTATATGGAACCATATACAGCTTTGTACGGTAGGCCATGCTGACCACCCCTATATTGGTTGGAAGCAGGAGAGGCCACTATGTTGTGAATTCCTCTTTTTCTCAAGACCACGAAGAATAAAAAGTTGATTCAGAGGAGGATGGCTACTGCACAGTCACAAGAGAAGTCTTATGCTGATCGACATAGATGACCTATGGAGTTCGAGGTCAGAGATCAAGTTTTCCTACATGTCATGCTGAGGTTGGGACACGGGAGGACAAAGAGGTAGGGTAAGCTTTTTCTGAGGTACATTGGGTCATTTGAGGTTTTGGAGACAGTCGGGCCAGTTTCCTATCAGTTGTAGTTACCTCAGAAGTACAGGACTATGTATGATGTATTCCATGTTTCTCAGCTATGACATTACTTCTCAAACTCGTCTCATGTTTTTTAAACCTAAGGAGGTTTAGTTTGAGGTGGACATATCATTCGAAGAGAATCCAATCTGGATTTTTTATCACAATATAAAGGTTCTATGTGGAAGATCTATTCATCTGGTACATGTGTTATGCCCGCATGGGCAAGCACATGATAAGACTTGGGAGAGGGAGGCCGATGTACAATCGTAGTGGCCAAAGATATTCAATGATTATACTTTTTCACATTCATAGAGAAATTAGGGGACAAATTTCATTAAGGTTGTATTTTTTCAAGAACCCAAATCATATTTTTAAGAATGAGTTTTCTTTTAAAGTGGGTTTTGAGGGAAAAGGTAAGAAGAAAAATTTTAGAATTACTGGACTTCTACTTCTTTTTACATGCCGGGTACTCTGGCACCGAGTCCAAGCCATGTCTGGACATGTCATGGATATGTACGTGACCAGGTGACGATGTGGTAGGACCAACTAAAGCAGGGCCTAGTAAAGGTATATACACACAGTGTATTTTTAAAGTACAAACTTTGTATTTTTATTTTTATTGAAAAAATAGAATTGGGGTCATATCTCATTCACAGAAAACACTTCTTCTAACAACATCTCATATAAAAGAGACCAATGATTGTGATTCTTCTCTGAGCCCCTGATAGACCATCTGTTCTCCAAATCAACCATCGTTGATTGAGTTGAAATCTCCATGGTGAGTTCTTCCTTCTTCTAGATCATCATCCCTTGATTTCTCCTATTTCGTGATATTTTATTGGCTAAACATTTTAGATGTTATTGTAGATCTATGACCATCTGCGCCAAATAAATGTCTAGGATTCAACTATATCGATTTTACAATGTCGGGGTAGGTGGTTTATGCCTATTTGTAGTTTGACATTGAATTATATGTGGAAAATTTCTCAATACCCTATTTCAGGGTATTGCATGTTTAGGAAATTTAACAAAGTTAATGTATTCTATTATTTTTTTCTTGAGAAGGAATTTTTTATGGTGAATGGTGTTTATTTTCCATGATATGGATGTGTTACCCATGTTTTATTATTATTTTCATTGGGTCCTGAATAGCTAGTTAGGATGCTTTGTTATCCCTACCTAATGTTGCTATGATGGAGTTATATTCTATGATATGTTGTGATATGCTTTGAAGCTGTTTATCCAAGTAGTATATTGGGATTTACTTTGGCTGCTGGATATCGTTTGTGCATGATTTTCTATAAAATGGATGAGAGAACCTGGTGTAGTTAGACTATAGGGGGAATGGACGTTGAGGGCTTCCCTAAAGTGTATGTTTTACTTTTCCCATTGTACAACCATTTGAGGGAACGACGTGAGTGCTCCCTCATTGTGTCTATAGTTCCACGTTGTGAGACTACAGGGGAATTGGACGTTATGTGCTCCCCTAGAGTTTTTATAGTTTACTATTACGACACTAGTAGGGGAATTGATGTTGAGTGATTCCTCAGAGAGTCTTTTTCAAGCTGAACCGGAGGGGTTAGACTATGAAAACTTCCCAGATAGTTTATTGATATTGTTTGGTTGTTTATTTAATAAAGGTAAATGAATGTTGTTCAAACTATATGATTGTTTAATTTTTAGTAATTCTGTTGTTTATTAAATAATTTTTCATATTTCATTCCATATATATTCCATGAATGTTAGGCATATATATCTAGGTGGTTTCCCACTAGTATTAGTCTCACACACTATTTGGGTCATGTTTTCTGGGCCAAACAGATTATAATATTGCCGGTATAGATAATGGAATGTTCTCTTCTACTTTATGTACTTGATTGTTATAGAGCTGGAGAGCATGAGACCAAGATGAGGCCTGAAAATATAAGGGATTCATTTACATGTTTTTCTTATACTTTAGTTTAGTACTGTATTCCAGCATTGTGACTTGTTTGGATTCTTTCCTAGACATATATGACATGCACTATTTATATATGTGCTCTAGTTGTTTATCTACCTTCAATTGTCTTCTATTTACTATTTCATATTATTATTACTACTTCCACTACTGTTATACAGATTTTTCCACTATGTTACTCTACCAATGGGGGTTTATATTCCCCACTATCACACCCAAGTCCCTCATTGCTAGTAGTAAACCTCTGGCATTCAGAGAAATGCGCTTTTGGCCACATGAACAACCGTGTATATAGAACATCTAGGCGGAACCTGAAACCGGGATGTAACAATAGGTTTTCCTAAAGCTTAGGGAGGACATGACACTATTTGGGTGGTAGTGGACCATTTAACAAAATCATTCCACTTTATAGCAATTAATGTGTTGAGTTTAGTGGTTGTTTTTTCGAGAAAGTATATGGAAGAGGTGGTGAGACCCCACAGTGTCCCAGGGATGATCCTTTCTGATTGAGATCCTCATTTTTCCTCTAGGGTGAGGAGAGGTCTCCAACATGCTTTTGGTTCTCTTTTATACCTTACCACTGGTTTTCATCTATAGACAGATGGTTAGACAGAGGGGACAATCAAGACTCTTGAAGACATGTTTCTCTCTTGTGTATTAGATATTGGAGGTTCATCGATGATGGACATACCCTTAGTGGAATTTTAATACAATAGTAGTTTTCACTCCACTATTGGTATGGTGTCATTTGAATCATTTTATGGTTGATCTTTCTGTTCTCTGTTGTGATGTAATGTGATCAGAGAGTCAGCAATTCTTGGACTTGAACTAGTGAAGAATATGACAAAGCTGGTTCATGTGATTCGTGAGAGGATGAATACATCACAAGATTGTTAGAAATTATATGCCGATCAAAGGAGGAGACCATTGGAGTTTGACGTTGGGAATCATATTTTTCTAAAATTTAATCCAAGTCATGGGTAGCGATGGTTTATTCATGGGAGTAAGCTTTCTCCTAGATTTATTGGTCCTTTCGAGGTGTTGTCTCATGTTGGAGTCTTGGAATATCGAGTAGCACTTATCCCGAAGATGAGATGGATACATGATGTTTTTCATGTTTCAATGTTCCATCGTTATCTTCATGATGACTCACTCATCATTGAATGAAGAGAGATCTATTTTGATGAAGATGCGACCTTCGAGGTGTATCCTATGTAAATTGAAGACTGTAAAGGGAAGGTGTTGTTCCTGAATTCTATCCCCTTGATTAATGTCTTGTGGAAACATGGAGTCATGGAGGAGAGTACCTAAGAACGTGACTCATAGATACGTGATGAGTACCCTAAGTTGTTTTATGTTTATGTCTTTTCATGTATTTTTTTTGGCTTTGTGGTTATTGACCTTTTGTTTTTATATGATGCATTTCTTCTATTTCTTATTTTGGATGGCTCTATTTTGAGAGTAATGTCTATTGGTTATTTTTAGATCCAATATTAGGTTTTCTTTTAGGTTTGTTTTCAAATATCAAGGATGAGAATGTATTGAGAGGTATCTGATGTAATGGCATGAACCTCTCTTGTCCATTCCATTGCTGAAATTTGTTGTTTGAGGTGTTATGGGAAGTCACAGTGACTTATCCAAAACACATAACAAATAATCAAAACTATTTCATGAAATAGTGTCACAGAAACCTTGTAAAAGAAAAAATGTCACATAAATTGTGTCACAGAAATGGTTTCACAGAAAAGGTGTCATAGAAACGATGTCACAGAAACAATGTCACAGAAGTGTTGTCACAAAAATGAGGTAATAGAAACAATGTTAGGAAAACGGTGTCACAGAAACAGTGTCATAGAAACAGTGTCACAGAAACAGTGTCACTATTCCTATATCATAGTTACAGTTTCATATTTCCTTTTTAGAATTTCCATATTTTACTAGATTCTCCGATTTAACATTTTCTTTGATGAAAAATCATTAAAAGCATTGTTTTAAGGGATTTAAGCCTGTTTTAAATCCCATAACTCCAATATTAATTTTTACTAAGGATCAAGATTCATTTACATGGTCAAACTGTGTAGTTTGATGTGATCCTTTTTAATGGAAAATCCAGCGTATCTTAAACTATTTCTCTGTTAAATCTTCTAAAGGGATGAGATATCTTCGTCCCTCATTTTCACCCTTTTTCTATTCTAGGAGACACTTGAACCTTTCCTTTATTCTCGTAGGAGTCGTGCGATCAAACATCCCTCTTTGGGATAGTTCCCCATGAGTTCCTCTTACTGCATGTTTACTCCCTATTTTGGTTTAATCATGCAGTACCGATCAATATTTGATATAATGTGAGATATATCATAGTTATTTCGGGTTTATCTCCTTCTTTTTATTGTTTCCCTATTATGGAATGCTATATCATGTTTCCTAATGGACTTTTCTTGGGTGTTGGATGGTGTGGTTGCATCATTGCAACCTCGGGTGGATGCAGTACTCCAAGGGAGGTTATCATGATTTTTTTGTTGGTCTGTTCTCATTTAAAGTGCATCAGAAATCTTTTGAGGTAGGTGATTCATGGTCTATTTATTCTATAACATGCAGCTATAGAGTTAAGATGTTTTATCCCACAAGATCTCAATGGAATTTAAATAATAATGATTTTTACCAGATAAATAAATTGGCATTGATGGTATGTTATTTCTTTATGTTTTTCTAGATAGTGTGATATCTATGATTTTCATGTTAGCATGTCATTAATGATGGAAATTTGTAGAGAATTTAATATGGGATTAATTGTAAATTAATTTTCAAAGTTAATGATACATGAAAAGGAATCTGGTTTTTCATGTTGTAATTTTAGGTTAATAAAATTAATTTAGTAAGCATGTTTAATAGATTTTTGATAGCTATGATATCTTTCTATTTCAGTTACCAATTTTGGGAACCTACAATTAATAAATCGGTAAATGAAAGATGGATTAAAGAACCATTGTTTTGATAAAAATATAATTCCTCGTAGTGTTCTGATTTACCCCCTTGATTCTAATGTCTAAGAGCCTAATTTTGGGAGTCGTGAGAGCTCGTTGCATGTGAATGAAAAATGCCTTTTTAAGGTACAAGTGGTCAGTTTCTTTGTTATTCCCAGCTATTTGTGATGCATTGTGATTCTGAAGGGCAATTGTGATATGTGGGGGCCGGGAGGACCATTGGTTGTGGCAGCAGTTGATGACTAGAGTGGCGAGATGCATCAGTTTATGAATATGGGTGATGGGGGGGACACCGAATATGATGAATCATTTTGGATTTAAATTTTCAATGCTTGTTGAATCTGGTTTGTTGTTTTCTTATTTACATTCCCCACTGCTCAAGGGAGATCGTTTTTCTTACCCTCATTCCAAATGGGTCGAAGACGCATGAGGTATGCCATGTTCTTTCCTTTTTTATCTTCTCAAGGGAGGATGGGTCTATATTCTTGCTATTGGTGGAAAATACATAACAGGTAGTTCAACTACTCACCATGTTGACCCCCCTTGTGTTTAGTAGCTTGGAATTGTTTTTCTAGAATTATTTGGAATATGGTATAGTAATAGTGATGTTAATAAATTATTGAATGAATGATGTTAACCCATGGGGTTAGAGCTTGCTGGGACACAATGCTGAGGTTGAAATATAAAGGAACAGTGGAATTTGGGTGTGATGCAAATGAAATATATTTTTTAATGGTTAATAATGTTTAAATAATTAATTAGCATAATGTGAAATTGATACAAATTTAATAATGTAATGTAATAAATCTCTTTAAATGGTTGTGTGCTTATAGAATACCTAGTCATAAATGTGGAAGTCGGGAGTCTGAGTGACGTTGGCAGCTATTGAGTCTAAGGCTAGGTTATACCAATAGTGTGGTTGTGGGCTATATTATATTCTGTATATTTTTTGTTTCTATACACTACTCCACCCTGTCAGTTAACGCAACAGACCCCCCTATGGATTCAGAGCCCTAGGGGTGTTTTCCCTAACATTCCGGTTGGGGGATTAATGGCTGACTACCACTTTAGCCCCACTCTGTTCTCCTGGTAGTTATTTATGTGGGTATGAACAGTAGTTAGTTTTCCCCATATATGTGTGTAGAGGGATGTAATGGATTTTTTTATTCACACACATATATTATAGATATAGTTTCCTTTGGAATACTATTGGTGTTATGTGTATAGGTTGTGATGTCTTGAAGATCCATACACAATATATGGGTTGTATTGTCTTGAGGTATAATTCTCGACATATGATACACATTATGCGAGCTTTGGTGGATCTCAAAAATAACCTGGTTACTTTGGTTGTTTAGACTTGGTGGTTGTACTACATGAGGTGCAGGTTGTGGTGCTTCACCTATGTGTCTACGGGAAAGCCTTTTTGGAAGGAGATTCTTAAGACCTGTAGCATTGGGGTAAATTGGAAAACTAGTGGGGAAGTGGTAGTGGGGTACCCTTTATATTATTTATCATATTATATACTCTCGTATGCAATACTTGGTGAGAGTAGCCATAATAAGTCTAGGAATTTACTATTATTTTTTATGTGATGAGTCAGTTCCACATGTTTTTCACTATGATTTTTCATTCTTTCTTATCGTTTTCATGAGAGGATCTAGGGGGAACCCTAATGAGTATACTATTATACTCACCATATGTATATATAAACTATTTTTTCGGACACTTGGTGTAGGTTGGAGGTTAGGATAGTTACTAATAACATGGATTGCCAGGAGCGGTTTAGGCATCGTGGTTGCTTCTGTTTTTACTTCCCTTTGGTACTTGTAGTTTTCTGTTTTAATTTTTAGTCGTTTTCATTACATTACATTTTTGTTCTTGGGATTTTTTTATATTACAGTCTCAGTTTGAGTGGGTTGGTGTCTGTATTATCTCCCTCTTTCGCATGTGTTCTATTATAGGGTAATGCCTCCCATTTGTGTGGTAACTATACCAATGGTGTCAGTCTCTAAACTAGGGCTTACTGGAGGTGGGACTCAGGGGTCACTTCTCCCATCCCACATTTCCACCCCAAGAGGGGTTCACCTTGTGGGGAGCAGATCATGACAAATAAGAATATGTTTATTGTAACATCCCAGTTAATTGTATAATAATACATATTAATATCTATTAATATTTATGAATAAGATATTAATATAATTTTTAATTGGATTCCTTGTCTGGTAGTGTACTTCATAGGCAACAACGAGTTTCTCCAAAATCTTATGTTGTAGACAACACTGAGTTACACCAAAAAAGTATTCAATATTATTAATATTATTTTAAATGGTAGTTAATGCCTAGAGTTTTTGTTAGTGAGAATGAACATATATAACTAAAATATGATTAAAAATGTTTGATAAATGTTTTGACATTTATCAAATAAATTTTAAAAACTTAAATTGATAATTAATCCAATTTTAAGAATAAAATACTGTAATTTTTTTAAAAGGTTGTTTTGAATACTTTTAATTCAGAACCCATTTTATATATATTAATTGTAACTTTCATATGTTCTATTTGAAAAATAAAATTATTATTTAAAAGGGGGACCTCAAAATTTAATTAGGTTTAATTTTGGTATTTTTATGATAAAAATCATTTTTCAATTAATAGTGAAAAATAAAGCGTTTCAATTCAAAACTATATATTCATATTTTTTATTTATATAGTTATATAATATATTTAATTGGATTAAAGTGTAATTGTATTTTTTATCATTTAATTCAATTTTTATTCAATGGAAGTAATTTTACCTTTAAATCTGACATAAACACATATCAATCCATTGAGATATTTTACATTTTAAAAACCCGATATCTAATATTAATAATTGGAATTAATCTTATTTTAAGTGCTAAAATTTCTGTATTTTGAATTTAGAAAAATGGATTCCAAATTCAGAATCATAATATCAAAATTATGTAAATAGGTTCCTTTTTATTTTTAGACATTATGAATCCTAACATCCGAAATTTTTTTTAATTACTACGGTTAAAGGGTAAATTTGGTAAATACGTGAAAGAAATATTGTAATAATATAAAAATACACTAGGAAAAGTGCTTATATTTTAGGATGATTCATGGGTGACAAAAAAAATCCTTTGTCCAATCTTATGAAATTTTTGAACCACTTGGGAATGATAATGACATGTTATAATAATTATTTTAATGTAAAAAAAATATAACGTAATCATTTGTCTTTTTACTAAAAAAATTTATGGTGGGTTATATTATTGATAAAATTGACTATAAATATTAATTAGAAAGAAAAAAAATATTTTCTACATCATTTTATAAATTTTAGACATTAAATGAAATTTTTTTTATGAAACAATGTTGAGGCAGTGATTACCTTATTAATAAAATATTTACATAAATGATAATATAAATATGAAAATAAATTTATTTTGAAAATTTTAATGCCATACATGAATTTTTGAGATGATTCGTGCATTTTATAATTTAGTTACTATATGTTTTTTTAGTTAATCACTTTTATATGACTTTATCAAAAATCAATTACTAAATAGTGTCAAAATTGACATAAATGAGTTTTTAAAACAAATAATATCTTATTAAATGATATAATAGTGAAAAAAATATAATATTCATCTAAATTACTGAATTAATGTTAGAAATTAGATTAATTATCCACTTTAGGTTTGATTGGAATTTTATAATAACTATATTAACAATATAGTGTAGAAACACAAGAAGACATGGTAAGAGCTAATTTATTTAACCAAGGCTTAAAGACAATGGATAAGGATAAATTTTTTACCTAAACTTGTCTAAAATCTATTTGTTGTGATATTTTAGACCCATACTCATCTTATCATAGAAATATATCACTTTATAGGTATTATTGTTGGAAAATAAATTTTTAATAAAATAATATTTTAGGACTTTCCTAATGTGGCCTTCCACCCTCTTATAAAATGCCACCATCTCTACCAACTTACTCACAACTCTAAAGACCTTTAGATTACTCAAATTATTCTAATATAAGCACCCAATATCCCTCACTCCCCATATAAGCCTTACCTGGGGCATAATTCATCTCAATGGATATTTTTCAATCAAATCAAAAAGAGTTACCCAATTTAGAGGCAATGTCTTCTCTTAAGCTCCTTTTATTTATTTTCCTTCTCCAAACCCCTATCCTCTCTTTATTCCATTATTTTATAACAACTAAATTATCCTAAATATATGAGTAATTTTTATGATAAGTATTTTCCCAACACTTATACACACCCCTATCTAATGGATATAGAACATTAATTTTTTGTGTATGGTGAACTATTGCCTCATTAAATGATTATTGTTCAATTTTCTCATACCACCTATATTGGAGGCCATTATAATGAAACTGTATCTATATATTATTTATATTATTTTTTTATTATATCTATGTTTTATTTTTTTATTTAAAATATACCATTATGCTTTCCATAATGTGTTATTATGTTAATTTCCTTTGAGGAAGTGTGGACTACCTCCCCTTCAAAGTGAAATGATTCATTCATTCCATACAAGGATCACATAAAGGATGAAGTTAATGAACATATGTAACAAATATATCAATGATATTATACTAAAATTATAAATACCATTGAATCATATTGTTATCATTCATATAATATGAAAAATAAATGAAAATATCTTTCAAAAATATGTACAGACTACCGTCTCCATGAACGATGTATTTCATTTTTTATCTCAAAATATTATGAACTATTATAAATACATTTATACTGGATATATATTACATTTAAATCATAAAAAAAATTCTTCAGATATTGTACTTTTGACCACATGGAAAATTTGTAATTATAACAAGTTCATATTTGACTAATGTACCAAACATTGAAAAAACAATCAATAGCAACTCAAATAATTAAATAATTTCTATAACAAGGTTATAAATAATATAAAATGAGAAATAATCTTTAAAAAGGTTCTGAATAAGGTATAAATTAACCTCTATTTATTATTAAATAGTATAATGAACGAATGAGACAATCCGGACTTGAGGTAAGGGAAATCTTAACTCAATCTCATTTAATTTAGTTAAATATCCATGTCATTGGTTTTGTTTTTCCATGAATATGTGATAATGGACTATGATTATTTTACACTGAATATCCAATTATAATTGGCGTATTTATCTTTTCCACACATTATTTTGTCATTGATTTATCCTAAATATAAGGATTCAAACTTTTTATAGGACTTCATATCAATCTCCATTCGTTGAGGCATATTTTGATTTATACATGACCTTATTTTATATAGTGTATAATAAAGCACATTCACATTTAATATTATTCAATATTTGGGAAATGGAATCTTTATATATGAATATTTTTACTTCACAAAATGAAAAAATGATTGTTTTTAACATATGAGGTGATAATGAATTCTATGCTGCCACAACCATTATATTATATTTTGATTCATCTATAAGTAATAATATTTTTTTTAAAATTAAATACCATATTAAATTTTTAGGAATTTTGGTATTTTATATGGGTTTTAGAATGAATTTGTTATATTAATATATTTAAATTATATCTTATGATTGGAATGTTGAAATGTTAATTTTTCTTTATGCTGGTTTATTTGTTATGATTATGTTATGGTTTTTTGGAACTTTTTTGGTATACGGATTGTTTCCTGATAAACTGAGGGTAGGTGAGCATGTGATAGATCTCCAACACTTTTGGTTACATGACAGATATAAACATTAAGGTTTCTCCTAAGTGATTTATGGAACATACTATGATGGGTATTCAAAATGTAATCATAAAGGTTACTCCCACTGTAGCTATGAAAGATACATTGTATGTATGATATCGATGAAAAAAGTTTCCTTTTTTCTGATTTATATCATGTATTCTAGGAATCTAATGATTACATTATGTAATAAAATTAGTTTATGTTTTATGGAACTAAAGTATGATATTGTGAATAAAATTGTGGGGGTTTAAATATTCATGGAGTATTTTTTTATTCGTTATTTTATATTCTATACTGAGATTTTTATGATCATCCCTTGGTTTTAAATGATTCCACAGGTTAGAAGAATGGGTAAGATAAAGGAATATGTAAAGAATATTTTTATCAAGAAAAATAAATCATATTTTTTTAAATGGTATACTTTGGTGAAAAACTGGATACCGAGTGTAACTATCCCCATGTAATGTCTGGGTATATTATGCAATATTTATGGCCTATTTATCTAAAACACTAAAAGTGAAAATATCTTATTGGTGAATTCCTTACCTAACTCGTGAGTTTGTAATATTTATGAATGGGGCCTTATTTTTGGTATTAGAGGTCAGTTTAGAAAATGTTAGGGATTATGAGTTTTTGTTAAACATAAGGTAATAGTAGTTGTCTATTATTTTGGTTAAATATGTGTTATATAACTTTTTCAGATCATGTAATTTAAGTTACAAATGGAAGGAGGAGGATATTAGACAACATTCTTATATATTTCTGATGATTTTATTACAATAATTACTACAAAGTCATATTCGGAAGATTCTAAAACTTTTTCCTTCATTCAACTCAAATGAAAGAAATTTTTTGAGGTATGAAACACCTCCAATATACCATGATACAATTGTGGATCATGGGTAATTTTTAATCAAATATTATTTTCTCAATATTCACATATTTTCAAAAAAGGTAAATATTATCAAAGAAATTTATGACATTTCACCTTATCACATGACTATGAAGCGTATTATGATTTTGGAAAATATGCTGAAGAAGGAGACCCTTACACAACCTATTTATATTTTATTTTAAAATACATTCTTTCAGCACATACCTATGGTATTTTAAAAGGACAATGGATTGAATGTTCTATCTCAAACATAGTCCGAATGATTTATAAAAATAATATATTATCTGATTTATTGAAATTATATGTCATTAAAGATTATATTCCAACACTATTTCTTTGCAAAGACCCATACGACCCATGTTGTAAATGGTGTATTTGGAAAAAGAAGGAAAATGATTTTATAGAATATCTAAATCACTATTGAAATACATGTACCTTCTATCTACATGGACAAAATAACGATGAAACCAGGTGGACACAGTGATCAAGGTATAATGCAATTTTTTTTGGAAATAGTGTATTTATATCTTTTGGAGGTGAAACAAATGTTAATATATATAATAATTCCACAATTAGGATGTTTATTTCATTATGAGTTGGGATAAAAATGAGAGGAATAAGGAAAAATTTATGGTTAAAAATTAAAATAGTGATTTTTTAGTTTTATAAAAAGGGAAAACTCACAAGATTGGTGACATCTTATCATGTCTGACAAGGCCACCAGAGTCAAACCCACAACCGAATGTTGACAAGGGTGCACCTCCAACCACTAGACTATGTGATGTACCTAGGAGGTATGATTTTATCTTCATAGTTAAAAAAGTTTATAAAATAATAATATGTTGATTTTGAAAATTTACATTTTATCAAATAGATATCTTTAGTATAGGAGAATGATTTGGGGATTTAGTGCTAAATGTTATTTTGGAAGGCATTCAATGTATTGTAAACTCTATATGACTATGGAATATAGAATTCTATGAGATTTTTTTTGAGGATTAATGGTGATTTATATTTTTGAAGAATCTATAATTTTATTGTATATTTATGGTGGTTAATTTTATTAATGAAAATGATTAACTGAAAATGGGGAATATGTGATTATAGTAATTAATTTACGGTTTGAGACATTAATAGTGATCGATTTTATTTTGAGATAGTTGATAAAATTTATCTCTGGGGACTATGTGATCAAATTATTATGAATTTTGAGTTTTAATATTAGATTTCATTATTTTGTAAAATTTAATGGAAATTAGTTTGTCGAAAATTCTATGTATAACTTTGTTATTACTATTGAATTTTGGAGAATAAAAGCAGTCCTTGTCCTTATAAATGATTATTCTTCTGAGGGATTATCTGATCTTTTACTACACATTTTGGTTTGGGTTAATATTTCAAGATATGATGAATAAATAGTTAATCATTTTTTGGAGTATTATATTATCTTGAAGTTGATTATAGTTCTTCTGGTGTGAACATGTCATCTCGAATACCCATTGTTTGGAAAAAATATGAGTTTTTGGTAGAAATTTATTAAATAATGAAATTATACTTAACAGGTAAGTTTGTTTCCTTATATTCATAGTAACACTCGTAAATAAATTCATCAACATTATGAAAAAAAAATACCAAAGAAAGATGATGTATCTTCACTTTTTCTAGAGGAAAATCATGGACTGTTTAACCCATAACTTGTTTGTGGTTTTTTGATTGTTAACATTATCCTGATCATGTTTTCTATCAGTCTCCCTCAAAACAAGATGGTTAGTTTTTCTTCAATATCCATGTTTGTTGACATGGAATCCTCGTATGTGTTAGGTTAGGTTACCTTTGTAATTCTGTTTATTTCTTGTAAAGTTGTTGTTTTTATCCTTTTTTCCGATGTCATATTTTCAAAGAGGTTTCTTATCCCAATTTTAAAATTGAAAGGATTCAATTTATAAAATGGGGGAAGGATGTTAAATCCTAGTAAATTATTTAATAAGGCCTTTTCATATATATTAATATTTATGAATAATATATCAATTTTTTTTTATTGTGGATTTATAGTCTGATTGCATACTCCAAAAGCAACAATGTGTTTCTATGAAATGTTACGTCGCAATGAAAACTGATTTATACCAAAAAAATAAAATAATAATATTATAATTATTTTCAATGGTAGTTTACACTTATTCATTGTATTAGTCATAATTATAAAAACTAACTACAATGTGGTTAAAAATTATTGTTAAATATTTTTACATTTATCCAATAAATTTTAGGGGCTTAAAATGCAAAAGAATCCAATTTTAAGCATATAATTTTATAATATTTGTAAATGGTCTTCTGAATTCCTTTTGATTGAAAACACATTTAAAAGAAAGTTTTTTCAAAATTTATGTGAACTATTTGAATAAATAAACAACTAATCTAGAATAGGGGAATCAAAATTTACTTGGGTTTTATTTTGGTATTTTTAGGATAGAAATCATTTTTCAATGACCAGTGAAAAGTACATCATTTCAATTCAAAACAACCTTATCGTCTCATTTATTTATAATGATAGATTAAAATTTAGATTTATTTTAATGTGTAATTGGATTTAATTTTTGTATTATTTAATACAATGTTGGTCATTGAAGTTACTTTCAAATTTAAATCAAACTTAAACACATGTCAATCGTTTGGTAGATTTTACCTCTTAAAAACGGGCATTCTGGTTTTGAAAGTGTGAATTACTTTAATATTAATTACTAAAATTTCTCTGTTTTGAATTTGTAAAAATGGGGTCCATATTTGGAGTCACAAGGTCTTTATTTTTTAAATAGATACCTTTTATTGTTTTACATTATTAATAGTAACTGTAGTAACTATTTTTAATTATCATAGTTAAATGAAAAATTAGGTAAATTAGGGTAAAAATAATATTATAATAATATAAATATACACTAACTCATGTCATAATATTATTGAATGAGTCAGGGGATACCAAAAAATCCCTAGTCCTACCTTTTGATATTTGGGAACCAATTTGGTATGATAATGACATATTATAATAATTAATTATAAATAAAGAGAAATATAACATAAACATATTTTTTAACTAAAACAATTTAAATGTGGGGTTATAAAATAGATCTATTTAACAATAAATAGTCACTAAAAATATAAAAAATATTTCATATATCTTTCTATAACAGTCTGACGTTAAATAAATAAAATTTTTATGATATAGTGATGATGCAGTTATCACGCAATTGATGAAAGATTCAAGTTAATGATATTATAAATATTAAAAAAATGTAATTTGAAAATATTTAATGACTTCCAAAAATTTTAAGGATGATTAGAACATGTTATATTTGAGTTAATATAGTTTTTTCGATTTAATCAAGTTGTTATGACTTTAAAGAAATCAATTACTAAATAGTTTCAAAATCGGCATAAATGAGTTTTTCAAAGAAAATACTATTTTATTAAATAATATAATAGTCATAAAAATATATGATTTTTCCAAATTAAGTATATAATTTTATGAATTACCTTAATTTTCCACTTTAGGTTCTATTGTCATATTATTGTAACCATATTAACCATATAGTGTGAAAATACATAAAGATGTGGTAAGAGTAAATTTATTTAACTAAGGGTTAAAGAGAAAAGATAAGGTTAAATTTGTGACATAAACTTTCCTAACTCCTATTGGTTGAGCCTATTTTGACCCATACTCATATTATACATGAAATATATCATTTTTGAGCTATTATAATTAGAAAATCAATATAAAATAAAAAACATATTTCAAGACTTTCCAAATGTGCCCCTCCTCCCCCTTATAAATTGCCACCCACTCTTCCCACTTAATCACACCTATCAAGCCTCATGGATCATCTATATTCTAAAAAATTAATTTCACAACATTCATAAATTACTCTTATAAGTCTTACCTTGGTAAAAATTAATTTCATGGAATCCTTTCTTCTCAAATCAAAATGAGTTACCCAATTTAGAGGTAACATCTTCTCTTAATATCTTTTCGTTTATATTCCTTCTACAACACCAAAACTCACATTATTCAATTTTCTTTATAATAAAAACAATTTCCTAAATATAATAGGATGCTTTTATTCTATGGTTTCTTCCTATAAATATACACACTTCCATCTAATCGATATAAGACGTACATGTTCTTTTTACGACGAACTATTACCCCACGAATTGAAGATTGTTCAATTTTCTCAAACAACCTCTCAGGATGGGAATTATGATGGATATGTATTTATATATGATATATATTATATTTATATTTTCCCTATTATTTTTTCATTTTTATTTACAATATACCATTTTTCTTTCCCTAATGTGTGTTTACGATAATTTCATTTGAGAAAATGTGGACTATCGGCCCCTTGAAGTGATATGACTCATTCATGGAATGTATGAAATGTATAAAGTATGATGTTAATGAAATTATGTAACATATATAAAATATATATTATACTATAATTATGATATACCTATGTATCTTTTTGTTTTCATTATTTTAATATGACAAAGAAATGCAAGTAGCGTTCACACGTAAAAACGGCCTACCGTCTCTATGAACGGTGCATTTCATTTCATATCTCTAGATATTATGGTTTATTATAAATACTTATATAGTGGATATATAATATATTTAAAAGATTATTAATATTCTAGATATAATGTAATTTTTACCACATGGAAAATTTCTAATTATTACAAGTTCATTTTTGACTCATGTACCGAACAATGATAAAATGTCTCATAGGAAATCAAATAATAAACTAATTGATATAACATTGTATTAAGTAATATAAAATTAAAATCAAACTCAAAAAATTCTATGAAGAAATTATAAATTAAAATTTATTTATTATTTAGGAATATAAAGAATGAATGAGACAAGTCAAACTTGAGGTAAGGGAAATATTAACTCAATATTATTTCATCGAGTTAAATATCCATTTCATTGGTTTTGTTTTTCCAAGAATATGGGTGAATGACCTCAAAAGTTTATACATTGAATATCCAATTATATTGTGTGTATTTATATTTTTTACACATAATTATGTCATTAATTTATCCTTAATCTTGGGACACATTCTTTTTAAGGGACTCTGTCACAATATCTTTTCATTGAGGCGTATTTTGATTTATAAATGACCTCGCATTATATGATGTATAATAATAAAATTTTCCTTTATACATATTCATTTTTTACATGTAATATTTATTTATGAAGTGTTTTACTGTATAAAATGATAAAAGGAAGGTTTTTAACATATTCAGTGATAATGACTTCTCTGCCGCCACAATTATTATTTGATATTTGGTTTCCTCTATATGCCGTCATATTTTTTATGTAAAAGTACATACCACATTAATTTTTGATTTATTTTTTTATTAAAATGGTTTTTAGAATTTATTTATAAAATAAATATCTATAAATGATATCATATGATTTCATTATTCAAATTTTAGTTTACTTTTAAGCTTGGTCATGTGTTATTATTATGTTATGGTTTATGGGAATTGTTTATGTATATGGGTGGTTCTGTGATAAACCCAGGTTGGGTGATAGCATGTTATCTCTCCGATTCATTGGGTAATGTGGAAAACATAAATTCTGAGTTTTTTCCTAATATATTTATGTAATATTTTTTGTTGGGTATTCCAAACATAACTATGAAGGTTAATCCCAATGTTATTATGAAATATTAAATGTTAGTATGATATGAATGCACCAAGTTACATTTATATTTTATTATTCCTAATATTTCTTGAATAAATCTATTTATTAAATAATTTGTGTTAAATAATTTATGATTTATGGGTGAAAAGTATGATTTTGAGAAAATTATTTCATGGATTTCAAATATTCATGTACAAGAAGTTTTATCCTCATCTTATATAACTCACTAATCATTTTATTCTCATACCAAGTTTTTGAAATGTTTTCCCCATGGTATAGGGATGGTAAAGAGAAAGGAATAAGTGAAGATAATTTTTATCATGAAAAATAAATCATGTTTTCTTTAAATGGATTCCTTTGGTAGAAAAAGTAGATGCGGAGTGTAAATGTCCACATGTAATATCTAGGTATATTATGTAATAATAATGTAATAATTCTCTAAAAATATAAACATGAAAACATAATAAATATGAATTATTGACTTAAATCAAGATTTTTAATGTTTAAGGTTGGGGCCTTATATTTATGTTGTGTCCTCATCCTTGGGGGTGAATTCTATGTGATGCATTCACTGACCAAGTCAATCTATAGGTAAAGAATTTAGATATTATTAGTTGCTACATGGGATCGACATACTCCTTATCTTTGTATTATTAGATATCGCATTCAAAGGGATCATATTAAAATGATAACCTTGATATGATACTACAACATCCTAACTTAATGCACTCTATCATAAACTAGATTGAATTACCACATGGCCAATGGTGAACCTCCTCACACACCAAATTCCATCAAATAATAGTTAGTGTGTATCTAGAGATAGTGGCGAGACTATACCCTCATTTGATAAATAATCATAATACATTTCTATAACAGAAGAAAAAATAAATTAATGGAATCATGGAGACAATATATAAATACGAGAAGAAATGTAAAAATTTGAATTTACATACCATTCGTGTAAAGAATAATAGGACCAGTGGAAGGATGATATCTTATGCAAAAATAAGTAACATAAATAAAATTCCATGAAAGTGGTTAGGATCCACCCATATAATTAAAAATAAATTAATTATGTGTAATATATCATCTTTACTCTTATCTCTTCATGGTTCCTAGTTATTAATTGTTACTCTAACTTATTCTAGTTACCATAATGTCAGTATGCATCTTGAATGGACCATGTAGTCAATGATTATGAACTCCATAGTTCACCAAAACAATCATCTTCATACAATATATACACATATATCAATTTATAAAAATGGTAATAAACTATAATTAAAAATCACCATGAAACACACAATACTCATGCTCTACCCTCCCCGAATGTTAGTTAACCTACCTCGACCAATTCATGAGTTGAATAATACTTCCAAATTATATAATAAATAATTTTACATAGTAAATAAATCCAATTCATGATCACATTAAATCCTCATTCCATTTTACACTCCATGATTTTATGAATTTTGTTTTAAATTTAATTTCATCAAAAAATTGTGTTAGAAACAACATTGAGATGTAAAGAACCATGTAAATTTATTAATGCCATTATTTAAACATGAACATTATTATGTAGCCATTAAACATGGTTGAATAAATAGAATAATTTTATTTAATATTTTGTATAATATTTTTATATTAATAAAACATATTCACTAACGATTACAATGTATTTTGGTAAATTTTAATAGGATTCAATAAAAACTATAATCTCAAAAAAAATTGTTGTGAAAATTTATTAAAAGTAATTTTTTAATTTTTTAATTTTTTTTACAAATTGATCATCATTTTGGAATATTCATGTAAAAAATATCTTACGGTAATTTTTTTATTTTATCTAACAAAATAATTTATTTATTAATAGTTAACAATACTACTTTTTAATAATAAAATTAAATTTAAAAATTATTAAGGTATTTTTTTAAATTCATTAAAATTAAAAATAGCTTAATTATATATTTATTAGTCAGATTTAATTAATTCAAATAAATTTCATATTGAATAATTATATTAAAATATTTTCAAATGTGGAACATTTTCACATTAGAAATCAGCTTTCTCACCTTGTTTGTGTCATTAATTTTCAATTAAATATAAAAACTTATAAAAACATGGTTAATTAGAATTGATTACATATTTGGAATAAAAATAGTTTATATTATATAATTAGGTAAAATTAATTTTTTTTCATAATTAATATTCAAAATAGTAAAAAAAATTCTTGTGGTTATGGTAAAAATGAATTTTATAAGGGTTAAGATAATATTATACTAAAAAAATGAAAACTAACATGCCAAAAATATATTTTCCTGAAATCTTTGTACCGTATAATTTATATAGATAAAAATAGTTAATTATGGATCCTTTTGTAATTTTAAGCACATGTTTATTCCTTATTATTTCTAAAATTACATATGTTCCACTTTTGTCGCATAAAAAGACCACCCACTATCATCCATTATTCACACATAAAAACATTTTGGTATTAAAATACGATTCGAAATTAATTAATTAATTCAAGGTTATCATTATAGAGGACATAGTTTTATAAATAATATCTCCTAAGAATGAATTATGTTTAAACCTACAGAGGTTGTACGATGAATAGGTAAAATTATTAAACATTAATTTTTGTTTTATTTCTTCTTCTATATCTATTAAACATATTCGGTGATGGTTATATAAATTAAATATTATATCCCATATAATAATATTTTATTATTTCAATATTATAACCTATTTCCATTAGTGCATCTATTAGATGGTAAATGAAATAATATATCCAATGTACAAAGGAATACTGGCTCGAGGACCAATGTCATTATTTTTTACGTCAACACCTCTCATGGATGGATATAATTATCGACTTAATGTTAATATAATAAATAAATAAAATTATTATACTTAATTATTTATAATATCACAGATATCTAATAGCCTTCAAAACTATTAGAAAATAATTACATCTCTCATATTTATAGAGGACTACCACCTTGATAATGGATATAAAGAGTTTTACCATTTCAATTTAACTGGGATGTTAATATGAATAGATATAATGAATATATATATATATATGTGTGTGATATTTTTTACCTGATTATACCACTATATTTAATATCTCACATATACCTTATTAATTTACATTCAGTGGGTTATAAGATAATATATTTAATGTGTATGGTAGACTACTTCCACACACAATACTATGATTCAATATTAACATAAACAATATATGGATGTTCATGTTGATAGGATTTAATAAAAACATGGGAAACATATGAAATGATATTGATTATTTAGAGACAATATATTATTTACCCTTATTTTATCAAATCCAACAAGAAATGGAAACCATTGTTCATGGGTATGAACAAACTGCCATCTCAATGAATGTTGTATTTTATTTCATTTTTGTTATCATATTTTTTAATAAAAATAAACATATAATCAATATATATGAAATTTTTATTTTCTTTATAGATGAGTAACAAAAATAAAAAATGAAAACATACATGAAAGAAAAAATTATTTAATTCTCAAAATGAGATTTGAACAATGAATTGTTAATAAATGGGTAATAAAATGTCATAATTATGTAATATATGGAATGATATATAGAATTATGGATCCTTATTAAATTTTAAAAAACATTTATTTAATATACCAGATTTTAAAAAATGAATGAAGTTAAGATTTAAGGGAACATATTGTCATCTCCCAGTTCACATCTACATGCCATTTTCACCACATACTTAATTTATGTGGGGTGAATATTTTCCATGAATATATATTATGATGATTATAATAAAAATATTAATACAAATATACATTTTATAATGTAACATTCATGGTGTTTATGGGTAAAATTTTAGAAATGTGGTAAGTAATTTTTTTCTCAGTTTCTCTTCTTTGGGACAAATGTTATGTTATGCGCCAATATTTTTTATGAGGTTTATATAATAACCCTTTAACATGTAGTGTAATTAATTAATTTATTCCATTTACATTTTAGATTTCATTTTATTATTTTGCTTTATGGGGTTTATGATTCAATGTTACATATGGGGAAAGTGTTTCATGATACAATCTCATCATATATTTGTATTCTATATTACTATTCTACCAATGATGAACTATAATGATAAATATCATAAAAATCGCATGAATGTTATTACAATGTCTCTGAACCTATTCTCCCGGATCTTGTTCTAAAAACATAAAATATAAATTTCTGGCATTAATACAAATTATGGTAACCTAATTTTTTTCCATTCAAAATATAGATCATCAAAAAAATGGATCACTTACATTTACAAGAGCCTTTTAGTTTTAAAGTTCTAGATAATAACGAAAAAACATTGATCTAAATAATATTCAGGTGTTTAAATGTTCATTTTATTATCTTAGCCTAACTATTATTATCTCAAATTTTTTCAACATCATCACCCATAAACAACCCTTCATGAAATAATTCATTCAACATAATTAATGATAATATTCGGAGATGGAAACATAAGATATATGATATTAAATTATCATTAATGGTAAATAAAATAATTATGAATTTAATTACATCGATTAGAATAAGTTTATTATAAGGGTACGAAGAAATAATTAATGTTCATAAGCATAACATAAGATAACTCATACCCATCAATCCACAATACTTAAAATTGAAAACATAAAATTCGGATTTATCAAAGGTAATTTTCATGAAATTTGATAATAATGATACATTTGATGTCAATCATGATCAAATGAATCATTTATAACCCATATAAACAATCATTAAAATGTATTGGTATCGTGGTATATATTTTTTATAGAACACTTATATAACCCTTACAGAACACGTACAAAAGGATGACCCATACCTTCAACATCAAATATATTTCACCAATGAAGATAATCACTACCCAATACATTAGAGATCTATCTTGGTGAACACATTGTATAAGATATATAAATGTCACCTCGTAATATATGGTCTCACCCATCATATAACAATGTCTAACAAACATAAATAAGTAATATAAATATTTCATTTAAATTTAGAAATCAAAGAATAATAGTTATTCCTATTATAACGTGATTACACCATTGAAAAGAAATGGGTTCCATGAAAATATTTTTTAAACATGATTATACCCTTGAAAATAAACAGGTTCTATAACAATCTCTATGAAACATTATTAACTCATGGAAAAGAAATTTCATACACAAAAATAACTATGAAACATTATTAAACCATGTAAATGAAAATGGTTACATTAAAATCACTATAAAATATGACTATCCTATGGATAAAATATGGGTTCCATGATTATCTCATTAAATATTGATTAACCTATGCAAAAAAAATGAGTTCTATAATTATATATTTGAAACGTGATTATGATTTTGTAAATAAATGGGTTATATAACAATATAATTCAGATATTTATATTCCATCAGGATAATGAATGAGGACGATATAATTACAAAATATCACTATCAGAGAATAATTATGAAAAAATGGTTATCATTGAAGATGATTTTAAATTCCATTATATGTCCATTGAAAACATTATTTAGGAAACGAAATTTAAATTATGAAAATTGATTTTTGAAACTAAAATTTATCATAATATTGGGAAATTATTTTACTTTTAAAAACTATTTTTAACTTATAATGAAATCCTCTGGTAAAATAATGCCCCTAAAGAAAGGAAAACTATTTCATGCAATAAGTGTTAAAATTAATCACACTTTTCAATAAATTATATAAAATGAATCAAAAGTGAAATATTTGAAAAATGTTAATAAATTTACATTTATTTCATTTCAAAAGAATCTATATGGTTAGGTTGAATTTATATAAGAAATTATATTTTTATAAAGACCAAAAAAATTGAAACCATTATGAAAAAATGGAATGGAAGAGAAAGACACCCGATCTAAATAAAAATACATGATTAATATCACTTAAAAATGAAACTCTTGATATTTCCTCAATAAATAAGGGAGTAAATTTATTTCATAAAAGTTAGAAAAATTCATACAATAGTTGGGTAAATTGATTTGGTCAATAAAATAATAGAATATGATTTCAACTAAAGAAACCATGAATATAAAAAATCTCAATTGGAAGGATTTAAAATATAAATGCATTGCTACTTTGGTAACTCTTCAACTATAATCCACATTCAGCAATAACATCAAATGATACATTTAATAATATGAAAATAATTATTTTTCAATATTAAACATTTTCATTTCCATTACATAACACATATACAAGAAATTTGGAGCATAATAATTATTTATTCCTTAATGAAGGTAATTTTATATGAAATCCATTACAAAATTACCAATCTAGGGATCAAAACCAATTGAAATGGAAATAACATAATGATTTGTAAATATCAATAATATTGAAAAAAAATATTTAAAAATAAATTAACTTGAGGTATATAGTCCACACAATGAAAATAATTGCTGGATATAGAATATGAATCAATAAAATAAAAGTGTTTTGAGAAACCCTTAAATCTTGTCCAACTCTCTTTGAACGTGTTTGAATATCTGATATAAGGAATTAATAATAATTATATAATTCTTTAATAAATTGTATATCATTATTAACTTTTTCATAAATAATTTATTTACTTTATTTTTAGTGACTTATTTTAATGCTAAATTATTATATTCGGCATCCTGGTTTTTGAGGTTCTTCAGTTCAATGTTTAAAAATAACTACAGTGTGTTAACCGTGGTTAAAGTGGTCACTATTCCAAATTCTCTAGAATAATAATTATGGAATGTTTATCATATTTATACATAAATTATAAATTTATACCAAATCATGAAATATTGTTATGAAATATGAACTATATTAAAATAATAGAGATAGTCAGTTGAATGTATGTATAATAACTTTTCCATTTTTAAAAGATAATTTTCTAAAAAAATAGGGTAATATTAAAAATTTATTAATTTATAATAATCTCATAAATACTAAATTATTTAATAAAATACACTTTTATATATCATACATGTTATGTGGTGATAAAAAATAATATCATTTCTTCATGGAGGTAGTATTCCACAGTAACTCCCAAATGACAAAATAAATTTCATGTATAAGAATGAAGATAATTTTTTTTCAAATTTATAAATATATAATTATTATAAAAATAATTTCATAAAAACACATATATTAATTTTATTTATCCGCATTACATCATGTGTAAATATTCCTGAATATTGAATCCCAATGATTCGTGAGGCGGTAGTCCAGAATAGATATGAGTGATGTTATCCTGTCCCCCATGGAAGAGAATGGAAGAAGGTATGTGTGATAGAATAAATATATAAATATAAATATTATATATATATATATATCATATATATATATATATAATTTAGTTAAATCAGTGTTACAAGCCATGAGTGGTGATGATAAAAAACTAATGACTTAAATTTGAGCGGTGCAAGTTAATTGTACACACAAATGATGACTTCATATGTCATTAGTTAGAATAGGGTACTTTTTTTGTTTTGAAATTAGAATAATAAAATATATGTATATGGGTGATAATGTTAAAATTATATTATAATAATTTAAGAACATTTTAATGTGGTTGAGGATGAAATAATATATTAATTCTTGGTAAAGGATGATACCTCTTATTTGGGAAACCTCTTTAGGTAAGGACATGAATTTTTCATAGGATGGTGTTATGATCAAAACTATTGATATTGGATATATGGATTGAATAATTTAATATATTTGAGAATGGATTTTCCATAAAGATTTTCGATAAATGTTTTATTTAGAGAAGATAATGTGGCCTTTTAGAAGTGAGTTGACTTGCACACATGTAATTTTTTAATCAATAAAGGTTTACCCACATTTTTTCACATGAAAAAATGGTTAAAATAAACCATTCATGATACTTAGACAATAAAATTTATCAGTTATGATTTAAAATGTATTTCAAAAATGTTTTTATGTCATTTAGAACTCTTTAGTTTTAGTTTAACCCATGTAAATATGTTTTCAACTTATGTGTCGTAATTAATTTTTGATATTTTCGCTATACATTATGATAAAAAATAGTTAAAATTATTAAATAATATAAATTTTATTAATTTAAAATATTGATTAAAATTTAGAAAAATCAAATCAAATATGTTTAAAAGTATAATTTAATATTAAACCTTTTGATGTGATTAAAATGAATATTTTCAAGAAGTTTATTTTTATGAAAATGATGATTTTATATTAACTCCATGAAAAATATTAATTATTTTATGAATATAAATAATATATATATATATATATATAATATTTAAATTTAATTAGAATAATTAAACTTTAGGGATTATTTTAATTAATATAAAATGAGAAATATTATTCTCTTTAAAAATATTTTCAAAAAAACCACTTTCTGAGTGTCAAAAATAAACTTATACTAAAATATTAATATAAATACAATAAAATTTTAGTTATATGAATTATATATTTAGAAAAAACACTTATTTTACATTAAATAAAATTCATAAAATGATAGTAAAATACATAATTTATTAAAATGAAATTATATTTCTAAAAAATTTAAATTTTCACTATTCACTGAAAAATAAATATTTCTTGAAAAATAAAAATACTTTACCCCATGTTAACATTTATATTTTTATTTTTAAAATTATTTTATTGGTATCAATTAAATTTTATAAAAGATAATAAATTTATTACAATATTATTTTCATGAAAATAAATAATTTTTTTTAAAACAGAAATTTTGGGAATGAATTAATTTCACTAAAAATTGATTGATTATTTACTAAGTATTTATCAATAATCTGTACAAATTTATATATACATATATATACACATACATATATTTCATTAATTTGTTAATAACATTAATACATTCCAATTTAAAGTCTATGATTCAAGTGTTTTATGTTTCATTATATTTTTAATCTCGTAATTGGATATCGAATACACTGTTGAACATAAACCCATTTTTTCAAAAATAATGGGGTGTTAAATCATCCTAAATTAAGTAGTTTCATTCTCAAAATTTTATATTATTCTTAGAAAACAATTATTTCAGATTTTAATTAAATATCAGAATCTAAAACTCACAATGTAAAAAGGGTTAATAAGTCATCCTCTTAATAAGAGATTATAGGATGTACTATTACAATCTAGAATAACTCATATTGGGATTCCAAATAAGATAACATCAGTGGGAAATTTATATTTACAGATGGAAGAAATGTGTAATGTCTAAAGAGTTATGGAAGAAGCGAGATATCATTGGCCAAAATAAGGTGAAGGATCATGATGAAGACAACAACCAAAAACCATAAAACCAGAGGTGTGGAAAAGGACATCAGTATCATCAAGGATTATTGTAATAGGAAAATATTCTACTTCAACTACCTTTCTAAAAAATTTTAAAATTATATACCAAAATAATAAGGAAATAAGGAAGGTTACTTACATAATAAGTTACAATTAATTCCTTTGATCAATGTATACCCTAATATCACCATTCACTCCAAATGATGAGTTTTCAATATGAATTTTTCTTTCTTGAAGAATTAAAATCAACATTTAAGAGGCCAAACCTTCATATGATGAACTAATATATTAGTCTATAAAATTAAAAACCAATACATAAATTCAAAAATAAATTATTACATAAAAAATAACCATATTAACAAAATATAATTAATAAACTCAACATTTTTTATTGTTTAAACATAAATGGTTATATCATACCATTAACCCTAAAATCCAAAAAATTTAACAATCTGAATCAAAAAAATAAATTAATCCCCAAATATTTTTACAAATCCATGGTCACCAATATGATAAAAGATGTGTTCCAATATTTTCCTCGGTATAAAAGATCGTATAATCCTAAAATATTTCAAACACCTTAATTAAAAATTTTATAAAAGGTAGTGGATTACTTCACATTGAAATGCATGGTTTATATTTAACTCGAACAAACAAATTTCTTAATTTTTCATTAATAAGTTTAACATATCATCACTTAAAACCTCAGAAGGTGTGTCTAAGATTTGAACTCAAGGTCAAAAATAATCTTATACTTCTATGATATCAATAACCTCAATTTTATAATGATGAATAGAAAATATTTTGGGTTCAATTCATAAATATTATCAATTTATGAATTCTTAGTTGTGTCATAGAGGATAAAAGGAGTTCATGGTCTTGTATGAATTCAGGAGCCTCAAAATTTGAAGGAGGAAACTAATAAATATTGTTATTAGAAATTATGATTTCCAATCCATATTTTCGGTTCAAACCATGCAAGATTGTAAATTTCACTATCTGGGGGTGCACTGTTTGATGAAACCATGAAAATGATGCTACACATGAATGTTTTTTGAATAATTTTTAACATAAGGACAATATACAACGTTCACACAATTTTTATAACCATGCACCATAACCAAGTGAGGGTTCTTATAGTATAGTTGGGTGAAAGGATGTCTCACTATTTGGACAACAACACATCCAAACAATGTGACCCAGTTTTAAGGGGGTGAAAAGACCAAATTTCACTTAGTTTATTATATAATTAACCCTTTTATTTTCATATATCCTCCATCAGCCAAATGCTTCATTCTCATTAAATCTCTCTTCCAAGACTAACCTAGTATTTTTGTTATCCTCAACATTCATACTCCAGTTTTATCATGGAAAATCACGATGGATAGCCACATGTGATTTCTCAATTCCTCTTGGACCTCTAGTTATTTATCTCCCTCTTGAAGGAGTTAATAAAATGTGAGATCATTTTCTCTATTTCAGGGTGTCTATCAAATTTTATGTTTTCTTCTACTCTGGAGTATAATAGAGGACATCAAAGGATGAATAGTTGACTACCTATGAAAGGTTAGAGGTATCATTATTTTTGTTCAATTCTGTGTGTTTATATATATATTTCATTGTGTTAGACTATGTAGTTTCTACGCGATTCTTATTAAATGAATTGATTGATAAAATTATATTGTTATGATTGACAAATATAACAAAAAACACTTCTTGATAAATCATTAAATGTTTTAAACCTTGAAATATAACAACTCCTTCAGTGTTTTGAAATGTTGGATAAAATCACCATGGGGAATGTGAAATGAATTTAAATTTTAGGTGAGTTGTTGTACCACGTGATATGGGAAGTTAAATGAATCAAATGAATTTTTAAGCTAATTGAATAAAAATGTAATGGAAGGCCATTACCCTTCTACATTGGTCGTTCACCTATTTTCTCAGACACGAGATGTTATTATATCCAAATGACGAACTAAGACAAAATGAATTATTAGTTTGATGATAGGCCTTTAAGGAATGTTATTTTGATTAATCTACCATATTATTTGAGTTATTTGATTTTATAAAATCTGATTTCCAATTGACCTAAAATTTTAATATCTATGGTAGGTGTATACATCGACCCCCTAAACATTTACCTATATCCATGATAATAATGATAGTTTGATTCCATTTTAGGAACACCACATATTTAATATTTGGGGTTTATAAGATAAATTATAATATTTAGATGATTGTTATAATCCATGGGTGAGATAAATATTCTCATATAAACACCTTTGAAAGACTCATTTTGAAGTAGACATATTTATGATCGAGTGATACATAGACTCCTTTGTCGATTTCCATGGATGGACTATGAGAGAAGATTATTTTTGTCACATGAGTGATAATTGGAATCCCTACATGGACTGCCACGGATGGACTCATGGGGGGAGATAATTATATTTCTGATGATTTAAACATGGCATCCCTATGAGGATCGACTTGGATGTACTTAGAAGAAGGTGACTTAATACCACCGCCATAGAGATACGAGTATACCCTTGATGATTAACTAGGTTGGGTTTGTAATATGTATTGTTAATGTTATTCATAAATTGATAGATGTGTTTCAAAGTATGAACACCAAGGATAGGTTTTGGATTCCTTTCAATTAAATAAAGTATTGATTATAAAACATGTTTGATAAGCCATTAAAAAATCATGTAATTATACGAAGACATAATTTTATAATGGATTTTTCATAAATCTCGATCAAATATGATTTATGGTGGTGGCATAATCTATTATCTAGCTTTCGGTACATTATTATGAATTAAATGAGGACTGGTAGATTATTCAGAAATAATTGTTCTTAGGATGAATAACATAGTAGAGGGAAGGTGTTCCCTATTATCTTGAACCTATGTAGGATATTTATATACCATAAATTTTTTAATATATTTTTAAAATGAAAACTATATAATATATATTTATATTGTTGATATAATTACACCCCATTTATTGTGGCTTACTGAGTTTGTCTAACACCCTCCTCGGTTCATCATTGGGTACCTTTTATGACATCATAGATTAATGTTGGGAGAGGGGAATGTGACCAGTTATTTGATAAATGTTAGATTATACCTTTGGAGAACGTGGGAACTAAGCCATGATTTGGAACAAGATTCTATTTTAGCATATATATATATATATATATATTGTATACATGTATATAAGTGTACGTTCTTCGGTGCCTACATATATTTCCTTTTAATATAATTCTATGATCATCATTTTTTATATGACATTTGAAATGTCCCTTGTTTTTTAACTATGTTAAAATAGGAAGGATTTCCAATTTTTTGGTTTTATCGACTGGTCAGTTTTTTAACTGAGCTCCAAAATTTTATTCCAAGTGTTATAAAACCTAAAAGTGTATTTTTTTTGGAATTTTTTAATTACCCAATAATTTTTAGCAGGTGTCCCGATGACTCTCAGGGGCACCATATCAAGAAAATTCTACTTTGATGGATCTGCATGGGTAGCGCACGGTTGCGGTCCAACCCTTGGAGTTTACCATGATTAATAAAATATTTAATTTAATAAAAATTGATTATATGAGGGATAGTGTTTAATTAAAATACTATTTTAAAATTTATAATAATGAATGTATTATTATTATTATATTGTTTGATTATTGAAATAAATGATAAGGAATTAATTAAATAAATTTTGAAGAAATTAATGTGGCTATTAGGTTTATCAAAGAACCACTTTAATTAAATCACAGGATTTAGAATTAATAAAGGACAATTTATTAATAAAAGGATGTTATGTTCTGGAGTTTTTTATTAATATCATATTAATGATTCCATAATAACATTGGGGTTGTGTTTAAATAAAATAAAGTGTTAATAATATCAATATTATTATTATTATTATTATTTTGGAGATTTTTAAATTATTTGGATGTTAAAATATTTTAATTGCATGATTAATGATGTGTAATAGTTCTGTGAAATTAAGGGGGCTTTGGGGTATATCAAAGAAATGTTTAAGTAAATGAGTATTTTCAGATTTAGTGAAGAGAGGTTTTATTAAATGAAGATTTTGTATTTAATAAAAAAACCTTTAAATGGAAATAATAATAATATGATGATTATTATTATCATTAAAATGATTGTTATTTTTGAATATTTTTTTAATATTATTTAATTACTTTCATTTATTATGATTATTATTAAAAATAATTATAATGGATTTGGGGGATTTAGTTTGAAATGAGTTAATGAAATTGTGGAATAATAATAATGTCATGACTTTTATTATTCTTTATAACTATAATTTATTTTCTTAAATCCTTTTGAAGATAATTAAATCAAAATAAATTAATAGGTTTTAATTAGTTTTTAGGATATATTTTTTTCAAATAAAAAAAGGGGAAATCCCATCTTCTTCTTCTCTAGTGAGGTGCGATACGGTAGGGCAGCTCACAAGCTCTCACGTCCTCCTCTACCATGTCGCTCCTCCTCCATGGCAGACATCCTCCACCCTCTCCCTTAGCTGAACAACCTCCATGTGGTGTGATTCGGAAGCACACAACCCTCCTCTGGACCTCCTACTACAGCACGACACCCACCAGGTCAACTTCCCCTACAACGCACAATTCTTTCTTTCCCTAGTCCTCCGTTTATGAGCATTTTCTTTGAATTCATTCTTGGATTTAGTCCGAATATTCAAGGTAGACTCTTTTATGTTCTTTCTCATCATCAATTTGGTTGATTGATGTTGTTTTGGTACCCATTTATTTTTGTCCTAATTTAGGGTTTTTGTTTTAACCTGAATTTTCAGTGTTTGTTTGCTCTAGGGTTGTGCAACAAGGTTCTCAAGATTCATTCGTCCTTGTTATGGAAACTTCCACAGAAGGATAGGTGGTTCGGGTTGTTTCGGTTCATTTAAGTTATTCATAGGTAAATAATTTTACCATTGTTTTTTTTAAACATAAATAGGATTCTATTATTTTATTCGAGTCCCTGGTATCTAACGGGAGGTGTGTAAGCCATGTTTTATTGGTTTTGGTCTTCCAAAACTATTTTTGTTGATTTTTTAATTTTTTTGTAGGGTGTGAGTGTGTTAATATATATAAATATATAAGCTCAGATATATATAAATCTGGTGTGTGTGAGACATTGTTCCCTTCGTAACTAATTTTCGCCATGTACATTAAATTACTGTATAATTAAAAGGTCATCAGCCCGAGGTAGGGTCCAAAATCCCTGTCACTTTATTTAAAAATTATAGCTTCTTTAAATAAAATGGGAAAGTGAGTTTCCTTGAATATGGAACTGCTATGTTTTCTTGTAATGATGATTAATGATTAACAGTTGGTTAGTGGTAATGTCATATCATGCTTGTTGTGGTATGGCTTTTCATTTGTCTTCTTGTTGAGGATGATATGTGATATATCGATGCATGAATCTTTTTTTAACACCCCTGGAAATGTGATACATAAAAGGATAAATGTTACTACCCATGCCAATAAGGTGCACCTTTCTTTTTGGGAGCCTACTTGATTAGAACAGGACATTTAAGCATGACTGTCCAGGAGTTGTAATCAGGATGGGTGAACTTCTGCGAAGTCTCCCAGGGTGTGTGTGAGTGAGGGAAAAACTCACAGAATGAACATGTGTTGGACTGTGTGAATAGTCATTAGTCTAATAAGAGTCCCTTTTGAGTAATATATTGTGGTGTGATGGGAAGGCACCAAGGTGTTACAAGAGACCCATGGCGTCAGATGATAAGGTTCATGGCCCGAGAAGGTGGGTCATGACAAATGGTATCAGAGCCAGTAACCTACCAGAAGTGTTTAGGCACTACCTAGGTTTGAGGCTTGAGGTCCACAATGAGGGTGTTGTGCTTTAAAGGGGTGGATAATGTAACACCCCTATAAAAGTAAGACATAAAAGGCTAAATGTTGCTACCCATGTAAAAAAGTTGCACCTTTCTTTCTGAGATTCTACTTCATTAGAACTCCATAGTTAAGCATGCTTGCCTTGGAGTAGTAATCATGATGGGTGACCTTCTGGGAAGTTTCCCGGGGTGTTTGTGAGTGAGGAAAAAAACACTGAATGAACATGTCTTTGCCTGTGGATATAGTCATTAGTCTGATAAGTGACTCTAGTGAGTAATAGCCTATGGTGTGCTGGGATGGAAACCGAGGTATTAGAGGAGACCCATGGGGTCAGATGATAAGGTTCACAGCCTGGGGAGGCGGGACATGAGTGGTATCATAGGAAATATTTTCTCCTGACTTACTGTTTAGAGCATATAGCCAGGGATAGGATGAAAAAGGTACTTGGTAATGTGATGGTTTCGAGAGTATCTAACCCGTGTACAGGGAAAATCCATACTACCACATTTTTGGAAATTTGAATGGATTGCAATTTTACACGTGATTTGATTTCACAGGGAGTTGTTCTTTAATGGGGTGGATAATGTAACACCCCTTGAAAAGTGAGACTTAAAATTCTAAATGGTACTACCCATGTCAACAAGATGCACTTTTCTTTTCGAGAGCCTACTTATTTAGACCTCCATAGTTAAGCATGCTTGGCCAGGAGTAATATTCTGGATGGGTGGCCTTCTGGGATGTTTCCCAGGGAGGGTGTGAGTGAGGACAAAACACACTAAAATAACATGTGTTGGCTAGTGGGAGAAGTCATTAGTCTGATAAGAGACCCTATTGTGTAATATCCTATGTTGTGCTGGGAAGGAAACCAAGGTGTCACAGGAGACCCATGGGGTCAGATGATAAGGTTCATTGCCCGGGCTAGCGGGTCATGAGTGGTATAAGAGGAACTCTTTTCCCTTGACTTACTGTTTGGAGCTTATACCCAGGGACATGACGAAATAGGTACTTGGTAATGTGTTGTGCCCTCTAGTAGCTAACCCGTGTACATGGAAAAGTAATACTACCCATGTCAAAAAGGTGCACCTTTATTTTCGTGATCCTACTTCATTAAAACTCCATAGTAAAGCAGGCTTTCCTTGGTGTAGTAATCAGTAAGGGTGACCTTTTGGGAAGTTTCCTAGAGTGTCTGTGAGTGAGGACAAAACACACTGAAAGAACATGTGTTGGACTTTAGGGATAGCCATTAGTCTGATAAGCGACTCTAGTGAGTAATATCCTATGGTGTGCTGGGAAGGAAACCAAGGTATTACAGGAGACCCATGGGGTCAGATGATAAGGTTCATGGCATGGGGAGGTGGGTAATGAGTGGTATCAGAGGAACCCTTTTCTCTTGACTTACTGTTTGGAGCTTATATCTCGAGATAGGATGAAAAAGGTACATGGTAATGTGATGTTCCTGGGAGTAGCCAACCCGTGTACAGGGAAAAGCCATACTACCTCATTTATGGAAATTTGACTGGTTTGCAATTTTACAGTTCATTTGATTTCACAGGGAGTTGTACTTTAAAGGGGTGGATAATGTACACCCTATGTCAACAAGGTATTATAGGAGGCCCATGGGGTCAGAAGATAATGTTCATTTCCCAGGCGGGCGGGCCATGAGTGGTATAAGAGGAAACCTTTTCTCTTGACTTACTGCTTGGAGCTTATAGCCAGGGATAGGATGAAATACGTACTTGGTAATGTGTTGTGTCAGGGAGCAGCTAACCCATATATAAGGAAGAGCCATAATACCTCATTTATGGAAATTTTACTGGTTTGCAATTTTATAGTTGATTTTATTTCATCATTGGATGATTCACATGCTTTGTACTGTTACCGTTGTAGTTATTGAGGTTCTATTTCTGTCCCAACCCGATTAGATGTGGGTATTCCATCTCACACATCATATAGACACTTTCTATAAATCACATGTCATGCATTCCTGCCATGTCACCTAGGAAACATTAGCGATTTTATGTTGTTGTGATAGATGTTTTGTATAATATGCATGTTGTTGTGATAGATGCCTTGATAAAAATATATGCTTCTTGTTAGAGCATTAATTGTGTAAGGTTTTGTTAGAATGAACACCATACTTTGGTTCATGAGCTATTATGTGATCTCAAGGACTGAAATTTTGTGCATCATTTACTTGTTTACCTTGTTTATAACTTCTTTGAGATGCCAAACATTGATTTGTGGGGAGTATGGGCCCTCGCGGATCGGAATTTGGAAATATTAGTGTTCATTTCAGTGTTTTCTGGTCTCCGGTGTAGTTTTTGAGGCTTACTATCTGGAAGAACCTAGAATAAATGTCGTGTAGTTATGACTACATGCCATGTGTTATTTTGTTCGGGAAGAAATTGTTTTTTATAAGTACACGTCGTGTTCCTTATGTACACGCCGTGAAGTCTCTAACCATGTCATAGGCCTTGAAGGCAGAGGCAGGATATGGGGATATTCTTGTGGAAACACGTTTTGTACCATATCAAAACATCGTGTAGTCTGACCCAGGTACCCTGCCATGTCACTAACAACACGGGACGGTGTATCTTTTTACATACACATAGTTTCTAGATTTTACAAGCATTGTAGTCTTACCCAAGTATACTATCGTTTCACGAACAACACGGGTCGATGTTATCCTTCCTCGTACACGCCGTGTTTGTTTGGAACATGTTGTGCTGTATAACCTTGGTACACATGTCGTGTCACTAAAAACACTGGCCAATGAAGCTTTTCAAAGTACACGTCGTGTCCGCCTTGAACACGCTCTGTAGTTTTTTCTTAAGAGTGCTGTGTGGTTTGACCATGTAGAAGAACTCATGAAGGGAAGAAGATTCAAGTAAACACAGTGTGTTTGGAAAAAAAGCCGTGTGTTAGGGGTGTTAAATGACCAGTTTAAGGTGAGGTACACACCCATGTGGATAAATTAAGGGAACACACTGTGTAGGGAAAGTACATGCAGTGTAGTCATGTTTTGCAGAACTTTAATGCTTTCCTCCTTCTTTTCCTTTCATGTCCTTCCAGTTCTCAGTATTTGATAATATCGAATCTATGGTGTGAGTTAGACCTTGGAGAGTCATGCCACTAAGACGTCCTCCGGTTGTACGCCAGTTGCAGGGCAGTGATCAGACGCCAGATATGGCTGATCAAGGACTTACCGTAGATCCTCCTATTGTGCCAGCCTATGAACCAGAAGTGATACATGATACAGTAACCGATTTGAAGTTTAGGGAAGGATTTCTGAGGATTATGCAGTCCTTCTAGGAATCACCGCCTCCTGCCTCGACTATGGAATACTTGACGCGGGTTTTACAGCAGTAGCATCCTCCCACCTTCTCAGGGGAAGGAGGACCTCAGGATACATAGTCATGGATAGAAGACCTGATGATGATCTTTGAGCATTTGGACATGCCATCATAATGGAAAGTCAAGATCTTTACCTATATGCTATGGGACATCGCCAAGAGGTGGTCAGATGTGATCTCACAGGCGGTTCACTAGCAGGTTTTTCCGTGGGAGGAGTTTCAGTGCGTATTTTATTACTAATTTTATCCAGAGACTTTGAGAGCCGACCGAGCCCGGGAGTTCATGAGTCTATGGCTGGGTACTCTTTCTGTCATAGATTATTCCTCTCGTTTCACTGAGCTTCAGTGTTTCACACCCATCATGGGCGAAGATGGATTGTTCTTGGCAAGGATGTTTGAGGACGGTCTCAGACGGGAGATCCGCTAACAGGTGAATATCTTCAGGTTGAATTCCATCGCTTCCATCGTCAACCCGACACTGATTGCAGAGCACAATCTGAGAGATTCTGAAGTTAAGATCCAGGGTGGTTCCACTCCCAGAGTTAGTTCTTCAGTAGATGACTGCAGGAAGCGTCGTAGGGTGTCTACACGCATTGATCCCAGGCATCGAGGCACATATTCAGGTAGATAGGTGGTGTGATACCATTGTATAAGGGTTAGGAATATGAGGCCGCAGTGCCAGAGGGACCCAGGGAAGTGTCGATCTTGCGAAAATATGGGTCACCTTCATCACTTCTGTCAGGTTTTCTCACTAGTAGCTGGTGACAGGGATTCATCCATGACTCCTCGTTCAGGAGCAGTGCCACAAGTTTCACACTAGTCTAGGAACTGGAATTCGTCTGGTCGTTCGGTACGAGGTAGTGGTCGAGCCCGTGGTGGTCAGTCACCGGTCATTCAGTGACAGTAGGATGGATTACCTCAGAGCTGTTAGGCTGGGTAATAGGGTTGTGGTACAGGTTAGGCTTTTGCAGTGGAGGAGACTCAGTAGTATCGGGATTTTGGACCCTCTATAGTTCGTGGTACGATCTTAGTAGCCCCAGCTTTATCTTCTGCTCTTTTCAATAGAGGGGCTTCCCATAGCATTATCTCTATTGGTGTTGGGGAGAGCCTTGGGCTCGGCATCTTTTCCTCTACCGATATCTTAACTCTAAACACACCGTTGGGGACTAAGAGGACTAGTGTATATCAGTGCATGGAGTTCCCACTAGAGGTTGCGGGGTGTCACTTCATATGGGACCTCTATATAATAGAGATGACATGCTATAATTTCACTCTCGGGATGGACTGGTTAGGTCCCTTCCATGAAATCGTCGACTGTTATCATCACATGATTGCTTCATATCACCAGGGGTGAGTCTTTTCTTAATAGAGGCGATTGGGATGTCCAGGAGAGTAGATAAGAACCCGAGAAACATGGGCTAAGAGGAGTTACAACCCATATTTTTAGTATATATCTGGATTACCAGAGGATTCCCAGCTAGACTTTCCTCCGATGGTGGATCATTTCATGGATTTCATTATAGAATAAATTTTAGGTTTTCCTTCAGAGCGTGAGGTAGACTTTTTAATTGAACTCATTCCAGGAGAAGCACCGGTGTCCATTCCTCCTCATAGGATGCCTAAAGTTAAGTTTCAGGAGCTCAAGAAGCAGTTGGTGGAGTATCAGGAAAAGGGATTCATCTAACCCAGTTCCTCTCCTTGGAGTTAAACTGTCCTATTCACGAAGAAGGAAGATGGAACCCTTAGGATTTATGTGGATTATTGTAAGATGAACCAGTTGACGGTCAAGAACGGATTTCCCTTGTCGAGGATCGATGATCTATTTGATCAACTTCGAGGATCCCAGGTGTTCTCAAAGATTTACTTGAGGTTCAGTTATCATCAGATGTGCGTAAGACCATCTGATATAACTCTCATAGCCTTCTAGAGTAGGTATGGTCTACACGAGTACTTGTTTATGTCGTTCGTTCTCACAAATGTGCCAGAAGTTTTCATGGCACTAATTTAACTGAGTGTTCCATCCTTATTTGGATTTGTTCGTGGTGGTCTTTGTGGATGATATCTTGGTGTACTCTCAGACTCGACACGCCCATGCCACCCATCTTGAGATCTTTTTGAGTACACCGAGGGAGCATCCGTTATATGCTTAGCTCCCGAAGTGCCAATTTTGGATGGACCAGATTCACTTTTTGTGTCAAGTTATCTTAGAGATAGTATTATCAGTAGACCTAGAGAATGATAGAACAATAGTTTTCTAAGAGCAACCAAATAACTTCGTTGAGGTATGATGTTTTCTAGGGCGGGATGGATACTACAAACGCTTCATAGAGGACATTTCACGCATAGAAGCACCGTTGACATGTCTAACTAAGAAGTCTGTGATATTTTCATGGTCAGATTCTTGTGAGTCATCCTTTCAGGAGAAGAAAGGGAGGTCGATTTCAGAATCGATACTAGTGTTACAAGAGTTGGGAAAGAGCTATACTATCTACTGCGATGCATTAGGTATCAGGCTGGGAGCTGTACTTATGCAGGGAGACAGAGTCGTTTCATATGAGTCTCGACAATTGAGGCCACATGAGAGGAACTACCCGACACACGATCTCGAGATGGCGGCAGTAGTTCATTCCTTATGCTGTTGGAGACATTATCTTCTGGAAGGGAACTTTGTGTTTTTCAATGACCACAAGAGTCTCAAGTACATATTCACTCAGCGTGATTTGAATTTGAGACAGTGGAGGTGGGTTGAGTACCTACAGTCCTTCGACTTTGAGCTCGCCTATACGCCTAGGAAAGGCAACATAGTGGCTAATGAATTGAGTATGAGGACATTGATGCAGGCATTCCAGGAGGCTAGAATTGAGTGAAAGCTTATGGATCTGTTCTCTGAGATTCATTTGGTGGGGCAAGATAGATAGGGGCATAATTTTTTTCCTTCTTTAGCTGTTACCTCTACCCTTATTGATCAGGTGCGAATGAGGCATCTATCAGACTTAGAAGGCCTAGTCCTGCGGGAGAGTGTGTCAGGAGAGGACCCTCTTCCTGGATGGACAGTAGGCGAGGATTAGATCTTGTCTTTCCAAGGGCACGTATGGGTTCCACCAGATATACATGAGGAGCTGATGCCGCATTCTCATTCCTCTATTTGGGCAGTTAATCCTGGTGTCACCAAGATGTATCTTGATCTTTACCGCCAGTATTGGTGGCCAGGTATGAAGAGATCTGTTTTCGTTTTCTTCTTGAAATGTTCCACTTGTCATTAGGTGAAGGAAAAACATCAGCGACTAGTAGGTCTTTTACAGCAGTTACCCATTCATGCGTGGATGTGTAATGACGTCGCAATGGACATCGTGATAGGTTTGCCAAGGTATCTTTAAGGGAATGATGCAGTATGGGTTGTCATTGACAGGCTTACGAAGGTCACCAACTTATTGTCGATCAATGAGACCTTCAGTGTTGATGAGGTGGGATAGTTGTACATCTGTGAGATTGTATGTCTGCCTGTGGTTCCAAACTCTATCATTTTAGAAAGGGATTCACGTTTTACTTCTCGGGTCTAGCAGGGGCTACAAAAATATTTGTGTATGCAGGTGCTTCTGAGTACAACCTACCATCCTAAGATAGATGGCATGTCCGAGCGTATGATTTAGGTGCTTGAGGACATGCTCAGAGAAAGAATTATGGATTTTGGAGGTTATTGGGAGAAACGTATACCTATTGTGGAGTTTTCCTACAATAATATTATTCAAGTGACTATTCAGATGGAACCTTATGAGGCTTTGTACAGTAGACCAAGTCGATCACCCTTATATTGGTTGGAGGCAGGAGAGGCAGCTTTGCTGGGACCTCGTCCTCTTCCAAAGACCATAGAGTGGATAGAGTTGATTCGGAAGAGGATGGATACTGTACAGTCTCGTCAGAAGTCGTATGATGATCAGCAGAGACGACATATGGAGTTCAAGGTCAGGGATTGGGTTTTCGAGCCTGTCACACCGAGGTTGGGGCACAGGTGTATTAGGAGACAAGGTAAGCTTTCACCGAGGTACGTCAGACCATTTGAGGTGTTGGAGAGAGTTGGACCGGTTTCCTATTGGTTTCAATTACCTCAGAGGTACCGAGCTAGGCACTATGTTTTTCACGTTTCACAGCTCCAACATTACTTTTCAGACCTGTCTCATGTCCTTCAACCCGAGGATGTTATGCTTGATGTGGATGCATCATTCAAGGAGCATCAAATACAGATTTTTGATCGCAGTACAAAGGTTCAATGTGGCTGTTCTTTTCCTCTAGTATGAGTTCTATGGCAGCACTGTCAGGTAAAGGAGGAGACTTGGGTGAGGGAGGCCGATATGCGAGCACGGTGGTAGGAGCTTTTTGGGATTTCTTCTTCTACGTAGCACTAGGGAAATTTGGGGATGAATTTCTATAAGGGGGGATGTTTTTAAGAACCCAGATCTTTTTTCAAGTATGTTTTTACTTTTCTAGAGTTTTTATGAAAAGAGGAGTTTCTGGAAATTTTCAATGTACACGCCATGTACTTTATGAGTACACACCATGTACTTCAATGCCGCTAGTGGCCGTGTGCTGGTCTTGTCATGGCCACACACACAGCAGTGTAGGGGTGACATGGAGGCCGCCTAAATCGGAGTACAGAAAATACAAGTACACGCCTTGTACTCCAAAAGTACATGCCATGTACTTTTTTTATTAAACGCACTGGGGTCGCATCTAATCACCAGAATCGACTTCTTTTAGGTTGTCTTCGTCGGAGAGCACCGACCAGCCACGGATCTTCGACGATCCCCCAATCCTATGTCTGTCCTCCGATTCGAACACTAGTGAGTGCGTTGGAATCACAGAGGTGAGTTCTCTCTTCTCCTAGAGCATTGTTTCCCAATTCCTACACTTTTCCATGGTATCGTGGGTTGAACATTGTAGACATTTTTTTTAGATCTTCGATGTTCTAAGGAGATTCAAGCCACTTAGTTCATGTGTATTGATCTAAAAACATCAAGGTAGGTGGATTGTGCCTTCCTATTTACTGTCTTTGAATATTTTTGGAAAATTCAACCAATACCCTTGAACGGGGTATTGCGTGTTTACCGTACTAGGCCAATTGATTTCCTGCTTTGCTTGTATGCTAGATTATAGGTTTTTGTTTGTGTTTTGGGGTAATTGTTAGGATTTGGAAGTGTTTCCCATGCATGTTCTTTCCTTCCTGGACCATTGGGTTTAGTTTACCTTTTTAATGCAGTTGTATTTTCCTTTCCTAGTATTGTAGGATGGTGTAACGGTTGTTCTTCCATGCTGAGACTATTGTAGAATGCTAGACAAGTAGTTTGTGAGGTTACTTTGACCGATATGTGTGCTGTGCTTGTTGACTATCATAGGGGCGTGAGAATCTAGTGTAGTAGACCACAGGGAGAATGGATGTAAGGGATTCTCCAGACTATCTTTATAATATGATGTGATACCACAGGGGTAATTGACATTGAGTGCTTCCATAGAGTTTCTGTAGTTCCTTGATGTGGGCCACATGGGGAATGAGCTGTTGAGTGCTTCCCCAGAGCGCGTTTAGTACGATACGAGACTATATGAGGAATTGACACTAAATACATCCCCAGAGAGTCTATTCTTTAGCTGAACCAGAGAGGTGGGATTGTGTGTGCCATCCAAAGGGTTTCTTGTACTTGTTTGTTAAACCATAGGGGTTAGGCTGTGAGAACTACCCTGAGGGTTACCTATTTGTTATGATTTCATGAGTGGTCGCTGACTTGTTTGTAAATTGAATACTTGAAACTGTGGATTGTTATTGTTGAGTACCGTTCGGTTTACTACATTCTGTACTTTTACCTGTCGTATATTCACAAACCGTTAGGAACATATATTATGGTGGATGCCTACTTGGATTTAGTATCACTTCCTGTTTGGGCCATCCTTTTGGGCCCAAACATATTATATTGCTGGAGGTATAAATAAGGGAATGAACCCTTCTACATCAGTTACTTGACTTGCTGGGGATCCGGAGAGCATGGGACCAAGCTTAGTCTTGTGATGCTGGGGAGTTGTCATTTATTTCATTTTATATTTTCTTTAGAACTATTTGTATTCAAAATTTTGAATTTTTTGGCTATTTTATGAGACATATGTATCATGAATCATTTTATATGTATGTGCTCTAGCTATTTATCATTTTTAGTCATCTGATGTTCACTTGTGCATGTTTTGTTTACTTCTTCCTCTATTGATTATTTGTTTCTCTTGTGCTGTTTACTCTGTCAATGAAAGAATAGTTTCTCTATTATCACACCCAAGGCCCTCGCTGCTAGCTTGCAACCTCTGCTATTTTGGGAAATGCGCTCAATTCCATGTGACCAACTAGGTATGGGGTTCCTCTAGGTGGCTTCTGGAACCGGGACGTTACACTTTTGATGTTATTAAATGATGTCACCCATGTGAGATAAATGTGGATATGTACATGTGTTGCTTTTATGTATGTTTTTATAATTTGGTTAAAGTGATATGATTAAAAAGATAAATGATTTGATTGGTCAGAATGGGTAATAGAGAAACTAATTGTAGAATTAATTATCAATTCATGAGTTGAAATAAAATTGTGTCTTTTACTGATTATTGAGAATATTGAATATTTTTCATATTCAGAATATAAATAGGAAACTAGTAATAATTTATTGATGTATTAATTATTACATGTTAATTGGTAAATGGTTAATTAATTGATGTTTAGTTAATGTGATATGATTTAATTAATTAATTGTCTGATTAATTAATTTTCCTGCATTAAATTAAGATTGAAAATTGATTGTTTGTTACGACTCTTGGCCAAGGGTAACTTTTGATGCATAATTGTTTTTCATGCTTTATGTTGTCTTAGTTGGAGTTGTTTTAAAATATTATATACTGGGTGAGTTGGTTGAAAAATATCTAGGGTTTGGTCAGCATATTTTTATATGACTATGACGTGCATGTAAATTGTTGACATCTTAGATGAATCAATATTGAGTGGATGGGTTCAGACATGTTAATGAATTTGGATAACTAAATGTTGAGTTAATTATTTCATCGGCCTGCTACAAATAATTAATTGTTAATCAATTATTTACTTTTGCGATGTTGAATGGTTAGTTAATTTTTTAATTATTTGATGAGCGCTTTATATTGTTATTTAGTTGTAGAATTCATTGACGGATTGGATTAATTAATTTAAGAATAATTTAATGGATGTTTTTTGGGTGTTTGACTTGGAGTTCAACACCAATGCTAAATATATATGTATGATTGATAAACGGGTTGAGAGATAGGGACTGATTCTCTAAATACATTTGGGGTGATAAATATGGCATTCTACACCCATCTTGCATGTAAATATTCTTTTATGGGATAGAGATTGATGGTTCAAATACCCAAGGATTGTGAGACATGGAATGGGACATCAAATAATCATGAGGGTGCTATACAAGTTGTTCTACACACATTACGTGACGTTGGACAGTGGGTCCAATTGGTCGTACATGAAATTAATTAATTAGTTAATGAAAACTATTGTGACAATTTGATTTGTGAATTGAATATGAGGAAGCGTTCTTACATATCAATGAAATGGGTGAATCAATATTAGTAGACGAACCCAAGATCAAATCACTATTTTTTGTGGATGTCCTCAAATATAGTATATGAAAAATTAAATTTAATATCTTATGATGCTTTATCCTTGCCATACCAAAAGCTTGGATTAGGTCATTACTTTGATTACTTAGATGTTCTTTGGAGACATCTGTGGTGAGTGACTTATATAGGGGATGTCAGGCATAGGCCTGATCATGAGAATTATGTAGTTTAATGAGGTTTGAAAAATTGACAAATAAAAATGATTTTGTAATGACTATTTAGTATGCATGAAAAATGTATAATACAGGTTCTGACACCAGCTAAGGGCTGACACAGGTAATTGGAAATACAGTTACATTGTAATGATTACTTTATTTATGCATACTTTCACACTGTTTAAATTAATTACTAAATGTTTTAATTTTAGTGAGACATCATTGGTCCCAGCCTAGTGAGATTTACATCTCACACCCTACTCAGTACACCATTTCATTGGGGTACCTGAGTAGATTCTATTTGGTTGCGGGATTGGGATGTTTTCATTTACATGGGAGATAGGAGGAGAGGACCGAGAGGAAGGAAGCTTGGGAAGTTCAAGGAGACCGATATTAGGTATTTTATTCATTATTTATTTATTTTTGTATTGGAATGATAACCATGCACTTTTGTTCACTGTTATCCATTTTTTTATCTTTAACATGTCATGCATGCATGTGCTATATAATTGTGGTAGGATATTTCTTTTTTACATGATCTATAAAATCTATCTTCTTTTTTATAATTTATTATACTGCATCCATTATTATATTTTCATTTTCTATTATTGAACTCTGATATGAGGGTATTATCTCCCCACTAACTATCCATATACCCTCGTTGCTAGTCGGTGGGATTTGGTGTACTAGGAGATGTTCTTGAGGTCATGTGCAGACCGGTTTGGTCATCGGATAGTGGTGAGCAGAGTCGGGATGTTACAGAGTGGTATCAAAGGGTGCTTTCACTTTTTTCATTCCATTTTCTATTGGTAGACAAGATACTAGGAATATTTCGGTGCATGGGTTAAAATTTGTGCTTGGGACTGATCACCCCATGGATGGGAAATGACCAAGTGACCTGGAATTGGAATTTACGTTTGTACTATTTGAGGTTGCATCTGATAAGATTTCACCTTGGGTGACTGGTATATTTTTTTTCTCCTTATTGATTTTGAGGATTTTGAAAAATAATTTTCTTTTCTTGATAAGTAAATGAAGTTTTATACATGCATCATATTAGGCATGAAAATATTCACATGTCATGAATATAAAATTCTATGCAATTTCATTAGGGGGATGCTTGCTAATTTGGATTGTGTTCCTTGGGTGCAAAGCCATGTTTTGATCTTCTTTATCATGCCATCGCGGATACCATGTTTCAGTGACATATTTATCAATCTTGAGTGATTATATGCCAAAATACCTTAGTTATTAGAATGTTTTGTTATTGTTCCATGGTTCTGTGTTATATCATGTTGTTGTGTTACTGCTTATGAAAACATGCAAAATAAGTTTTGATGTGTGAAAGGGCTTCTAAATTTAAAATGATAAATGAAGGTCGATTGTGATAAATTGGATCCAAATGCTAGCAGTAAATGGTATGGGCCCCTTATCAACTGGTAGATGTCCACTCATTTGTTTGAACCTTATATAACTAAAGTATGATTGAAAATGGTTATAAATGTAAAACTTGTGAGTTTTGATTGAGATGAACTATTGTTTTGTTGCCTTTCAAAGAACCCAGATTAATGAAATGGGATCCCCGGAGGGTTACTTTTTAGTAAAAGATGTTTAGATGCTAAATTGCTTGCTTATATTTAGATAACAATAAATGTGAATTGTTTAAAGAGGATGTTTTTGATAATATGACTATTTTTCTCTAGGGTGTTGTTTTGAAAACCAAATGTCTTTTTGTGAAAAAACTAAATACGCGTTTGTGGAAATTTATTCTAATGTTTAATGGTTGGAATGAATTAGTAAGAATGAATTAAATAAAACTTCTATTTTGTTACTAGTTATATCAATTTGTCATGTCCCAGAGAGAGGATCAATATTTATGTTTTGTATGTGTCTAATCAGTTGTAAGTAGTACCCTTAGAATGATCTAGCCTATTAAAGTATGTTTGTCTCACTACTCTGGAGGACATCATGGGACTCGGATGTTATGGCACACCATAGGATTATGTTACGGCTTTTAGGATCAATTTTTGATGTGGTGATCGTTGTTCGAGGAAGGACGCATGCATGTATTAATTTGTTCTAAAATAGTGTCTTATTGAGCAGCTAATCTTTTCATGTGATGTCATGGAAATACTAAGGAGTTTGATGTTGAATCAATTTCAGTAAACGTGTCGAAAGGGGATATTGATATTTTCTTGAATAGATTCGTCTGGAAGTAGTTCAACTGATTTTCTTAATGATCATGGTTTTCTCTAAGTGCACTCTTCTGTATAAGACGAGCATGTCCACTATCTTGACCTCATCATGGAGACAGTAAGATAGCATTGATCTTATGCCGCACTACAGTTTTAATGTTGTCGGTCTTGATGAGTTGTTTTTATCTGGGTAGTACATGAGATGCCTTGTTTTTTTGGGCTACTCAATTATTCATGTTGAGGATCAATTTTTCTTAAATATATCCTTGTGATGTATTGACATGGAAATTTCACCAGAGGTCGAGTACGGACATCATTATACATACAGATGATTTTGGAATAGTTTTAAAAGCACATTGTCAAATAAAGGGAGAATGTGCGTTTTGGGTCTATGACATCTTTTGAGGGAAGCATATGCAGCCTATTTTGTTGGGTGATCATGATTCAACTATTTCATTGATGAGATCCCTATAATCGCCTTAAATATATGCACTTTTTGATGTTTAATCTACAAACTGAGCATTGACACTGGTTTTAAAGGCATAATAGTTTGCCGTGTCAAGGTTTAATGGTGTGTTTGGCCTTGGGAATGCAACATGTCAGTTATAACAAGATTAAATGACCTTGGTAGGTCGATTGTTCTAGTAGTGGATCCTAATGGGTTCTCTGGGTTGAAAAGTATATAATGTGGGTAGATTATAATTTCCATTATTTTAACCCATTTAATATACAAAGGATTTCGATTTTTTTGCGTTTATCAACAGTTATGTTTCTAAACGAGCTTTAGAATTTTATTTACAGTGTTCTAGAAAATAATGGAGTCGTTTTTTGGACTTTCATAAGAACTCGATAATTTTTACCGAGTGTCCCTATGAGTCTTGGGAGAACTAGATCTGGAAAATTCCACTTTAATGGATCTACATGGGCAGCGTACGGTTGTGATCCAACCTGATATATTTACCATATTTAGGAAATTATTTAATTTAATTAAACAAGATTATATGAGATGTTGTGATTAATTAAAATAATTTTTTAATACTAACAATAATAACAATGAATTTATTATTATGATGATTTTAGGTGATTAAATAAATTAATGATGAAGAATTTATTAAATGATGGTTGATGAAATTAATGTGGATTTTGGGATTATCAATGAAAAGTGTTAATTAAATTATTAGTTTCTGAATTAATAAAGGATCATTTATTATTAAATAGAGGTAATGTGTTTGAGTTCTTATGATTAATTTCACATTAATTATATTGTAATAACATTGGGGGTTTTCTGTTTAAATAAAATAAAGTGTTAATAATAATAATAATGTTATTATTATTATTTTATAGATTTTTAAATTATTTGGATGTTAAAAGATTTTAATTTCATGATTAATGAGGTGTAATATTTGTGTAAAATTAATGAGGCTTTTGGGTATCTCAATGAAATGTTTAATTAAATGAGTAGTTTCAAATTTAATGAATAAGCTTTTTATTAATTTGAGATTTTTTATTTAATAAATAAAAATTTAAATGAAAATAATAATAATATGATTATTATTACTGTTATCATTAAAATGATATATATTTTTTATTTTTTTAATACTATTTAATTATGATCATTCATTATGATTATTATTAAAAATAATAATAATGATTTTGGAGGTTTTAGAAAGAAAGGAGTAAATGAAAGTGTGTAATAATATTAATGTCATGACTTTCTAATTCCTTATAACTATAATTTGATTTCATAAATGATTTTTAATAAAATTAAATCAAAATAAATTAAAAATTTTTAATTATTTTTTATGTAAGATTTTTTAAAATAATAAAAAGGGATAATCCCATATTCTTCCTTCCTGGTGAGGCGCGACACAGCAGGACAGCACACCATCCCCCACAACCTTCTCTTCCACACATCTCCTCTTCTATGAGAAGCCTCCTATGTGTTTCTCCAACGGAAGAATAACATCCATGTGGTGTGACATAGAACCACGCGACCCTTGGCCAGACCTCCTACAGCAGCGCGACACCCACCCGGGCAACCTCCCCTACAACGCGCAATAACCCCTTTCACGGGTCCTTTGTCTGTGAGAATCTTCATTGAATTCATCAATGGATTTAGTCCAAATATTCATGGTAGGATATCCTATGATTTTTATCATCATCACTTTTGAATATAGATATTTTTTCGATACCCATTTAGGATTGTCCGAATTTAGGGTTTTTATTGTAACCCGAATTTGTGGTGTTCTTCGATTTCAGGGTTGTGCAACAAGGTTCACAGGATGCATTGGTCCTCATTCTGGAAACCACCAATTATGGTGAGGTGGTTAGGCCATTTTGGTTTTCCTATGTTGTTCAGGGGTATATAATTATATGATTTTTTGGTTTTGTACCACCTAAATAGGAGTCTAATATTTTATCAAAGTCCCTATGATCTAGCGAGGGGTGCATAGACCTTGCTTCAATTGTTTTGGTCATCCAATTTTTTTGGTGATTTGTTGTTTTTTGTTAGAGGGCGCATGCACATGAAAAAATAAATAAATATATATATATGTAGATATATATACATATATATAATGGTTTTGAGCATTAGAATGCGTGCCATTTGCAACTAATTACCGATATGTACATTAAAGTATTCTTAAATTAAAATGACATCACCCCGAGGTAGGGTACCAAATCCTTATCACATTATTGAAGAATTATAGATTCATTAAATAAATTGAGAATGTGAGTTTCCTTGATTATGGAACTTCTATGTTTTTCTAAAAATGATGATTAATGATAAACAACTAGTTAGCGGTAATGTCATATCATGCTTGCTTTGGTTTGGATTTTCATATGTCTTCTTGCCGGAGATGATATATGATATGTCGATATATGATTCTTTTGATGTTATTAAATGATGTCGCCCACGTGAGATAAATGATTACTTGAACATGTTTTGATTTTAAGAATGTTTTTAAAATTTGGATAAAGTGATTTGATTAAATAGTTAGACGATTTCAATGGTCAGAATGGGTAATAAGTTAATTAATTTTAGAATTAATTATCATGTTATGAGATGGAATAAAATTGTGGATTTACTGATTAATGAGAATATTGAATATTTGAAATTTCTGGAATGTAAATTGGAAATTGGTAATAATAACTTGATTCATTAATTATTACCTGTTAAATGGTAAATGGATAATTAATTGATGATCGGTCAAAGAGATAATAATTAATTAATTAATTGTTGAAATAATTTATTTTCATGAATTAAATTAAGATTGTAAATTTATTGTTTATTATGACTGTTGGCCAACGGTACCTTTTGACGGGTATTAGTTTTACATGCCTAAAGTTTTCTTGGTTGGAGTTGTTTTAAAATATGATATGTTGTGTGAGATGGACGCTAAATATATAGGATTTTTCAGAATGTTTTGATATGATTATGACATGAATGTACAATTTTAATGTCCTTGATGAATCACTGTTTGAGTGGAAAGGTTTTGACTTTTTAATGAATATGGGTAATTAAATGTTGAATTAATTGTTAATTTGTATTACTAAGAATAATTAATTTTTAATCAATTATTTACTATTGATATGTTGAATGGTTAATTAATTGTTGACCTATTTGACATTTGATTTATGTTGTTAATTAGTTGTTGAATTAATTAATGGATTGATTAATTAATTTATAAATTATTTAATTGTTTGTTTTGGGGTGTTAGACACGGCGTTCGACACTAATGATAAATATATATGTATGAATGATAAACGGATTGTGAGACAGAGACTGATGCTCCAAATACCCATGAGGTTCTAAACATGTCGTTCTACACCTAGCTTGCATGCGAACATTTTTTATGGGATATGGACTGATGATCCAAACAACCATGGGTTTTGAGATAATGACTGATGCTCCATGTACTCACGAGGGTGATAAACATGATGATCTACACCCATTAATTGACATTGGACTATAGGTAAAATTGTTCATACATAAAATGATTAATTTGGTTAATGAAAACCGATGTGTCATTATGATTTCTTAATTTAATATGAGAAAGGGTGCATACTTATCAATAAATTGGGTGAATCAGTATTAGTAGATTTCCAAGGAGTGAATCAATAATTTTTGTGGATGTGCTTGGATATAGTATATGAATGATTAAATTAAAAATCTAATTACGCATTATCCATGCGAACCCACAAGCATGGATTTGGGCTTTACTTTTATTACTTAGATGATCTTTGGAGACATCTGTGGTGAATGAATTATACAGGGGATTTTGGGCTTAGGACAGATCATGAAAATTATATAGTTTAATGAGGCTTGAATAATTGATAAATGAAAATGTTTGTGTAATTACTAATAATTATTCCTGAAAAGAGTATAATAATAGATTAGACATTAGCTAGTGTATGAATAAAGTACACGGGTATATAGATACATTGTACTAGTTACATTATTTATGCATGCTTTTACACAGTTTAAAGTATTTCTTAGATGTATGAATTTTGGGTAGACAGAGGTGGTCTCGGCCTACTGAGATTTATATCTCACACCCTACTTAGGATGCCATTTAACTAGTGTACCTGAGTAGATACTATTGGGTTGCAGGATTGTTCTATTTTTATTTACTTGTGAGATAAGAGCAGAGGACCGAGCAGAATCTCAGGATAATCGAGGAGACTTCAATCAAAGATTTGATTCGTTGTTTATTTATTTTTGTATTGGAATGTTAAGTATTCTGTTTTTTCCATTATTTCCCAATTTTTTATCATTAGTATTTCCAGGATACATTTGCATTATAATTGGCGTTGTCCATTTGTTTTGAATAAGATTCCAAAAATCAATCTTCTGCATATTTATCATTTATTAGACTGGTTCCATTTTTTTATTTCCATTGTATATTATTGTACTCTAATATGATGTTATATTCTCCCCACTAACTATCCATAGACCCTCACTACTAGTCGGTAGCAATTGGTGTATGGGGAGGAGCACATGAGGATTGGTGGCGACCAGTCTGACTACCGGTTAATGGTTACCTAGTTTGGGACATTACAACATTGATGAATGAGATTAAAAAGATAATATATATTGGTTGTTTATTCATCATTTATTCAGATGTATTTATACTCTTGTAATTGTTTGAAATTAATTTACCACTATGATACACTATTATCATGAGTGTATAGTCTCCCCACTGATCAACCATGGTCTCTAACTACTAGTCGGCTACCTCTAGAATATGTATAGGTATTCTTAATGTCATCTGGCCAACCAGGATTGGTTATTATTGAGATAAAATAGTCTATGATGTCAAAAAGTGGTATCATAGGCCAAAGTTTCGTTGCATTACTATTTTTGGATAGATGATAATAAAAATATAACATGATGTGATTTGATGACAAGCCTATTCATGGGATAATAAAACAAACATACAATTAAAATAAAAAAACATTGTATGGGAAAATTTGTTTTGGAATATGATTGTTACATTTTCCTTCAATTTACCATTTGCTGATACACATGATGATTTATTTTGATTATGAAATGTATTTTACACTTGGATGATATGGAACCGTAGTATTTCATCATTCATCATCATTTTCAATTCAGTATTTATATGTATTTCTTATTCCATTCCTGTTTATATTACAACTTATATTGATTGCAATATGTTTCGGTGGATTTATAGCTTTGAACAAGAAATGGTACGAAAATTTCATGTTGGGATGAATTAATAAATCAATATAATTAACTCAATGACAAATTTTAATGTACAAGGTGTTTAGTCCCTTATAAATTGGAAATGTTTATCAATATGATATAACCATTTTAGAGAATTTTTATATATAATTTAATTAATTGAAATGAAATTGAATTCTAAATTGAATTGGACACTATTAAATTAAGACCCAAATGCAATTTAAATGGTGTTTTATTCTATAAAATTCAGTTAAATATTTTTATACCAAGACCATGGACATAAAAAGAAGATATTGATCCTATCCTGACCCTTGTAATAGGTAGTATGCATTGTCACCTAATTGAATTATGATCGGTACATCGCCAAAACCAGGATATTTTTGTTGGAAGATTCGTGTGAATATTATATAGGATGTCTTGTAACTAAAATATATTAATATATACACTTTTATCATTTTTAATTATTATACTGAGGTATGTTCTTGGTATTTTTAGAGCTATTCAACCACGACATCCTCTATTGTTACACCATGGGTGGCGATAGCCATGCACTAGAGTTGTGGGCTATGGTTCTCCTGTGGATCCTCATTTAGTGCCACTTGAGGGAAAACTATGTATACCACATATGGGAATTGATTCTCATATTTGATGGGGATTCCAACACATTGTGAATACTATTCAGGAAGCCCCATAACCTTTCCTTACTATGGAAGAGTTAACATGTCATTTTTTGAAAAATAGTTTCTACCCACATTTTCAGGGGATGGAATATCAAATTCGTCAATGTAATGGATTAAGGACACAATATTGATTTTTGAGAATCTCAAGACACCTCCTGAGAGGTGAGTGAAGCTCTCTGTATATATGATTCAGGATTCTACAAAGGGATTATAGGACAATATTTCTCCTTTGGATCATTATAAATATATTTTTTAGTGGTTTCTTCGATGGAATTACATTATTATTTCTATCCAGATACATAGAGGGATGATAGATCAGGATAATTTATATACATAGTGTAGAGATCCTTATCAATAATGGACTATTCCACCAGTTTCATGGAGCTCCATCTTTTCTCCCCTACTAAGTTATGGGATAATTTTTCTAAATAAATTTTGTTCAAGGATGTCTTGAGATATTATATCTAATAGCACGTGAAATCCTTTCGGCTTACTATAGAATATGGAATAGAATGAAATGTGCTTCTTATGAAGTGTAAACAAAGAGTAAATATGGGAGGGATCTAGGGAAGTTTAGTATATAGACTTGGAACTACATAAATCATAACAATGAATCGTCATTTGACAATCCATTATTGGTATATTAGTAGATTGGGTACATATGTAAGTAGTTAGGTGAGGATCCATTAATGTGGTAAACCAGTGAATATGAGTCATCATTGTACAATGGACCTATTTATGTGTTGTTCATGAGGAAATATGTGTCATATTCTCAACTTTTTTATATATCTCACTCTAGTAGCTGGAGATATAGGCTATGCATCGAATCTACCATCAAGACAAGGGTTAATAGCTTCTCATCGAGAAGGGAGATAGTGTATTGATCGCTGATCCGTATGAGGAGGTGGTCATGGATGAGGTAGATAGACACCAAATTTATATTTCCAAAAAAGAGGACCTACTCAGGGTAGCCATGTTATATCTCAGGACATTAGATAATTTCATATGTATATAGTGAAACTGATACCAATGGATCATAGTTCCATACCATAAATGCGGAGAGAAACTATTCTGGTATCCTATACATTAATGTAATCTCTTTTCAAAATTTATTAAATTAATTAGTTCATATCTCTCTATGTTTTAGAGATCATTGGGGTCAAATTTTTGTTTTCCTATCATATGATGATACTTATTACACAATTGGGGGTATTATAATGGTTTGTAAACCGGTTTGGGGAGTCCCCCCCCCATTAAGTGTGGGAGTCACATCACTTGCGACCTCTTTGTCCTCATGATCACAGGGATTGACATAATTCTTGAGATGTACTAGTTTTTCCCTTTCATGGTTGTGTTGACTACAATCATAGATAAGAGACTTTTAAATCCCCGGTGGATAGGTTTTTTATTCAAAAAGTTAAATTGTATGTTAAGGAATACTGATATGTACCTGAGAATTGTGGCCTAGGTGAGATGAAATCGTAGATTTTTTGCTTATATCTGGATTATCATAAAATTAATCCAGAGGATTTCCCTCTTTTGTTAGATAATTTATGGGAATTTTATTAACAAAATTAGTATTACCTTCGAAAAAGAGAGGTGTAATATTCCATCACGATTTTTCTAGGTAATGAACTAGTATCTAATTTCCTTATAGGATGGTGTTGACGCTCCTTTCATCACAGAATCTAAAAATCGGAAAAGGGGAATATCTGAGCTCAAAGTGATTCAACCTTTGAAGAAAATATCAAAAATCGACAATGGCATGAACAAAGGATCAACAGCAACTGAACCGTGAAAGTGTTATCACTGTCGCGCAAGTACACTTGCGCGACGCTCTGGTCGCGCAAGTGACTTGCGCGACCTATGTGAGAACTGCCCGGTAACCACCCGGGGTCTTCTCCTACCTATAAATAGACCCTTTGGGCCCCCCATTCGAAGGATCTTTTTCCAGAAACTCGGATTGAAGTTCCCGATGCCCAAGTCTCTTCTCAAAGCTTCCAGAACACTTCTAAGGTAATTTCTTACCTAGAACGGAAGATCTAAAGAGAGGGTGGAAGGACTAAGTGTTGGAACTCATCAACACTTGCGCGCCTGAATGGCCAGCCCTTAAGGGAACTGGTCATACTTGCGCGCCGCCTTATTCCTTCAATAGAATTTGCGCGTCCCTTTTCTGGAAGAACCTCAAGGGGATTCTAAAGGGTTTAAAAAGGAGTCGATCAAGTATTTCAATTCCGATTGAAAATCGCGCAAGTACACCATGTGTCGCTCAAGGTATACCTGTGCGACCAATACTTGCGTGCCCACGCAAGACATGCGCGCCATTCAAGACTTGTGCGCCCCTATCTTTCTGGGTGCCCATCTTGCCCATTTTACCCCTCTTAAGCCATTTCACCTTTCCTATTCAAGATTCAGTCATTAAGATACTCTTCAAAGCCATTTATGGCATGATTTCTTGATTTTACTTCCTTATCTTAAAGGAATTCGGTGGAATATCTCTCAAAACCTAGTGATTTATACATCTTTATGTCACCAAAGATTGAGAGTTCGTTCATTCAACCTCATCCTTTAAGATGAGAGAATCCTTAACCTGGGTCTCCTTTTCAGGAATAATCCCCAGTTATAAATCCTTTAATCTGGGCATCTTCCTCAAGAGTTAGCCCCAAATTATTAAAGTTCCCAAACATGGCCATCCTCCTCAGGAGTAAGCCCCAAACATTAATTCCTAACCTGGGCCGCCTTTTTTAAGTCCCAGTCATAATCTTGGGCTTCCTTTTCAGGAGTAAACCCCAAGCCCCTTAATATCTCTTAACCAGTCCAAAATTACGTTTGATATGGGGTTCCTTCTCAAAAGTAAAACCCAATTATCAATCCTCTCCTAATTTGGGTTTCCTTTTCAGGAATAATTCCCAAGTTAGAGTATTCAAATCTCCATAAATCACATATACCTTTATGGACACTGTTCTGGGATTTTCTCCCTAAAAGTAAATCCTAAACCTTCATCTATTTGGGCAGTCATACATACATAAGCCCTAAAAAATTTCTTATGATTTCATCTTTCATTGCAAAATTGTCTAATTTTTACCAATACCTCTTGTTTCTCACACCGAGCATGACTCACGTGAGCTTAGAGTGTAAAAGTAATTATGACATTCTTCTTTGTGCCATCAATCATAATCATCATACTCCATTACTCGAACTATGTGGGTTATGATTCCTTTTCCAAAACAAAGGATACATATGTAGCCCATTTATGGGTTCGATCCCAACTTTGAAATAATCCCTATCCTTCTGAATGGCGATAAACTTCAAGTGCCCCACTGAGTGGCTTTAAAACCAGCCTGGTCATCATAATGACCAAGAGAATTTTATATAAATGTTTTGAAGGATACCATTGACCAAGAATCTCTAAACAGATATAGATGGTTCTCTATTGATGAAGAACCTCGAATACATATAAAAGATTCTCTAAATTTCTTGCATATTTAATCATTGATTGTTAAAACTAAAGGAAATCTCATTTTATACTTGGTAATGTAATAAGGATTCACGAACATAACTTAAATCTATAAAGAGAGTCCCGGAGTAGACAATAATTCCCCTCAAAAAGGTGTGATGAGTCCGACCTCCCATCCTCTCGACCAATACAAATTCCTAAGCCTCATTAGTCCACAAACTAATGAGCACCTACCTTTGGAAAGAAGGTCCAAACGGATGTGGAATCATTGGATGTTTCCGGTTCTACGAACAAACCCGCAAAAAACCGATCGGAACGTTTGAATCTCCCGTCCAGGAGGTCATCCCCGAAGTCCGTGCGAAACAAAAAAATGGTGAACCCGACGTGAATCCTTAACCAAGTTAAAGTGATGTTCTTCTTATTTGTTAGGCCCCTTGGGCCAAAAAATCAATCATTGACATGTGCTCATCCAAAAGATGCAGTGGCCAGATTCATCTTGATTATGTCTTTTATATGGAACATGCACTCTTTTATCAAGATCTTCTGCAAAATGGCTTTTCTTAAATTCACCCCTGTGAATACTGCTGCTGTGAACACCTCTACTGTGAGGTCTGCTGCTGTGAAAACCAATGCTGCTACTCTTGCTAGAACGCCGTCCGCTCTGAGGAAGACATCACCAACTCAGCGTCTTCAACGCTGGGTTTCTAATGTACTGGTTAAGGAGTACCGTCGCAACGGTACTATCCCAACTCTGGAGTCCGTTCGTCAATCCCTCCAAGTTAACAACTCTACCTGGTCGTCCGGACAACAGCGGCCAGCGATCAAGAAGCAGATGGTGCTGACTACCGTCTCCAACCGTTTTGGGTCGTTATCCCCGGAACTCAATTTCCATTCACTCCCTTACTCTGAGGAAGTGAATGAGCAGGTCCCGCAGGGCCTTAATTCAAAAAGACAGGAGTCCTTCTCGAGGGCTCCCATCAACAATCACCGCCAGACTCGTGCGGAAGTGCGCCCTCAACATGATGAGGGTACCGACTCCAGGCATTCAGCTCAGGTTCCTCGAACCCGAGCAGGCAAGATGAACCGCCAGAGACCGAATCCGGTTAACAATGGGCAGGTTGTCATCCCTGCCATCTCCGGAGAAGTCCACCAACCTAACGTGGTGGAAATTAACGAGCATGCACAATCACCTGTCCGTTTTAATTCCGTTGTCCAGCAGACTCGTCTGGCAGCATCACGCCAATCCCGCCAGGAAATTCCGGTGGAGTACTATAGGCAGGAACATACACCTACTTATACATCACCAGTTAGTCAGCAGGCTCGTCTGACTACATATGATGGACCTCGTCAACCGTGTTTGGCGAATTGTAATCAGCATACACATACACCTGCTAATACTTATCAATCCTACCAACAGTCTCGCTTGGTAGCACACAGAGAAGTCAGTCGGAAAGCCCCGACGACAAACAGGAGGCAGACTCAACTCTCTGCCTCCACACTTGAGTACTGTCAGAATTCACTAACAGGAAAAGGAGGACAGGAGCAGGCACATACACCTACTCCAAGCCCGAAATGGACGTATATCCCCGTTCCGGCGGCTGAAGTCACCAAACATATCTTGTCAATGGTGAAATAGCAGAAGCAAATTCCTGCTCATATTCTGGATGCTTGCCAGGATATCAAAACAGCTTCTGCATCATCTCACGGACAGACACATAAATCTATCCCTAGTAGTGGAGTGACACATCAATGATTCACTCTGGAACAGACACACACATCTGTTCTAGTCCAAGAGGGTTATGGGGCATACTCCCCCATATCATACGGACAACCAAGTCAGGCACATACACCTGATTTGAGTGGAGATCATTAGCCTAACCTGACCATCTTTCCTGATCAGGCACATACACCTGCTCAGAGTAACCAAATTCTTCAACAAGTGGTTTCTAAAGTGAGTAAGAAGACATCTAAGAGAACGATCCGCCCAGCACAGTCAAAAGATCAAAGGCCAATCTGAAACAAGGCCTTGCTCGATGCTAGAGTCCTTGAAGCCCTCAGACATTTATCTGTCGGAATTCAAGATTCTACTCCCTTAGTTCCCAATAACAGGAACATTAATTTTGAAGGTCTTCAACAGACACTTCTTCATGAAGGCTTGCTTCATGAATGTTCGGTCAATCTTGAAGTTTCTTCTTCAGATGAGAGCCACAGGAACCCTCTGTGTGGTCAGAAGACCAAGGAGCAAGAGATCTCATCTTTTGTTGTAACCCATTATGGTGGTCCTCCCCATGATGATGAACTTCACTGCGAAAGTCCTCTCCGCATTAGTGATTCACATTGCCTGGAAAATACTCCAGTGGATAATGTAGTGCCGAGAAAGCCCTCTTATCTTGAGGAACTTGCAAATGTGAAACCAGTCATGTCTGATGCTTTATCGCTAACAAGTGAAATACTTTCTCAATCAGAAGATAGCCCATGGTGTAGGTCATTCTCCGAACCACCCCTAAGTCATGCATCTTCTAGTTTGATCAATGATATCTATTCCAATCTTGTTGAATCCGATGAAGCAACAAGGAAACACCAACTCTGGTCAAAACAGGTAGAAGAATCTTCATTTAATGATAAAGAGGAAATGCTGAACATGAGGAAAAAACTGGCAAAAGGTGAAGTACCAGTCATGTTTTGGCCTTTGGCTGACTCCCAGTACGACATTCCAAAGATGTTGACGGATGATGGAATCCATGATGTTCGTCTCAACATATGGAAAACTCTTTGTCAATTAAAGAAGAAGGTATTATCTTATGATGAATATGAAAATCATCTTAAGATAATAGAAGGGCTACAACGTCAGATTGATTTGGCATCTATATCAGTCTCTCGGTATCCGAAGGCTGAAAAGAAACAGCGAACCCTTCAACGTTCGTGCCTTAGCGCACTAAGAAGATTGCGTCAGTTAATTACCAATGCTCCATCTGGTGTTCATATCAGAGGATGGGGTGTTCACGGAGCACTACATTTCACAGTGCTTTCCAGTCAGCAAAGCCCGCCGAAAATGGTTTCATGCAATGTTATTTCCCATGGCCGGCCATAGTCAATGGGCTTTGTTCATAATCAAAAACTTTCTCAAGAACAGGCCTCAACTAGTTCCTCTCAAAATCATGTATATAGAGAACAAGTTGTTGAATTTCTCCTACATCAAGCAGGCGAGAATATTGCACAAGCCTCTCGTCTGGAGAAAACACATCATCAAATGACAGAAGTTTTGGAAATCATACAACGGTCTGTTGAACCAGGTGATAAAAGTGGATACAGGTTAATGCATCCAGCTAATTTCCGAACTATGATTCGCAAGATCAAGAGAGATTTTAAGAATATCTCAGACATAACATGTCAAGAGACACCCCAGCTTGTCAGACTGGGGACTTCTCTAAACCAACCCTCAGAGTCAACAAATGGGATTCGAGGAGTTGAGCAGAAGCAGCAGGAACATCCCCAGTCCACCGGACTGGGGACTTTTTCAAATCCTCAATCCCTCCCTCAGATAAAGTCAGTATTCTCTCGATTAGGGAATAAGCCTCAAGAGGAACAAAGAGCCAAGCTATCAGGAGATTCTCTCCAAGTGATGGTTCTCCATGAAATTCCTGAGGGATCAAGTCAACGGAATTCCATGTCTCGTCATGGACATGGAAGAACACAATATCACAGAAATGCTGATAGAAAAGATTCAATGCAATATGAATCCATTAATTTCATCAATGCCATTGCTGCTGATTCAGCAGATGAGGCTCAATCAGAAAGATCAGACGAAGAGGTTCCTTCTCAAGAAGTTGCGCACACAGACCTAAATGAAGAAGGTGTGCGCACACGTAATCAAAGGATTACCCAAAATCTGGGTATTCCTTCAAGTAACCCACTTCCCCCTCTCCGAAAAGGATCCAATAAGGGGAAAGGAAAGAATCAGTTTACTTCTCACCCTTCCTCTGAAGGAGGTCAATCGCTCTCATTAGAGCAAAGGTTTGCACAACAGGAGGAAGAAATGAAAGAATTAAGAAGGTTGAATGCAGAACTACTTCAGAGTAGTCTTCTTCTTAAGAATGCTGAAGTCCGACAGCCGAAGGAATTTGTTGTAACTACCGAGATGGATCAGGAATATCCTCCTTTATCAGTACACCCTCAGAGGTCTAATACTACGGGTCAAACGCAACAACGGTTTGCAGCACTACCATCAGTTGCAGCACCAACCACCATGTCTGTCCAAGATCCATTCATTGCACCTACCCAAAACCAAGTTCAACCTGATGTTTCTCAAAAGTTAATAACTACAATTGAGTCATTAACAGCTCGGTTAGAAACTATGGAAGGGAAATGGGTGCAAGTTCAACCTGAAAAGAAAGTTTACCCTGAATGGGTAGATTCAATTTCTCCTCCATCCAGTTTTGGAAACCCAGTTTTCCCTACTTTCAATGGATCAGGCGACCCTGAACAACATTTGATGCATTATGTGTCCTGTCGTGATCCTATGATGGGAACTCCAGAGCAGCAAGAAGCAGTGAAACTCAGATGCTTCGTGCGAACCTTGCAAGGACCAGCTTTTGTCTGGTATACAAGCTTACAATCCCGGTCAATCATCGAATGGGAGGATCTTCGTCAAAAATTCCTTCTTCAGTTTAGCTCAACTTTTCCAAAAATGACAGTTTTCGATCTTACACACTGCAGGCAAAGGGAGAATGATAGAGTCTCTGATTTCATTTCTCATTGGAAGGGATTAACGTATTCCCTGAGTTTAGCACTCCCTCAGGAGGAATTGTTGCCAATCTGTGTGGAAAATTTGCGTGAAGAATTACGCACGCCATTGATCCCTGTGAAATACACAGGAGGGTTTCGAGACCTTACTTCAATCGCTCAACAGATTAAAGATTCCCTTACACAGGCTCAGGTTAATTCTCGTATAATTCCATCAACTCCAGGAAGGAGAATGGGTAAAGCAGAAATTGCTACAGTTATGCTTAAACAAGCACCTGTACCTATTTCTACTTCAAAACCTTCATCTTCTCGAAGGGCTCCACCTCCTGAACGCCAATAAAAAAGGATGTTTCGTCCAAATGATCAAAGAGATCAACGACAAAAACAATTTGAGGACTTGAAGAGTAAAACATACTCTTTCCGAAGTGAGAAAGTTCTTGGTTACTTCATTTCAGGTCTGGAAAATAAATTGGTTCAATTACCAGTGCCCAAGAGGCCAAACAAGGAAGGAGATGAAGACCGTCCCAATTATTGTCCCTTTCATCAAATGTTGGGGAATCCCATCCAGGGGTGTTTTGTCTTTAAAGACCTCCTGCAAATGATGGTCGACATGGGACAAGTCAAATTGAAGGGTTCTTCAGCTCATGTAGCGTGTATTACCGCTACAGATCCAGAGGAAGGAGGCGAGTGGCAGGAAGTCAAAAGCAAAACTGCGAAAAAAATATGATGATTAGATGGTCGGAAAGACAATCAATCGGACCCATTCCATTTTGCAAACACAATTGAAGAAGCCAATTTTGTCTCCTACAAAAGCTGCATTAAAGCCTCCATCAAAAGACAAATTCTCAAAAGGGCAGCACAATTCAAAGAAGAAAGAGGAATCGAGAGAAGATGAGTATGTATCAAAGCCTAAATTGTCTTTGACTCTCGCAGATTTCATGCCATCTACTTCAAAGCCACGAGCACGGCCCCATCAAACGGAATAGCCTAAACAGGCTAACCAGGCAGAGTCTTTATCAGACGAAGAGTTAATCTTTGGTTCTGTTAATATGATTCAATTAACAGATCCATATTCCAGTCTTGATGAGCCTGAATTACCTGTATCAAATAAGGGAATCTGAGGAGGTTCTAGAGGTTCAGGATATAGGGGAAGACGTTGATCTTTCCGAAGCCACTACTCTAATTTTACCCCTGCTAGCACTATATATGCAGCAGAAACTCATGGTAGAGACCTTCAGCGAGCTCCAAAAGAACAAGAAAGTTCTTCTGCCAATGGCCAACTTAGTTTTGGCACAGTTATTTTGGAAGACCGATTAAAAGTTACATCTTCTTTATCTCAGCAAGTAAATGGATCTAATCATTCTAATCTTCCAAAACCAAGGATGTTGCCAACTTCAATACAAGATGCATTAGCTTCCAAAGCTTCTGCTTCCAAGGTACCTGCTAAACCGCATATTCCTATTGGGAAACACAGACCTCTAGATCAAAAGTATGATATATTGAAACACATGGCCCAAGTACCAGCCATGTTATCAATTTTGGATGCTTTAAATTTGTCAAAAGATCTTCGGGAAGCACTCATCGAAGCATTGTCAAGTCCTCAGGAGTTTGAAGCTGAAATTGCTGCAGCAGAAATCTATCACATAGAGAATAATCCTGCAGAATTCCATGCAGTGATATCTTTTACTGATAAAGATGAAGATGATGTTGTGCATGGGCACATAAAACCTTTGTACTTATCTGGAAAAGTCAATGGTGTAGATGTTCGAAGAGATTTCATTGACAATGGTTCAGGAGTCAACCTCATGCCCATTCGTACAGTTCGTCGATTGGGCCTCATAGAATCTGATTTATCACCTTCTAACATGATGTTACAAGGATATGATAAAAATGAACAAGAACCACTGGGAGAAGTTACACTCAGAACTCAGTTTGGAGATCTTGTATCCAATTCGGATTTCATGATTGTTGATCAAGACTCAGCTTTCAAGATCTTGCTTGGAAGACCCTAGCTACATCAGCATGCAGCTATTCCTTCATCATTCCATCAATGTCTCAAATACTGTTTCGATGGTCAAGTTGGAACATTGTATGGTGATAAGGCCCCGTTCAAGACATGTGAGTCTCAATACATTGAGGAGTAATTTTATCACATGAAGGGAAGAGAAAAATCTACAATGAAGGAAATTACCAAAGTTAATGCTCCATATGGTTTGGAGAAAATTCCAATAAATCCATTTTCACATGTGAGTACAGATTATGTGTTACCTATCAGTAAAATTGACAAAATAGGCCTAAATCAAAAAACTCTTATGGAAAGATCCATAATGTCAATTACGGCGATCGAGCCAGACAACATGGGAGAAATTGGTAACCTAACAAGCAGTGATGAAAGCATAAGTGGTGATGTTTTCATTTCATCTGCTGAAGTCCAACAAGTCTATACTTCGCTAATCAGGCCAGAAGAAGTTATAGCAACACCAGAGGTGAATATTGATGTCGATTCTCAATCCATCATCTCCTTTTTATTTCCCAAAGAAGACCCTTTATCATCAATAGTGTCGGAAATGGAAGCCTCTTCTTCAAAATGTGAAACTTTTGACATCTCTTATGATCATGAGAATTTCGTTTTTTCATCTACTTTGCAAGTAGAAACGGAAGAAATAACACATGATGAAGAGGAAGTGGAAGATCTTAGAGATGCTCCTCCAGCATTTGAAGAGGGTATCTCTACCACTATGGATGAACTCAGAGAAGTAAATCTAAGTACAGAGAAAGATCCACGCCCCACTTTAATTAGTGCGGCCATGACCCTTGAAGAGAAAGAGATGTATATTTCTTTTCTAAAGAAAAATAAAGATATTTTTGCTTGGAATTATACAGAAATTCCTGGGGTTGATCCTGATGTTTCTACTCATCATTTAGGTTTACCAAAAGAACATCGAGGTTTTAAGCAAGCCGCGAGAAGAACACACCCAACCTATACTTCCAAAATTGAAGCTGAAGTGGATAAGCTGATCAAAGCCAACTTCGTCAGAGAAGTTCAATATCCCAAGTGGTTGGCTAATATTGTCCCTGTAAAGAAGAAGAACGGACAAATTAGGGTTTGCATTGATTTCAGAGATCTTAATCGGTATCGTCCTAAAGATGATTTCCCAGTTCCGATTACAGAACTCTTAATTGATGCGACGGCTGGCTATGAAGTACTTTCTTTCATGGATGGATATTCCGGATATAATCAGATCCGAATGGCCCCATAAGATGTGTAATATACAGCCTTCAGAGCTCCTCAAGGTGTGTTTTGTTACCGGGTGATGCCCTTTGGTTTAAAGAATGCAGGTGCAACATATCAACGCGTCATGCATTGTATCTTCAAACCTCTTTTAGGGAAGTTTGTTGAATGCTATGTAGATGATTTGGTGGTTAAATCCAAATAACGTTCTAATCAATTGGCTGATTTGGAAGTCATATTCCACAAGCTTCGACAACATAATTTGAAGATGAACCCCTTAAAATGTTCTTTTGGGGTAACCTCAGGAAAATTCCTCGGCTTTGTTGTACGCCATCATTGTATTGAACTCGATCCTGAGAAGACCAAATCAATCCTTGGTATGTCACCTCCTCAGAATTTGAAAGAATTAAGAGGACTTCAAGGACACGTAGCCTATATTCGGCGTTTCATCTCCAATTTGGCCGGAAAAAGTTTACCCTTTACCAAATTATTGAAGAAAGGAGTCACTTACCAGTGGACTGAATAATGTCAAGAAGCATTTCATGTTCTCAAGAAATACCTCTTGAGTCCACCAGTACTCATGCCACCTGTTGAGGGTAGACCTCTTATCCTCTATGTGACAGCTTTAGAGCGATCATTGGGTGCCTTTCTCGCTCAAAAGAATGATGCTGGGAATGAAAATAGTCTCTACTATCTCAGTAGAACTATGCTTGAAGCAGAAACCTGGTATTCAAGTATTGAAAAGTGCTTCCTAGCATTAATCTTTGCAGTTCAGAAACCTAGACACTACCTGCAACATCACGAGGTCCAATTGGTATCTCGTAATAATCCTCTCAAATTCATCCTTAGTCTTCCAATGCTTACAGGACGGCTGGAAAGGTGGGTGGTTATTCTATAGCAGTTCAACATTTAGTATGTGTCTCAAAAGGCAATTAAGGTCCAAGCTCTGGCTGATTTCCTGGCTGAACATCCTTCAGTGGAAGACACATATTCAGATATATAACTCCCTGATGAGGAATTTTTCTCTATTCAAGAGAGTCCTAAAACATGGGAAATGTATTTTGATGGTGCTTTGAGAAGTCCAACAGGGAAGAAAATGGAAAATCCTAAATTCAACAAAGTTGGTTTAGGAATTGTGCTCATTTCTCCAGATAAGGTAGTGTTACCTTATTCCTTTTTTTTGTGGGAAGGTGGTACCAATAATGAAGCTGAATACCAAGCTCTCATTACAGGCTTGGAGTTAGCGCTTGAAGCACAAGTGAATCACTTAAAGGTGAAAGTTGATTCAGACCTGGTAATCAAACAAGTCAATGGGGATTATGCCACCAAAAAAGAAGAATTAATCCCTTTGTATGATTACGTTAGAGAGTTAATATCGGAATTCCCTTCAGAACCGACATTTTCTTATGTCCCAAGATGACAAAATGCTCAAGCTGATGCACTGGCTAATATAGACACAACTTTAGCAGATCCAAATCGGGACGAGACAACCATCTGTATTGCCCACCGTCATGCAATTTCACCTTATGTTCAAGTCAGAACAGAGGAAATTAATGAAATTAGTCCCATTCCTAAACCGTATGGTCATACTACAGGATGGATGTCGCCTATCAGGGAATACCTTCAAAATGGAACACTTCCACTTGATAGAGCCGAGAAAGAAAAAATCTGGCGACGTGTGGTCAATTTTACTCTTTATGATATCCCAAACCACCTCGAGAAAATTCTCTACAAACGTGGTTTTGATGGAGTTCTCTTCAGATGTATTGATGGTGAAGAGACAATAGCTGTCATAAAAGAAGTGCATGCAGGAGTCTGTGGTGCCCACCAGTCTGGACATAGACTGTCTGATCAAATTCGAAGGCTTGGATTCTTTTGGCCTTCAATGATACAGGATTGTGTTAATTTCACAAAGAAGTTTCATTCATGCCAAGTATATGCCAACTTCATTCATCAACCTCCGGAGTTTCTTCATACAGCTAAATACTCATGGCCATTTTCCACATGGGGAATGGATGTGGTGGGACCTTACCCTTCAGCTACGGCCAAGCAGTTTAATTACATTCTTACTGCTACTGATTTCTTTTCCAAATGGGAAGAGGCAGTACCTCTCAAAGAAGTCAGTTCTAAATGCATTGTTAGCTTCATCAAGTCTAACATCATTACTTGATTTGGTGTCCCTCATACCATATTGACGGACAACGACACCAACTTCTGTTCTTCAGAGGTAAAGAAATTGTATCAAGAATACAACATTAAGTCCAACCATTCATCTCGATATCATGCGGCGGCTAATGGCCAGATAGAAGCCTTCAACAAGACTCTTTCAAATATACTGCAAAAGATGGTGGATAAAGATAAGAGGTCATGGCCTGATAAACTCTTTCATGCTTTATGGGCTTATCGGACTACCACTCGCAATGCAACGCGGTCAACTCCATATTCATTGGTATATGGAACAGAAGTAGTCTTGCCAATTGAAGTTCAATTTCCCTCACTCAGAATAGCCATTTGTGATCAGTTATCTACAGATGAGCAATCCCAAAAGTGGTTGAATGAATTAGAATAGTTAGATGAGAAAAGATTGTGCACTTTTCACCACTTGGAAATCTATCAGAATCGAATAGCACGAGATTTTAACAAAAAAGTTCGTCTTCGTTCATTCATTCAGGGAGAATTGGTATTGGTTTTCAGAGCACCAATGATACCAGGAAAGAAGCCTCCCAAGCTTGAACCAAAATGGGAAGGACCTTATTCAATACATAAGGTCTACTCCAATGGAGCGTATTCTCTAATCTCAATGGATGGAGAACACATCACGACTCCAACTAATGCCAGATTTCTGAAGAAGTATTTTGTATAAACACAAAATATTGTTCCCAGAGCCAAAACAATGACATTGGTTCATATAATGTCCTACATGACATTAAACTATATATTTGTCCGAGATGACATTAAACTATATAATGTCCTACATGACACTAAACTGTATTATGTCCTATCTACATGAAATTAAACTGTACAGAAGTTCCTTATTTGTCCGAGATGACATTAAACTATATAATGTCCTACATGAAACTAAACTGTATTATGTCCTATCTACATGACATTAAACTGTACATAAGTTCCTTATTTGTCCGAGATGACATTAAACTATATAATGTCATACATGACACTAAACTGTATTATGTCCTATCTACATGACATTAAACTGTACAGAAGTTCCTTATTTGTCCGAGATGACATTAAACTATATTTTGTCCGAGATGACATTAAACTATATTTTTTCCGAGATGACATTAAACTATATTTTTTCCTAGCAACATGACATTAAACTGTGTGTCACTTTCATCGTCCAACATGACGTTAAACTGTGTCAGTTCCCTTATCGTCCAACATGATGTTAAACTGTCACATTGGTTAATATTATGTCCTACATGACACTAAACTGTATCGTGTTAAACTATATTATGTCCTAGCAACATGACATTAAACTGTGTGGCACTTCCAACGTCCATCATGACGATAAACTGTAAAAAGTCCCCAGAACTGATATCCTCATATTGGTTCACCTTAGTCTTAGCTGTATGACTTTAAACTGTACAGCACCAGTTCGTCCTTGCTATATGACGTTAAACTATACAGCAATGGTCCAGTATGACTTTAAACTGCAACTTCGTCCCACACGACATTAAACTGTGAAAAAGTTCCCTAAACCGTCCAGCATGACCTTAAACTGCATCATCCCTTGTCCATGTATATGACCATAAACTATTTTCAAATCCCTTTTGTCCAGCAAGACGTTAAACTGTGACGTCCTAACTACATGACGCTAAACTGTATAAAAGTCCCTCACGTCCGGAAAGACGTTAAACTATATAATCATCAAAGGTCCGGTATGACATTAAACTGCACCATCCACGGTCCATGCATATGACCTTAAACTATTCGCAGTATCGTCCAACATGACATAAATGGTGTGTTATTTTGTCCTTACTGCATGACATTAAAGTGCACAGTCCCCCTTTCGTCAAATATGACGTTAATCTATTTTATACCCATCTTCCTAACTACATGACACTAAACTGTACAGAAAATACTTGATATGTCCTACATGACATTAAACTATATTTTTTCCCTGCCACATGACACTAAACTGTGCAGCCCCAATAGTCCTAACTGCAAGACTTTAAACTGCATAGTCCCTTTATATGTCCTACATGACCTTAAACTGTGCATCGTTAAGGTTATTGTTACCTCTTGTTTCTCACACCAAGTATGACTCATGTGATCTTAGAGCGAACATCAATCATAACACTCCCTTTGGGCCACTAACCATGTGTAAGTCCCAACAACATTTTAATTAGATCATTGTCTCCAAGAACAACTTGATCATTAATTCATTCTTTAATTGAACTACACGGACTTTGATCCATGCCCTCCCGGCTGGGTATGTAGGTAGCCTCCCAGGGTTGAAGCCCAAAAACAATCTCTTCACATCGGTTCACCACCATCTCATATGATGTTGATTTGTGAAACCGCCCATAGAATCAATATTTTTTACATTGATTCACTTTCGTCCTTGTTATATGACGTTAAACTATGCAACACTTTTGTCCGGTACGACAATAAACTACAATATTCTTTGATTTCCTCATTTGAGAGAGAACTATTATTGACATTGATTTTTTCAATCATGGTTTTAATTTTCAAAAGACTACGTGCATACATGGTAATGCCTAAACTTTTTATCTTAGGTTAAACCATCATTGCACTAAAGTCCCCTTTCACCCTTCACATGTACGGACCAAATTTGTACAAAGGGTAGTTCTAGAACTACGTGGACTTGATTCCCATCCCTATGGGATACGTAGGAACATTCGATTATCCCTCGAATCCAGTCCCAAGTCTTTTGGGACTAACCCCAAATTTCACTTTCAGTCCCATAGCCGAAAAGTACTCATGAAAACACACATTGTGTATTCATTATTATGGTCTGAATTCAATGACCCTAATCTAAGATTTCTCATACTTTCGTCCTGCACGAAGTTAAACTGCATTTCAAGAACTACGTATGGCTTGATTCTCATTCTTATGAGATACGTAGTGAAGTCCAAATTTCAATTCAGGACCCAGCCATAACATGATTATGGTTTTCATTGACCTATGTATCTATATATACATTGGACAATACCCATATTTATGTGTTATAATCCTAACCTTAAATATTTTCAGATCTTCATAATCCTTTTCATGACTTCTAATCACAAAAATGTCAAACTTCTGAGAATTCTTTTGCCTGACTATGCAGCACGTGCCCATAGGTGGCCTTGCATAAACAGTCCACATAACAGACTTGTCAGCCGAAAGATGCTATTTATTTGACCATGAAGCCAATTCCCTTAGGTGGCCCTGCATATTTCAAACCCCCTAACGAGTTTTGTTAAATAATAGTAACTTCATTCTTGGGAATAATGCCTCTTTTGTCCTTATTTTTCTTAAACGACAGTATGTAGGGATCCGCAAAAAATAGCCATCCTTAACATATTTGTCCCATATCCTTTTTCATGATCTGAAAGTATTCAACTCTATGGTTTATTCTTCTTTCCTACGTTTGGTTCAGACCTTCGTAGGAGTAATATTCATCCAGTTCTTCGATATTCTGGTTCGGAAATATCTTCTCCATATTCAAGTACCTCTTTCCATACAACAAACTCTATACTTTAGAAAATTTGAATCTCCATAAACTTTCAATGGATTTTAGCACTTGGAAAGTAAATTTCTGGGAGTTCTTTTGCCTGACTATGTAGCATGTGCCCATAGGTGGCCTTGCATAAATAGTCCACATAATAGACTTGTCAGCCGAAAGATGCTATTTATTTGACCATGCAGTCAATGCCCTTAGGTGGCCCTACATATTTCAACCCCCTAACGGGTTTTGTTAAATAATAGTAACTTCATTCTTGGAAACTACTTCTTCTAAATGCCTTTTAGCTCTTTTTCATATCATTCCTCATATTCAAATATTCTTAAGCCATAGTTTACATATTTTCTCTCATACTTGAGTATGGTAATATGTTTTCAGATAAATTGTCAAGGAATTGAATCAATTTTAGTCCATTTTGGTCAAAGCTATTTCGACCTTAAACATTAGCCCCTTTATGTCCGGCATGCATGACTTTAAACTGACCACAAAAGACAAAGGAACTCTGAATAAAAGTCACGTTCCAGCACACTGGCGCACTGCCCTCTGTGCAATGAAGACTTGCGCGCCCCCCTTTTCCTTTGGATGGATTCGATTTCCTCAGAGTCAAATCCTCATTTCTCTCCGGATCCAACTCTGAGGGGGGACTTTTGTTGACGCTCCTTTCGTCACAGAATCGAAAAATCAGAAAAGGGGAATATCTGACCTCAAAGTGATTCAACCTTTGAAGAAAATATCAAAAATCGACAAAGGCATGAAGAAAGGATCAACAACAACTGAACCGCGTAAGTTTTATCACTGTCGCACAAGTACACTTGCGCGATGCTCTGGTCACGCAAGTGACTTGCACGACCTAAGTGATAACCGCCCGGTAACCGCCCGGGGTCATCTCCTTCCTATAAATAGACCATGTGGGCCCCCCATTCGAAGGATGTTTTTCCAGAAACTTGGATTGAAGCTCCCGACGCCCAAGTATCTTCTCAAAGCTTCCGGAACACTTCTAAGGTAATTTCATACCTAGAACGGAAGATCTAAAGAGAGGCAGGAAGGCCTAAGTGTTGAAACTCATCAACACTTGCGCGCTTGAATGGCCAGCCCTTAAGGGAACTGGTCATACTTGCGCGCCGCCTTATTCCTTCAATAGAATTTGCGCGTCCCTTTTCTGGAAGAACCTCAAGGAGATTCTAAAGGGTTTAAAAAGGAGTTGCTCATGTATTTCAATTCCGATTGAAAATCGCGCAAGTACACCATGTGTTGCGCAAGGTATACCTTCACGACCAATACTTGCGCGCCCACGCAAGACTTGCGCGCCTTTCAAGACTTGCGCGCCCCTATCTTTCTGGGTGCCCATCTTGCCCATTTTACCCCTCTTAAGCCATTTCACCATTCCTATTCAAGATTCAGTCTTCAAGATACTCTTCAAAGCCATTTATGGCATGATTTCTTGATTTGACTTCCTTATCTGAATGGAATTCGGTGGAATATCTCTCAAAACCTAGTGATTTATACATCGTTATGTCACCAAAGATTGAGAGTTCGTTCATTCAACCTCATCCTTTAAGATGAGAGAATCCTTAACCTGGGTCTCCTTTTTAGGAATAATCCCCAGTTATAAATCCTTTAATCTGGGCATCTTCCTCAGGAGTTAGCCCCAAATTCTTAAAGTTCCCAAACATGGGCATCCTCCTCAGGAGTAAGCCCCAAACCTTAATTCCTAACCTGGGCCGCCTTTTTTAAGTCCCATTCATAATCTTGGGCTTCCATTTCAGGAGTAAACCCCAACCCCCTTAATTTCGCTTAACCAGTCCTAAATTACGTTTGATATGGGGTTCCTTCTCAGTAGTAAAACCCAATTATCAATCCTCTCCTAATTTGGGTTTCCTTTTCAGGAATAAGTCCCAAGTTAGAGTATTCAAATCTCCATAAAGCACATATACCTTTATGGACCCGGTTCCTGGATTTTCTCCCTAAAAGTAAATCCTAAACCCTCATCTATTTGGGCAGTTATACATACATAAGCCCCAAACAATTTCTTATGATTGCATCTTTCATGGCACAATTGTCTAATTTTTACCAATACCTCTTGTTTCTCACACCGAGCATGACTCACGTGAGCTTAGAGTGTAAAAGTAATTATGACATTCTTCTTTGAGCCATCAATCATAAACATCATACTCTATTAATCGAACTACGTGGGTTCTGATTCCTTTTCCAAAACAAAGGATACGTAGGTAGCCCATTTATGGGTTCGATCCCAACTTTGAAATAATCCATGTCCTTCTGAATGACGATAAACTTCAAGTGCCCCACTGAGTGGCTTTAAAACCAGCCTGGTCATCATAATGACCAAGAGACTTTTATATAAATGTTTTGAAGGATACCATTGACCAAGAATCTCTAAACAGATATAGATGATTCTTTATTGATGAAGAACCTCGAATACATATAAAAGATTCTCTAAATTTCTTGCATATTTAATCATTGATTGTTAAAACTAAAGGAAAGCTCATTTTATACTTGGTAATGTAATAAGGATTCACGAACATAACTTAAATCTATAAAGAGAGTCCCAGAGTAGACAATAATTCCCCTCAAAAAGGTGTGATGAGTCCGACCTCCCATCCTCTCGACCAATGAAAATTCCTAAGCCTCATTAGTCCACCAACTAATGAGCGCCTACCTTTGGAAAGTAGGTCCAAACGGATGTGGAATCATTGGATGTTTCCGGTTCTACGAACAAACCCTCTAGAAACCTCCTGGACGGGAGATTCAAACATTCCGATCGGTTTCTAGCGGGTTTTTTCGTAGAACCGGAAACATCCAATGATTCCACATCCGTTTGGACCTACTTTCCAAAGGTAGGCGCTCATTAGTTTGTGGACTAATGAGGCTTAGGAATTTTCATTGTTCGAGAGGATGGGAGGTCGGACTCATCACACCTTTTTGAGGGGAATTATTGTCTACTCCGGGACTCTCTTTATAGATTTAAGTTATGTTCGTGAATCCTTATTACATTACCAAGTATAAAATGAGATTTCCTTTAGTTATAACAATCAATGATTAAATATGCATGAAATTTAGAGAATCTTTTATATGTATTCGAGGCTCTTCATCAATAGAGAATCATCTATATCTGTTTAGAGATTCTTGGTCAATGGTATCCTTCAAAACATTTATATAAAAGTCTCTTGGTCATTATGATGACCAGGCTAGTTTTAAAGCCACTCAGTGGGGCACTTGAAGTTTATCGTCATTCAGAAGGACATGGATTATTTCAATGTTGGGATCGAACCCATAAATGGGCTACCTACGTATCCTTTGTTTTGAAAAAAGGAATCATAACCCACGTAGTTCAAGTAATGGAGTATGATGTTTATGATTGATGGCTCAAAGAAGAATGTCATAATTACTTTCACACTCTAAGCTCACGTGAGTCATGCTCGGTGTGAGAAACAAGAGGTATTGGTAAAAATTAGACAATTGTGCCATGAAATATGCAATCATAAAAAATTGTTTGGGGCTTATGTATGTATGACTGCCCAAATAGATGAAGATTTAGGATTTACTTTTAGGGAGAAAATCCAGGAACAAGGTCCATAAAGGTATATGTGCTTTATGGAGATTTGAATACTCTAACTTGGGACTTATTCCTGAAAAGGAATCCCAAATTAGGAGAGGATTGATAATTTGGTTTTACTCCTGAGAAGGAACCCCATATCAAACGTAATTTAGGACTGGTTAAGAGAAATTAAGGGGCTTGGGGTTTACTCCTGAAAAGGAAGCCAAAGATTATGACTGAGATTTAAAAAAGGCGGCCCAGGTTAGGAATTAAGGTTTGGGGCTTACTCCTGAGGAGGATGCCCATGTTTGGGAACTTTAAGAATTTGGGGCTAACTCCTAAGGAAGATGCCCAAATTAAAGGATTTATAACTGGGGATTATTCCTAAAAAGGAGACCCAGGTTAAGGATTCTCTCATCTTAAAGGATGAGGTTGAATGAACGAACTCTCAATCTTTGGTGACATAAAGATGTATAAATCACTAGGTTTTGAGAGTTATTCCACCGAATTCCTTTCAGATAAGGAAGTCAAATCAAGAAATCATGCCATAAATGGCTTTGAAGAGTATCTTGAAGACTGAATCATGAATAGGAAAGGTGAAATGGCTTAAGAGGGGTAAAATGGGCAAGATGGGCACCCAGAAAGATAGGGGCGCGCATGTCTTGAAAGGCGTGCAAGTCTTGCGTGGGCGCACAAGTATTGGTCGCGCAGGTATACCGTGCGCGACACATGGTGTACTTGCGCGATTTTCAATCGGAATTGAAATACTTGAGCGACTCCTTTTTAAACCCTTTAGAATCCCCTTGAGGTTCTTCCAGAAAAGGGACACACAAATTCTATTGAAGGAATAAGGCAGCGCGCAAGTATGACCATTTCCCTTAAGGGATGGCCATTCAAGCGCGCAAGTGTTGAAGAGTTTCAACACTTAGGCCTTCCTCCCTCATTTTATATCTTCCGTTCTAGGTAAGAAATTACCTTAAAAGTGTTCCGGAAGCTTTGAGAAGAGACTTGGGCATCGGGAGCTTCAATCCGAGTTTCTGGAAAAAGATCCTTCGAATGGGGGCCCACAGGGTCTATTTATAGGTAGGAGAAGACCCCGGGCAATTACCGGGCGGTTATCACTTTGGTCGCGCAAGTCACTTGCGCGACCAGAGCGTCACGCAAGTGTACTTGCACGAAAGTGATAAAACTTGCGCGGTTCAGTTGTTGTTGATCCTTTGTTCATGCCTTTGTCGATTTTTGATATTTTCTTCAAAGGTTGAATCACTTTGAGCTCAGATATTCCCCTTTTTCGATTTTTAGATTCTGTAACGAAAGGAGCGTCAACAGATGGCTACTACACGTTTTCTCAACTTTACAAGGATACTTAATGAATTTGAATCTAATTGTTTTATATGACATAATTCGTAGTTTTGGGGTTCATAGTTCCATTTTCCATGTATGAGGATGGTATCCCCATGATTTTCCTGGATTAATATCATTTGAAACTACTTATGATTAAGAACCAGTATCCATTACCTTATATAAATGATATTTTTACCAGCTCTTATGATCAAGGGTTTTATCAATTATTTAATTGAGATTGAGTTATCGTTAGGTGCATGATAGACAATTAGACATACAATGTTCAACATTACCCTATAGATATGTAACATGTATGTATTTTCTCATGTTGTTTGGTCTCACAAACATTCCATTTGTTTTTATGTAATTGATGAACTAAGTTTTCTATTCATATATTGATTCATTTATGGGGGTATTTTTGTAGGATATCATGGTGTAATGTGACACTCGATATGACCATTTCAAACATTTTGAGATCATATAGAATCCATTGAGGAATAATCAATTATATTTTCTACTCACAATGTTCCAGTTTTAGATGGGAAAAACTGACTTCCTAGGTCATATTATCTCAAATAAAAATTTATCAATTGACCAAAATAATATGAGAGCTGTAGTTTCCTTAAAAAATAACATGAATGAATTAGATATGTGAGGTTTATTATGGGATATTTGCTTTTTACAATTTATGCATAAATTTCTAGTCATGATTACCATAACCTCTTATGGGATTGACAATGAAGGTTTTGATGATTATAAAAATAGAATCCTTTGATACAATCTTTCGGGTGTTTAAAGAGAGGATGCACTCAAATTCAATCATTATTTTAAGGTATGTTGGAAGAATCTATACTATTTTTTGTGGTTTATTAGTAATTGGGATAGAAGTATCTCTAGTGTATGAGTAGTGTGTCATGGAATATAGGGCTAGTTGGTGAGTCCACATGATAGGAACTACCCAATACATGATTTATAGTTATATTTTGTGGTTCATGTCTTGCACTGTTGGATGGATTACATAATGTGAGATCATTTTGGAGTGTATTCATACCAAACGAGACTCATCATACCTATATAAAGTGCATGAAATTAATATTAGGAAATGAGGGTGGATTGAATACTATTTTTCTATTGATTTCAAGATCACTTATATTCATAGACATGTAAATATTGTTGCCAATATCATTGTATGAGGACTCAAAAACCTGAGGTTCTAGATTCTAGTAGAGAGTGGAAGCATATGGACCAATTTTTGGAGATTCATATAGAGGTTCCAGATTGTTATAGGTTTTCTATTCTAGCATCGTTATCTCATGTCATTTCACATCGGGAGAGATGATTGATGATACAATAATCAGATTCTGGTGGAATTCTCTTATGGAAGAGTAATGAAGAAGAGGTCCCTCCTTCTGGCTGGGTCATTGATGAATATGAGATCATTCAAATTTCAGTACGGATATGGGTTTCTATGTATGTTAGAGGGGATTTAATGTGAGAATATCATGCCCCTATATGGAATGTCCATCCTGATATTACCAAGTTGTATCAAGAATTGGGTTTTTAATAATGCTAGTTGGGGATAATTAGGGTGATAGTTGCGTTTATTACTCAATGTTTGACCTTTTATTAGGTGAAGGACGAAATTTGGTGATGTGTTTAGATTTTAGATCCATTACATATTCTTGAGTTGATATGGGAAAAATCACCATGCATTTCATGATTGGATTTCTTATGTATCCTCTGAGAAATAATAATGTATGGTTTGTCATAGAAAAGTAGTCAAAGGTCACCCATTTCATACCTATTATGATTATTTAGCATTTAGTGAGATTGTGAGGCTCTAAATTCATGAAAGTGTATACTCAAAGGGGTGATAGGTTCTATCATATTAGATAGAGACACTTATTTGAACTAGTAGTTCAAAATGGGGTTGAAGAGGGAACTAGGTTCATATGTAAAACTAAGTAAAACCAATTTCCCATAGAATGATGTCATACACTAGCATATGATATATGTTTTGGAGGATATGTATCAACAATGAATTCTTTATTTCGGAGGTTCATAGAAGAAACACAATCCTCTCTCCATGTTTTCTTTTGATAACAGCTTCTAGGATACCATGTAGATAGATTATTTTGTTGACTTATATGGTAGGTCATTGTATTCTACCATATCTTGGTTATATGTAAATGTGTATTAACTATTAGGTCCTAGTATCATTCATTAGGCTTAAGAGCATTTTCAACTTATTAGGAAGAAGAATTTTTTATCTCATTCTAGAGAGAAGTCATTTTCTAATCTTGACTGTTGTCCACATGGGTTTGAGGTGGGGAGTCGAGTTTTCTTACTATATTCATATAGAATGAGGAATATATATATTCAGAAATAAAGAAATATATCTCCTCGTAATATCGATCCCTTTGATATTCTGGAGAGAGTCATATGGGTAGCCTTTCGGTTCAGTTGTCTTAGAGGTGTAGAGTTAGTCATGATGTCTTCCATGAATTTCAGCTTTACTAATATCATTCTGATCAATAACATATTCTTCATTCTAAGTAGGTTGAGTAGGTTTTATATGTGCCCATTGAAATGAACCCTACCGGTATTTTTTATCGAGGCATGACGGTTCTCTTAGTCCAATTAATTCCTCTAGTATAAGTCCTACGTAACTGTGTCCATGTATATGATGAGACTAGGGATCCAGAGGCTGACAAACGTGACTATTTGTCAGGGATATTATAATGCGATGATTTACCACCATTAGAGGGGAAATAAATTGATGAATTTATTTAAGTGGCAATGATTGTAGGAACCATATTTTTTTATGACATATGGAACATGTTTTCAATTTTTTAATCAATTCTATCCTCTAATCAATGAAAAGTGGGGTTATAGAGGAAACATGGGCATCTCTATCATTTATAGATCACAGAGAACATGATTTTAGAGGATATCAATAGGAATAATGGATAGAAAAAACTATTCATCCAAGTCCACAAGACTATATTAATACATATGGGGTGGTCTAGGACATTGTCCAAAGCCACATAGTTTGATGAATCCATATAACTCTGGCTACATCCCCATGAATTTTATCTAGTCATTTTAATAGGGGAAAACAAATAGTTAGAGAAGGATTTTTATAACCATGTCCCATGATCATGCAAGGGGTATTGAAGTGTAGTTGGGTGCATTGTTATCACTTGTTTTAGACAACCTACTTCCAAACCATGAGACTTAGTTTATACGGTCTGAAAATTCCATTATAGCATTTGTTCATTTTAAACATAACCCTGCAAATATTTTATTATTTCCTCTAGAATCCGTACTCCTTCACTCTCATTGATTTTTCATTCTATGTATAACTTATGATTCGTAGTATCTTCACTATTAGGAATTATAATCACTCACCATCTGTCAGATTTGGTAGCCGTAGACAAGTTCAATATCCCCCTTTCACCTTTTATTTTTTATCCCCTCGAATGTTTTATTTTAGTGTATCATCATATGTAATATTTTCATGAAATTTTCTTAATTATTATTTTTTTCCCTTATAGATCATATTATAGTACCAAAATAATAAATTATTCATATAACACAAAAAGAATTTATTTTTTATATCTTCATAAATAATTTTTATTTTTTTCGATAACATAAATTTAAAAAAACACTAATCTTAAACATTCAGTGATATACTATTAAATATTAAAATTATCATTATATTTTTAGTGTTACCATTAAAAATTCTAATATACAAAATATATTATAAACCGAACCTAGGAATTTATAAAAAATATAGGTATATTTTGAATGAATATATAAGACATTTTTATCATTGAATAAGTAAAAAAAATTATGAAAAAAAATCATTGGTATTTTTGTGAAACAAAAATATTTATCCAAAAAATTATTTTTAATATCATGATTTACAAAAATATTTTCCTAAAATATATTGATAAATTAAATTTTGGTTTTTTTTGTTTAGTAGATAATTTAATGTCACCTTAATTTATTTTTAAAAGAATCATAAAATCATTTATAATATTTAATACTATATTCTCTGAATGAATAATAATTTTAATTTAAAATTAAATTTATCTTATTGATTTTTAAAAAAAATGGTATCCATTTTTTTATTATTGATATAAACAAATGGATTGTTTATTATTAGGTATGTTTAAAAAATAACTGAATTTTTTGTGAATACTGAAATAAGGAATTTTACGGTATCAGCTAAATAAAGGAATTATTGATTCATTAGTGTTATATGAATAATTTAATCACCACTAGTTATAACGCACAAATACTAGTCACTATATTTATTATCAAGATTCATCACTATTTATATGGTGGTCCAAAATATTAATCTAATTATTAAATTAATCAAAAAACATATCTCTCCTCCAATAAAAATAATACCCCTCACCAAGGGGAGATGGCCTATCTTATGTCATCACTACAACTGAAGTATAAGTACTCAATGATGTGGTGTTACATTCAATAATCCAATATTTAAATTTATACAATGTTTAATTTGACTCTAGACCATCACAATATTTTATATCTACAAAATTCTATAAGAAAATTAGATATTTCCCTTTTTATTTAATAAGGGAGATGTAAGTCAAAATCCATAAGGGAAGTCTCATTTCAAAAAAATAATATTTTTGAAGTTCCCATTATGGAATATAAAAATCATTTATTTGATGATATTTCCATTATACCAAAGTTTCACTTTGATATAATATTCGTTAGGTAATTAAATTCAAAATATTATGTACAAATTTATCGAAAGCAGCTGAAAATTATGATTTTTGAGGAAGTTGTAGAATCCCTTATCATTAGAGCAAAAACATTATCATATTATTATTATCTAGTTCTAACAACTGTATATCCACTAAATTAAATTCATTGGGTGAACGGAAAACAAGATCTAATAATGCGGAAAGTCATCGTATAATTGAGGATGCACCAATTGTACAAGAATACATTGATTTATTTATTGAGTAATTACATAAAAAACCCATAGAGTGTGATGTTTAATTTTCTATTCATTTAATCCATAATGTAAGACCAATATAAATTACTTCTTATAAACTGGCCATTATGGAAATAGATGATCTGAATAGAAAATTTAGGGAGTTGAGTAATAAGGTATTTATTTCCCAATGTTTGTCCCCATGGGAATCCCACGTTATATTTGTTAATAAGATATATGGATCCTTGAGGTTTTTCATGGAATATAGATAAATAGAAAATATTGTAATAATGAAAAAAGTAAACTCATCCTAGAAATGATTATTAATTTCATCAACCTCTTGATTGTCAATATGTTTTTTTATGATGGACCATTGTTTTGGGTATCATTAATTGTGAGTATATAAGGAATAAATTCAAATGAAATCTTTTGGAATAAGTATGCACATTATGAGTTAATAGTAAGGCCATTTGGATTGACTAATTTATCCTCTATTTTTTGGGATCTACTAAGTAGAGTATTTGAGTAATATCATGAATATTTTTATTATGATTCATTTATGATATTTTGATGTATTAAAAAATATATAAAAACTATGACAATCACTTGAGTGTTATTATTGATACTCTATATATGGAATGAACTATATGGTAAATTTTTCCGTTGTGATTTCAATCTTCATGAAAATTCGTTTCTTCTCCATATTGTCTCTAATAATGGAATCTCAGTTGATCCTGTGAAGACATTGTCATTCCAAGAATTAACTACACCAACAAACATAACCATGATATGTAGATTCATTGGGATATCAAGGTACTATCAGTGTTTGGTTAAATAATTTCACAATTGGCTAACTTATGAAATAAGATCACTTGTAATGGCATGATGTTATCATAGAAAAAATAATTTGTAGAATGATTTGAAAAATTAATGATAATATAAGTCAATTATATAATTTTAACTTTACCACTAGGAAATGAGGGATTTTTTGATATTCACTAATTCATCAATGAAATGACTGGGTTGTGTCCTTATGAAAAATTATAATGTTATTGAATAAGAAAAAAATGTTGTCGAAGAATCATAAAGTAAATTATTTAACTCATTATATAGAGTTGGATTCTGTAATATTTTCTATAATGATATGGAGACACAATCTCAATGGTAAATTATAAGATATATATATAGATCATACGAGTTTGAAATACATCATTACCCAAAAATAAATAAACATTTTGAAAATACAATTTATTGAGTTACAAAAATATTTTGATTTTTCAATACATTACTACAAAGGGAAGGAAAATAAGGTAGAAAATGCGTAAAGTAGTAATGATCATGGGAATATGATCCAAATGAGGATTTAGAGATATCTTATAATTTTTTATTTAGTAAAGAGAGACATTGGAATTTATTTTGAAGGGGAAAAATCACTCCTTCTTCAACTGATTGATAAACCATCTTTACCTGTGAAGATAAAATTTTCTCAATAAGATTATGCAAACATTGAAAAGAAATTAAATCCATTAAGGACGTATTATATAAAGACTTAATGTATTAATATATAATTATGTAATTTTTAAGTGATTAGGTGTTATATAAATACCTTATCTATAAAAGGGAACTATTAGATGATGTTCATAACTTGTCTTTCTATATACACCATGGTAGAAATAATATGTATAGATATTTTAATGATCATCATTTGGTGATAAATGAAGTGGGAAATTATCGATTATGTATCAGGATGGCCAGGTATTCAACAAGTGAATGGTGAGAGACAACATCCTAGAGGATACATGAAACCTATAACTATTCATATTAGTAGGCCGGATGGAATTACAATTTACTTCATCACTGGACTACCGAAGACCCCCAAAAAGAATGATAACATATGGGTTATTGTTGATCAAATTACCAAATCTAAATGTTTTTTTAAATAATAAAACATTCAACTCCATATCACGTAGAAAGAATACATATTACTGATGTTGTAAGTCTTCATAGAGAACCTCTATCCATTGTACCTTATTAAGATCCATAGTTTACAAAAAAATTCTGTAAGTGTATATATAATACTTTGTATATTGAGCTACATTTATGCACTAATAATCAACCTCAAACTGATGTACATTTTGAAAGTAATATTCAATCATTTGATGACTTGTTGAGATCATTCCCACTTGACTATCAAGGTATATGGGATTAGTATTTAAAATTGATTAATTTTCGTACATTAATAGTCAAAATTATAGTATTCAAATGGAACCATATAAATAATTGTATCGAATGAGATGTCAAACACTAACTTCTTAGAATGATGTTGGTGAGAGAAAACTTATAGGACCATAACTTATTAAGGAAAAAATGAAAATGTTAATGAATATTTTTTCACATATTAAAGAAGCTAAAATTTTACAATAGTGGTATGCTAACAATCAGATAAAGGACTTGTAACTTCTTGTGGGAGAGAATTTTTTCTAAACGTATCTCCATGGAAGGGTGACTCAAGGATGGGTAAAAAAGGGAAACTAAGCCCTATTTACATCGTAATATTTGAAATTTTGGAAATAAATGGTGTCCATATCTTACAGATTATAAATTCCACAATGTCTCTCCATGTTTCTTGATGTCTTCAAATTTCATTGTCAAATAAGTACATGCCATACCCAATGTAAGAACTCACATATAATGAAATAGAACTGTGACAATATTTGTCTTACTATGAAGATTCTATCGAGATTCTAGAAATAATATTGAATGTATTGAGAAATCAGATGACATGACCGGTAAACGTTATTTGAAGAAACAATAAATTGGAAGAAGGAACATGGGAACTAGAGGATGTTATAAGGAATAAACACAACCATCTATTTATAAGGAAATATTCATGATAGTTTTTGAAGAAGAATTTTTTAGGGAGGAATAGAACACCATATGATTTTACAATTTTTATTTTCTCAAATAAATTCAATTCATTCAATAGATTACATTGCACATGACATAGAGCTTAAATGAAGAATGATATACTATTACATAATAACATGGAGATTGGGATAATAAGGTGACCATTAGGAATAGTAAAAAAAAATGGAATAGAAACATCACCAGTTAAAGTATAAATAACATTTATTTATCTTATCAATGAAAATAAAATATTTATATATGACATAATAAATATATAAATGTTTTAAAAATTATAAACTAAGCATTTTTGTTTTTGTGAAACAAAAATATTTATTTACAATTTTATAATTGATAAAATGGTTTAAAAAATTATTTTCAAAACATATATTCATTAATTAAAATATATTTTTTCTTATAATTAAAAGATAATTTTTTGAGTCCTTAATTAGTTTTCAATGTGTCATAAATTTAGTTATAATTTTTAATTCTCTATTTTCAAATAAAATATGATTTTAATTAAAAATTAAATATCTTATAATTAATCAATTATTTTCATAAATTACAGTCTATTTTTTAATATTGTACATTAAACAATGGTTAGGGTGAATTTATTGGTATTATTATTAAATAGTTGAATTTTTATTGAATTGTGAAATATAGTAATTTATGGTTTTAGCTGAATGCATGAATTTTTTAGTCATTGATGATTTGTAGAATATTTAAGAACTATTAGTTCAAAAATAAATTCACTAGTTACATTATTTGGTCTTATGATTCATCACTATTTATAGTCTTTATCCAAAAATAATAAACTAGGGAATAAAATAATAAAACAACACCCCTCCCATCAGCTATTAATACAACCGTCACCACCTCTTCTCCTAACACATTCCATGAATTTTTTGTCATCCAATTTCATCACAATATCCTTCTACAGTCTCTCCCCATATTCAATGATCCTTTAGTCTCATAAAAATTCTAAATCCAATTTCCTTATGGAGGTTCTGAAGGTGATGATTTCAAGAGGTAAAACCCTTAATCATGACCTTTCAACTTCATTAAATTTCATTTCTTTTCTTGTACTACCCTTATATCCTCTATAAAAACATGAATTATAACTCCAATTTCATATGTATACAATAATTTTTTTATGTTAATTGTATATATATAATCAAACCCATTCTCATAACTATTTTATTCGAAAAATGAAAACATTGTTTGTGATGTCTCGATTTACAACCATCATAGACGATGTGTTTTCATTTTCTATTACCACATTAGAGGATGGTAATAAAACCAATGTTTTGATTAAAAATAATTTTAGTATACATATTATAAGTTATATAATGTTTTATAACTAATATATATATACATTATATAAATTAATAAAACAAAACATGCTCGGGATGATTGAAAAATGCCAAAATAATCTAAATGGTCATCATCAACGATTTATCTAATGAATAATTCACATGTTAGAAATAAATATATAGAAGACCATTAAATATTTTTTAATTTATTTTATAATATATAATCTTCATTCTGGATATCTATAACCATTTTACGTGATCTTTAATACATGTATACTAGTAAACCAATCATGAAAACTACAGAAATGTACACTCAGAAAACACTAAATTGAAACTTATAAGTCATAAAAATGATATAAATTGTATTAATAAAATAAATATAAATATTATATATGTTATATTTGCTCATAAAAATGTTATTAATGAATATATTTTTTGTCTTGGATATTAACTGCATGTTCAGAACACTTTCGGTCACATAGTTAGTGATTCTACTTGAGCATCCATTTTTCCCTTTGCGTTATTCTTTCTCCCACATTACCCAAATGTAATAATAAAAAATTATTATTTACACTAACAAAATTATATATTGATGATCCAAATGATATGTAACCAACTCAATTATTCCTTCATTGATAGGGAAGTACATGTTTTTCAATGTTCTCTTTTCAATTCATCATGATAAACCATATTGATTTAATGAAACATTCAAATTTCAAACACATTTTCATGTACACTCAATAATATATTTTAATCCCCCAATAATAAATTTAAATTAAGTTTTTTATCGTGAAAAATATATTATTTATTTGTTTTTGTAAATAGTTAATACTTTTTCCATTTCAAATAATCTTTAATATTTTCCCTTAAATCTGCACTAATGAGGCACTTCATGAATGTTTCTTAAAAAATATTTTTACATGTTTTGACTTAAGTTAGATATTATTTATCATGATTTATGAATATTTTTACTTATTAATGTCCATTTATTATTTAGATAACTTATATCATGGAAAATTTTATGGTATTTCCTTTTATAACTTATTCCTTATGTGTGGTGTATGTAAACATCCCATTTATTTATAATCATTATTAATAGTAGATCTAATTAATTATATAATTTTATTGTGTCAAGGATAAGATTAATGTCTTAGAAAAAATATATTTTTAGAAATGTTATTTTATTTTAATTATGTTTTCTAATTTAATTTATATGTGAATAATTCTTTGTACTAATATTGACTGGTGGGGCTCAGTTATAGATCAACCCTCTTTGCATCGGCATGTCTCATGAGACAAAATAGTTTGAGAAAATACCTTAATATTTTTTTTTCAATATTGAATAATATAAATTTCTACACATATACATAAACTATCATGATGGTATAATGGTTTATGTTCCACACACGTGACAGGTAATATATAAGTACATTATTCATTCATTAATCAGTTAGTACCTTCCACAATATTTTAACTATGAAAATAACTATAGTTTCATTTTCATTCTTATATTATTGATGGATTGTATTTTTTATGTTATTTATCCTTACATAATGACTATTACATATTAAATTTTATTCACTTATTATTTCTTCATATAACCCATTCTGGGAATTTGATCTCACCCATTTTTTTCGTTTCACGTGTCATGAAGATGTAATATTTTAATAAGTGTTACGGGGAAATTAATTTTATTTTTATATGTTCTAAATTTAATTACAAATTTAATAAGTGAAAAATGTTTTTATATAGTCCTTCATGAATATTAAATTCATCAATCCTAGATAAAAGTTATCTCTTACATCTATTACATTGTAAAAAAATTTACTCAAACACTAGGTTACTAAGGTTGGAGTTGTTAAATGAAAAATACTAATGAAAGTTAGGTTGTCTCATATTTTTCCATCAAGTATTTTTTTTATATAAATTCCATTCTTTCACACGAAGGATTTTCTATGAAGTGCTAGTTAAAATAATTTATTCTTAAAAATGAGTGGGTGGGATCAACTTATATGACATACAATACCTGTTGATAAATCATTAATGGTTAAGAACCTTGAATTCGAACCACCCGTTAGGTGTGTTTCCAAAATTGGATAAAACCACAATTGGTGGATTTTGAAATTAATTATCCTTTTTAGTTGTGTTCCTTTACAACTTTGTCTGATATATTAAATTAATTTATTTCATTGGTAAATAAATTGTATTATGTGGGCATACCTATAAATAAATTAATTTATTTCTGTGAAATTAATGAACAGATATTTATCAATTTGGTATTTCGAGAATAACGTATTCAATATTTATCCAATTGGATTGTTTTTTACATGATTATAGATTTCAGGGGCATAAAATGTTTTTATGGCTTGGGAAAAAATTCAACATTCCATAGTCCAATAACAATAATTGTGAAGGATATTTTGGGCTAATAGAATGGATCCCACATATTTAAATGATTAAAATAATGTTAAATACCTTTAATTTAGTCACTTAAAAATGTATTTGAGAGTGGAATTGATTCAATATAGTCCCATTAAATTACATGAAGATATTTTCACATTATTGCATTAATTTAACACAAAAATATGGAGGAATATTTAGGGAATCCTTAGCCAGAAAATGTTTTAATCATTAATTATATCATAAATACATTTATACATGTGCAAAGACATTGAAATTTGGAGTTTCAATAATAATTTTTTTACATAATATAATAATGATCCCTAATGAGTTATGACCATTTGGTTAAAAGAGTAGTAACCATAATTTTAGAGGATATATTATAAAGGTTAATATATTACACTAATTTATTTTCATCTATTATTTCTATTCCATTTATTTATATTAATTTATTTTTATTTTAAACCTAATTATAAAGTAGTATCTTTTAAAAAATTATAATTCATTCATGGTTCTTCTTTTTTTTCCTATATATATCCACACACCCTTCTAATACTTATACATTTTTTTATTTTTATTTTATTCATTCATTCATCCTATTATTATATTTTTTTACTTCATATGTTTATTCATATTCTTATTATTTTATAATCCTCATTCATTTTATTGTGATTATTTTATTTTATTATTCTAATCTTTATATCTTTTCCAAAGCGAACTATTTCCCTTAAAATTGGAGGCTAATCCAAGGATTATCCCAAGGGTAGTATGAGGTGTTTACATTCAATATGTACTAAAATTATTATGTTTTATTATATTTAGGATTACAAAGAGTTATGTTCATGGTTTTGGGGATTTTACACCATGACAGTAAACTCTATTTCCTTTCTATAATTTTATTAAAAAATTTCCCTACCTTATAATGGATATTATATATTAATTTGATGTATTTAATCCATTTAGTACATTAAATTAAATATGATAGAACAATGAAATGGGAGGTGTCACACTCTCGATTGAGGTGTGACATCATACTTGATTACAAGAAGTGGTGGAAGTGAGTTTTCTAAAGGAATTAATTATTTCAAACTACTAAATAATGAATTGACATTCATTATTGAAATAAAAAAAAATAATTACCAAATTAAATATAATAACCAAAATGAGAATGAAAGAACTCGAAAACAAAACCCCATATTTCTAGTTCATTTTCACTAATTAATTTCTTTAATTTCGTGTAACTTTACATTATATTATTCAATTTATCTTCTCAATTTCTTTTTTTTGATACTATAATATGAAGAAAAATGGTTCTGTGGTTTAGTTATTTATATCGGAAAACTACTATGAAATCTATTAATGTGAGACACCCCTAGGAATCCTCTGTGCTACATTAATATAATAATTTTTCATTATCCATACCCTATGAAAGGAATGCATCAAAACATGTGTCATTTCAAGATAACTAATAATTATTTTTTATCCATTTTTAGTTAGACATTGTATATAAATTTTCATTTTCATCTTTTAAAAATTAATAATAAAAATACCTTCTATGATTTATTATAATTAGTATTATTATAAATATATTAATTAATCTTTGGTGTAGCATAAAAAAAGATTAAGAAGGCCCATAAGGTCATAATTGATCCCATTCGAAAATAAAATAGAGAAATAAAAGATATAATGCTATGAAAAGAAGAAAGAGTGTTTGAATATGTTTATGAATTGATGGATTAACTAAAACCTGAGTAAGTACCTGAGGAGGCAAAGGATGAAGTACCACTATAGAAGCCTAATTTGACTGAAGGAATCAAATAGGTTGTGTAACAGTTCTAGGAATATCAATACATAGAATATTTATAATCCAAATTCAGGAATACCATGAAGTGTTAGACTCTGATGATTAAAACCCATGTATTGATAAGAATATTTGAAAGGATTCAGAACAATTTTGTCGAAAATTTGTAAAAATGAAATAAAATGATGTATTTCCATCTAAAAGGCTGAATAATAAGGACCTGATTACCCATTCCTAGATATGAGAGAAGAATCCACACTAGTGGTGGAATTTGATTAAAATATGGAGGATCCTAACTAACTAACTCCATCCACTGAGATTTAATTTCAAGAGTATATTACAACATATGAAGAAATTAAACTAGAAATAACTTAGGGAGATGATCCTTCTTTAAACTCTTTCATTTTGGATTTTTTCAATCTGCCCTCAATATCACTTCTTATTTTTTTGAAATTTCATATTTTGTTAATTCATTCCATAAATTAGAGGAGGAATAATAATTATCATATGTAACTTATAGCAACCCAAGCCTTCTATATATAACATTACATTATTTTAAGCATTGTTATACATCAGAGTACAAGACATGGATCATTAAGTATATTATCTTGGAAGACTAGGTTCATAAAACATAAAACATGGGGCTAAAAAATTTCTTTATTTTATCACCATAAAGAGATCCTAACTTCCTTTGAGCCCTTACATCTGCATAGGATACCCTTAGGAACACATGAACAAAGCTATGAGTAAAAAAGCCCAATAAGGGAGTGAACATATAGACACATCTTAAGAAAAAGAGATTGGAGGCATGACATAATGATAAAAACCATGGAACCTATGAAATCCTATCATATAAGCATGGGATGATATAAACATGGAATCATTTAAATGTGGTATAATCATAATACATTTCATTAGTACAAGTCAAGGCTAACCCCCAATCTCGTTTCCAATTTTAGTACGGGTCATGTCTAACCGTCAATCCCCTTTTACAATGCATCTATTGAAACGTAACATTACCCAATACATTGGAGTGATATCTAGGTTCACCCATATATACATTTTCATGAACTTTATTTCCACATAAATAATCTTTACACACCAATAATCATATATAATCAACCAATAATAAACAAATCAGTACCCATGGAATGAATTAGGTACCACAACCCTGACAGAAATCATAACCAATGGGCGTATCATGAAAGTGTCCATTAATGAAAGGAATTATACATGGACATTAAATAGGCATATATCATTGTACATGATGTCAAAAAAAGTGAAAACATATAAGAAATGTATTTGGGAAATATTATCATTAAAACATTTAGTGTGGTTTTAGGGAAAATACTACAGAGCTTTTAAAATAAAAAATGGGAAAACTATTTTATAAAAACAATATGTGAACAAAGAAGGTTTTAATAATAAAAACAATGATCTTAAAAATACAATGGTGGATTAAAATAGAAGATATAGTGCACCAGAAATCATGTAGGAATTTGGGAATTTCCCTTAAAACATAATTTCTTATCGAAGGTATCGAGGTGGGAATCACTAAATAACATGTATATCCCCAAAAGTAAATGTTGGATTGATCTAGGAACATGAATTTGATGCATATGAACAGTATTAATAATTTTTACATAAAAAGAGAAGGAAACTTTATTTTGGTAAAAATAAATATAGAGAAACCTAAAGGAGTAAAGGTGGTTGAGGAAGAATTCATTACGGATTATTGTCTTGGTATCATGTGTACCCAATAAGTATTTTTTGAGATATAATGGTGTTTTTAATAACTTATAAATTTTTAGGTAATTATGGGGAAAGTGATAAATAATACACCATTACTAGGGATCACACATAAAATTGAATAACATAAAAGAAAATTTTGAAATAAAAGTTATATAGGAAGGATCGCTTACCTTAAATATGTTGGTGTTCTCAACTTATTGTCGAAGACCTGAATAAAAAAATAGGTTTATTAATTAATAATTCCCGAACCCCTTATAAATTTAATTGGTTTAGTATAATCATTCTAAGTTCATTCATAACCGTTTTTATTGGTTATTAGGTTCAATTTAATTGTTCGGGATCATTGGTTTACTTAATTTTAATGACCTATTCACTTACATTTATGTTTGGATAAACATGTAAGAAGAAAATGGTTGTCCTAAATTGAAGTTATATTATATTAGTGAAATTACATGAGATTAAATGGTATTAATTTTTTTTGTTACTATGAGGTAATTCGAATTATTATATAAAACCAAAGTGACAATCGTTTTTGTTAATTTTTGGGTTTGATTACAAAGAACATGTTTTGATTTATAACATAATAATATTTTTAAAAAAGGATTACAGAATCAAAATAGGATATATTACATATATATAATCGTGTTCAACAATAATTTTTTTTTTCATGACCATATTTAAAGATGATAATATAAATTTTCAAATCAGTGTCCTTGAATGTGCTAAATTAGCACATCTCAAACAGTGCATTCATTCCTTTCAAATAAAAGGTGTGTAAAGAAGAGAAGATAATGAAACATCCCATTAGCATAAAAACATTCTACTACATGTATGTTACTGTGTTATCATACTATTTTGGTTAAGAGAGGTGATGAAAGAAACAAAAAGAAAAGAACATAAAATAAAAATATGGAATTGGAAAGGGGAATTTACCTCTTAAAACCTATCCATTGAGAACCTCATAAGGGGAGAGGTTTTGGTATTTTTAAGAGTCTAGGGGATTTTTTACGTGGGGGGAGCATGGGAGAGGTTTGGGTAGAATATTGGCAAGGGAAAAGGCTTGATACGATTGAAGAGAGGAGGTAGTAATGGGTGTTATTTAAAGATGAGGGGAAGGTTTTCATATCATTTTAATCATTGGTTTATTATTTATTCATAATAAAAGTAATACTAAGTATTCCCTAACATATAACACTAATCAATTCATTTTACTTCAAACTAATTGGGATTTCATCAATAGATCATCATCAATGACTCAATTAATCCATTATTTAGCATTTATTGTGAATTATCGAATTTTACTATTCATAAAAAATTCTATTATTTCAGGAAAATCCCAAAAATTCACCCAAACAATTTTTTGACATGTAGAATCCAAAAATGATGTCCATTTTTCAAAAATTATTTTATAAATATATATAATTTTATTTTTTATTAAAATCATTATTTATTATTTAATGCTAGTTTTAAACCATTCATTTACTAATTCAAAAATACAGGTACTTTATAATTTCACTTGAATATTATTTCAATACTATCATAGGTAAAGTTACTATTAATTAGGTTATATCGATATTTATAATGGTATTTTACTATTCATAATGGTAGGTTTCTGTTCACAAAATATTAAGTTTTTCTTATCGGACTCCAAATAACATACTAGTCTTAACCGTGTTTGTCAGATTTTTGAAATTCAAAATAGAGAACTAACTAACCTATGTTTAAAGTTATCATAGAACATAGTATTTTTTTATGTTCATTGGATAATATGACATACTTATGAAAGGATAATTTTCGTTGAAAAACATTGGGTCATTACATTATTCCCCCCTTATGAAATTTTTCCCTCAAAATTTTCTTTTACATTATACATCGTAAACAGGTGAGGAAACAAATCCTTCATTTCCTATTTTGGTTCCCAATAAACCTTTTCAAACTTTTGGTTCCTCCACAACACTTTGACAATGTGGGTTTTCTTGTTGTGAATAACCCTATCTCTTCTATCCAGAATCTTCACTAGCTGCTCCTCAAAAGAGATATCATCTTTCAGCTACACCACCTTCGAGTTCAGTACATGTGGGGGATTGGGTATGTAATTCCTCAAGAGTGATATGTGAAACACATCACGAACTCAAGCCATATTCGGTGGAAATCAAAGATGATAGGCCACATATCTTATGCTTTCAAGGATCTCAAAGGGGCCAGTGTACCTTTGGCAGATCTACTCTTTCATTCCAAATCGCATGACTGTCTTCCATGATCATATTCAAAGGAATACATTATCTCCAACATCGTACTTCAAGTCCCTTCGACGGTTGTCAGTGTTCTCTTTTTCTGACCCTGAGAAGCTTTGTTGATTTTCTAGATAACTTGAACCTTCTCCGACATCTCTTTCACAAGATCAGGTCCAAATAACTTCTGTTCTTCAAATTCATCCCAATAGGTTGGAGTTCTATATTGCTTTCCATAAAGAGATTCATATGCAGCCATCTGAATACTCATGTGGAAGATATTGTTGTATGAGAACTCAACCAATGGGAGATGTTGATCCAATCCACCTTTGAATTCTAGAGAGCAGGATCTTAGCATATATTCAGTATTCTGAATAGTCCTTTAATACCAGCCATCATTTTGGGGATGATAAGTTGTGTTGAAATTTAATCTAGAACTTAAATAATGTAGAAGACTCTTGCAGAATTTAGATGTGAACCTTAGATCACGATAAGAGAAAATTTAGAGTAGAACACCAAGTAGTCTCACCGCATCCTTCACATATATTTTTGCAAGTTGTTCAAGTGAGTGTTATTCCTAAATAGTGATAAAACGAGATGTCTTGGTGAGTCGGTCAACCACAAACCATATTGCAATATTTCATCTCGACATCTTTGTGAGGCCCATGAAATAGTCCATAGTGAAATTCCCCTATTTCCACATGTTTATAGACAATGGATTCATCATCCCTTTGGACTTTTGTCGCACAAATTTAAATTTTTGACTTACCAAGCCCCTTAATATATATTCTGCAATCTTCTTCCCTATGTTATCCCAACAGAAGTGTTCTCGAAGATCCCGGTACATCCTGGTACTCCCATGATGGATAGAGAATGTTGAGCTGTGTTCATTTTCTAATAGATCCTTCTTCATCCCGGGGGTTGAAGTCACACAAAACCCCATTCCAAACCAAATCACAGCATCATCGTTGATATGGAACTCTTGAATATTCCCTTCTGTTACTACATTCACCATATTTTGTAACTCCACATCATCCTGTTGTGATTCCTTAATCTTCTATTTCATGGATGGTTTCACAATAATTTAGTTAAGGTAGGATGTATCCCCTGACCGTAGGATTTCTAAATCCATCCATTTCTTATCCAAGAAGATTGGGTCTTTCTCAATCCGTAACATGGAAAGAGTAGCAGGTTCTTTTCTGCATAGAGCATCATCTACATTGTTCGCCTTTCTATGATGATAGTGAATAGATAAATAGTAATCCTTGATTATCTCTAACCATCTCCCTTGTCCCATGTTGATGCTTTTGTGTGAATATATACATTTTTTCCTTGTGGTCGGTGTATATGTCTCACTTCTCACCATAAAGGCAGTGCAGCCAAATCTTCAAGGAAAAAATCACGTCTTCCAGCTCTAGAGAATGCATCGAGTAGTTATCCTCTTGGATCATCAACTGTTGTTAGGAGTAGGTATCAATTATCATTTTTCATGAGTACAAAACCCAAGAATTTCTTTTAAGCAGAATTGTATATCACAAAATATTCCCCACTTTTTTATAATTTCAGTACAATTACAGTGATTAACCATCTCTTTATCTCTTTGAAGCATACCTCAAATTCTTCCATCTAGTCAAACTTTACCCCCTTCCATGTCATCATTGTCATTGGGTTTGACAATCATGAAAAGTTCTTCACAAATCATCGATAATACCCAGCTAGACCCAAAAAGCTATGGATCTCCATTATGGACGTTGGCTGAGGGCACTCATTAATTGCCTTCATCATGGAAGGGTCCACAGATAACCCTTTGCTGGTGATAACATACCCCAAGAATGATACTTCCCCCATCCAGAACTCAAAGTGTACATACCTTGTTCGAAAGGATGTCTTGGGAAAATCATCCTTTCTACACCATTAAATTATGATATCCCAGCTGAAGGTCCACCTTAGAGAAATAACTAGCCCCAAGAAGCTGATCGAACAAGTCATATATCTATGGTAGGGGATACATGTTCTTTACAGTGTTTTTATTGAGCTCACTATAATCAATGCGGAGGATAATTTATCCATCCCTCTTCTTGAAGAAGAGGACTGGTTCACTCCATGGTGAGGCACTCGGGCATATAAAACCCTTCTCTATATTCTTCTGTAACTTCATTTATAGTTCTTCCAACTCTACAGTGGCCATTATGTAAGGTGTCATTGATATAGGAAATGATACAGGAATAAGTTCAATTGAGAACTCAAACTCTCGATCAAGAGTAAGACTGGGCAACTCTTCAGGGAATACATTAGGGTAATCCCTCCTGATGGGCATGTTTTCAAGCATTATTTTATCCTTTGTATCAATCATTAGAGGCATAAATTCTTTCTCATAATGCGACAATACCTTCACTTAAGACAAATATTCTAAAGGAGACTCATCTTCCACCTTACTCTTGTAAGGAATCGAAGGATGCTTCGAGAGGTGAAGAGTAATCTCCCTTTCCTGGAAGTTGATGTTGGATTCTTTTGAAGATAGCCAATCCAATCCCATGATAGTGTCTAACTCCACTAAAGAAAGTATGACGAGATTTTCTAGGAGGTTCAGTCCACAAATGTTTACCTGGTAGGAGTTAAAAACCATGGATGCAACGATTTCCCCATTCCCTATTTTCACAAATAATATTTCCTCCAAATTTTGAGGTGGTGTTTGAATAGTTTTACTAAACTTTCAAGATATAAAAGAATGTGTAGAACTAGAATCAAAAAGTAAATTAGCTATTCTTGAATGAATAACAGGCATACCTTTCACCACATCATTGTCTAGCTCTACCTCAGCAGTAGTGATAGCATAAGCCTTACCATGTTTCCCTGGAGGTTGTTGTTGATTGCCTCCGACAACCTTTGTCTTAGAGAAATTGTTGGAATAATTCCCATGCTCCTTACATTTGTAACTCTATACTGCTAGCTAAGTGTTGATCTAAACCTTCCATTCCTTTTCAACATTAATATGATTTTTCATATGCCTCCATAAGTTATTGTCCAGATTACCAATCATTCCACATTTGAAGCAATTCATGGTTCTTTGAAGATAGTTACCATGATAATTCTACCAACAATATTTTCAAGGGGAAAAATCAAGCTTATTTCTATCCTGGTATTTGTTTGATGAACCACCCATGTTGTTCACCATTTCTTTCTTCTTTTCACTGGGCCCATGATACCATTGAGAGTCTCAAATCTCTATTTTAATCTTGAGGGCACAACATAGAATATCATTATAATGGTTGATGTTTCTAACTTCCAATGATTTTCATAGACTCAGCTTTAGTATGCTAAACAAGTGATACACATTTCTTTCAATGTTCATGACAAATCCAGAGGAGTACCATGAATTCCTTGTAATGTTTCCTTCAAAAACCATGATGGACTCATCCTCTATCTTCTTGAGTCCAAGAAACTCTCTTTCCATCTTGAGATGAAGGGTTCAAGGAAAATATTTTTTGAAAAATATCTTCTTGAATTCCTCCCAATCCATGGAATCAATTTTCACTTGGGACATTGTATTCATGATCAGTGTACACCACTGATCAACTTCCTCTTCAAACTGATAGAATGCCAGTACAACCTTATCTTTTTAAGAGCAAGATAGGATGGAGACAATTTTTTCAATAGATTAAATCCATTATTCTGTGAGGATGGGACTAGAAGATCCACTAAACAAGGGAGGCCTTTAACCCATGAAGGATTCTACAGCTACTTCCTCTTTCATTTGAAGGAGGATGGTATTCCGCACAATTTAACTTATTATTCATAACTCCAGCCAGCTAAGCAAGTACTGTCATGTTGTTTTGAGCACCAGCTCTTGTCATATCAGGCATTTTATTAGGGAAATCTTCACCTTTCCTATATCATAGGTTTTTGGACAATGTTCTTCAATTTCCCACCGTTAACTATGAAAAATAACTTATCATTTTATGTCTTGAACACTTAGCTGTTGAGGATAAAAAAGAATCGTTGAACATAAGAGGATGAAATAATAAATAATAATTACATCCTAAATTGTGAATCATTAGGTTTAAATCTAGGTTTTCCTCGATCTATTTCTGGAAATATTCTTATGGGCTTCCCCCCTTAATAATGGTTTTTACTAATCTCGTGAATCTACCAAAGCATATCCCCTAGGAGTGTCGTAACCAAGATAGAAACAAGGCCCATGGTTGTGTACTAGGATACCCTAGGTCAAGCCCGAAACTCCTTGTCAGATTTTTCACTCCTAGGTACATTTGTGCCTGAGCCACCTCTACCTTCTCGTATCCAGTCATGGATATATTTGCTGGATAAACCACAAACACTATACTAACCAAAATTTAGGGATGTTTTATTATACATCTTCTCATCCGTAATGTTATCAAAAAGGTTATCTATTCTTAATCTCCAAGAATATATAGACCATCCTTTGATACCAACTACATTGACCCAAGCCTTTTATATATATCATTACATGATTTTAAGAATAGTTATACATCAGAATACAATACAAGGATAGGTAAGTATAGTGTCTTTGAAGACTAGGTGCATAAAAAATAAAACATTGGGCTAAAACACTTCTTCATATAATCTCTATAGAGAGATCCTAACATCATTTGGTCCCTTACATCTACATAGGGTGACCTGGGGAACACATGAACAAAGGGATGATCTAAAAATCCCAGTAAGGGAATGAACATTAAGATACATCTTAAGCATATGAGTTATCTGGAATGACATATTGATAAAAATGCATGGAACATGTGAAATCATATCATATAAGCATGGGATCAGATAAACATGGAATCATATAAATATGGCAGAATCATAAGACATTTCTTTTGTATGGTTCAAGGCTAACTGCCAATCCCATTTCACATTTTAGTATGGGACAAGGAAAACCACCAATCCCATTTCACATCGAATCTCATGAGACTTAACTTTACTTAATGCATTGGAGCACTATCAGGGCGAACCCATCTAAAAATTTTCAAGAACATTATCGCCACATAAATAATCTTTCCACACTAATAATAATTCATAATCAACCATACATAAACATAAGGGTACCCATAGAAAGAATTAGGTACCACAACCACGATATAAATCATAACCAATGGGTGTATCATGAAAGTGTTAATGAAAGAAAGGAATTAAACATTGACATTAAATAACCATATATCATGGTAGGTGATGTCAAAAATGAGTGAAAAATTTTAAGAAATGTATTTGGGAAATTTTATCATTATAACATTTTGTGCGGTTTAAAGGAAAATGATATAGAGCTACTAAAATAGAAAAGGGAACAAAATTTTATAAAAACCAGAAGTTAACCCAGAAGGTTTTCATAATAAAAATTCTGATTTTATAAAGGAAATGATGGATTAAAATAGAAGATAGATTTCAATTGAAATTGGGAAAAAATTTGGGATGTTCCATTAAAACATGAATGCTTATTGCGGGTATCGAGGTGGGAATCACTAAAAAACATGTATTTCCCCAAAAGATAATGATGGAATGATCATGGAACATGTGTTTGGAGCATATAAATAGTATGTATATGTTTTACATAAAAAGATAATAAAACATCATTTGGGTGAAACTAATGATTGAGAAACCCTAAGTAGTAAAGGGGGTTCGAGTAGAATTCATTAGGAATTATTGGCATGGTATCGTGTGTACCTTAAAGATATTTGTTGAGAGAAAATGGATTTTTAATAGATTATAAATCATGAGGTCAGTATAGGGATGGTGATAAATAATACCCCATCTTTAGGGATCACACATAAAATGGAATAACATAGAGGACAATCTTGAAATAAATGGGAAATAGAGAGGATCCCTTACCTTAAATCTATTGGGGTTATCCACTTGTTATTAAAGAAATGAATAAACAATTTATGTTTATTAATTAATAATTCCATAACCCTTATAAATTTAATTGGTTTATTATAATAATTATATGTTCATTCATAACCGTTTTGATTGATTTTGAGGATCAATTTCAATATTTGGGCTCGTTTGTTTACCAGATTTTAATGACAGGTTCACTTCTATTTATGTTTGGATAAAAATTTAAGATGACAGTGGTTGTCCATAATTTAATTTATATTATATTATTGAACATCCTGGAGATTACATGGTTTTGATGTTAATATGGTTACTTAGAGTGAAGTCAAAATATTATATAAAACCAAAGTGATAACCATTTTCGTTAATTGGTGGGTTTGATTACAATAAACATGTTTTGATTTATAACTTAATACCATTTTTACAAAAATATTACAGAATAAAAAAATGATATATTAAATATATATAATGTGGTTAAACTATTAAAAAAATGTTTTCATGTCTAGATTTAATAATGATAATTGAAATTGTTAAATTGTTGTCCTTGAATGTACTAAATTATCACATCTCAAACGGTGCTTTCATTCCTTTCAAATAAAAGGTGGGGAAAGGAGAGAAGGAAATTAAATATCTAGTTATCATAAAAAAATTCCAATACATGTATTTTACTAGAGTTATCATACTATTTGGGTGAAGTGAGGTGAGGAAAGAAACAAAAAAAAAAGAACTTTAAAGAAAAGAAGGAATTGCAAAGAGAAATTTACCTCTTGAAACTTCCTCCTTTTAGAACCTCTTAAAGTGAGAGGTTTTGGTATTTTGAAGTGTCTAGGGAATTTTGGACGTGGGGGAGGATCATGGGAGAGATATTTGGGCAGAATATTGGAAAGGCAGAAGGATTTAAAGGAGTGAAGTGAAGTGGTAAGAATGGGTGGTATTTATAGTGGAGGGGAGGACGAATTTCATATTTTTTAATCATTAGATTATTATTTATTCACAAGACAAGTAATAGTAATTATTAAATGACCAAGAATAGTAATAAATGTATCTGACTTCGAACCAATTGAGATTAAATCAGAATATCATCATCAATGGATCAATTAATCCATTATTTAGCATTTATTATGAACTATCAGATTTTACTATTCATCCGGAATTCCATTATTTCAGAAATATCCCAAAAAATTATCCTAACCAATTTTCAACCTGTAGAATCCAAAAATTAATTCTATTTTTCCAAAAAAATTTCTAAATATGATTGTTTTAATATTTAATTAAAATGATAATTTATAATTAAATCCCAGTTTTAAAACATTCATTTACTTATTCTAAAATGTAGGTATATCATAATTTTCACATGAATATTATTTTAATACTATAATAGGTAGGTTTACGATTCATTAGGTCATATCACTATTTATATGTGTATGTTACTATTCATATGGTTCAGTTACTATTCACCAAAAATTATTTTTTCTTATTAGACTACAAATAACTTACTAGTCATAACTGTGTATGTCAGATTTTCGAAATTCCAAACACATAAGTGAAAAATCTATTTTTAAAGGTCAGTTAGCACTTAGTCATTCGAAATATTGTGTTTCCATTGGATTTTATGACAAAATTTTGAGAAGGGAATTTACATTGAATAACATTGGTTCATTACATACATATTGTCGAACTGATGGTTCTCTGTAACACCCCGAGCTTCTATGATACGCTTCTCATTCAATAATGCAATAGCTTGCATTGTACGCAACTTCGAGTTCTAACACACCGCAACTAATCAAAGTAGCCGTTATGAATAGTAATAACCACTTTTTAAAATCATAGAAATGTTATATTTCAAAATGGACTTCATTTTTTTATTCGTAATATCGAAATTATCCTAAGTTAAATTTTTGGTAATTTTCTGAGAACTTCCATTTTTTATGAATAATGAAAAATACTTAAAAACAAATTTTTAATCAAAATAAAATATAGTGATAAATTATACTATTGAGTGGTTTTAGATTACAATTAGAATATATTTTTACCATTTTATCCAATGGTGGTCATTAGAATTAATTTCACTTTGAAATTGGACATAAACAATTGTCAATCTTTTGATATATATTATTTCTTAAAAACACGCTATTTGTTGTGACAGCGGGAATTAATTATAAAATTAATTAATTCAACTTATATGTTTGGAATTTTTTAAAATAGACATCATTTTTGAATTCGGAATATCAATTATAGCTTAGGGTGAAATTTTGGCATTGTTCTGAAAAACTTCAATTTTTGATGAATAGTGAAACCACTAAGTGGTAGTTAAATAACTGATTTTTCGTTTAAATGAAATATTACCACTTCTGTGTTTTTCTTTTCAAAAATCTGACATACATGGTTGTCATTAAGATGTAAAATGTGGTTCAACGAGATTAAAATAATTTTTTGTGAATAGTAACTTTTAAGTTCTTAATTGCGATTAGAGGTAATTAGTGTAGTTTAAGGTAAAAATAGTGTTTTAATAATATGAGATGAGATTGAAACATGTCCTACCCTCATTGGATGTTTCATGGCCGACCAAGAAAATCCATGGGTCAATTTGGGGACCCCATGGAGCCACTTCAGTTGGAAAATGACATAAATACCTTTTATTTAATGTTAAAGTAAAAAAATGACACAAACATGAAATGTCTTACTAAAACAATTTTTACATGGGGTTATACAAGTCATATTTTTGACTATAAATAGTAATTTTAATGATAAAAAGATTTTATACATCATAGTAATTTTTTTATAATTTTTAGACATTAGATAAATTAAATTATTTATGACATCATTATGATGCAGCGATGACCTCATTATTCAACTATTTTAATAAAATGAAAAGATAATGTAAAATCCAAGGCATACACTTGTCCAAAGACTATTGGATGGGTATATTTCGAACCCTTATCACCTTATCAACGAATTATATAAGTGTGGGACCTTTATAACCTGAAATTCATTGTATAATAATGTAACATTTCAATCTTTCCAAAAGAGCCCATCCTCTCCTCTTAAAAAAGGCCCCCACCTCTACAACCTTATTCACACTTTCAAGCCTTTCGGTTCGGCCAAAATCTGCCCAAATACTCTCCCAACTTCTCTCCCTTCATCCTAGAAGCTTTACTTTTGTCAGAAAGCCATCCTAAGAAGTCATTTTGATCAAATCAAAAGGAAGAACCCGAAGAAGAGGTAACGTTTTCATCACCCTCTTTCAAGTTTCTTTCTTCTTCCACTCCCTCTTTGTTTATTATTTCAATTCTAAAATTATAACTCCAGTATCTTCTATATACTGTGATGTTATTATAAATATGGAACAACCATATTCAGTATTCTACCCATCATTTGAATGACATGTCACCATACGTGCGTACGTACGGCTTACCGTCTCCACGTCGTGGTGTAATTGTTATTCCATATATTATTATTTAGATGGGAATAATAATGATATGTAATTCATGTAAATAATAAATATAAAATGATAATGATTCTGTATATATGATATACTATCCAATTATATATTATTTTAATATCAAAATAATGAATATTCTCGCTCGTGCGTACGTACGGACTACCGTCTCCACGAACGCGATGAGTTTCATTCTCTGACGTATCCATTCAAGTATAATTATCATTTGATGATTTAAAAATAATGTTTAAAGACATTATATCATTCTGTATATGAATAAGATATAACCTATCCATGAAAAACACTACTTACATAACAAAACATATAAAAGAAAACGAGTAAGATAACACCCGAAACAACGATAAATCTAAGATATTGTTAACAAAGCAATGTTAAAAGATCATATATGATATCATATGAATGTATATGATTCTGGTATAATTTAATAATTATTATTTCATCATTATACAGGAGGTTAACCTACCCTAACCAAGGAAAAGTACAAGGTAAGGGTTTACTTCACAACCTCTTCATTATCCAAGGTTGTTTATACATAATTATCTACTGGGACCTCGTTATCATCCACATCCATGTTTCTTAAAAATGTCTTTCAAAACATTTTTAATATTAAATGGAAAATGGGTTAAATTCATTTATACCCTTATACGTTTTGAAAGGAATCTTACCGTCGTATTCTAAACAATGTACTTTTTGACCTTTTTGACAAATTTAAGGTAAGAATGTTTTTTTAACTTATACGGCGGGTGCGGCTATTTTCCGCCATTATAACTTCGTCGAAGCTTCCCTTACAAGATTATAAGAATATTTTCAAAGTAAATGTATTATTTTATAATTATGGGGCTTTTAAATGATTTCAAAAAAGAGATATATTTCTCTCAAATAGCTTTGATTTCATCCATGTCAACATCCTTTGATGGGTTTTAAGTTTAATTGAAATTGATTTATGATACAAAACTTCCATTGAACATTTTGTGAAATATTTGACTGTGGATGTGTTATTTTTATACCATCCATAGTTTATGGAGAAATTGTTGACATTTCGAATGCTAGTTTTAATACGAATATCTATGTTATGTTTAAACCTATTCATATAACGAATGTATTGGACTTAATAAGTGATGGGTGGAGCCCGCTATAGCTCCTCGATGCATCGGTAGGTCTCATGAGACAACTAGACATGGAATTGGCCAAGACCCTTTCACAATTTGATTTATGGTTTTGGCCGAGGCCTTAATCATTTTAGACTTCTTGGCCGAGGCCTTGAAAAAATGTTTCAGAATGTCTGGCATTATACATTCCCTCATTATGAAAGTGGTTATTGATATTTCAAGTGATTATTCGTCTAGTAGAATATCCATGTGAGTAAGTAATGGCATTATCTCATTTTACTTTTTCCATATTATGCTGAAGTTCAAGTTCAATAAGGCTTTTGTTTTAGTTATACATTGCCTTAAATGCTTATGTTTTCTTATGAATGTTTCCGCTATATTGTTATCCTTACGGAGCATTTGAGCTCACCCCTTTCAATGTTTTATTTTTCCCAGGATGTGAAGAAGTGTATTATGGCTGACTTGCAAGAATAGTCAGGGAGGATATGAGTGTGGACTAAGGAGACCATGTTATTGTAGTTTTCATTTTTATGATGTAATGTAATGTTTACAAATGTCTCTAGTGTTACCAAGGCTACTAAACTAATCGGTCTTTCAAGACTTGATCTTTTGTGATCATGCCAATGTTACGAAGTAATGCACCGACTCTGGGTAGCTGGGGTCGGGGCGTTACAGTAGGTATCATAGGCAGTTTAGTACTAACCTTGGAAGCTAGATTTAGATAAACTCTGATTAGAGCACATAGCCCGAAGATAGACTTTAAGGATTAGTATAGAAGAACTTCCTAGAATTTTGGTATTATAGTGATTTTGTGAGTTTTTCGAGCAATACATCCCTGTCTGGAAATGAGCAGGTAGAGGCGGCTCTGGCACAGATGTACCTAGGTGTAAAACCCAAAAACACCGCATTGAGCTAGACTCGAACGAGAACTGGTGCACGACAACGGGCCTTGCTGCACTCTTGGTTACGACACTCCTGGGGGATATGCTTAGGATAAATCTCATTTTCTTTACAAACCACTATGAAGGGTTATGAGTATATACTTCCTAAAAGAAAACATTTTTTATGATTATGGATTATATCCATAAATAGTTCAATTTATTATAAGTTTTTTCAAGTTTGTTATTATGTATTTCGATTCATAAACTAACCTTGTTTATGGCATTGTATAGAAATGGCACCCAGTAGAAGGAATGTGGACTCCATCAATACGTATGATCCAAAGAGTAAGAAGGATCATATCTTTCATGGTATTAATCCAACATTTAGAAGGGAAATATTCTACCATGTGTTATCAACATATGAAGAAATAGTATCATGTGTTAATAAGATAAGTAGAGAATTCTCTGAGTCTTATGGATTTGAAGGGATGAAAGAGATGAAAAGGATGGAAGAGAGAATGATGGATAAAGGGACGAGGGAAAAGAAGAATTTTCCAATATGTGATAACTGTGGGAATAAACACCTTGGAATTTGCCTGAAAGGAATGGTAGTTTGTTATAAGTGTGGAGAAAAAGGACACCAAGTGCGTGACTGCAAGGGTAAGAAAAAGGTTTCAAATGTACAATGCTTCATCTGCAAGGAGTGGGGACACTACGCAAACCAATGTTCAAATCATCAGAGTATGCCCCAAATGATGTTATTGGATAATAATCAAGTTATGATACTACCACAGATGAGGAGGAATGATTAGAGTTCTTATGTTGTTATTAAAGTATTTTTTTAATTTGAGTGTTGTATCAATGATGTACTGGTTATAATAATTATGGAGTATATAAGGATTGTACTGCAGTACTATTTCATCTTGGACTTGAGATTGTGTGGAACCAAGAAAAGTGACTCCACAGTAGGTTAAATTTCTGGAAAATATATGGTTGAGAGAAAGATAAACCACAATATGGTTCTGATACCGAGATAGTGATTTTGGAATAAGGCATGATTGATTCGGATAAATTATGTTGGATATTCTTAACATCCTTGAAACTGATTAATGATTTGTATACATTTTTGGATAGAAGGATTATATCTAGTTTTCTATAAGGAATAAGGGATCATGAATGTAATCAATAAGGATTTATGGTAATTCAGTATGTTTCATTGTTTTAAAAGAATACATGATGAAGGTGTTCACATGTTGTTACGCAGAAAAAAAAGGAGTTTCATTATGTTTACCTTCCTCATAAAATCTGGACTGTGAGTTGGACAGAAGTATTTTGGATAACTATAAAGGTTGGAATGGATTATATTTTTCATTGGATACTATTGTTAAGGTTATTTTTTGGATATTTATAAAAAGGACAACATGCAGACCGAGTGATAACCCATCGCGTCGGACAAAGCTGTGGGAATCGAACCCACAACCATAGTACGATTGGGATTAACCACCTACCACTGGACTACGTGAAGCCCCTGGTTATTACAAAATAGTTTTTCTAATATAAATTGTATGTGTTAATATTTTTAACCTTATACAATTAGGATAAATAGAATATTTTTGAGTTCTATTACCTTTTAGAGTGAAAGATGGGTTTTTGGTAAAAATTTATTAAAGAATGAAAGTCTATATGACAAGTGTGTATATTCCCTTACGTTCTTAGTAAATCTCCTAAATAAATACTTTAACATTATAAAAGGTAACTTAAAACAAAAACGTTGCCGGTTAGCTTTTCCAACTGGGGATTCAATGACCGTTTAACCAACCACAAGTTTGTGATTTTCTTATTGTTACCTTTCTCCTAATCCAGTTTTCTACAACTCTCCATCAGACCTTGATGGTTTTTTTTCTTCCATATCCATATTTTCATAGAATCCTAGTATGGGCTATCTCGGGTGACCTTTGTACTTATCTTTCTTTCTTTTAATGTTATATTTTTATTAACCTTATTTCCGATGTGGGTTTTCTACAAAGGTATTTTCTATTTTCACCCTTTTATTTTCCAAGAAAAATTTCAAATTGCGAGGATTCAATTTATTGAAGGAGGGGGTAATGTAACACCCCGAACTTCTATGATACGCTTCTCATTCAATAATGCAATAGCTTGCATTGTACGCCACTTCGAGTTCTAACACACAGCAACTAATCAAAGTAGCCGTTATGAATAGTAATACCCACTTTTTAAAATTATAGAAATGTTATATTTTAAAATGGACTTCATTTTTGTATTAGTAATATCGAAATTATCCTAAGTTAATATTTTTGTAATTTTCTGAGAACTTCCATTTTTTATGAATAGTGAAAAATACTTAAAAACAACTTTTTTAATCAAAATAATTTATTGTGATAAATTATACTATTTAGTGGTTTTAGAGTATAATTAGAATATATTTTTACCATTTTATCCAATGGTGGTCATTAGAATTAATTTCACTTTGAAATTAGACGTAAACAATTGTCAATATTTTGATATATATTGTTTCTTAAAAACACGCTATTTGTTGTGACAGCAGGAATTAATTATAAAATTAATTAATGCAACTTATATGTTTGGAATTTTGTAAAATAGACATCATTTTTGAATTTGTAATATCAATTATAGCTTAGGGTGAATTTTTGGCATTGTTCTGAAAAACATAAATTTTTAATGAATAGTGAAACCACTTAGTGGTAGTTAAATAACTGATTTTTCATTTAAATGAAATATTACCTCTTCTGTGTTTTGATTTTCAAAAATCCGACATACATGGTTTTAAATTGGAAGTAAAATGTGGTTCAATGAGATTAAAATAATTTTTGGTGAATAGTAACTTTTAAGTTCTTAATCACGATTAGAGGTAATTAGTGTAGTTTAAGGTAAAAATAATATTTTAATAATATGAGATGAGCTTGAAACATGTCCTACCCTCATTGGATGTGTCATGGCCGACCCAGAAAATCCATGGGTCAACTTGGGGACCCCATGGAGCCACTTTAGTTGGAAAATGACATAAATACCTTTTATTTAATGTTATAGTAAAAAAATGACACAAACATGAAATGTCATACTAAAAAAAATTTTACGTGGGGTTATACAAGTAATATTGTTGACTATAAATAGTCATTTTAAAGCTAAAAAGATTTCCTACATCATAGTATTTTTTTTATAATTTTTAGACATTAAATAAATTAAATTATTTATGAAATCATTATGATGCAGTGATGACCTCATTATTTAACGACTTTAATAAAATGAAAAGATAATATACAATCCAAGTCTTGCACTTGTCCAAAGACTATTGGATTGGTATATTTAGAACCCTTATCACATTATACACGAATTATATAAGTGTGGGACCTTTATAACCCGAAAAGCATTGTATAATAATGTAACATTTCAATCTTTCAAAAAGAGCCCCTCCTCTCCTCTTATAAAAGGCCCCCACCTCTACCACCTTATTCACAGTTTCAAGCCTTTTGGTTCGGCCAACCTCTGCCCAAATACTCTCCCAACATCTCTCCATTCATCCTAGAAGCTTCTCTTTAGTCATAAAGCCATCCTATGGAGTCCTTTTGATCAAATCAAAAAGAAGAACCCGAAGAAGAGGTAACGTTTTCATCACCCTCTTTCAAGTTTCTTTCTTCTTCCACTCCCTCTTTGTTTATTATTTCAATTATAAAATTATAACTCCAGTATATTCTATATACTGTAATGTTATTATAAATATGGAACAACCATATTCAGTATTCTACCCATCATTTGAATGACATGTCACCATACGTGCGTACGTACGGCATACCGTCTCCACATCGTGGTGTAATTGTTATTCAATATATTATTATTTAGATGGGTATAATAATGATATGTAATTCATTTAAATAATAAATATATCATGATAATGATTCTGTATATATGATATACTAGCCAATTATATATTATTTTAATATCAAAATAATGAATATTGTCGCTCATGCGTACGTACGGACTACCGTCTCCACGAACGCGATGAGTTTCATTCTCCGTCGTATCCATTAAAGTATAATTATCATTTGATGATTTAAAAATAATGTTTAAGGACATGATATCATTCTGGATATGAATAAGATACAAACTATCCATTAAAAACACGACTTAAGTAACTTAACATATAAAATAAAACGAGTAAGTTAACACCCGAAACAACGATAAATCTAAGATATTGTTAACAATGAAATGTTAAAAGATCATATATGATATGATATGAATGTATATGATTCTTGTATAATTTAATAACAATTATTTCACCATTATACAGGAGGTTAACCTACCCCAACCAAGGAAAAGTACAAGGTAAGGGTTTACTTCACAACCTCTTCATTATCCAAGGTTGGTTATACATAATTATCTACTGGGACCTCGTTATCATCCACATCCATGTTTCATAAAATGTATTTCAAAACATTTTTACTATTAAATGGAAAATGGGTTAAAGTCATTTATACCCTTTTACGTTTTTGAAAGGAATCTTACCATCGTTTTCCAAACAATGTACTTTTTGATCTTTTTGACATATTTAAGGTAAGAATGTTTTTTTAACTTATACGGCGGGTGTGGCTATTTACCGCCATTATAACTTCATCGAAGCTTCCCTTACAAGCTTATAAGAATATTTTCAAAGTAAATGTATTATTCTATAATTATGGGACTTTTTAAATGATTTCAAAAAAGAGAGATATTTCTCTCAAATAGCTTTGATTTCATCCATGTCAACATCCTTTGATGGGTTTTAAGTTTAATTGAAATTAATTTATGATACAAAACATCCATTGAACATTTTGTGAAATATTTGACTGTGGATGTGTTATTTTTATACAATCCATAGTTTATGGAGAAATTTTTGACATTTCTTATGCTAGTTTTAATACGAATATTTATGTTATGTTTAAACCTATTCATATGAGGAATGTATTGGACTTAATAAGTGACCGGTGGAGCCCGCTATAGCTCCTCGATGTATAGGTAGGTCTCATGAGACAATTAGACGTGGAATTGGCCGAGGCCCTTTCCCAATTTGATTTATGGTTTTGGCTGAGGCCTTAATCATTTTAGACGTCTTGGCCGAGGGCTTGAAAAAATGTTTCAGAATGTCTGGCATTATACATTCCCTCATTATGAAAGTGGTTATTGATATTTCATGTGATTATTTGTCTAGTAGAATATCCATGTGAGTAATTAATGGCATTATCTCATTTTACTTTTTCCATATTATGATGAAGATAAAGTTCAATAATGCTTTTTTTAGTTATACATTGACTTAAATGATTATGTTTTCTTATGAAATTTTCCGCTATATTGTTATCCTTATGGAGCATTTGAGCTCACCCCTTTCAATGTTTTATTTTTCCCAGGATGTGAAGAAGTGTATTATGACTGACATGCAAGAATAGTCAGTGAGGATATGAGTGTGGACTAAGGAGACCATGTTATTGTAGTTTTCATTTTTATGATGTAATGTAATGTTTATGAATGTATCTAGTGTTTCCAAGGATACTAAACTAATCGGTCTTTTGAGACTTGATCTTTTGTGATCATGCCAATGTTACGAAGTAATGCACCGACTCTGGGTAGCTGGGGTCATGGCGTTACATTCTCCATGACATTATTGAATATATATTTACGGTTTCCCATGAGGATGTTACAATAGCATATCCTGAAGAAATAATTAAAGAGGATTCCCATATTAAAATGTAATAATTTCTATATAAAAATTTATATTAATTTTTTTAGTGAAAACATTTACATACATTGCTTTTGACTATTCAATTAATGTATGTCATGTTGATCCTACAATAAAAGAGATTGATAATATAGAAAAATTAGTAACAAATTTAGAGGTTGATTCATAGGTCATATTACCCCATTCATGCATGTTATACGAAATTGGAACTGGGTTGGATCTGGTATACTCTATGTGGATAATTCCTTACCTGAAAGGAAGATTAACAAAATGGAAAAAGCCACATGTTGTGGTTCAAATACATGATAATTCATCCACCAACTCACATTGGATAATAGCTGGTAATCCTCTATAGAGGAAATCAAAATCCATGTCTCACTGGGTAGATTATATTAATAATTATCCCTTCACATAATATCTATCACATTAAATTTATTTCTTAGGATTAGTCCAAATTTAATCCCACTCTTATTATCTTATAGAGATTAAATGACATGATCCTTTTGCTTAATTGAGTAATTTTCTTTTACAGGTTCACAACGTAAGATGGTTTCCCTGAAGAAATAATTGATAGAAGACAACTAAATATTCATGGTACAAGGATTTAATTATTTCATCTATAATTTTTAAACCCACTCCATTTAATAGATATGTATTTTGATATGTAAACTAGAAATTCCATTCCCATGAATAATTTTTTACATTATGTTACATATATATGAGTCTTGGATTTTGTAGTAATCTTATTATACAATGTTCTATATTTCAATATTATAAAAAATTAATGAGTAAAACGATGAATAAAATTATTATATTTAATCATGGATATTAAAATAAGGACATTTGATTTGAAGTAATTAGTTAATTCATGTATATTATATTTCCTTGTGATTTTTCACACATTAATTTTCTAAAATTCATGGATTCTGTTAAAATTCATGTGAAGTTAATTCTTTTATTTCTCATGTCTTGAAGGATTTTTTGTCACCAAGGGTACCATTCCTTAGAGGATTTTTAGACCAAGTGCTTCCTATTTTATATTGAGCATATTTATTTAGTGTTCATGAGACATACCATCAACAAGAACATTAATTGAAAATTATCACAAATACTAACTATGGAAAAAAATTAAATTTACAAAATATATTATTAAAATAACTTATTCTTAAATTACCACCATTACAACAAACATTATTTATCGTATAGATATCATGCATGAACATTTTGGGAATGAGAAATGTTTCAATACATTTTAATCCATTCTTAACTTCATCTTAGTATTTTCATTACATTTTATGGTTAAAGTATTGGGGTTATGGTATTCAAGAAATATAGACTGATTGTTTTTATTATATGTGGTTAGGTGGTGGATTTGAGGTTTATTTTTTCCATGACATTGAAAAAAATAAAAAATGTAGAGAAAAATTTTAGAGGGTTCAAAAACCATTCATTATTCCTTTCTTTGATTGTGACCTTATGTTGAGTTTGGGGAACGTTAAAATTTTTAAAATTTGAGGGGGATAATTAAATGACAGTTTTCTTTCTGATATCATACTATATACTTTATGTGAGAAACCTCCTCCAAGAGCCATAATTTTTAAACCATAAATTCTTACCAACCATAATCCTCAATGTAATTTTAACCTTTATTGCAAGTCCCCATTATTGTATCTATCATTTTCATTAAAAATATGACAAAATAATTTCATTATAGTCTTATTGATATGAAGAATGTTTGCATGATATGAACATAAATCTAAAAGAATTATATCTTGAGTTATTGGAAAAGTCATTCAATTGTGAGGTATATCATTATTTGGTATGTTTAATAATAATGAACTGAGGAACATAAATGAATGAAATGAGAAGTACTATAATTTTTCAAAGGGGAAAAGTAAAATTCCTGAATTTTTTTCATTTAAAATTTATAAATTAAATTGATATTAAATATGGATTTTTTAGAAATTTATCTGACATTGAAAATTGTTTAATATCTTTTCAATATGAATTTTTTGTAACATTGGTTCCCTCTGAATTTCATATCGGGATTTTATCCTAGAGGATATGCATGGATGATGTGTGGGGAAATGGATAGAGAAAATATTTTAATCAATTTTCAATGTATTTAAATTATTTATTTTCTTTCAATTTTTCTATTTGATCTTATTTTTATCATATTTATATTTTTGGTGTGATTTGGGATATAATGTGAAAATTTACTAATTCCTGGAATCTAAGATATTTTTTCCACTTTTTTATTTTGAGAAATATTTTTAAAATATTGATATAATTGGAGTAATTTTTTAGGATTCCCCATTTCATGGGATTCAGCTTCTTCTGAAGAGAGAGAAAATTAGAACTTCCACAGTGACAAAAAATCCATATATTTAGAAAATATTTTTTGATGACATAATGGACCCTACCTTGGTAAATGAGGCATAACTCTGGGTAATGACCTTTAACTGAGGTGGTTCAAAATTAATTTGAAATATGACTTAATAATGTGTTAGGAAATTAAATTATTGAGAGATATTATCTAAATAATTTTTCTATTGAGAAATCCAATGTTGAAGAATATTTAGGGAATACTGAAATAGAAAATTTTTGACTCATTAATTATGAAATAACAACATTTATTCATGTTAAAATTCAATGAAATTTTGTGTTCTTAGAGAAAACTTAATATAGAAAATCTTTTAAGGACTCATTATGATTATCATACATATGGTGGGTAGAATTATATTCGACCATTAGATATAATATTTTAGATAAGAATATTCTCCCACAATTTTTCATCTTTTATTTGTATTTTTATTATTTTCACATTATAATTATTTGAAATTTATTTTAATTTAAATTATTTTAAATAGGTTCTAATTCATAAACATGTTTTTCTTCTTCTTCTACACACCCTACTTATTCTTCTCCACCATATTTTCTATATTTTCTTTCACTTTTATTCTTCTCTTTAAAATTTTATTTTGTGATTTTATTTTGGTGATTTTATTCTTCTTCTTTAATCATCCACATCTATTTTACTTTTTTCCCTTTTCGTTTTCTCATATTTATTTTCTGTTCCATAGTGAATTATTAACCTAAAAATTTAGGGACTAACTAGTTTCTTGGCATGTGGTAGTTTAGTGGTGTTTTTATTCTTTGTACACTCAAATTATTTTTGTTTTATTAATATTTTGATGATAAAGAGTGATGTGAATTGGTGTGGTGAATTTCCACCCTCAAAATTAAATCATACAAATTTATACTATTTTATTATACCTCTTCCATACCATATACTATATACAATCTAGATATATGATGGTGTTGAGACATTTATTAGATGAAATGGAATTTGATGGAGACAAATCCTAGAAGATGTGAAACTCTTGATTGTAGTGTTAAATCAACCATGATTATTGGAGGAGGTAGAATTAAGATTGATAACAGAAATAAATATTTCCCAATACTAAATAAATGAATTATAATTCATAATTTAGTTCTCAAAAATGATTCATCGAACTAAATTTAAACACCAACATGGAGAATGATAGAGCTCATGAACCGAAACAGGAAGTCCAAGTACTTTCATATCTAATTAAATTCTGTCATTTCATGTTATTTTAACATAATAATTGAATTAATCTTATAAATTTCATTTTTAATATGAAATTATAATAAAAATTAGTTTAAGGGAATTATACTAAGTAGTTTATCAAATGATAATGATCCTTATACAAGGCACCGTGGATCATAATTTTGATGTAGTAGAATGATAAATTTTATTTTTCCATTCCCTACAATAGAAATACAACTGTGAATACAGGTCTACTTACCCAATTCATTTAATTAAGACATTTTTCTGGTGATTTATTCAATTAAAAAAACTTAACGAATGATTGAATTAAAATGTGAGGTTATATAGTTGGTTAAAATTTCGAACAATGATTGTTTTCCCATTTCAATGTCATGAGTCAGTAAATGGTTTATGAATGCAATTAAGAGTCTCTTTGGATTTATTAAGAAAACTATTATAATTAAATGACTTCTTTGGACCTTGGGAGACACTTGAGTTCTCATATGAAGTCTATGGACATACTCATTTAGTATCTGACTTATACGTGCTCGAGTAATAGTGGGACATGTTTGTATACTTCTATGGAAAGACTCTGATGGAAGACTATTATTCTACAATGAGTGTTAAATGTAGTCCATATGCTGACTTCCAGAGATGGTAATGGGTGTGAATATTATTATATATTATATGAGTGACACGTTATATCCCTATATGGAAAAACGTTGATGGAATCAGATGGTAGTAACTTTATACAACACGTAGAGAAATATCGGGGTTCCTATGAGTAGTTCCTATAATTTAACAGTATGTTCTTTGGTTCATGTTATAAAAAGAGAGATACCAAGGTTATAAATTTTTATTTCGAAGGATGTTATCCTGTTCTCATTGAATAAAATAATGGATTAAATATATGACATATATTCAATGACAGATCAAAATCTTGAATTCATTCTGGGAATAACTTTTACTAGGGATTTATTATACATATTTATCGGATATATTTCATGGGGGATTCTATGGATATGATAGAGGTCCAAATACGTGATTATAAATTAAATCAATATTGATTGATTATTTAGAGAAATTCAATCTTAGGTCAAATATGGTACCATAGTATGGGTGTTCCATGGGATCCCGATACTATGTGGGTTCTTTATATACAAAAATTTACATAATACTTTTATTTTTACCCAAATATTGTATAATATATATTAATATAGTCTAATAAGACACAATTTGTGTTAGTCTCCTGAGTTCATCACACACCCTACTTAAGCCATCTTAAGGGAACACAGATATACATCATGGATACTTGTAGGGATAGGGGAATGTGCCCAGTTATATATAAATGATTAATTATACCATGAGATCGAGGGATCACTATAATAAGCTATGTCCCATTATGTTATCCAGAGATAGTATTATTTGGTATTTTTTGATTTTTGGTATGCCTGTATATATGTTATCTCAATTCCTTGTAGTCAATTATTTCCTTGCATATAGCTCCAATTGTTCATTATTTTGAATTTCACATTGATGGATGAGATTAAATAGTTATTATATGAATGATTTTTATTCTTAAATTGTTCAGTTATCTTTATATATCCTCTACATTTTATAATATTATACTATTTTTATAAACATTTATGAATGTGGTATTGTCTCCCCAATGTTCCTACATGGGTCGTCGTTACTATTTACCTGCCTATAGAATACAGGGACGCATGCTTGTGGTACTGTGACCAACCATGTTTAGTTACGATTGAGTGAAGCGGGTCCACGACATCCCATGGATTGATCCAACTAAACAGTAGATATACTCATATGAAAAACTCATAACATTCTTAATTATAATAACATTTCATTTGATACCAATAATAACATCGGTGAACTAGAACTATTGAGACCAGTTCAAAAATAATAATCATTCTATTTATCGCTTTGATACAGATGAAGGTGACCAAAATTTCACCATCCACAATATACTACATCAAAATAAAATAACGGATCACTTTCTTTCTTAAGGGGATTTTTGTTTTATATTTTTATAGAATTAAGAAAACACATACATAAACAATGCACATGTCCTTAAAATATAATTTCCCCCACACAATCCAGCTACAACTATTTCACATTAAGTCAGCATATGTGTCGATATGAAAAACTTCTAAGAATATTTATATCAATATAACTGTTGATTACCTGGGGAAATATAAACATAAGTATGGTGAGATAAAATAATATTAATGGTCAACATAATCACAAACATTTGATTATCATCAGTGATAATAAGACGAGTATATGGGTTTGAAGACATTATTAAATTTCTTAGGCATAACCAAAGACAACTTTTACCCATAAAACCATTGTTCAATAAACATGAAATCCTAGAATAAGGCTTTAACATTAGAAATATTTATTATAATTAATAATCATGTTCCATTTGATATCAATCTCCATTAAATGAGTTGTTTATAACCCATGGAAATGATAATGAAAATTTCTTGGTATCATGGAACATTAACTTCAAAGAATATTTATAGAACCCATAAATACACCTAAAAATGAACATATGGTAAAATTATAATATAATTTTTCTATAACATAATAATTACCTAGTTAATTAGAAAACAATCTAGTAACACCCATTTTATAAGACAGATCAGGCTCACTCGACACTATCTAAACTCACTCATTGTATAAAAATGTACATGAATACTAAATAAAGAACATAGAGCTATAATTTCATTATAAAAAACATAAAAAATTAATATTTTGACATAAATATTTTAACCCATGAAAAAGAAATTGGTGCATGAGAATATTTTTGAAACATGATTAGACCATGGAAAATAAATGGGTATTGTTACTTCACTTTCAAATATTATTAACACATGTAAAAGAAGAGGGTTCCATAAAAATTTCAATAAAATATGATTAAACCAAGTAAATATAATGGGTACGAATTTTTTTTTGATGAATCATTATTACCTAAAATAATAGAAATGTGTTCCATAAAAATATTATTGATAGAATATTAACCTTTCGAAATGAATTAATATAGAAAAAAATCACTTTGAAATATGTTTAACATGTTTAATGAAACAAGTCTCATAATAATATCATAGAATAAATAATAACCCATTCTAATAATGACTAATTATGATATCATTAAAAGTTATCACCTTTAGATCATAAGAGTTTAGATCCACTCTCTTTTCAAATATAGACATTACAAAACTTATAAGGAATAATTAAAACCTTATAAAAATATACTCACAATGACCATAATTAGTATAATGTATTTGGAAGCATGGAATCGTAAAAATAGTACCTTAGTGGGCTATATTATCTCCCATAAGGTTTTTCTTGACTAGAACCCTTCATTGACACAACAAAATTAATACATATCTTCATATCCCAGGGGAAAGAAACCTAAAAATGGTGATATTAGATTATCAGAAAAGGTAAAAAGGAGAAAATTATGTAAAAACAAAATAATATAGGTATGATAATGTGATCATTAAAATATAAGACCACATACTATATATAAATTATCATAAATTGGAATATTGGAATAAGGATTGGCAGTTCAAAAGACATGAATCATGAAAAAGTTATGAATATAATCCATGAAAAAATAATATATGAATAAAACATAGAATTGTGGATAACACAAAAGAATGTAATAATTTTTCTATATTAGTCAGGGAATTTCTATTCAGACCATCTTAGTGGAAAAATTCCTTTGTAGAACTCGGTCCACACCCTGTTCCAGATATGAATTACAGAACTAAGTTCATTTCCTATTTCAGCACTATAGTACTGAATTAATTTCATTTCTAGTTCATGCCATATAATATTAACCCATTTAATTTCTCATTCTATCCCAATAATACTGAATGAATTTAATTTCTCATTCCATCCATGTCTATCTCAAAAGATATAAATCTATATACAAAGCAATAGAGGGAGAAATAAGACTCACCCATCTTATAATGAAATCATACATTGATGTTCCATGAGATCTTAAATAATCATATCATAACCCACATAATGAATTGGGGAACCTAATCATATTAACATATCATAACTTATGGAAAATAATATTGGTTATATAAACATTTAATCTAAATAATAATTGGTGAAAGATAAATTTATGTCATAAATATATAAATCGTTAATGAAAAATGTTTTCATAAAGACCATGGAATTAAGAATAACCCATTGATAAAAATAATATGAATGTAAAATTAATATCATTTCTTATAAGAGAATGTGTAACATCAACAGATGTCATCTAGGATTAAATATATTTTTGAAATATCATTCAATAAAATTTCTTGAGGAAAATATCATTTATTTTTTGAACAAATCATATTTAATACATAAAACAATTTAAAAATAGTTTTCATAGAAAATACCATGAGAACATAAAATTAAGACATGAAATCAATTTGAAAACATTTTTACTTGAAAACAAATAAAATAATCATCCAAAATTATTCAAAACATTTTTCTATAAAATCACTTTGAAATAATATAATGAAATGCTGATTTTTTTAAAACCATTTTACTTGAAAACATAATAAATAAGTTTGAAATTTTTGTGACATCCATTTCAATGAGAATAAGTTGAATGATTATAAATAAATATTGAAAAAATTTTGACAAATAATTTCCCATTACAAATTATAAAATAATATTCAAAACCTTTTCAATAATATTTTACATGAAAATCGATTGAATTTTTTTTCTATAAATTAATCATTTTAAAATGAAAATAACGAGTCAAGTAAATGATGGTGGGTAAATCTGTAAAATCTGTTTGATGTAAAAATATCATTCCTTTTTAATCGTATGAATGTTGGAAAAACGATTTATTTAGAAAGGGACAATAATATTCCATTGAATATAATGATTATATTAAAATGTCAAAAAATTTATTTAAATTAATATTTTACAATGGTACCATATTATTGGAAACCATTTCAAGAAAATATGGTATTTAAGTAACATATATATCCAACTAAAGAGGGGGTAATGTTAGGCATTCTTAAAAACACATAATTAAATATCTACTGTACAATTTTGTGGAAAATAGTAATAATACATTAATATATATTTACTAAATAGACTAGAAGGAATAAGATTACTTTTCATGACATATGGATCATATAATTTCTTCCAAGGAAGCTTAAAAATAAATAATCTTGAAATGTGGTGAGATTATTTTAATAAACTCTTAAAACATGGTAAGTATGAACCATAATCCCTTAGTAATAAATTAAAAATAAATTTATTACAAAATAACATGAAAATAATTATAATCATGAAATAACATGTAAAATTTTAGTATATAGACCTTGAGAAGAAATTAGGTATATAAAAAATATGAGTCTCAATGAATGAAAATTGAGACAAAACAATTTTACCGATTTGGTAATGTTTGAAAATAAAAAAAATTAAATAATGATCATATAATAGATATGTAAATAACTATAAATATAATTATAATAATAATTGAATACATCCATGGGATGTATACACACCACAAAAACTAAATGTGTGGTGAATAAGGCATGTATCCCGTGAAAATAAACAGTGGGATGAAATCCCCATGCCTTAAGTCTGGAATCTCATCATTATCATTCAAACCACCTATATAATAAATATAAATTCATTATAAATCATTTAAATATCCATATTCATATATCTAATAGCATTTATGTATTTTATGTTACTTTATATTACCTTCTTGATAACCATCCTATGTTAAGGTTTCACTTTGGATAATATTTTCTTTGTTCTTTAGATTTTTCTTAATTTGTTATATCATTGCTTCATGTACATATATCCAGATTCATGAATGTAATAAATGATATAAATATCATATATATTTATTATTTTTGTATTATAATAATAACTATAATATTGATTTATGAAATAGAATACACGGTTCATAGAGATTATAAGTCGTACATACCCATAAATGTTGTTTCTTTTTTTATTATCGAATTTAAGGAAAGAAAAAAAATTAAATTTATGTATATATGTATATAATTATTAATGTGTATTTATGATTTCATATATTATATATATAGATATATATATTCACTAAACCTAGCCTTAATACATTTCATGAAGTGTATGAACAAATCACATCACTTTGAGGGGCGGTAGTTTACACATCTTCAAATGAAATTATTATATTACACAAAATGGAATGTAATAAAGATATGTCTTATAAAAGAAATAAATAATAAACAACAGAAAATTATTATTATATATAAAATATATAAGTATAATTTCCATAATTATGTCCCCAATGAGTGGTGGTAAAGGAAAAAATTACCAATCATCTTTTAGGGAGGCGGTAGTTCGCCATACACATGAACATTATATTTGTAGCCCACTAGATGGAGGTGTGTGTATGTTAAGGTAGAACCATTATAATAAAAATATCCTATTATATTTAGGATACTAGTTTTTCTATAAAATCATATAATAATCTGTGTTTATGGGGTGGATTAGGAAAATAAGCGAAAGGATCTTGGGAGAAGACGTTTAATCTAAATCTGGTAACTCCTTTTGGATTGTGAAAAACAGAATCCATGGACTTCATTATACCCATGTTGAGTCTTAAAAGAAGATGGTAAGAGTTTTAGAATCTGTATTTGGAATATCATGGCCAAACCTAAGAGTTTATAGAGGTGTGGAGAAGCATGATAGTTGGTGGATTTTATATGGAAGGAAAAGGAATCAAATGGTTTTTTTAAAAACAATGAAGGTGTACCCACATTATTACCTAAAAAGGTCACAAAAACAAACAAAACTCATTTATATAAGATTCATGGACTAATATTTCCAAATAATGGGTGTTGTACAAGCTTATAATCCATTTTGGGTCTGGAGGTTAATGTTTAGTCCCTAATTATTCTCAAATTTACCTTACTAGATGTAATTAATTTTAATTAGATTCTCCCATATTTTTGCTCAAAAACTCAATTGAACTTATTATAAATTATAAATTATTATGATTCCAAATAAGGAATCTATTTTTTTAAATTATATTCAATGGAGTGTCATAAATTAAGAATAAAATTAATCCTACTGATTATACAACATTGAGGGTCTTTAATATAAATAATTGATCAAACCTTCTTGATTTTTATATCCATTTTCAAAGTGATTTTGGTTCCAATAACCTACATTGGATTAATTGTTAATTATTTTATCTAATTAAAATTTTAAACCAATTTATTACATAATTTATCCTGATAAATATATTATATGAAAAATCATTTTTAACTAAAATTCTATATTTTTAACAATTCATAAAAATAAAATAAAACCATACCGAAAAATACCATGAAAATATCCTTACCAAATACTAATGTTTCACTTTAAAAAATAATTTTTATTTTGACATATTATGTATGTAAATGTTCTAAAAATTTGACTTAAAATTGGTTCACCATTAAAATGTGGAGAAATAATATTTATATAAATATATGTTTTTAAGCACAAAATTTGGTTTTTTTATCTTATGTCTAACAAATGTATTTAATGAATATAAAAACAATTTTATTTAATGTATATAATATATATTAAGTTAATACCACTCACTAATTGTTTTTAATATAATTTATTATGGTAAAACAACTTTATGGCCATAATAATAGTAGTATTATCTTTTTTATTAAATCGTCTTGCATATTCCTTCATAAGTAATTGGTAGCCAATGAATTCATAGTATTTATTTTGAACCATATATTACATAAATTAGTTAATACTATTCATATCCTATAATTTAACCTCATGCTTATATCTTATTTTATTAAATAAAGATATTTTAATAATATATTATTGTCTGGTCAACCTCGATCTTGTGTGTTACAGAAGACATCGACAAAAGTCATTATTTAATCTAAATCTAGAAAAAATAGTGTTTCAATATAAAATAAGATATATTCATTGTTTTAAAAAATGTAAAATATCAAAATAGTTAAATTATTTATTTAAAAATAATATTTCCCAAAATCTTGAGGTGATACTTTATTCCACATATAAAATGAATTTCACCCTTGAAATTGGTTTGGGTTATAAAAGGTTTAATACATGAAATTTTCATTAATAGAAACACAAATCATAAAAATTAATAAAAAAGTTCCTTAAAAATGAATCTTGGGACTATAATTATTACCTAATATAACATATTACTCAGTTTTCATATAAGATAACATAGGTTGGGAGTGAATATTGGACATGGAAGAAAATGGAAAATATTTTAAGGGCATGATTGAGATAATCAATCACAAACAAGTGATTGATAAATTAGGATTTGAGGGCCTCAAATTCATAAATTTGTGATGATTTATATGGCCAGTGGTTCAAAATAAATTATGGTAATGGGAAAATATTTTTTTGATCATTATCCTACCTTTGAGTAAATTCGTAATTTAAATGTAATATTCGAAAATATTCTAAATTTATATATTTCAATAAAAAATAATTCTTTTGTTGTGATTTTAAATATTTATAATTCATTCATTGCATCAAGAAATAGATTTCCATAAATTAAATTTGATGCCTAAAGCACTATAATAAACATTTAAAAATATTACATCCCATAAAATAATAACAAATTTAACTAGTTATAGAGAAATATTTTTAGAAATGAATATTTTTAATACATTAATCCCTAAAAAAGTAACCCTACTATTTTATCATATATAATTATTTAGGAAAAGTAATTATAATTTTACAAGGACATCGCATGGGCCAATGGTTGGTGTGAAACCCTTATCATCCTTTGGTCATGGGTTTCAGACCTGCAGTCTTTCCGTACATGATTGGTTATCACCCAACAAACATTATGTCCTTTTCTAAAACCAATCAAATATAATTTATATAATAAATACGCTGGACATCCTTAAAATAATTTTAATAACTAATAATATGTTTATCCAAGTTTTTCAATACAAACTCATTACATAAACACTTCCTCTGAAGTTTATCTTAAACATCTCATGAATGGTAAACCTTATAACCCATTTGACCGATGAAAATATAATACTTTAGAAATAATATCCCAAATCATCTTATTATTGTATCCCATGAATATCATAAATTAACTCTTGGTTTTAGCATTCCAATCATGTGAATAACGTGATGGTAAATTATATTGGAACATTTGAAATCACTGAATTACCATAAATACTTCTGACAAACATGCATGATTTTTTATTCCATAGATTAATAAACAAGTCCCATAAATCCATGAAGTCGTAAAAATCATCCATGGTTGAATTTCCTACTTGTCAACATGTCATTAACTATTTACAATGTAATCATTACCTTAAAATTTACCTACTAATTTACCAATTATATTTATCTAACAAAATTAACAAAAACAAGGAATATATTTAGGTTTATATTTCCCTTAATCTTGTGTTTTCCATAAGCACAACCTTTCCATTGTCTGAATTTTCTTTTCCATTAGAACCATTCAACGAGTTCTGGTAAATTAGTAGTGAAAAACATAAACTGAACCATAATTATATATTTCATTTAACATATAACATACTTCTTTAATCGAAATAAATTAAATCTTTAATTATTTCACTTGATCCTTTCTCAATAAGAAAGTCCACCTCATCCTTTTATGCAATAACTCTTTCCTTTCACAATTCATAAATATTCTCCTCATCAGTAGCATTGTAATAATTACACTTACCAACTTGAAGATCGTCTTCAAGAGCATTACTCATGGGAAATTTAGCTTTGCACTGACCACTTATTACACACCTAAAACACATAACATTTGATAATTCCTTTAGAAGGATAATATTTACATACATTCTATTAACTAAAATCATCTTTTTCCCACAATTTTCTCTTTCTTTATGCACTTTTCCATATTTATAAAATCTTCTTCTTCCTCTAAGACACTCACTTAAGTGATTCTTTCCACATTCACGACACAAAGGAATCATAATCTTCATTCTTCCATGATCTCCATTACATGAACTCTAAATTAACTCATTAATTATATTTCCTATTGTATCCAAGAGTTTGGTAAGTTACACATTCTTAACCATGTTTTGTGAAAACTAGTTAGTCATGATGAAAACATCTTTCACTCCACTGATCATCCAACCAGAATGTTCATTAGAAAATCTTCCATCACATTTAACGTTAATCAAATTCCTTCCATTTTTATCCATTGAATAAAAACAAAAGCATAGTGTGTTCATTACTCCCATACTAAAAAGCAACACATTCATCAAAATAATTACTAATATGTTGTTTAAATAGTGAAACCATTCTTAATATATGAACTCATAGTTTAATCTTGGGTTCTTCATTGCCAACAAATATTTAAATCCATCATGATAGTTTGTGAAGAGTTTTGGAATTACTAAAGCATATTCCTAGGAGTTTCAAATGAGGTGTGTAGCAATGCCCATTGTCATGTATGAGAATACCCCATGTTAGGCTCAAAACATCCTTTTAGAGTTGTTACCCCTTGGTACATATTTTCTAGATCCATGTCCACTTATAGTATTAAGACACAAATTTATTTCATGGAAACCACTCACTCTATCCTTTAACAAAATTCCATGGCATTTTGCTAAATGTTAACTCTTCCTTGCACTTATTCATAGAGAAATACCTATACTTATCCTTATAAATATACCTGGGGATCCCATAAAAGTATTCATATCTTATCTAATATTTCTTAACAAATCCACTGCTCAGATAGCAAATATATCTACCCTCTCAATTCAAACATAGAAATTATATACCTTTAGCAGTAATATATAAAACATTATAAAAACTGACTCCCAAAGACCTTAATTGACCTAGTTCATTTGGAAACATGAAAACATGTGCACTTGAAAATAAGTGAGCTAAATTTTCTCACATTAAGGTCTTATTAACAATCAACCTTCTTAGAATCATAAATCATAATACATATCTTCTTAACCTGGAGTGAGAAAACAAAAAAAATGGGTGAGCTCAGATGTAACATCCCATGTAAATGAAGAATAAGATATTTTCATATTGATTAATATTTTTGAATTAAATATTAAATTTACTTTAAAGGTGTTTCTATGTTCAATAGCGTACCTGATATGCAACAACGGGTTTCTTTGGAATCTTATGTTGCACACTAATAATATAATATTATTATTTTAAATAGTAGTTAACTCCTAGCCATTGTATTGGAGGGAATGAACAAAACTAACTACCATATGATTATACATGATTTTTAAATGTATTTATATTATCCAATAAAATGTTATAGGCTTAAAATGTGAATGAATCTAATTTTAACTATAATTTACATTAAAAGGCCGATTTATCACCTTTTAATGACGAACCCTTTATTAAATCTAGTTTTAGTCACTTTAATACATTCTATATGACCAAATATAATCCTTATTTATAATGGGGACATCAATATTTACTTTGCGTAATTTTTTGTAATTTTTCTGATAAAGTTCATTTTTTAAATGATTAGTGAATAATATTGTATTTTATCTCAAAACATCCTTTTAATATAATTTATTTAGATGGTTAGATTATATTTTTAACTGGTTTTAAATTTAAATTAAAAAAATTTACCATTTAATCCAATGTTGGTTATTGTAATTACTTTCACATTGAAATTGGACATAAATAAGTATCAATCTTTTGATAGTTATTGTTTCTTAAAAACATGCTATTTGTTGTGATAACAAGAATTAATATTAAAATTAAATAATTCCACTTCAATGTTTTGAATTTGGAAAAATAGACATCAGTTTTGAATTCTTAATATAAAACATATCTTAGGCTGAATTTTTGGTATTTTTCTGAAAAACATTGATTTTTGATGAATAGTGACACCACTTACTGGTAGTTAAAAAACTGACTTTTTCATTTAAATAAAATTTTACCACTTCTATGAATTGAATTCCAAAAATACGACATACATGGTTGTTATCAAGAAGTAAAATTTGGTTCATTAAGATGAAAATAATTTTTGATGAATAGTAACTTTTGACTTGTATTTACTACGGTTAAAGATAAATACGGTAATTAAGGTAAAAAGAATATTATAATAATTCAAAATTACCTTAAAACTTGTCCAAACATTATTGGTTTATCCATTAATGACCATGGGCATCTTTGGGTCTATTTTGGGACCCCATTGAACCACTTGGGAGTGAAAATGACAATTTAGATTAATTAATTTAATGTGAAGACAAAATTGACATTAACAACAATATTTGAGTAATTAATTTTTATATGGTGTTACATAAGTCCTAATTTCGACTATAAAAATTCCATGGAAAGATAAATAGATTTAATAAATCAATGTATTTTTTAATAATTTTTATACATCAAATAAATTAAATTATTTATGCAACAATAATGATGGAGTTTTTACATCATTAATAAATGATTTAAATAAATAAGATTATAATGATTAAATTATTATCCAAAACATGTCCAATTATGATTGGATGATTTTATTTTGAATATTAGTCATCTTATCTTCGACCTTAATGATTTTTGGGCCACTAGAAACCAAATATCATTATATTATAAAGTAATATTTTCACACTTTCCTAAAGAGCCCCTCCTCTCCCTTATAAAAGGAGACCACTTCTAACCAATTACTAACACCTCTCAAGCCATTAGTCTTGTCCAAAATCTGACTAATTAAGATCCCTAAATCCCTATACTTCTCCTAGAAGCCTTATCTTAGGCATAATTATTTTCAGGTAGTCCTTTGGTTCAAACCAAAGGGAGTTACCCAAATTAAAAGTAACGGTTTCTATTAAATCATTTTCATTTATTTTACATCAACAAACCCTAAAATCTTTTTATTAATTTATTTTGAAAAAACCACATTATTATTAATATAATAGTAATTTGATATTATAAGGATTAGAACTACACTTACACACACCTCCATCTAATGTATAAAGAACACAATGTTTCTGTGGATGGAAAACTAACGCCTCACGAAACGATGATTGTTCAATTACATCTTACTGCCACTCATGATGGCCATTATGATGGAACTGTATTTATATATGATATATATTATGTCTATGATTTTCTTATGATTTTTTACTACCCATTTATATCAAACCTTTATGGTTTCCATAGTGGGTAAATACGATAATCTCATTTGTGGAAGTGCGGACTACCGCCCCCTCAAAGTGATATGACTCATTCATACCATATGGGGTATGTATAAAGGATATATTTAATGATATTATATATGATTCCATACTGGAATTATAAAACTACTAAGTATAATTATGTTTTAATTCCATTAAATATGAAATTGAAATGGAAGTAGCGTTCATTTGTACGTACGGCTTACCGTCTCCATGAACGTTGCATTTCATTTCTTACCTCTAAATGTTATGTAAAATTATAAATACATGTATATACAAGATATATATGATATATATGATTTCTAAATTATGAATGTAATTCCAGAAATAATGAACTATTGGCCGCATAAAAAACATGTAATTATAAGAAGTCCATTTTTTTGACTCATGTACCAAATATCGACAAAACAAACATTATTAATTAAATGATTACAAAATTTTTATAACATGGTAATAAGTGATATAAAAGGAATAATAAACCTTAAAAAGGTTCTTAAGAAAGTATAATTTAACTTTAGTTTATTATTCAGGAGATTAATGAATGATCGAGTCAAGTCAGACACGAGGTAAGGGAACTTCTTAACCCAATTTCCGTTCTTTGGGTTAATCTTCTCTTTCTTGTTTATATCATTCCATGATTATGTAAGAAATGAATTTTTATGTATTTATACTTGATTTATGTGTTCTTATATTCAATACACATATTATTTCTATTTTATTTACAAAAGGATCTTAGTAAGGTACTTCGTCTCAATCTCCTTTCATTGAGAAATATTTTGTTTTAATACACAACATACTTTTATACGATGTATAAACACCCTTGTTTTTTCAAAGGGAATATTTTTCTACGAAGAATTTTACTAAATGAAAAAAGGATTATTTCTTTTAACGTAAGAGGTGACAATGACCTTTCCTCCACCGCGAGTATTATTTGATCTTTGGATTCCTCAAGAATTCGTAAAGTTTTTAAGAGAAAATAAATACCATATACTCCATTACGTATTTTTTGTATTGAAAATGGATTTGAAAATGGATTATATATGTCAATATATTTAAGTGATATATTGTGATTGAAATGTGTAAATATTTTCTTTCCTTTATATTTGTTTCATGTCTTATGATTTTATAATGGTACTTGGATATTTGACAGGTGGTTACGTGATAAACCAAATGACGGGTGGTGCCGTGAATACCAGGAATGGTGGTTACGTTATTACCTACAATTAATTAGGTATGGATGTTGTCCGTATGGCTATTCCATTTAGTGATATGTGTAGAAGGCGACCGTATCTTTATTCCATTTAAGTATGTTTATGTCCCAAGTTACCTTTTTATGTTATGTGTTCATTATATGGGTTTTATGGTAATATTTTGGTTAAAGAAGGGTAAGTAATGATCTTTTATTCAGAGAAGAGTATTTAATACTTCATAAAGGTGAAAAGAATTACTTATGATAAAGTATTCATGGTTTACTTTTGTTTTGAAAAACTAACAGTTTTACTTCTTTGTGTAACCCTTACTGAGATTTTTATGCTCATCCCAAGGTTTTGAAATGTTTTTCACATGACATAATGTGGAATATGGTCAAGGATGGGATCAAGGAAAATTAATGTTGTCTTAAACATGGAAGTAGACATGACTCTTTTTTTCAAGAGTTCATGTTTTGTAAAAAACCTGATAGTGGGTAGAAGTGACTACATTGTAATTTTTCTGAGATGTAATAGTTATGTCCTAATTTTCTAAAACTCTAAACCTGAAAAGATCCTCAATGTGAATTATTCATTTAATTCATGATTATGTTAAGGTTTATGGCCGGGTCTATATAGTTGGTATCAGAGGTCGGTTTAGATAACTTTAGGATTTAGGGTATTGTTAAATAAATTATCGTAAAGTAATTTATGAAAATATTAAAATAATATATCATTTTTAGATTACAATTTTTCTTCACCTATGATAATTCTATTTTAAGAATTGTTTTCCAATGAGGAAACATAGAAGCTTTTCTGGGAAGGAATACAGAGGAGAATGACCTTCCGAACCAGCAACTAGAGATGGTCGGAAGTAGAATTGACCAGTTTACTATAGTGATGGCTTAGTTGACTAAGGTGATAAATGGTGGTTGTGTTTATTGATGATATTTTGGTTTATTCTTAAATTAAATAGGATCATGAAAGACATTTAAGGGTTTTATTTCAAAACATAAAAGAAAATAAACTGTTTGGAAATTTAGCAAGTGTGAGTTTTTGTTACAACAAATTTCATTCCTTGGTCACATTATTTCAAAAAATGGAATAACAGTTGATCCTGCTAAAACTAAAGTTGATGAAGAATATCCAAGACCCACAAATATAACCGGAATTCTTAGTTTTCATGGTTTTTAAGGTTATTACCGGAGTTTGTTGAAAATTTTTCATGGATATCTAGTTCAATGATTAAGTTTACTCAAAAAGGTGTTACGTTTATTTGGATAAAAGTATGTGATGACTGATTTCAGGAATTGAAATGAAGATTGTTGAATGGTCCAGTTTTTGCATTGCCTTCCATAAATGGTGAGTTTTTAATCTACAATGATGCTTTATTGAAAGGATTGGGTTGTGTCCTAATGCATAATGATCAGGTAATTGCTTATGCTTCATGTCAGTTGAAACCACATGAGTTAAATTACCCTACACATGATTTAGAATTTGATGTTGTTGTTTTTACTTTAAAAATTTGGAGGAATCATTTATATGGAGTAAAGTGTGAAATATATACTGATCACAAAAGGTTGAAGTATATATTCACTCAGAAATATTTAAACATGAGACAGAGTATATGGTTCAAATTAATTAAGGATTATGATTGCACGATCCTTTATCATCCGGTAAAAGAAAATAAATTGGTTGATGGTTTGAGTCGAAAATTAATACTTCATTATCCATGTTACATTTGGAATGATATCCTTTAGTTTTTTATTTGATGAATTATGACATATAGGTTGTTGGTGGAGGAAATTCTTCTGTTTTGTATCAGGTGTCAGTGAGTTTATCTCTATCAAACAGAATAAAGCAAGCACAGAAAGAAGACAATGAGTTGTAGAAAAAGGTAGAAATGGATCAGAAGGGTAATTTTCATGATTTTAACATTGATAATGATTGTTTTTTGAGGCTTGGGAAGAGTTATGTGTGCCTTGTGATTCACAGTTGAAGAATGAGTTGTTATGTGAAACTCATAGTTCCCCATTTTTAGTTCATCCTTGCAGTACTAAGATGTACATAGATCTTTTTTAGAATTACTGGTGGGATGGAATGAAAAGATATATTGTTTATTTTACTGTAAATTGTTTGACCGGTCAGCACGTTAAAGCAGAGTGGCAGTTACCGAAAGGGATGCTTCAGTATTTACCTGTGCCAAAGTGGAAATGGGAAAATATATCCATGGAATTTTTTGTGGGATTCCCAAAGACATCATGAGGTAATAATGCAATATGGGTTATATTTGATCGATTGACTAAATCTTCTCATTTCATTCCAATCTGGGATACATTGTCTCTAGATCAACTTGCTCGGTTGTGTGTTAAAGAGATAGTCATGTTGCATGGATTTTCCCTCTCCATTGTATCTGATCGTGATACCAGGTTTACTTCTAACTTTTGGAAAGGCCTTCATAAATCATTGGGTACTGAATTAAATTTTAGTACATCTTTTCACCCTCAATCAGATGGATTGTCAGACCAAACAATTCAGACCTTTGAGGATATTCTACGTGCATGTTCACTGGATTGCCATGGAAGTTGGGACCAACATCATTCTTTGGTTGAATTTTCTTATAATACCAGTTTTTATTCTAGTACACAGATGGTTCCATTTGAGGAATTATATGAAAGGCGTTGTCAAACTCCAGCATGTTGGGATGAAGTAGGTGAAAGGAATCATATGGGACCAGAATTGGTAGAAGATATGGAAGAGAAAGTTCAGTTGATTCAGAAGCACATGAGAATAGCTCAGAGCAGACAGAAAATTTATGAAAATAACCGGAGGAAGTATCATTCTTTAGAGGTAGGTGATAATGTATTTTTCAATGTTTCTCCATGGAAAAGTGTGATGCGTTTTGGTAAGAAGGGAATGTTGAGCCCGAAATTGTTTGGACCCTATGAAATCCTAGAGATAGTTGTATCAGTTTCATAAAGAGTAGCTTTACCTCCATGTTTATCCCATATAGACATTGTTTTTCATGTTTCGATGTTGAGAAAGTATATACTAGATCCATCTCATGTTTTGAGCCCATAGGTAGTTCAGTTGGAAGAGAATCTCTCTTATGAAGAACAACCTGTCCAAATTCTTCACCACAAAGAGAAAGGGTTGCAGAATAATGTAATTCATCATGTAATGTTTTGTGGAAAAACCATATATTTGAAGAGGCAACGTGGGAATCTAAAAATGCTATGAGGGATAAATACCCCCACTTATTTTGATAAGTGAATAAAAATTACGAGGATGCAATTTCCAAAAGTGGGGAAGGATGTAACATCCCTAGTAAATGAAGAATAAGATATTTTCATATTTATTAATATTTGTGAATTAAATATTAATTTTACTTAGAAGGGGTTGCTATGTTCGATAGCGTACCCTATACACAACAACGAGTTTCTTTGGAATTTTACGTCGCACACTAATAATATAATATTATTATTTTAAATTGTAGTTAACTCATAGTCGTTGTATTGGAGGTAGTGAATGAAACTAACTAAAATATGATTATACATGATTGTTAAATATATTTTCATTATCCAATAAAATGTTAGAGGCTTAATATGTGAATGAATCTAATTTTAATCATAATTTACATTAAAAGACTGATTTATCACCTATTAATTGTGAACCATTTTGAAATCTAGTTTTGGTCTCTTTAATACATTATATATGACCAAATATAATCCTTCATTATAATGGGGACATCAAAATTTACTTTTTGTAAATTTGTGGAATTTTTCCTATAAAGATCTTTTTTTAATGATTAGTGAAAAATATTGTATTTTAATTCAAAAGTGCCTTTTAATCTAATTTATTTATATGGTTTGATTATATTTTTAATTGTTTTTAAAGAGAAATTAAAATATATTTTTACCATTTAATCCAATGTTGGTCATTGGAATTAATTTCACTTTGAAATTGGACATAAATAAGTATAAATATTTTGATACTTGTTGTTTCTTAAAAACACGCTATCTGTTTTGATAACGGGAATTAATTTTAAAATTAATTAATTCCACTTATATGTTTTGAATTTGGAAAAATAGACATCATTTTTTAATTCAGAATATCAAATATAGCTTAGGCTTAATTCTTGGTATTTTTCTGAAAAACGTCAATTTTTTATGAATAGTGAAACCACATAGTGGTAGTTAAAAAAACTGAAATTTTCATTTAAATGAAATATTACCACTTCTGTGAATTGAATTTAGAAAATATTACATAAATTATGGTTATAAATATGTAAAATTTGGTTCATTAAGATGAAAATAATTTTTTTGAATAGTAATTTTTGACTTTTATTTACCGCGGTTAAAGGTAAATATGGTAATTCAAGCAAAAAAAAAATTTTAATAATTCAAAATTACCCTAACACTTGTCCAAACCTTATTGGTTGTGTTTTTAACGACCATTTTCATCTTTGGGACGATTGTTTACCCCATTGAACCACTTGGGTGTGAAAATGACAATTTAGATTAATTTATTTAATGTGGTGAAAAAATTAACATTAACAAAAATCTTTTAGTAATTAATGTTTATATGGTGTTATCTAAGTCCTATTTTAGATTATAATTATTATTTGGAAAGATAAGAAGATTTAATACATCATATTGTTTTTTTGATAATTTTTAGTCATCAAATAAAATAAATTATTTATGTAAAAATAATGATGTATTATTTAACTAATTAATAAATGATTTAAATAAATTAGATTATAATGAATAATTATTATCCAAAACATGTCCAATTATGATTGGATGATTTTATTTAGAATATGTGTCATATTATATTCGTCCTTAATGATTTGTGGACCATTATAAACCAAATATAATTATATTATAAAATAATATCTTCACACTTTCCTAAAGAGCCCCTCCTCTCCCTTATAAAAGGAGACGACTTCTAACCAATTCCAAACACCTCTCAAGCAATTTTTATAGTAAAAATCATCCTAATTAAGTTCCCTACATCCCTATACTACTCATATAAGCCTTTCATTAGGCATAAGGCACTTCAAGAAGTCCTTTGGTTCAAACCAAATGGAGTTACCAAAATCAAAGGTAATTGTTTCTCTTAAATTGTTTTCTTTTATTTTACTTCTCCAACCCCTAAAATCTTTTTATTATTTTCTTTTACAAAAACACAAGTATCCATAATATACTATTATGTTGTTATGATATGTATTCTAACTACACTTACAGCCACCTCCATCTAATGGATGAAGAACATAATGTTTCTGTGGATGGAAAACTAACGCCTCACGAAACGATGATTGTTCAATTACATCTTACCACCTCTCATGGTGTCCATTATGATGGAATTGTATTTATATATGATATATATTATGATTATGATTTCCTTGTTGTTCTTTACTTCCAAATTATATCAAACCTTTATTTTTTCCATAGTGGGTAAATACGACAATCTCAATTGAGGAAGTGCGGACTATCTCCCCCTCAGTGTGATATGACTCGTTTATACCATATGTGGTACGTATAAAGGATATATTTAATTATATTATCTATGATAGCATACTGGAATTATAATACTACTATGTATCATTATGTTTTAATTCCATTAAATATGAAATTGAAATGGAAGAAGCGTTCATGCGTATGTACGGCTTACCGTCTCCATGAACGGTGCATTTCGTTTCTTACATCTAAATGTTAGGTACTATTATAAATACAACTATATAATGGATATATATGATATATATGATATCTAAATAATTAATTTCATTCTAGATATAATGAACTATTGACCGCATGAAAAACATGTAATTATAAGGAGTCCATTTTTTACTCAAGTACCAAATATCGACAAAATGATCATTATTAACTTAAATGATTACATAATGTTTATAACATGGTAATAAGTGATATAAAAGGAATAATAAACATGAAAAAGGATCTTAATAAAGTAGAAATTAACTTTAGTTTATTATTCTGGAGATTAGTGAACGATCGTGTCAAGTCGGACACGAGGTAATGGAACTTCTTAACCCAATTTCTGTTATTTGGGTTAATCTTTTCTTTCTTGTTTATATCATTCCTTGATTATGTGAGAAATTAATTCTTATGTATTTATACTTTCTTTATGTGTGCTTATATTCAATACATATAATAGATCTGTTTTATTTACAAAATGATCTTTGTAAGGGACTTTGTCTCAATCTCCTTTCATTGATTCATATTTTGTTTTAATACACGACTTTCTTTTATAGGCTGTATAAACAACCTTGAATTTTAAAAGGGAATATTTTTCTACGAAGAATTTTACTAAATGAAAAAAAGGAATTTTTTATTTAACATAAGCAGTGACAATGACCTTTCCTCCACCGCGAGTATTATATGATCTTTGGCATCCTCAGCATGTCGTATTGTTTTTAAAAGAAAATAAATACCATATACTCTTTTACGTATTTTTAGTTTTGAATATAGTTTTGAATATGGATTTTCTATGTCAATATATTTAAGTGATATATTGTGATTGAAATGTTGAAATTTTTCCTTTCCTTTATATTTGTTTCATGTCTTATGATTTTATAATGGTATTTGGACATTTGACGAGTGGTTACTTGATAAACCAAATGACGGGTGGTGCCGTGAATACCAGGACGGGTGGTTACGTAATAACCCCCAATGCATTGGGTATTGAAGTGGACCGTATGGCTATTGAATTTAGTTATATTTTTATAAGTACACTATATGGTTATTCCATTTAAGTATTTTTATGACCCTTGTTACCTTTATATGTTATGTGTTCTTTATATGGGTTTTATGGTTATATTTTGGTTACAAAAGGGTAAGTAATGATCTTTTATTTAGTGAAGAGTATTTACTACTTCATAAAAGTGAAAATTATTACTTATGATAAATTACTCATGGTTTACTTGTTCTTTTGAAAAACTAACAGTTTAACTTCTTTGTGTATCCCTTTCTGAGATTTTTATACTCTTCCCAAGTTTTTGAAATGTCTCTCACAGGACATAATGTGGAATAGGGTCAAGGATGGGATAAAGGAAAATTAATGATGTCTTAAACATGTATGTAAACATGACTCTTTTTTTCAATAGTTCATGTTTTTTAATCAAAATGGATACTGGGTAGAAGTGTCTACTTTTTAATTTTTTTGAGACGTAATAGTTTTGTCCTAATTATCTAAAACTATAAACCTGAAAAGATCCTCAATGTGAATTATTCATTTATTTCCAGATTAAGTTAAGGTTTAAGGACGATTCCTTATACCAGATGCTCAATAACGGTAAATAGGGGAACATGTAATCATAATGATGATAACATTTGTATGAGAACACGATCTTGAAAATATAAGATCATATCCTATATAACAAATATCATAAAAAGGTATCCTGAAAGAAGTATTTGAAGTTAATAAGACATGAATCATAAGTAAATAAAAAATATAATCCATAAAATAATAACCTTGTAATAAAACATTGAATTGTGGAGGAAAAATAAGAATATAATATGATTTCTATAGTAGTAAAGTCATTTTTGTTGATACAATCATAGTGGAAAGTTTCCTTTACTGAACTAGTTTTATACACCAATCCATCTTTATATTTCTAAACCAATATCATTTCTTGTTCAAGTCCTGTAATACAGAACCAATTTCGTTTCACATTTAAGCCTTGTATTGCTAAATCGAGATCATTTCTCATTCCATCCCTCAAATACTAATCTGATTTCATTTATCAATCCATCATCGCCTATCTCTAGAGATATAACTCTTCACCCTATGAATTCAAAGGATATATAGGTCCCACCACTCTCATAATGAAATCATATATACACATGAGAAAAGATAATAACTAATCACATAATAACCCACCTAATGAAATTGGTATCATAAATATGTAAACATATCATAACCAAGGGAAATGGATATAGTTTACATAATCATTACATCCAAATAATTACTTGTGAATGAGAAATGAATTTCATAGAAATGTTACCCAAAAATTAGAAATATATTAAATAAGTACCATGAAATTAAGATTAACTCATTCATATAAGGAAAATGAATGGAACCTTTTGATAGTATCATATAATGTCATCAGTAACATTAATATATGTCATCTTAGATGGAAAATTAATTAGATATCATTCAATAATTCTTCTTGAGGAAACTTTTGTTTTATTCTTCGGAATATGGTTTTTAATATATTTAACATTCTGAATATAATTTCTTATAAAATACCTTGAAAGTATATAAAGAATACGTGAATGAATTTTCAAAACCATTCACCTTGAAAACATATAAAATATTATTCACAAAATTTAAAAAAAAAAATTCATTGAAAATACATAGAAATCATATAATGAAATAATGGAAAATTTTTGAGAACCTTATCTAATTAAAACACCTAAAAGAAGATATAAATTTATTTTAAAACCATTTCTATGAGAATACATTGAATGCGTATATATGAGGCCTGAAAAAATTTTGAAAAAAAAATCCATTAAAACATATAAAAGATGGTTCCAAAAAATTTGAAAACAATTTTCCTTGAAAATAATTTTTAAAAAAATTTACGTAAAAATAATTCTTTTAAAAATTAAAATAATGCCTCTAATAAATGACAGTGTGTAAATTTAAATATATGTTATATGGGGTAAAAAGAACATTATTTTCACTGGTAAAATGATTAGAAAAATTACATTTCCAGAAAATTATTAGATGATTTATTTTAATAGATTGATAAAATAAGAAAAGGGTAAAAATTCATTTTAATTATTGATGGATAATTTTACAATATTATTGGAAAACCATTTTAAAAAACATTGTTCTGAAAGAATGTTGATATCCAACCGAAGATGGGGTAAATTCGGGATTTCTGAAAACATGTTTTGAACAAAATTATGAACAAAAGAGTTCAATGATGTTACCAATACATGAATATATCCTAAATAAATATATAATAATTAAATTCACGAGTGTTCTTGAGATATGGATCAAAATATTTCACCAATGGAAGCCTAAACCAAAACAATCATGGAAAGTGATGAGACTGTTTCAATAAAATCTAATAACAAGGTAGCATTGAAACATAATTCAAGTGTAAGAATGTGGAATAACATGAAGCATAAAATATCATGAAATTAATGGTATTAATTACATAACATGTAAAATGTATTTATATACACCTCAAAGAGGAATTTCGGTTTATAAGAAAACATGAGGATCAAAAAAGAAATAATTGAGACAAACTGTTTTATGGATTTGTTAACCAGTGAATCATAAACCCCATGGAATATAGATCCTAGAATGTATATTTAAATACCCATAAATATATGTATAATAATCCTTTAACAAATTAATGGTATGTATAAGCACTGCCAAATATTATTATGTGGTGAATAAATCAAGTCTGTCATGAAAATAAAAAGCGAGATGAAATGTGCTTACCTTGTGTCAAGAATATCCTCGTACTCATTAAAAATACATTAACAATACATATATATTTATTATAAATATTATAAAGAAACTTTTTATTATATTCAGTATCATATATTGTTTTATTGTAACATTATATTACCATCTTGTTAAACAACCAATGTTAAGGTTTTTCTTCAGATAATATTCGCTTTCTTCTTCAGAGGTGTATTAATTTTTGACATTGTTAGTCCTTAAACATATATCATAATTAAAAAAGTAAAAGAATTATATAAATATCATTTTTATCCATTTTATGTGTATTATATAAATCTATATAATATAGATGTATGAAATTGAATAGCATGTTAATGGAGAAGGTAAGTTGGACGTAGGCATAAATGATGTTTCAGTTTTTTTTATTGTATTGAAACAAAGAAAAAAAATACCATACATGTATATATGGATATAATTATTAATTTCTATTTGTTATATCAAATATATAATATATATTCATGAAACCCATAATTAAAACATTTTATGTAGTGTGTGAACGAATCACTTCGCTTTGAGGGGGTGGTAGTCTATATTTCCTCAAACGAAATTAATGTATTACACTAAATGGTAAGTAAAAAAGATATGTGATGTAAAAGATATAAAGAAATATAAAAAGATTATTTAATGTAATATATAAAATATATAAACATAATGTCGACCATAATGTCCACTATGAGACACGATAATGAAAAAAATGAACAATCATCATTTAGTGGGACGATAGTTCACCATACGTGTAAACAATATCGTCATTACCTTTTATATGGAAGTGTGTTTAAGATTATATTAAAAAAACACATTATATTGATGATACATTTTCTATTATAAAAAAATTTAATAAATATAGTGTAGTGGTGGAGTTGGAAAATAAATGAAAGGATTTTAAGAGAAGGTATTACCTCTAAATCAGGTAAATCCTTTTGGTTTGTTCCTAATGCTTCCATGGATTTCCTTCTGTCCATGGAAAGGATTATATGAGGAAGGGAGGGATTTTGTTAATTTTAATGAGTAAAACTAGTCCGAACCTATGAGTTTTAATATGTGTGAAGAAGTGGGAGATTTTGTGGCCTTTTATAGTGAATGGAAAGGACTCAAATGATATTTTCAAAAAAATATGTTGAATCCACCTTTTTACCTAAATAAGTCATACAGAACCAAAAAAAAAACTCAATATTGGATGGATTAAGGCTGAATAATGTCCATATAATTGGTTTATGACATCTTTATTACTCATTTTAGGCCTTAAATTTAAGGAAATGTCCCTTATTAAACATAATTTTACCTTAATTGATGAAACTGATTTTGTTTACATTCACTAATTTTTTTGGTAAATTTTTTTTGACCATATTAGAAATTATATGTAATGGTGATTACAAATATGAATACTATTTTTTCAAATTCCAATTAAAAGAGTGGCATAAATAAATTTGAAATAAATCCTGGAGACACGACAACCCTGCAGGTTTTTAATGTAAAAAATGGTCATAAGATTGCTATGCTTTAATCTCCAATTTTTTTTTTAAAAAAAATTTGGTTCTGATGACCTAAATAGGATTAATTTATAAAAATAATATCTAATTAATCTTTTAAAATAATTTAAAATATAAATTATACTCATAAATAAGACATATGATAAATCAGTTTTGAACTATAATTCAGTATTTTTAACTATTCATTTAAAAAAATTAAACCATATAAAAAAATAGAAAAAAATATACATACAATGTTATTATGTTTAAATTTTAAAGTTGATATATATTTTGATATATTATGTTTATAAAAGTTCTAAAATTGGGATTTAAATTTAATTCACCATTAAAAGGTAGTGACACTATATTTATAAAAATATATGTTTTAAACATAAAAATGGATTTTTTCTTATATTATGTATATCAAATATGTTAGATTAATATATTAAATATTTGAATGAATATATAAGTTATATATTAAAAAATATCAATCACTAATTTTATTTTATTTAATATATTCAGGTAAAATATAATTGTGACCTTACAAATAATAACATCACCTTTTATATTCAATCTGCTTTAATATTCAATGTAATAAATTAGTAAGATATGAATTAATAGTATATTTTGGAAACCATATATTTTCATAAATTAGTTAATTATAATAATAAACACTAATTAAATGTCTAGTTTATATCTTATTATACTAAATAATCATATTTTAATAATATATTATTTTTCGGTAAAACATGGTTTTTTGTGTTATGCAATCCTTCCATGAGCGCCATTGGTTTATATAAATAAATCTAAAAATAGTTCTTTAATATAAAATATGATATTTTAATTATTGTTTAAAAATAAAAATATCAAAAAGTAAAATTCATTTGATAAATACTAATTCACAAACTCTCTAGTAGTTACATGGGTAAAACATAGTTTTTTGATATTAATGAATAGAAAAATAACATTAATAAATAATTAAAAAAATAGAATATAAAAATTCCATTTTGAAAATAAATATTGAAAACTAAAAATTAATACAATATTGTAAAATGGATTTACAAAATTCTCTATTTTTATTTAAGAACATTTATGAAAAATAATTTAGAAAACATGGATATAGAATATGATGATACCCGATATAAAAGAAATAATATTATCAGTATCACTTCAAATTATATTCTTGATATTTATTCAATCAATAAGGGATGTAATGAAAATTGACAATATTAAAAATAGTAATAAACAGTCTTGGATAATGATATTTCGTTCATGAAAACAAGATAAAATGATTTCATTAAAATAATAACTTAACATTAACCATCTCAAAAGGAATTAGATTGTGTGATAAAGCCATTACCACATTGGTAATTCTTCGATCATAAGAATAATGAATAAACTGTAACAATTGATAATTTAAATATCAGGAAAATAATTAGTTTCATTTTTTAAAATGAAAAAGGTAGTTAATAAACCATATAATTGAAATTAACTGTATAGTAAAAAAAATATGTCTTAATGAAAGTAAACTGAGAATAAGCCCTTGAAAATTTTGAAATATCTAGATCAAAACCAAATTAAATATATAACCTCATCTATATTTGAAAATAAAAAATATTTTCATATAATTAATCATAAAATAAATTCAATGGAAGTATATACACCAAAAAACTAAAATTAGTGGTGAATGCGGTATATTTATGAAGGAAATAAATGTGTGACAAGAAACTCGTAACTCTTGTTCATCTTTCATCAAAAATTTTATAACCTCTTGTATAATAAACATATATTAGTTATTTTATTTATTTTATTTACAAAAGAAAATTTATATGTATAATAATCTGTAAATAATTCATTTCATTAATTTATCTCTAATTTTCTATTTAAATACTTAAGCAGCTAAGTACATGTTGGTTTTTTTAGGACGGTCAGTTCATTGTTTCAAAATGATTTTCGGGTGTTGAATATAGTTAAAAAGGAAATTGTTTCAGTATATACTAGGATAATAATAATGAAATAGTTTTTATATTTATACAAAAATTAAACTATTATAACCCATCCTGAAATATTATTATGAAAAATGAAATATGTCACTATTATAGAGACGGTAGGTCGTACGTATGAATGAGTAATGTTTCCAAATTTTATTAATCATTATGAAAATAAGGTAAGAGATATTTTACATGTACATATTTATAATAAAATAAAAAAACCATATTATTTAATTAAATATACTTATATATATCAACCATATTTTTTTAATGAAAAAATATTCACATCGCTTTGTGGAGGAGGTAATCTGGATATATGGTCGAATGATGTTATTTTTTTTATTATGTAAGAGTTAAAATGATATTTTATTATTAAAAGTGATAACAATTCCATGTATATCTAAATATGAAATTTATATCGCATATATTCATTCAAATGTCTGAATTTCATTCTATTTAAGTGTTAATGAAAAATTAACCACATCAGATCATGATGTTGCAGTCTACCATATACCAAAGCGACATTTCCAAATCCCCCCACAGAAAGAAAATTCATAAGGGATATGTGATATAGTAAATCCATAAGTACATATATGTCAAATATAATATATATATATATATATTAGTTTTTCTATTATAACCATATTTGAGTTGCAATGATGGAGAACGAATGACATCTACTCGCATGGCAGTACTTCACTATACACAAAAATGGTGAATTAATTTCGTATTTAATGGAATATGATTTAGATTTAAGATATAAAATCAGAAAAAAAAACATCTAATTTATTATTATATATAAGAGATATTATATTAAAATAATTTCCGAATATTAGAAGGAGTTGTAATGATAAATAAAATAATAATTCTCACTTAATGATGATATCTCTTCATCAAACAACATATCTACGTATGCACTTAAAGAAATTTTAAGAAGGTTTTATTATAAAAATATGGTATTCAGAACATGGGTAGGTAATTATGTATGAAATTTAAACATGTCTTCTTTGATCCAGAAGGATTTAAAGTTGTAAATATTAGTAGAGAGGGGTGGAATTTAATTAGCACATGAGCCTAAGAGAGATTGATGGGGACTCTTTATGTTAATCCAGGATACCTGAGATCAAGTCCAGGAAGAGGTATAATTCTTAGGGTACGGTAGTAGTAATATTAAAGGTACTATAACAATACTATAGCGGGAACTATAGCAGTGTTGTAGTGGAACTGTAGCATTACTGCAGTAGGTACTGTATCAGGTACTTCTTGGCACTATAGTATCTGGAACTATTCTTTTGTTTGAGCCTTCGGGCCTCTAATTTGGTCTCCAGGTCCTTTAAGGCCTTCAGGACACCTAGGCCTTCAGGTCAGTAAGGAATTCAGGCCACTATAAGGCCTTCATACCACTTTAAGTGCAAATTCAAACCAGAGAAACTACAAAGAACAAGCTCCAGAATGAGGATGAGCAAGTAGCTTTCACCATAAAATAATCTAAATGGATTTAAAGAATGATAGGGTATGGAAGCTTCCATCGGGACAAGCCAATGAATTCATGAGAAATACTAGTTGAACAACCATGCAATGGTGGAGAGCTGATTTCACAGTGAAGATGCTGGGGTGGAGCAGTTTCAAGTAATTAGTCTGGGTTGTATGTAACATTTGAAGCCAATATGCAATATATTATTGTAATACCTACATGCCATGTAATTATTAGGCATATGGGCCTTGTAAGGGTTCCACCTCATCCCATGAAAAATATATATTGTCAAAATCAATAAAAACAATAAAGGCCTTCGAGCCATTGGAGGGGTGGAATTTTATTAATGAGGTGAGTGGAACATTTACAATGATTGAAAATAAAAATGTGTATCCATTGTTTTAAAATCACATATGGCACAAAAATTAATCATTATAGATAAATAGACATTATAATATCTAAATATCTCCTTAAAATGGAATTTTTACATGTTATTATGTCATTTTTTCACTTAGAGTTTTAGCTTAACCGCCGATAAACCTATTTTTGACATATATGTGATAGTTAATTTTTCAAATTTTTACTATTGATAATGATAAAAAATTAATTACACCATATAATATAATAAAAAAATTTCTAATTAATAATATGGAATCCATTTTACCAAATTTATTTTACTAAAGTGTTAAATTTTAATTTAAAATTAATCTCACAGACATAATGAAAAAGTGGGATTTCATAATGATTATTTTTGAAGGAAAATAAAATTTTATATTTAATATATGAATAATGATAATTATTGTATGAGTAGAAATTAATTTTTATTTTAATATAATTGATTAGTATTATTTATAAAATTCTTCATTAGGTATTATTTTAATTAATTCAAATAGAGAAACATTATGCACTTTAACACAATTTTGGAAAAATATTTTTATAATAAAAAAAAACTAAAAAAATCTAATGTAAAACATATTAAAACGAAATTATGATGATTAACTACTAAAAAATAATATCTATATTACTTGAAATCATATTTAAATCATAATGGGATTTTAAAATATCATAATTTAATGTAAATAAATAATAGTTCTGCAAAAAATAATATTTATCACTATTAACTAAAAAATCATTATATTCCAAAAAATAACCCCCCCAAATAAATTTGATATTCTGATTTATAAAGTGATTTTATTTTTACCATTTTTTTTCTCGATGTTCAAAAAGTTTAATATAATAATTGTTTCATGAAAGTCAATATAAATTATTTTAGAAGAAAATATATTTTGAAAGTTTTAAATTACATTAATAAAATATTATAGATGTATTATTATGATCTTATCAATGTTTGATATAAATTTGGAAATATATATATATATATAATGCATTTAAAAATATTCATACCATCTATTTTAATAACTAGATATAACAGTTATATATTTATTGTTCATTTAATCTCAGTGTTGTGTGTCGAATACTCTATAAAACATTAAAATATCATTTTTAAGATTATTTGGTGTTATATTTCTTGTCTTATATTTATAAAATTATAAAAACATGTTTTACCATCAATTTCCTCATTTTTTACACTCCTTAAAATAATTTTGTTTAGACTACCTCTTTTTTCTATCATCATTCAAAATCTATTTCAATTACAAATTTAGGTTCTCTAAATTTATTTTTAAAATTTTTTCATATTTTATATGTGAATATTTAATATCATTTTTTTCTTTTAAAATTTTATATGATAAATATAAATGGAATCATGTTTCATTTTTCAAAATAAGGCTCATTTTACTTTTACTAAAAAGGTGAATGTAGTATTTTTTTAACATTTACCACATGAAACAAACAATATGTTGTCATTAACATTAGTTTCATTAAATAATTCATTATATGTGTCCAATTTTATGTTGAATTAAAATGAATATGAATATATTTTATTTTTTTATGTTATTTTTAATGTTGAATTTATATTTTCCTCCAAAAATGTTTTAAATGATATTATAAACATCCTTTAAATACTTATATGAATATTTTCAAAGAAATGTATTTTGAAAATTTGCTGTGTTTGAAATTGTGGATTCAATGTTGGGGAATATTTTACTCCAGAAATGTTACTTGTTATATTTAAAAATAATTTCCTATCTATGATGACATCATTCAATGTGAATACTACTTCATTGGGGATATAACCAACAATATCATTCTTATAATTTTATAAAAATTTTATAATTATAATAAAACTATGTTTATAAAATCTATTTCTAATACACTGGCTATACCATGATAAAAATATTATAAAAAAAAATATTCTTCCACAGGTTAGGTTCATAAAAATTGATGATTGATTATAAATCATTTTTCCTTTTCCAAGTTTGTGAAATGATTGCATGTTTATGATACTAATTTTATTTCATGGGTTCTGTTATGATTAATTCATTCGGATTACTGTGGAACAAATTTTTATGATTTTAATTATGTGACAATTTGGACATATATCCCAACTAATACATTGGGTAAATCTTGATATATAATGCAATAAATAGAACTCTAATTATGTGTGATATCAGTTCACTATTGAGCTTTTTCCACAATGATAGTCATGGGAGTGAAGTATATGTACTCCAATTTTACCGAATTTTTTTTATAGAAATTAATTGGGAAAATTTTGAGACCATGTGCTGAGACATCGTGTGATTCTAAGACCCAGTGAATAAAAAAAATTGTTTGAAAATATTTATGTTTATAATATCATGGACACGTGACCTTTCTGAAAAAGTTAGTTAACTCTTATATGGGTCCCCAAATTAGAAATCTAAAGGCACTATTGTGTTGAGAGTAGAAAATTTTCTTTAGGTAAGGACTTACATCGGCCAACACTGGTTGACTGTGAAAGATAGTTATTGGACATAATAATAAATAAAATATTTTTTTAAAAAATATTTTATTTTAAAATCGTAATTACAAATGAATAAGAACACGAATTGGAATGGTGAAACCGCTGTTTATTTCATAATTTTTTTCCTAGGTGTGCCATAACTTTGGCCTGTGTGGGCCTTCTATGGAAAAGCTTGAAAAGGACATAATCATCATTAAATAATTTAAATATAAATTATTTGTTGAATTAGTGATGACTTTTCATTTAAAATAATCTTTATGAGGAAATACCAGTGTTAGACTTATAACCAAGGGAATGTTGAAAAATATATAGGGAGAGCTTGAATGATTTTCCATTCGCAAACGATGACCGGACTGTTGATCAATGTTCAGAGTGTGATGAAAACAAATTCCCTCGTTAGTTATTATAGCATTGTGTCATTCTTCATCGGTGTTTGAACCCAATGAATTAGGGTGGTTATTTCATTGTAGATTTTTTCCATTCGTTATTTCTCACGATGAATGTGGATCAATCGATTAACGGATTGACTCGCTGATTGATCATTGTCAGATGGATATTTAAATTGCGGGGTTGTTTTCAAGAGATTTATTTAATTCCTCTCTATTTTTTGTTCGACAAATAAAAATCAATACCGAGATAAACAAATGAAAATATCCATTATTTGGGTGTTAATGTGCTTTTATTCTCTCTCCACAATTTCTTCTGGGAATTCTTCTTCTAATCCCCAAAATTTGAATGCTCTAAGAAAGCGATCAATTGTTGCATCCAGAATTCATGGTGCAGTGATCCAAATCCGTGGATCCGAGTTCAGAAATACATATCATAGGTGTGAGGGATATGTGATGGTGTTGTATGGCTAGGAAGGTGGTGAATTAAGGAGTAAGTGGGGATATATAGCAGTGGCTAGGGAGGCGGCTTCGGTCGGTCCTGGAAAGCGAGGACGTCAGTCTAGGCTGTTGGTCCAGGAAAAATGTGAGGCGAATGATGAGTCGCTGGAGGAGGTGGAACATGAAACGGTGAGGCCGCATTGGAACCCTCAATGGCGATAAGGTTTCAGGATGTCAGAGCGTGCAGGGCATGCAGGATGCATGAAGATGTATTGGGCGACCGCCGGGGACATGGTACAACACATCAGCGAATAAAGGACCATGTGGATGGGGTGGACCAAGGAAGAGGAGCCACACCAAATGTCCATGTGGGCCATGCGTACTTCACTGGATAGGGCCCAAGGGACAAGGATGGGTCTGGTTGACCATACCGAGTCAGGGTAGCTAGTGAGTTAGGTCTTTTAACTAAAACAATCATAATATTCAAATGAAGGATCTCTTCAACACACTGCCAGTGGAATAGGGACCCTTGATATGAGATGGAGCTTATGTTACTAATGTGAGGTTATAACATGGATATATTTTTTGTGAAATGGGTTATTTACATATTTAGTACTCAAGGGTCATGGGGTACAATGGGTGTGACTACTAATCACCATACACCCTCTCTTTTCTATGTGAATTTATTCTATCATCCTTCATATCTTGGACAAGTTTCATTAGGGTTATATCCTAGTATTGTGCTCCTAAAGTTTTATTTGTATCATTTCCTTATCTTAAGAGTATGATCCCTTCAGTAGGAGTTCCAGAATGAATTTGATAGAATCCTTCAAGGGACCCAGATTGGGTCCTTTTTCCTTATTCATTCTCTAGGAAGAGTCTTTGGTATTGAAAAAACAAACATCAATGGGAGTCAATCCTCTACATAGTGGATTAATCCAGATTTATTTGTTTGTATTATCCCATGCCGTTAGATGGGATCATCATCAGATGTATCGTATCTCTATGCATGTATTTCATCATATCTCTCCCCTGACAATTTTTGACAAACTGTACATCTAAGGAAGTCGTCAACAGTTTTATCAAGATCAAGAGTGTGTTCTCCCAGAATAGTGCATTGTAGAATCCTTGGGCTGAATCAGTTGGGGTAGTATGCGGTAGTTATGGATTGTCACTTGACAATATATCTTTGATTGTGTATATTGGTATATTCTTTTCATATGTAATATTCATATACTTTTGTGGACATAACTGTACTTTTAAATTTTTTATTTCTTTCTAGATTTGATGTGCCCTATTGAGTATTGGCATACTCAGCCCTTCCCATAATTTTCCCACGTGTGTCATGTACCGTGTAGACACACGACCTTTTTACAGAGCCTCGTGTGGACCGGGACCATATGGAGTCTTGTTAGATCAAATGGGTCAATTTGATCCCACAATATCCAATAGTATCCCCAATATCATGCCTTTAGGTTGGATCAGAAATTGATTTTTGTGGATGAGTTTTAGGAACTTGTTTACAAACATTTTTTTGGTGATTTGGTATTCTGTCCATGTTTACAGTCACAATTGTACTCTAGTTTTGGGTTGTAGTGGTATGCATGCATTAGGTTATTAGTGATTTATACTTTTCGACATTGTGGGGTTGTAGATTATTGTGTGTGAAGAAGTTAAAAATAATTTATTCTCATGATTGTGATATTCCTTCTCAATGAAAGTCACCATCCCCATTCCTATAGGAGGTGAGCTTGGGGAGTTATGTTACAAGCCCCATTGGGATGGGTCGTGACCGAGTGGTATCAGAGGTGGTCTATTCTATTTGGGATTGGGAGTATGTTGGAATGGTTTGGGTAAATAATGTTATGTGTTTTGAGTTTATCTTTCAAGCTAGGGACTCCCATTTTTGTGTAGTGGATGATTTATTCATACACCAGAATAGTGATAACATGTTTTCAACTCATTTCTGGAGAAATCTAGTTTCAGGGAAAATAATACTACATTCATCATATAGTAATGGGTTGTGGTTTCCATGCCCTTCTTGAGTCAGCTGTCTAGATATAATCATTGTCCATGGAACATCTTGTTTTTATATGTGATGCATATTGGGCATATACCAACTAGTACTTGGCATCCCGATCATGAGGAATACCCATTATGTGATAAGGATTTAGTACAAGGACCAGTTTCCCATATGTTACCTCAAGGTGGGGCACTAGTTATACCGCCAACTGTGGACTGACCTGTGGTACCTGCTGTACCAACATATGAGGAGAGTAGGCAGAGAAAGCTTCATGATTTTTCAAAGACAGTGACCCCTTAGTGTCTGAGACATGCCCGACCCCTAGGCTGCTGAGGACAGGATTGATGTGGCAACGCGGGTTTTCCATCCACTCATGACACTAGTTGATCAGATGGTTATCATGGTAGTGAGCCTTAAACTAGGTTCCACAGAGAAATGGTGGAGTCTTTCTATTTTGAATTGCGACAAGAAGACTCTTTTGTTGAAAGAGTATGATAACCTCTTCAGAGAGTATTTTTTTTCATATACATTTACATTTTTTGTGTATACAAGAGATTTTTTAGCTCTAGTAGAGAATTATTACTATTTCTGATTATACATCTTGGTTCAACATCATTTTCAGGTACTCGATTTATATAGTCAAGGATCAGTACATCCAGGATCAACACTTCGAGAGAGGTCTAAGTAGAGAAATCCAAGACAGTATTATCCCCTTGATAAATATATCATATGATGGTGTTATTGAGTGATGTTTGGAAGTCGAAATATTCTGGGCTGAGCAGAGTTAACTGGTGACTGTTAGTTGTGTATGTGAAAGTGCAGAGTCCATGAAAACATAGAGAATATGTTAGTATCATGGATCTGAATGCTTGAGAAGTTTTAGGAGGAGGTCTCTGGACAAATGATCTACAGTTCATGGTTCCTAGGGTGGATCCCTTCATCCTAGGGAGAGGGAGTGCTAGCAGTGTGACTGTAGGGGACATATCATATGAGATTGTCCAACCCACCATGATGTTGATCGAGAGAGAGTGGATAAACCATAGATGAAGAGGAAGATGTAGTAGCATGCATATCTGCAGGGTGGGGGTCATGGATGTAATGTTGGGAGAGAAGCAAGAGGAGGTCAATGTTTTTTCTTTTTACCACCACAACCACCAACTGGCTTGTGCTAGGATCAGGGAGATGGATGATAGGGGTGGGGATAGCTGCATGCAGTCGAGGCTTATGAACTAGGGGATCTAGGTTGATTTTAAGTATAATATGTGTATTATCTACCTTAGACTACATAATAATAGACATATTTTCTATTCATCCCTTCCTCGCGACATATCTTGTTTGTGACCTTGAGATTCATGTAGAACTGTTGAATCAACCCTAATTCATGGTGACACCAAGGAGAGGAGACTCGAGTATCACACATATATTAAAATAGTGTGACCATAACCTTCGAGGTGATAGTTTCGGTTGGAACCTATTGTTGGAATCCTTGGGGCCTTACTACTTCAATCATTATATGGAATTGTTATCTTCGTTCAATGATCGGATCTACTATTTTAGTTGAAGGGGGTAGTGTATCCGCACAGATGAAATGAGTATTTCCATATGTTGTGAAAATTAAATCCATAAAACATAGGATAGCCTCATGAAAAGAGTGTGAAGCTAATCACTGATCACATGGCTAGCCAGACCCTCGGTGTAGTTGACGTAATGGGATTCCAGTTCCTAGTAGTAGTGGCAGAGCATGAGGAGGTCTTCCATGAAGATGTTATAGGACTAACTCCCCACCGAGATATCAATATATGCATAAAGATAATCCCCAAGAAGAAAATTATATCCTCACAATCATATCATATAGATCTTGTAGAACTTTACGATATGAGTGTTCAGTTGGTAGATTTATAGAGGAAGGGCTTTGTGAGACCTAATGTTTCACCCTTCATGACCCTGGTGTTGTTTTCCAAAAAGGTAGACAAAAACAGGTGGTTTTGGATAGACAATCAGTTCCTGAACCAGGTGACCATGAAGAACATGTATCCACTACCGAGGATCAATGACCTTGTCGATCCGTTGAGTATGGAACAATGGTTCTTGAAGATTGACGTCTTGTCAGGAAATATCTAGTTGCGAGTATGAGATGAGGATATCCCAAAGTTGTATTTCAGATGCCACTATGGTCATTATGAAAATTTGATGATTCCTTTTGGAATGATGAACACCCCATCAGTGTTCATGTGACTCAGGAACCAAATATTCTGGACATTCATAGATAGCTTTGTGGTGGTCCTCATCAATGATATATTTATGTACTCATCATTTGAGAAGAGAAATCAAGACATTTATGGACAGTTCTATACATAATCTGAGAGAATAAGATTTCCAGGAGACACTTGAAGTGCCAGTTCTGGATTTATGTAGTCCACTTTCTAGGACATGTTTTCTCGAAAGATGGAATTGAAATGGATCGGGCCAAGGTCAAGGCAATGTTAGCATGAGAGCCACCTAGGATCACGATGGAGGTGCAGAGCTTCCTTGGGTTGGCGGGCTATTACAGGAGATTCATACATGATTTATCCAAGATATCATCACCTATGAAATCTTTTACCTGAAAGGGGAAATATTTAGTGTGGAAAATGATGTTCCAGCATGCTTTCTTACAGCTCATACAATGTTTGACGAGTGCCCTGGTCTTGGGATTTCTAGATGATGATTTTGAGTACGTTGTGTTCTGTTATGCATTAGGAACCGGACTTGGTTGCATCTTCATGATGAGGAATGTAGGGACTACCCATGGTTTTTACTAGTTGATACCACATGAGATTATCTATTTGACCCGCAATCTGAAAGTTGTAGTGGTAGTTTTTGTATTAAAGAAGGGACACCACTATCTGATGGGTGAGTGGTTTATCATCTACTCTGATCAAAATAGTGTCTGGTATATATTCTCTTTGAAAGAAATAAATATGGGAAATAGGTGGGGGCTAGTTTTATTTTAAGATTATGATTTTAGATCTGCATTAATCCCAGGAATGAGAACATGGTGGGAGATACTATCTTCAATAGATCTAGTTCACTATTGCTAGATGAGGTAGCAGAGAAGTTGGAATCATTGTTGTTATCCTTTATTGAGGTAGATGGGGGAGCGTGCCTCGAGACGATGGATGTTAACCCTAAACTCTTATGTCGATTCCAGGAGGGACAAATTGGGGATACAGACTGTGAGACTCTAGGTTCTCAGTTATCTTAAGGGAATTATCCTGATGGATATTTGAATGGTAGGGATCATGTCGTTCTTTTTAGAGGGGACACAATTCTACCAGTGGAATTCCATGAGAAGGATATGATGTAATTGCACACATCCCCTTTGGTGGTACAGCCATGTGTGGTGAATAAGTACCAGGACCTCTGGCATCTATTTTGGAGTCCTAGAATGATGAAGGGATTTGTAGAGTTCATTTCTCAATGCCACAATTGTTAGTATGTAAAGGATGAGAACTAGGATCCAATGGGTTTATCTCCACCCCATGAGGTTCTAGAATGGAATTTTTATGGGATATCTATGTATTTTGTGACAGTTTTACAATGTATGTCTGGGGGACACGATATTATTTTGGTGATTATTGAATGACTCTAAAAGTCGGTCCAATTCCTACCTATCTAAGAGAAGAGTTCAGTAAAGATATTTATATTCCTCTATATGCAAGTGATAGTTTAGCTTCACAGTTTTCCGTAAATATTTGGTTTAGTGAACGATTCTTGTTTCAAATCGTTGTTGTTAAAGGTATTATAGGAGGAGTTTGGGACTCATTTAAACTTGAGCATGGGGTTTCATCCCAAAATGGATGGTCTGATGGAGGGGATTATTTAGGTACAAGATGATATTTTGTGGGCCTACTGATTGGAGATGGTTCATAGTTGGTAAGATCACCTACCTAAAGTGGTGTTTGTGTACAATAATAACTACCACTCCACAAATTGTATAAACCCATTCAAGGCTCTGTACGGGTGACCCTACATGTCACCACTTAACTAGATTGGTCTAAAATATACAACAATGATGGACCTAGTGTGGGTGAACTATACTAATGATAATTTAAAGATCATCTAGGATAAGATGAAGAATAAATAGATCCACTAGAAGTCATGATCTGATAGGATGCAATAGCCCTTGGAGTTCGAACAAGGGGATCACGTGCTCCTTCGGGTCTCACCTCAACAAAGACTATAGAGTTTTCCCAAGGGAAAAAACTTGTCTCTGAGGTTTATCGGCCCATTTTAGATACATTTTAGAGTAGGTGAGGTGGTGTACCACAATGATCTACCGCCACAGTTTCTTCGGGTACACGATGTCGTCCACATGTCGTAGCTAAGGATGGGTGTGCATGACCCATTGAATGTCATCGATTGGGTAGAGTTGTAAACCAAGGATGGAGTGACTTTTGTTGAGTACCCTATGCAGATCGAGGATCTTCATGATTGGATCCTTTGTGGATGAGTGAGTCCCTTGGTGTGTGTATGGTGGTAGTAAGGGGAATCTCTATGAGAGAACATTTCACCAGGAGTCTTGGATTCATATCCCATACCCTCACCTGTTTGGGGAGCCCCTGTTTTGGATTCTATGCACATAAATCCATAAGGTATGGATAATGTAACGACCCATATTTTACCTATTTTTTAATCAAAAATTAATTTGGCATATTCTGAGACTAGACACTGAGAGAATGTGTGATTCCATAGATTGGTGTTCTTGGAATAATTGTATGAATAATGTAAATTTCGTAATAGCATGTGTGAATGTACTTTATAAAAAGAGAGATAACTCTTAAAGGGGTACCTGATCAGAAATCCATGGGAACTGTTGTGTTCAGAGATATGGCAGCTCCTTAGGTAAAGCCTAATATAGGTCTGTGTGGGTCAGATGTGAACGAACGTTTTAGACGTAACCAAAAATAAAATAAATAAATAAAAATTATTTTATTTTCAAATCGGAATAACTCAGGAAAAGGGACCCCTATCGGAAATCTGAGACCACTTATTAGTTCATAATGTGGTTTTTCCCCAATCATGATTTAAATTTTTTGGCATGGGAATTCTGTGGAAAATCATGAAATGGAAAAAAATCATAATTACATAAATCAAATAAAAATTACTTTTTGACACATAGATAATTTTTCCTATAATATAATCCACTTACAGAAATACCAGGGTTAGCCGCAAAACCCTAATAATTTTGAATAATCACTAGGCAGATATTGGTGGATTTTCCCTTTTAGAATGATGACTCGATCATGGAGTGACAATCGACGCATGAAAAAATCAAAGGATATCTCCAATGATCCTGGGGAAACATCCTACTTCATTGAAATTTGAAACCAATTAGGTAGGGTGGTTATGTTATTGTTTTTTTTATTATTATATATTTTTCAGAATGAAATCTTATTAATCCATGAACATATTGATCCATGAATAAATTATTATGGGATGGGTATTTAAATTATGGGTTTTTTTAGGTGATTTATTTAATTCCTCTTCTTTAGCCTTCTAATAAGGAATAATCATGGCTATCAGAAACAAAGGACAAGATCCATTCCATAGGGTTTCTTGGGAACTTATTCTCTCCCCTAAATTTCCTTCATTTTTTGTGTGTTCTTTGTCGCCTCCACATGGTTAGAAATACCTATGAAAATGATCGATCATTGCATCCCTAAATCATAGAAAAATGATATGAATCCATGTATTCGAGTTCAGCATGACACATCAAAGCTATGAGAGAGACGTCACGGTTTAATTTTGCTAGGATGATGGTGCACAACAACATGGGTGGTGGTGAAAAGTCACGGTTGGGGAGGCAGCTCTGGTCGGTCCAAGAAAGCGGCGGCATAGGTTCTAGAGGCCGGTCCAGGCCAACGGTGAGATGCCGGTGAACGTGGAATGTGGAATGGTTGAAGCTAAATTGGATCACATGGAATAGGAAAGTCTATAGATAGGTGAATAGTATGTGGAGCATGCATATGTTTTATGATGACTGTGTGGGATGGGATTCAGCACTGCTGAGACTGGAGTAACATGTCTTCAGGTAGACCGTGTGCAGAAGATGAGCAATTCACATGAAATAGGGTTTAAATATGGGGGATGGGCCATTATAGGCATCCCAAAGGACAGGTTTGGACTGGGTCGAGTAGAATAGGGTGTGTTAGGTCATCCGGACCTGGCCAGGACGGGCAGTGGGTCAGATATTTTTCTTAAAATTATCACATCATTCAAACAGAACATCTATTTGATGTGCCATAAACAGAATTGAGAACCATTTTATGAGATGGTTCTTATATGAACAATGGTTAATTTTATCTTAAAGTTATTTCTAGAGACATGGGGCTTTAACATGGTCAGTAACGGAGGTCATGGGGAATGATTGGTGAGACTACTACTCTATGTGAACCCTCTCTTTTATACGTGAATTAATTTCCTCAAACACTGTATCATTGATGAGTTTCTTTAGCTTTTATTCCCTTTATCATTCCAATGAATGGTTTTTGGTTTCATTTCCTACTCATAAGAAAAAAAATTCCTTCTGTAGGACTTCCATGATAGAGTTTTAGGAATCCCCCAGAGGCCCATAGTGGATCCACTATTCCTTCTTAATGAATTAGGTAGAGTATTCAGCATTGACATGACCAACTTCATTAGGCATTGATTCTCTATATAGTGAGTTAATCTAGACTGATTTGTTGGTATCACCCCATGTCCTTGTTTAGGATCCTCATATGATGTATTATATATCAATTTATATCTTTTAGTGTATCTCTCTCAGGAAGTTTTCTTATGAAAATTACAAATTGGAAAGATGCCATCTGTGATATCCTACTCCAGACATTGTTATCCCATATGAGTGCTTTGTGGAATCTTCAATCTGATTCCCTAATGGTGGTATGTGGTAGGTTTGGTTTTTTTCTCAACTATATGTCCTGTTTTGGGTATATGTAGATATTCTTATTATTTTTTGTGGACATATACTTATGGGATTATAATTGTAGTTTTCCATTTTGTATTACATTGGGGTTTTAGGTGTTCATAATGATTATTGTTGTACTCACCCCTGCATAAGATTTTGCCACATGTTCCATTTCTTGTGAAGATGAACGGCCATTCAATAGAGTCTAGGGAAGATCAGGACCACACAAAGCCTAGTTATATTAGACGAGCTAATGTTTTCCTATGACATCCAACAGTAGACCTAGTATCATACCTTGCGGTTGGATTAGGTAGGGTTTTCTATGGACGAGTTTTAGAAAATTGTTTTCAGAATTTTTTTTGGTGGTCTTTTATTCTGGTCCTATTATCTATCATTATTGTACTCTGGTTGTCGGTTATAGTTGTATGCATGAACTTGGTTCTTATTGGTTTATACTTTTCAGAATTGTTGTCTTGGAGATGTGTCCATGTGTACAGGTACTAAGGCAATGTCTCCCATGTTAGTGACATTCCTATATGGTGCTAGTCATCAGCCCCTGGCATATTGAAGTTAGGCTTGGGGAGTCACAATACAGGCCCCACTGGGATGGGTCATGACATGAACCTTGGCTATTATGGTTTTTTGGGAAGTAAAACCAATACACAATGATAGTATTTTCAATGATCATTGAACTACAATTAAAATTACATTTGATTATTATTTTTATTCCATAAATATCTGTCTTATATCAATGTTTTGTTCTATGATTTCATATTTGTTGGCTCTTTATTATTCATGTCTTAAGAAAGACCGATATTTTTGAAATGACTCGTGATTATGATATATAATACATAGGGAATGTTATTCAATTTTTTTATCAATTTATCATAAACATATTCTCATAATATGATATTATCTTCATAGATTAACCTTTTTTGGAATCTAAACTCACAATTTATTCTGATTTCATTTCAGAAGATTAGATAAAAAGTATTATGTCTGATATATATGTTAAGGTTAATTATTATGAAGAATGTAGTGGGAAATGTTGTAGCTCACCAATGGACCAATTTATTATGTTCCAAGTTTTACATAGTCACCATACCATTAGACGATAAGGTGTTTGTTTGGTATATGTAATGAATTTTCATCTAAAAAGATATAATGTTAATGTATGATAATGTTTAGTCTTTATAGAAAAGGATCATAACCTATGAAAAAGGTAATATTTATAAATAGTTTTTGTTATATATATACAGATTATCTAGAAATAAGGACTACACAACTATACTCAATTCCACACATTCAATTATCAATCAATATAACGTTCATCATGAAAGAAAAACTATTGAAATGTGCGTAAATAATTCAAAAAATATCAGTTTACCACATGCCAATCCATTTTAATATTCATTTTATACTCTAAAAAAATGGTCAGAATAGTTTGATTAAATTAAAAACAAAAATAAAATATTGTTAACCATATGATATATTTTTTAAAAAAAATATCATAAAAAAATAGTGAAATAGATATTAAGAATAAACAATGATGATTCCCATGAATAACCAATAATGGGTGATTCTTACATGGGATACTGAACTGATCAATTCACTTTTTATTGGGGTTTTTTGTCTATATATTTATTTTGGATTGATGGTACCACTCTTACAATATTCATTTTGACCCAAAGAGATAGGATATTGATGTAATCATTTGGGTACTTTAGTGGAAGAAACTACCTCTATGGACTACATAATGACATCACCAACATGTCACCATAAGGATCATTTATAAAATAAAATTTCTAGGAATCAACATAACATTATATTAAAAAACATGTATTATATACCCTATATTGATGGCATATTTTATCAACAAAGAAAAAGTCAATTATTATTCATGGTCAACCTTCGGTCTTGAATTCAAAAATTGGGTATCATAAAAAAGGATATTCCTAAGACCACATTATGTACATGGTATATACTTTTTGAATATATAATTATGCCCTTGGGTCTTAGTAATATCCATATTATATTAATGGATTTAATGAATAGAATCAATAGTGATTACCTTGATAAGATTATTGTATTAATCATAGATGATTTTTTAAATAAATGATTAAAGAAGTGAATCGCGATCACATTATAATTTTACTAAATCCCTCTTGATGATAATGTGTATGAAAAATTTACACAATGTGATTTTTTTTCTTAAAAACAATTAATTTCTGGGTCTTATAATCTTGAGAGAGGGTATATCGATAGATCAAAAAGAAGATAGTATCTTTGAATGTTGTCCCAGAAATATATCCACTATTTTCTTAGTTTAGTTGGATATTTTTTCTGTTTTTATTGAATTTATCGCAACTATGTAATAAACTCACCATGTTTACAGAGTAGGGTGGGAAAATATCTATTGATGGATAAATCTACGTAAAACATAGTTGTAAAGAATAGATGATTAGTCATTACACTTGTTCATAAATTACCATATATTGGAGAACAGTTTCTTATCAATATTGGTGCATCATTGAAGGAATTTGGATGTAAACTTATGAATAATTACATGGTTATAGCTTATTAATCATTATAAATCATGTTTCATGGGAAAAATAACCCCACTCATTTTTTTTAGTTTTATATGTAAATTTTTCATTAATGATATTTATTCATTATTGTTACGTAGATAAGTGTGATATATATACTAATAAAAATTTGTAAAGTATAAATAGATATAAAAGGATATGATTATGCACCAGATAGGATGGTTTGAGATGAATAATGATTATGACTGCGCAATACATTACCACCCTGGGAAATAAAACAAGGTGGCCAGTGCTTTAAGTTGATATGATCAACCTGACATATCAATGATATAGATCCTGGAAGAATCAATATTTTTAATTTTCAATGTATGAATATAAAAATCAAGAATAAATGTGAAAAACCACTTATTGGTCATTTTAATGCTCAACCGTCTTTCCAGGTGAAGATTATAGAGTCACGGAAGGGAGATTTGGAGATAAAATTTAAGGATAGAAATGCTCCAAAAGTTTATCCTTGATCATGATGGAATGATATGGATAATGAACTGTGTATTTGTTCCATCCATCCACTCTTTCATGACTGTCCTATTAAAGGAATATCAATGTTCATTATTCACTATCCATACTAGAAGTATTAAGTTGTATGGATATTTGAAATAGTATTTTTTTTTATGTAAGGAATAGATATTTTATAGAGTTTGTTTCATTTTTTATCATATTTCATTAAGATATGTGTGAGAAACCATGGTATAAGTATATGTTACATATATTAACCCCAGTATAATGGATTTGGGAAAACCATACCACAAGTAATTTTTTGGGACTCCCAAAAACCTCTAAGGGGAATAAAATTACTTGGGGTTCCATCGATATCCTTTCAATTTAAGAAAAATTAATCCCAATCAGTGAAGATATTATTTATTAGATTTTAAGGTTATAAATTATGTATGTTCTAAAGTTACATAGAGTACCATATTCTATTATGAGTTTTCAGGATCTGAGGTTCACCTCAATGTCATTGATAAGCCTTAAAAATAACTTTTATACATGGTTGAGTTTTGAAACTACATATTTTAGATAGATAGAATATTATTCCAACAAAACAGTTCATACTCTGGGGGATATGGTTAGATATTTTTCTATCGATTTCAATGGTAGGAGTAATCAACACCTTACTCTAGTTCAGATTTCCTAAAGTCATAGCTTTCAGTCAATAATTTAAATGGGTCCTTGTGAATCCATCTATAGAAATAAGTAAATATTTTAAAAAAATTAAATTAGTTTGGATTAATAATGCTATTGGGACATGATATATCAAAATAAATGGACGTTAAGGTTATATCAATTAAAAAAAACTTATGTTTAGTGAAATGTCATTTGAAAATATTTGATGATAATTATCGATGAGATCAAGAATTTGATGTTGGTGAAAAGGTGTTTCTTATAATTTATCCATATAAGTTGTTAATTAGATTCGGAAATATGTGAAAACTAATCCTTAGGAATATCCATCCAGTTAATCTTATTGATCATGTCGCAATGGTAGCCTGTCAGTTGGCTATTTCAATAAATACCTCTCATATGCATGATTTGTTCCATGTATCTTTCCCAAGGAAACACATAACTGACCCCTCACATAAACTAATCATAGTGGTCATTCCACTAGATAAAAATATTTATAAAAAAAGGAAATTGGTGGATATTCTAGATTAAATAATGATTTTTATTTAAAACAATAACACTCACCTGGACAAATTGTTTTAGAGAAACATCATGTTCGAGGATGATATATGGTAACCCAATGATATAATGAAGTACCAGTAACACTAGCTATTTTTATCATAGTGAATTAATTTAGGGGATAATTTAATTCTAAAAGTATGTATAATTTAACACCCCATTATTTTACTAAATCTATATTGTTGAAATAAATTTAGTTTTCGATAACTTTTATTATATACATCAATATGTTTTAATGAAAAAAAACAATTAATATTATTGTTTAGAAATGTAAAGGCCTTGTTTTTCCTAGTAACACGTTGAAATATTTATTTATATATTTACACATTTAGGCATTTGTTGGACGTGTAATTCTAAGTTTTTTTGTGCCAGAAATAAGTTTTATAAAAATATTAAATATGAATTATATTTTATGGAAACAGTTTCTTATGGAAAATAGTATAACAAAAAATTGGAATCTCATGTTGGAAATCCAATGCTATATTTGACTAAGGAAAACATTTTTTACCCTCCTCCTCCAATGGCCCGAATGCCTTTGTTTTTTATGTATTTTTGATAATCCACCTTTCAAGGGGTTAGGTTGAACCCTTACAAGGCCCTTATGCGTATATATTACATGGATCGTAGGCCTTAGAGGAATTCATTGCCCATAGGATTCAAACATTACATACAATCTAAACTAACTGCTCCTCCCCATCACCTTACTCATGAAATCATCTCTCCACCTTTGCATGGTTGTTCGGCTAAGCATTCTGGTGCATCCACAGGCTTTTCCTGAGGGAAGGTGCCATACCCTCTCATTCTGGAAATCCGTTTAGCTTCTACTATGGTGAAATATTATTTCTCCTCATCCTTATGAGGTTTGTTCCAGTGTAGGTTTTCTGGATTTCATCTGCATATAAGATGGCTTGAAGGCCCTGAGGTGGCTCGAAGGCCGAACTGACCAGAAGTCCTGGGTGGCCCGAAGGCCTTAAAGGACTAGGGGACCAAATCGGTGGCCCGAAGGCCCAACATGGGGAATATTCTCGGATGATACAGTTCCTATTATAGTACCTGCTACAGTTCCAAACATTTCCTGCTATAGTTCCCACTATAGTGCTAAATAGTGCCTGCTACGGTCCGCTACATTACCTGCTATAGTGCCCGAAAATTATCCTCCGCCTGGATTTGATCCTAGGACTCCTGGATGCACTTAAGGAGCCCTCTCCAACTGGGATGAGGCTTATGTGAAAAAAATTTCACACTAGGAATGACATATGATGGGTTAGCAATGGCTATTCAAACATCTCACTCGTTGGAAGTACATTCAGTAGATTAATTATGTAACTAATTAATTCATTTATTCATTTAACTTAAATAAATTCTTATAAATACACTTCCATGATTATTTTCATAGGACTAGCCTCATAATCCTACGATTTTTAAGATCATTTTCCTTCTCCCTAAATTATAGGATTAAATCGGATGATAATAAAAATTGGGATTAGAGTAGATCAGGATGATACGAATGCAATGAATTCCATCAACAATTGTAGTGAAAAATCTTTGATAAATAATGATTCATTATCCCATTAGGACCCATAAATTTGTTTATTGAGAATATCAATCCCTTTCGTTTATTTGAACCATTTGGATCATTGTCATTCTCAAACAAATAGATTTAATTGGTTATTCAATGATTTCTAAACATGGTATCCTCATTCTTGATCATTGGCCAGGAAACATTGGACATTTGTGGTTAAAAACAATTCTTATGTACTTCCCCCTCGATTTATTAGTGTTACTCACTAGTTGGATCTTGTGGTCTTACTTTGATGATGTTATGTAGTAACGATCCCATTAAGACCAAACGAGTGAAGATTAATCTGCAATGTAGTGACATATCGATAAATCAGGCACAAATTTCGGATAGTTACAGGTTCTGGATGGTCATTAGGATTCATGGTTGCCAATTCATCATCGACAGAATAAATCAAGGAGTTCTTTGTGTGACAGCCACATATGGGTTCAAACTGAATAAACCAAGATCGAGTTTTAATCCACTATTGGGAGAAAATCTAATGGTGGATGTTATATCCTCAAAGTTCTCTCAATGATAAGGTAAATGAAGCATCAAAGAATTATTTGAGGCATAGATCATGGATATCAAAAACTATGAAAACCCCAACTATACACCATGTACCGTGATGAACAAATGTAATTTTTCCCTTTGGTGGTAGATACGTTTTAGGAAAATAATTAGGACCATACAGTGTGTATTCCCTCTTACAATTATATCACCTCAACCCTGGATAGATGAGTCATGTAGAGGAACACATGGGGCAGACCTCATGTTCGAGTACACGAAAAGGAACATAGTGATTTACTGAAGTACAAAAACATGGACAAAAATAAATGACATCCTAATTGTTAGTTTTGAATCACAATGTAGTCTACTTGGGTGGCTTATTAAACTACATGGATTGGGAGTTTTGTTTCGGTTGGGGACATATTCAAGAGGTTTAGTAATAAAAAACCTCATTTGAGTCCTCTAAAACATGGTTTACCCCATAGTTTCCTTTGAGGAATCATTAATATTCAATATCTCAATACTTTAAACATAGATTTTATCCCGTTTTTTACTTATTCTAAGTGTCTTTCCACATAGATGAATATTTTTACCTAGGTTGTGGATATTGAGATATGATATGAAATTTTATTAGAATGGAACTAATTAGAGGTGATTCCCAAATATGGTTGTGATAAGGTGTGATCACCATATGCATCCTTTAGAGTTGACCCCCCCCCCCATTAGCTTGTCTTAGTTCCTCTATTTTTACTTCTTAGTGGAACCCCCATATGATATTGGATGTGGGACCTCAGTGACCATATCTGAACACCCCTGGCGCACCAGGGTGTGGGTCCTAGACCTATGTTGTGGAAATCCCCATCATATATTTATATTAAGACCACCTATGATGTCAATATGTGTAATCTCAAATATTCTCTATGAAGAAGCAGTAAAATTCTAAAACATTCATTTTTGACTTTTCTTCTTCTACCTAAATTATTCCTATTAAAAAATTATATGAAATTAAAACAATTCTATACCATATTTTTACGATGAACTACCACCTCGCGAACCAATATGATGCGTCATTCCATTTATATTTTACATTGATGTTTATAAAGATGGATAAAATGAATATATATAATATTTGTAACATAAATATACCACATTAATTATAATTTCAATTAAACCTTCTTAATTTCCACTTCATGGAGGATATTATAATTTCATTTGTGTGTATGGTGGACCACCGCCTCGCGAAGCAATGCACATCATTCTTCACGTATGACATAAATTGATGATAATAAAGTCCTATTTAAATAAAAATAATACATATATATATATTACATAAAAAATATTTTGCGAAGGTATTGTTTTATTTATATTTATTTATTTCAATCTATTGTTAAAATTAAAACAATATTCATGCCTACATATAGCCCACAGTCTCAATGAATGTTGTATTTCATTTTCGATTAATAACATTTATAGATTAAAATAGAATCATATATAATGAATATATAATATATCAATATCATTCCTTAAATTATATTGATTATTAAACCATAATAAATTTTATAGGAACAAAAATAAAAAATAAAAAATCATGAAAAACAAATCAATTATTTCCCAAAACTGGATTTTAAGAAGTAATTGTTCGTAAATAGGAAAAAAATTCATAAGAAAATCATATATGATGTGAAATATATAAGTATAATTCCATAATATATATATAGTTATATTTATTATAAATGTGGTTAAAACATGTACGAAGGACGTTGATACTTAAGGTAATGATTTTTTGTCTCACTTTTTACTTTGGTGAGACACATTCCATATTCACCACCAATTTATTTAATGTGATGTATATAATAACCATGAATTTATTTTATGATGATTAACCTTAAAATTATTTCTATTAAAATATCTATTTTAGGATATCTCTTTCATGTGTTTTATAGTTAAAAATTTTCCAAAATAGTATGTTCTTTTTCTCTAAATTTGTCTTCTTTGGGACACACATTAGGTTATAAAGTCATACTGTTTAAGAGGTTTATATACTACCCAATTTTAAATTAATATCATTAAATTATTTATTTTAATGATATTTTGTGTTTAATATAATGTTATTATTTCGTAGGGCTTATTATTCAATGTTAAAAATGTGGCAAGGGGTTTATGATATAATATCATTATTTTGGGGATTAATTATGTTTATGATTACGATAATGAAATATAATGAATAATATCTTAATAATATCTTGGTTGTTCTTATCCTCAGGTTATTTCATGTGAATACATGTTTTCCTTTCATTTTTCTCTCATTATATACTCATTATTTCAAAATAATGTTTTTAAGGAAAACTAAATTTATTTGTCTCCTTAGTCGAAAATGATTTATCGTCCTTGTATATATTTATAATAATGTTTTCAAAAAATGATTTAATATTACTATATTATTTTTAATTTTTTTTAACCATTTTTTACATTAAAAAAATTAAAAGGAATCCCCCAGTCATTTTCAAAACAAGTCTCATCAGGATTTTATTGAAAATTTGAATCGAATAATTATTTTACCATATATAACATGAATATTATTTATCACTTCCATGAACATTATTTGATTTTAAGATATATTTATTATATTAAAAAATTATTTTCATATAAAAATATATTTATATGTTATATGTTTTAAAAATTGTTTTTAAATGTGGAAATGATAATTTTTCATGAAATGATTGAAATGATATTTAAGGCTTTCATTATATGATCCCAAGGTTATTTTCAAAGAAAATGATTTCGAAATTTTCTATTTACAAAAAAGAGGTCATCAAATTAGGAATTGTATTTTACTAATGAAATTATCCATGTGATCTTATAAAATCATTTTCTATCAAATATGAAATGCTATGATATTACATATCCACTACTAGGGATACGATCCAAAGACACCAGTAATAATATACCCAATGATGTATTATTTTTATAATGAATGATTTTTATGAAAACCAATTAAATTACTTAGGTTATACCTAGATAAAATAATTATGAAACCAATCATTTTTTGATGAATTAGGTTTTGATGAAATTATTATAAAACCAATTTATTTTCCACCAATTATTCTATGATGCAATTTTTATGAAACCCATTTCTTTTGATGGTTATTGTAAGATAATTTTCTAAATATTTGGAAACACATATGTATTGTTTTTTATGAGTGGTTATTTTATATCCCTCGAATTAATTTACTAAATATTGATATCCCATGATATATATATGGCTAGAATGGGGAGTGGACTCAATTCATTAAGTGTCTTTCTCCAAAAAAATTATCATTGGAATGAACCCTCACTACTATGATGGTTTTGGTTGTAAACTAATTCCTCCCTTATAGGCATTGAAATGATCCATGGATTCCAGGGAAATTATTTTCAATCATTATTCATGTTCCATAATTCCATGTACTATTTCAATTTTATTTTCTCATGGAATGTGTACATTGATTTCATTACTATTCATGTCTTATGGACATCAAATATTTATTCCATGACTATCTATTTTTATCTTTTATATACATGGTATTGTCTTAATATGTTATGATCACATTATCATACATTAATGCCCATATTATCTTTATATATTTATATTGGTTACTATTACTGTGGATATGATCCCCCCTTTCCTATTTTACATTTTCCAAGTTTATGATGATATGTATTATGTGTGATATTTCTATGAAGGGTTATTGTTATGAGGAACATTTTGGGAGAAATTTTTGAACACTTATGACCCAATAATATTTGTTTCCATGTTTCATTGGGTAGTATACGTTTTCAATAATCATGCTTATGTTTTTCTAATGTAAGGAAAAATATTCAAAATGACATAATATATGTGTTTATAATGACTGGGACACTATATTTTGAGTCATTCGAGACCCCCCAGTGTCACTTCCATGGACCATATCCATTGTACACTAGTAAATCGAACACATTACTGTGTAGATTTTAGAAACCACTATAGCGTGTAGTGGAAGGTGATGGATTTAAATTTATTTTAATATTATGACATATAATACCATGAACAAGAATATTTAACAAATATTTTTAAAAAAATTATTTAATATCATAGGAAATGAATACCTTATTGGATGACTCATTAATTGATGAATATTTCTATTTCCCAGATATAAAATTTTAGTATTCCCTCATTAAGCTGATAGGATTAAATTACATAGCCCCATAATGGTGATACACACATGATCCTCTGATTTTCAAGTAAATAGAATCGATCAATGGATGCTAGAATGAAAATAATAGTGTCTTTTGTTATTAATGTTGATTAGTAATCCTTAAATACCAATGAAATATGTTGTTTTTTCTAATTCATTAGAGGATGAGATAATGGAGGATTTAAGAGAGAGCTTGTTGTGCATAATGATTCTGAGGTTTCGATATTTGGATTTGATACAAAATAGACATAACTGTATATTTATCAAGATTTGGATTAAGTCAAAATATTAGTTAATTATGCTCCACCCCTTAAATAATATGATAAAATTTAATGAACCACATTCCACATAATATATATATTGGTATTAATATTTGTTTATGAAACAACTTAGTCAATAAAAAATGTAATTCAATAAAAAATTAATTAATATTTCCCCCGAAATATAGACATGGTCCACTCGATCTCCACTACTATTTATTTTCTTTCTGATTATGTATTTTATTAAAATTTTAAATTTATCATTTATTATTTTTGGACATTAATAATTTAATAAAATAATTCATTTTTTTTATAATAATATTTAATGAATTAATTAAATCCAAATAAAAAGTAATCTTGGCCTTTATAAAAAGTTATTGTCTAACCCTTTCTGACACTTTCTCATTTGCATGAGGTTGGATTCTCTAAAGTAGTTGATTTTTTCTATAAATGGGTTAAGGTAAAAAAGAGAAAAATGTTAATTTTTCAAGGATGAAATCCAAATAAGAATGCTCACTATGTAATATAATTCATTTATGACAATATATCATCCAGCATGATGCACATATCTGTCATCAATATATTTTATTGATATGTATTTATTGGTATATTTGAAATTGAATTGTTATTTCACCATGGACCTGGAATTTAATGAGACGGTTCCATTACAACTATAGGTCCATGATATCGACTTTCATAAAGATGGTAAGGATAAATACTAATTAATATTATCAATTTATTACATGTATATCATAACATACATAACTTACCCTACCTCATAATAAACAAATTAAATAAATATTTTCATTACAAAATATAATTTCTCAATTAGTGAAATATATTAATGATAATCATAATTTCTAAAGACTATTACACATGTTTGAACAAATAAATATAATTTGAAAGCAGAACATGATGAATTTATACTTGTGGACTTGTTCTCACAATCTCCATTCATCATGACTACCTAGTAATATCTTCATGATAAGAAAAATCAACAACTTATGAGTAATCAAACATGGAATTATATTCAATATTTGTCCCAAAATAATACATTCTCCATATTTTGAACTATTTTTAAGAATATAATCATAGAACATCATGGTTCAAATCTAAGTAGAGAAATTTCATGACATTATCAATGATTAATTTATTCTAGAGATTTATTACATTAAAGTCAGGAAAAAAACTAACAATATGTGATAATAAGTTTTTTTAATACACAGTAAATAATATACATGTATTCAAAGTAAAAATAGTTTTTCCATGGACAAAAAATCCAAAAAAAAATATCTATTGGACTAGAGGAACCAACCAATGACATTAACTCTACTAGACATGACATGTCAACAATGTATCTAATGAGAAATTGTTTTATTCATGAGATAGTATATGTTGTATTTAAATGAAATAAAACTCAATGCAATCTCAACATACTATGAAAGGTCTCTCAAATGATGTAACATCCAATGTCTGTTCTATAGAGACCCTCGCCTTGTACATATAACATTACATGATTTATGAATTTTTATACATCAAAGTACTAGCAAAGGATTGTAATGTTTAGTGTCTTTGAGTACATGGTAAATAGAACATAAAACATGGGACTAATAAAAAAATTATTTAATCATCATAAAGATCTCTCAACATTCATTGTGCCCATAAAACTTCATAGGGTTCCCTGGGGATCGCACGAATAAAGGGATGAGCTAAAAGCCCACAAAGGGATTAAACATAATAATAAGGATTTAGAACAATAGTTTGATATCATAACATAATGATATAAAATGGAATATAGTATCATAACATATAAATATGTAATCATATAAACATGAGTTCGTAATATTTTGGAAGTAACATAAATCATGAATTTAGCAAGATTCCTGGATCAATGAACCTATATGAGCACATGTCAAGGTTGACCACCAAGACCATTGGACACGGTGGTACATGTTAAGGTCAACCGCCAAGACCGTTGCACATAATGTCTCGTGAGATTAAACATTACCCAATGAATTGGAGCACTATCCTAGAACACTGATATTAACATGTTCATTAATATTCATTCCACATAAATATTCATATATATTCAATCATACATAAACAAAAGGGGACTCAATGAAAAAAATTGGTATCACATTCTTGTCATAAAATATAATGAATGATCATATCATAAAAGAATCCATGAGAGAAACAAATTAAATTATACTTGATAACTATTAAATTAAAATCAGAATATAGGATGGTATGTGTTGTAAACCAGATGTGACAACATGTAAGAATAGTATTTAGGATGTTTCTAGCATTATATCATTTTAGTGCGGTTTTAAGGAAAATACTAAAGAGCATTTAAAATTGAAAAGTGAATAATATTTTTTATAAAACCAGAAGTGAAACAAGAAGGTTTTCATAATAAAAGAATTATTTTATAACAAAAAAAAGTGTATTAAAAAAATGGTAGAGTTCACATGATATTGGCTAAAAATTTGGGATGTTTCCTTAAAATGAGTTTTCTTATTGAGACTTATAGAAGAGGTAATTACGTAAAAGCATGTACCTCCCTCAAAGATAATGAGGGATTCTTCATAAAACATAATTTTTTAGAATAAAAATTGTATGTATCGTTTTTACATAAATTAATAGACAGTATCATTGTGTTTGAAGAATGATAGATCAACCTGAAGGTATAAAGATTGTTCAGGTAGAAACCCTTATAGAATATCAACATGGTATCAGGTGTACTTAGGAGGGATTAATGAGAGATAAATGGATTTATCATGTTATATACATAATGAGGTATGTATGTGGAGGGTCTGAAATTATATCCCTTCATTATGATTTATTTGTAAAAGGGCATAACAAGGAGGAGATCCTTGAATAAATGTGAAATAGGAAGGATCCCCCACCTTAAGTCTGATGGTGTTATCCCCATGATATTAATGACCTGAATAATCAAATTACATTAATTAATTAATAATTCCATAACCTCTTTTACTTTTAAATGATTTAGTATAACCTTTTTTAGTTCATTCATAAATTTTTTATTGGTTATGAGTTTCAATTTCATTGTCCGGGTCCGTATGTTTCATGATAAGTTTACTTATAAACATGTACAGATAAACCTGTATGGTCAGAGTGGTTATAAACAATTAAAGAAATACAATATTAGTGGACATCCATAAGATCACATGGTCTTAAATTTAATTTTCTTACTTTTAGTGAAGGTGAATAATTATATAAAACATTAATGATAAACTATTGGATTAAGGTAGCGATTTTGCTCATAATTAACTTGTTTTGTGTTATTATTTTTCATCATGAATTTATAAGGATTATAGAATGAAAAAAAGATAAAATAAATATATTAGGATCTGGTTCATCCATTAAAATTTTTTGAAGACTTGTCTATAATATGGTAATGAAAATTGAAATCATATCGTCCATAAATTTGAAAAAACAATACATCTCGGTCCCTATTTTCATTTATAGAATAAGAGGAGGGGGATGCGATATTGTGAAAAAATATTCCATTATAATAAAAAAATTCTAGTAAATTTATGTTATAGGAGTTATCATTCCATTTTGTTGAAGGGAGGTGGGGAAGGAAATAAGAAAAGAAAATAACGTGAAAGAAAATAAACGCATCAGAAAGAGGAATTTTTCTCTTGAGTTTCTCTCCTTTGAGACCCTGTTAAGGCAAGATAAATTAGTCTTTTGAGGAAAACAAGGGCTATTAGACATTTTGGAGGAGCTTGGGGAGTAATGTTTCTAGAATATAGGAAAGGAAAAAGGATATATAGGATTGAAGAGAAGAGGGGAGTGTGGGTGGTTTTTTATAGTGAAGTAGATGAGTGAAGTTTGAATATTTAATTCATTATTAAATTATTTTTTTAAAGAAAATAAATACTATTTGTTTCTTTACACCAAAAAAAATTAATATGTGCATCTAAGTTCGAAACAAAATCCATTTACATCATCCCTGACCCAAGAATGATGCAGAAATTCAGGTTTTATCATTTGTTGTGAATTATCGTATTTTACTCTTCTTGAAAATATCATGTATATTTGAAAAATAAAAAAAAATAATCCCTAACAATTTCATGATATTTAGAATCCAAAAATGAACTCAATTTTTCAAACATAATTTTTAAATATGATTAATTTAATTTTTAAATAAAATCAAATTTATGTGAAAAAAACATTAGAACGATAACTCATTTTATAACACCGTGAAGAATTATTGAAGGTCCAATAAAATTATTCAATAACCATAAGACAATAAAAAACAATTTATTATTACATTTTATGAAAATACATTTACATTTTAAATAATTAAATTTATTATAAAATTGTAATTATAATATTTATGACATATAAAAATATCAGTACAAATATTGTGATTGTCTTTTCACTTATATGATGACAAAATTGTATTTGTACATTCATGGGTGAAGATATTATTTTTTGGCCAACAATAATATTCATTATTAGTAATTAATATTCATATTAATATGAAACTATTCACAAGGGTATATTACTATTCCTAAAAATCTATGATGAATCTATCAGACTCTAAATATCTCTCTGAATGCAACCGTATGTGTTAGATATTCTAAATTCATAACACATAAGTTACAATATTATGATTAAGGGTCACATAGTACATTGTATTTCATTGTTTTGTTATTTCATGTGATTATATATCATAATTATACGATGGTATTTTCCATTGATAAAAAATTTAGTCGTTACATAATTCCACTCAAATGAAATTTCTCACAAGAAATGTATTTTTTTACATTTTATGACATAAATAGGTGTAGGTATATTTCATTCATTACCTCTTCTTGTTCCCATGTTTCCACTTCATGCTTATGTTTCCACCATATTACTTTTACCAGGAGAGTAGTCATGTTACGTATAAATTTATCTCTACGATCCAAGAAAATCACTGGTTGCTCCTCAAAAGAAAGATCATTATCTAGCTCTGCCGCCTCTAAAAAAAGTGCATTTGAAGGGTTGTGTATGTACTTATTTAAGAAGGATACATGAAAGACATATTTTAATTTGGACATGGTAGGTGAATGATCATGTTGATTGGCCATATCTCCAACCCGATAAATAATCTTGAAGGAACCGATGTACCTGGGACTTAACTTAACTTTTTTCCAAAACCACATGACCTTCTTCCATATTGATATGTATAGAAATACCATGTGTCTAACTTTGAACTCATAGTCTCGTCGATGATTGTCTTCATAACTCTTCTATCAACATTGGGCTGTCTAGATGTGTAGTCAAATTGATTTCTCCTTCTCCACTATTTCATCGACTATTTCATGTCCTAGAAGCTTATTCTCACCGAAATCATCCCAACATGCCATATTATTGCACCATTTTCTATAAAGTGATCCATATGGTTCCATTTGAATGCTCGAGTGAAAACTGTTGTTGTATGAGACTTCAACTGGTGGATTGTGTTGGTCTCACATTCTTTTCAAGTCTATAGAACATGGTATCAACATATATTCCAGTTCCAAAATTGTTTTATCAAATTTGCCAAAATTTTGACGATGATAGATCATACTGAAGTTTCATTCAGTGATTAGGGCATGTTGGATACTTTTTCCAGAACATCGAGGTGAATCTAGGATCTCGATCTGATACAATAGATAGAGGTACTCCATTTAGACTTACCACCACTTTTATACATATCAGTGCAAGTTGATCCAATGAGAAGTCCTCAAGAATTATGATAATGGGATCTATCTTTGCAAGTCGATCCACAATGCCCATGTTGCATTGTTTCCAGTGGATGTACATGGAAGTCCAGTAAGAAATATCATGATGATGTTCTTCTACTATCATGTTTGAATGGGTAGTGGTTTAATCATCCCCTTGGACTTTTTTCATTCAACCATCACTTGTTTTCATACTAGGAACATTGAAGTATACTCAGAAATCTTCTTTTTTATATTATCCCACCAAAAGTTCTCTCAGATATTTTGATACTTTTTTGTGCCCCTTGGGTGGTAGAAAAGGATGAGCTATGTGTGTCATTCAAAATATCCTTATTTATTACTAGATCGAACGGTGCACCTAAACCTGACCTAAATCATACGCCTCCTTCCTGATCAATCATTATCTCTGAGGATTTCCCATTTCATATAACTTCCTCCATTTTTAGAATTTCCCCAACTTTTCATTGAGCATCATTTATTTTCACCATGAGGGTTGGTGAAGTAATCATATGAGAAAGGATTTATTATATTTCTTCCTTAATGAATCCCATGTCCATCCTTTACAAATCTATGAAGGTAATATCCCTCTCAATTCTAATCATTGATAGTGATGTTGGATCTTTCTACTTAGGATATTTTCCATCTTATTTGTCGTACCAGGATGGTAATGGATTGAGAAGTCATAATCCTTCATTAGCTCTGTCCATCTCCTCTAGAAAATATTATAATCTTTTTTTTGAATATATATTTCAGACTCTTGTGATCAGTATATATCTCACACATCTCCCCATAGAGATAATTCCTCTATATTTTAAACGCAAACATCAAAGCCGAAAACTCCAGATCATGTGTAGTATATTTTTCTTGTGTATTTTCATCATACTTGAGGAATAGTATATAAATTTATCATATTTATCATCATACAACCTAAGCCCTTCTTTGGAGCATCACTATACCCCACAAAGAGTTCTCCACTTATTCAAGGTGTGAGTACTGGTGCAGTGATTAGCCTATTTTTCAACTCCTTAAAACAGTCTTCCCATTCACGAGTCTAGAAAAAAATTACTCCCTTCCATTTCAGATTGGTCATTGGGTTTGAAAATAGTGAAACGTTATTATCAAATCATCAATAACACCATATAGACCTTGAAAAATGCATATCTTCGTTATAGAAGTTACCCTACTCCACTCTTTAATTGCCTTTGTCTTGGATGGGTTGACAGATATCTCTTTGCTGGTGATAACATTCCCCATGAATTATAATTCCTCCATCCATAACTCAAATTTAATAAATATTAATACTTTGTAAAGACCCGTAAAATTCAAGGGAAATTTTTTCTTAATTTTATTTAGAATTTTACAAGAGCGCGGTTTCAGACGGAACCTGATTCCGAGGCCCGGAGTGCCCGGAATCAATTTCTGAAGTTTGGCTCGAGTACGTTCAGTGAACGAACGAGCGGGTTTTCCTAACTTTTGATTCGGTGCTCGGAATTGAAATCCGAGGGCACCGATGAACTCGCAGCACCGATATTCGCTTAAAGAGACCTTTTCGGAAGTTGCGTTTGTTGCAGGTTGAAAGTTAGTTTTGGGGATTAAAAGATAAGTAAAATAAAATTGTGTGTGAATTTTATTTTATTCGTGGTGGTTAGACTCTCTCATGGGAAGTTGTTGGTGGGGCCCACAACCACCCAACTTCCCATGTGTGGTTATGAGGGAGGTGGGGCCCACACGAGCCCCCACCTTTTCAAATTCCCTAACCCCTCTAAACCCCCTCTTAAATTTTGTGACTCTCCCCTACTTTAATTCTTGCCAACTTATCTCTTCATTTAATTAATGTAATGAATTCAACTTTTGAATTTTGAAAGGTTGGCAAAGTGAAAATAAAATAAGGTGTAGCTTATTTTATTTTGGGGGTTGCTGTGTTGTGTGGAGATTTGAGAGAAGAAGAGTTCTACACTTTGAAGAACTTCGTCTTCCTCCTTGAAGAACGCGAAGAACACCGACATGCCGTTCTATCTTCTCTCCACGTCAAAGAAAGGGAAACACCGCTTCCTCCTCGGTTTTCCTTCGTCGACTTGAGAAGTTTCACCAACGACGTATCGCATCGGACGCATCCCTTCGTCAACGGATTTGACGAACGACGACCGCGACGCCCGACCTCCGCGACGTCGTCTTCCACGGAACGTAGACAAATCTTCTAACCTTATACCAAGGTAGGGGCTGTTGATCTCTTTTTGGTTTAATTATTTTATTCTTGATCGTGATTTTAACAAGTCTATCGTGTGGCTTGAATTATTAAAAGTTGCGTTATTATTTTAACGTGAGGGGGCCGGACCGCACGAACACGGCCGAACCCCCTCCATCGATCTTGTTGTTTATTCTTGCGGGTGGAAGCAAAGTGGCGTGGTTCCGTCGCACCACGCGGATAATCGTGCAATTATTTTACGAGGCGCCGTCGCGCCACGCCGAGGAAGAATCTTCAAGAACGCGACGCCGTCGCGCCGCGTTGAAAGAGATCAAGGCACGGCGAAGGGGCGCGGTGCCGTCGCACCGCACCGGACGACGAACACCGCGGCCGGTTCCGGGCCGCGGCGGGACGCGGAGACCGCGGCCGGTTCCGGGCCGCGGCGAGAAGAGAAGACCGGCGGGCGGGCCGCCGGCGTCGGAAGCCGAAGGGGGGACCGGAATTTCCGGTCCCGTTGGAGAAAACCGGCCGGCCAGCTGGCCGGCCGGAAGGCATTAAAACCGGGGGAATTAATCCCCCGGCCATCATATAAAACCCCCTATTTAAGAGGGGGGGCGGTTCCATGAAGGGGGGGCAGCAGCCCCCCGGTTTGTTTCTCCAAAACCGGCCCCCACGTGGGGGCCGTTTTGTTGCAAAGGCGCGGCACAAAGGCCGCGCCGCCTCCAATTAGCGGGGGAATTAATTCCCCCGCGTAGCCTCCTCGCGGCGCCAAGCCGCCGCGGCTCCCCGCGCCGCCGCGCCGCCCCAGGGGGGGGGGGGGGGTCGGGCCGGGTCGGCCCGGACCCGGACCCCCCCGTTTCGAACTAGTTCCGGTCTTTTGGCCATATCTTGAGCCTCGGACCTCCGAATGACGAACCGTCTGTGGAAACGCGATCCTTGGATCGAGACGGTCGTTTTGGTATATCGCACTCAAGGTTTCGGTTTACTTTGAGTTCGGCCGGGTTGGTTCGTTCACGAAACCAACCAGGCCTTCGGAGCGGAAACGCTCATATCTTGAGCTACGGACGTCCGATTGACGTGCCGTCAGCTGTGTTGTGTCCCTCTTAGTGAGACAAATATTTTGGCATACTCCGCCCGAGATTTGGACGCAGGTGGAGTACGGTCGGGTTGGTTTTGCCTTAAAAACCAACCGGGCCCCGGAGACGAAAATGCCAATAACTCTCAGACCGGATGTCCGATCGACGCGCCGTCTGTTGCGTTGAGTTCCTGTTGACGATACGGAACTTTTGGATACATCAACTCTGGTCTTCTTGACAGTTGATGTATCAGCCTCTCGGCTCGTGGAGCGGACCCTCCGAACGAGCTTGCTATGTGCGGGAACCCTAGTGCTGGCTGCGACTGTTCTACTGCTACGACTGCTACTGTGACTGCGACGACGACAGTACAGAGATCCTGTGTGGATTCGACGACGACGACTTCAGCACTCAGCGATCCTACGTGGATCAGTGCTACAGGTCCTGTGTGGGCCCGATCCTGTGTGGGTCCTTGCGCTTAGCAGTTCTGTGTGAGCCAGCGCCTACAGGTCCTGTGTGGGCCCGATCCTGTGTGGGTCATTGCGGGGGTTAGTTACCTATCGATCCTTCGTGGGTCCGACGACTTAGATTGATCAGTGATCATCTTTATCGTCCTCTGAAGAAGTATACCTGTGTGAGCTGAATCCTATTGCTTTCCTGTGTGGATTGTGTTGAGCAATCCTGTGTGGATTACGTTTTGCTTTCCTGTGTGGAATACGTTTACTATCCTGTGTGGACTGAGTTGTACTTGGGCTCGGAGGTTGGAGCGTATTTGAATTGATGACTTAGGTATATGTATGGGAATATACCTAAGCAGTGTCGGTTGTTACTTCGTGATTGTACTTTTCTTCGTGGTTTATCCTTTGTGGATTTGAGAGACCTTCAGGGGTCTCGGGGTCTCTACTGAGTAGCTTATACTCACCCCTGCACGGGCTTTGCCCGCACTACGTTGTGTTGGTTGCAGACGACGGACAGCGTTGACCTTAGCTGAGGCATGCATAGCGGGACGGTACCCGGAGGTGGACCACTGGGCGGGACGTGCACGGAGCGGACGGCGGGACCCGTGAAGAAGAGGAGCTATCTGTACCCACCCTTCAGGTGGGATTTCCAGTGGACAGCTCGGTGTAGCGGCTTTTACTTTTCAGTTGCTATTTTCCCTTTCGAGTTGTACTTTACTTTTAGTTTGGGTTTGTATTCTGGCCCATTTACTTTTCCGCACTTTCAGTTGTACTCTTCTTTGTTTAGTGTTTACTTTCTGCTTGCTTACTCTGTGGTGTTTGTTACTTTTCAAAGGCAAGGCCTTCCCTTTTTACCGGGATTTACGCCTTGGTGCTAGTCGCCAGCCCCTGGCCTATGGAAGGCGGGCTTGGGGTAGTCACGGCACGGACCCCGAGGGCGGGTCGTGACAAATTGGTATCAAAAGAGTTCAGTTCTACAGCGAACTCTGATCTTTTCTATGTGAAGCAATAATGTTTAGCGTATTGAGTGTGGTTATCAGTCTAGGGAGTCCAGTGTTGGTACGGCGGCCGACGTATCCGTACACCAGGACCCTGACTTCTGATTTCCGACTTAATGCAGGAAAACATTGATTGCGTGTGTGTTTTAAAGTTTTCTTAGTGATTACTTATATCAGCTCACCAGGTATACTGTTCTAACCGTGGCGCACCTGTTTCCTTTTCAGGATGGCCCCACGACGGCAGCCAGCTAGGGTTCCGAGAGTCGAGCGAGACGACAGCCTACCGAGCGACGAGGCCTCGGTGCAGGGCCCTTTTCCAGTAGTGGCACCGGCGGTAGCTTTACCCGCCGATCCCCCGATTCTTCCAGCAGCAGCCGCTGACGATGCACGTCGCCTCAGCGCACTGCATGAGTTTCAGCGCCAGCGACCGCCCAGGTTTCGCGGGGAGACGGATCCTCAGGCAGCAGGGGACTGGCTGGAGGCAGTGGTTCGAGTGTTTAGGCTAGTGAGGACACCAGCAGACCTCATGGTGATCCTCGCTGCGAGCCTACTACACGCAGCAGCGGGACGATGGTGGAGCCTGAAGCTCCAGGTGCACGATGAGGCATCTCTACTTTGGACGGATTTTGAGAGCCTCTTCCGCTCGGAGTTCGTCCCAGCCACCCTTCGTGCGGTGCGTATCCAGGAGCTTCTTCAGCTGCGGCAGGGCAGCATGACGGTCGCTCAGTACTCGGCGAGATTTACCGATCTCTCGCGCTACTCGACCGACATGGTACGGGACCCATTCTTCCGGGCCCGGACCTTCGAGCAGGGTTTGAGACACGAGATCAGGGCATCACTGATCTCCCTCAGCATACCGACTCAGACAGGAGTACTGGAGCGGGCCCTTCTGATCGAGAGCTTCCTTGCTGAGTCTACACCAGCACAGAGACCCACCGCGGGGCGGCACGTGGCAGAGTCATCTGCAGCAGGCAGTCGACGGATGACTCAGGGGTCCAGACAGCCCAGACCTTCAGGCAGACGATCTCAGGGCACTGGCTCAGCAGTGCGGGGCACACAGCGCGGAGCCAGTCTTACGAGAGGCAGACAGTGCTACTCGTGCGGCGGGCAGGGCCACATGGCTCGCGACTGCCCGACCCGCCGTGCCGAGGAGCAGCAGTCAGTTGATGGACCACCGAGGCAGAGGCAGAGGGTCGACCGTGGCGGTCCGCAGGGAGGAGGCGGACGAGGCAGAGGAGCTGGACGAGCAGCCGGTGGAGGGCGACGCTTTGAGGCTCTGCCACCACCACCACCAGGAGGTCCACCCCGACCACAGGGAGCTGGCGGGCAGCGACAGACACAGCTCCAGGTAGCAGAGGCCTACGACCACGACGCACCCGAGATGATTCGAGGTACTATCTGTGTCTATTCCACCCTTTCTACAGTTCTTATAGACACAGGAGCGAGTCACTCTTTCATAGCCGCTTCCCTTGTTCGGAGCTCGGAGATTCCGACAGAGCCGTTGGCTCGATCCTTAAGGCTAGAGACTCCTACGGGAGCAGACTCGACGATTACGCACTGGTGCCGGCAGTGTGAGCTTACTCTAGGAGGCGAGAGATTCGGCTGGGATCTTCTTGTAGCAGCGTCGAGGCCTTACGACGTCATCTTGGGCATGGATTGGCTATCTACGGTCCATGCACAGATTGACTGTTTTAGGCACAAGGTGCGATGTGTACGCACCGACGGGAGCAGGTTCACCTTCACCGGCGAGAAGGGAGCCTTAGCAGCACAGGATGGACTTCCGCGGAGGAGAGGCCAGCCCATCACTCATCATTTGGCTAGCCTCATCCTTGGAGCAGTTGACGTGCGGAGTCCTGGTTTTCCTGCAGTGGTGGATCAGTTTGCGGACGTTTTTCCCGACGACGTTCCAGGGCTACCTCCTCGCAGAGAGGTAGACTTTTATATTGACTTGTACCCCGGGACAGCCCCGATATCCACTCCAGCATATCGGATGGCCCCCGCCGAGCTTCGAGAGCTACGGGTACAGTTGGAGGACTTGCAGGACAAGGGGTTCATCCGACCCAGTGTTTCACCCTGGGCTTCCTTGATATTGTTCGCCAAGAAGGCGGACGGGAGCTTGCGACTTTGTGTTTACTATCGTCGCCTGAACCAGGTGACAGTGAGGAACAAGTATCCGCTACCGAGGATTGATGACCTCTTTGATTAGCTCAAGGGAGCACGGTGGTTTTCGAAGATAGACCTCAGGTCAGGCTATCATCAGCTCAGAGTCAGAGACGAGGATGTGCAGAAGACGGCCTTCAGATGTCGGTATGGACATTATGAGTTCTTGGTTATGCCTTTCGGTGTAACCAATGCTCCAGCAGTGTTCATGGCTCTCATGAACAGGATCTTTCAGCCATACCTCGATCGGTTTGTCGTGGTCTTCATCGATGACATTCTGATTTACTCTACGACTGAGGAGGAGCACGCCTATCACTTGCGAGTTGTTCTTGACACACTCCGAGAGCACCAGCTTTATGGTAAGCTCTCGAAGTGCCAGTTCTGGATACGTGAGGTCCACTTTTTTGGACACGTTATCTCTGAGGCGGGAGTTGCAGTGGATCCCACGATGATTGAGGCTGTGTTAGCATGGGAGCCACCCAGGAGCGTGACTGAGGTTCGGAGTTTCTTGGGACTAGCTGGATACTATCGGAGATTCGTGCCAGACTTTTCTAGAGTCGCGGCATCACTCACAGCTTTGACGAAGAAGGGTAAACCCTTCGTGTGGTCAGACAGATGTCAGCAGAGCTTCCAGGAGCTGAGACAGAGATTGACTAGTGCACCTATCTTGAGGTTTCCTGAAGAGGGAGTAGGGTACGTAGTCTACTGCGATGCATCAGGGACCGGACTCGGATGTGTTCTGATGGAGGAGCGGGCCGTGATCGCCTAT